>CM062820.1:1432694542-1433930066 GCA_031772625.1 Pinus tabuliformis | reverse complement strand
ATAAACTTTCATCGAATATTCTTAAATTTAATGGAAATACAGGTGAAGACTCGTTGAATCATGTGATGACGTTTCATCTGTGGTGTTCATCTAACACTCTAAATGATGATTCGATTAGGTTTCACCTTTTTCAGTGAACATTAACTAGTCCGGCAACAAAATGGTATATCAAATTGCCTAGAGATTCATTCGATGACTTTAGCACCCTAGCCACAACCTTTTTAACCCATTTTCAATTGCCCATAACGTACAAAATAGGAACAAAGCTTCTTACCAATTTCAAATAGACAATGGCCACTCACATATCTTATCATATTCATGAGTGGCGTCGTCGTAGAATGGTAAAAACATATGTTCCTGATTAGCTGCTAGCTGAATGGTTTCTTAAGTCATTATTACCTTCTATTATGAAATATGTGGCAAAGGGAGGAGTTGTCACTGAAGAGAAAGTCATTGCTCATGTGCAATATCTAGACTTGATATATACTCAATCTGGCACGCTCTACGATAAAATCCCTGATGCTCCTAGACCAGAACTCTCTGTTCCTCCCCCTCCTAAATCAAGAAAAGACTCTCATGCCAGCGATGGCATGATAGGTGCGACTAGCACGAAAACTGTAAAAACTACATCAAAGAAGGCTCGTATGGTTTCAAGTCAACATGCAAATGAGTAACTTCTCACCTCAAACGTAAATGACGTGTCGACTAACAAAGGCAAAGAACCAATGCAACCAGGGGGCAAGAAGAAAAAACAGGAGGATTCATCTCCTGAAAAATATTCTGCAAACCCTTGTGGGCAAAAGAAACCTGGCCATCCATGTTTTATATGTGATGAGGATCATTGGATGAAATATTTTCCACATAAAGTTGAGCTTAAGAAGTTCTTTAAGAATTCAAAAACCTCAACGATATTCACTGATCCGTTTCCAAACCCAGGAACCAATATGGTTGCTAGCAACAAAGTTTCCCCATCCCAAGTGCTTATGTTGTCCATTTCAAAACAGCAAAATGATGCTTTGATATTGACAATGAATAAAGATTACGGGAAGCCACAGTTGTCGAACAACAAGGCTACTGATCAACCTAGTAGTTCGAACAACCACTTTGACCGAAGTTGTGCTACCCATCATTCCTGAGCTAAAAATAAAGACGCAAAGGGAGTAGTACACAAATCGACATTTAATCCTCGTGCTAGAGTGGTATAGAATTATAATATAGTAGAGTACCTAGCTCGATCGCCATCTGCTATGTCGACACTTGAAGTACTACAAAATTGCCCTCGCAAAAGCAGGCTTTATTATCAGCAATAGCTGGAATTGACCCAGCGGATTCCAATCTTGTGGCCTTTAATCATAAAGGATATGAACCTCAGTTACTAGCTCAACTCGCTTTCCTCATTCAAGAGAAAGCCCTCAACAAAATTGCTCATCGAACAATTATTGATGAGGAGGCATCTACATGTATTATGTCAGTGAGTTGTTGGAAAACTTTAGGATCACCACCCTTATCATGATCGTCAATGACGTTAAAAGCATTCGATGGACAAACATACACACCATATGGGATTTTTATTAACTTGCAAGTTGAACCGGGGGGGAAAATAGTAGAAATTGACGTTGAAGTTATCGATGGAAACCTCGATTACAATATCTTATAGGGAAGGCCCTAGATTTATGCTATGGCTGCAGTTGTGTCAACATACTTTAGAAAGATTGCATTTCCTCTTCAAGGAGGAATTACAATCATTGATCAAGAAACCTTCCTCCCCAACAATTCACAAGTTACGGGAAGCATCCCAATGATCCATGGAAACTCTCGATCGCTTCAAAATATCGGAGTAGGCCTCCTAAAAGACACTACTTTAATGGGTACTTTCGCATTACCGCCTTCGAGTAATCTGGCGGAAGTGGCCATGGTGGAAACCTGCAATATGATATCTTCTATATCTAAAAGATTCACAAGATTCTCGAACATTTTGTCAGCATGGATCATCACCATTTTAGAAATATTGTAGCAATCAATTTTCTTGACCTGGGTGGCAAACCCAAATCAACACTCATCGAGTGTTTGGATAGATAGGTCTAAGGAATATGGCAACTCTTCAAATCCTTGGTCGCATGTACATTCTACAGATGAAGGAATCATTCAGCTAATGATGATAGGAGAGGCACCATGCGAAGATTACCACCATCATTCCCATCTTCCGAATAACCATGAAGATTATTCCAACAACCTTAATCATCCTTCAGTTTTTGATTTTCTATCAAATAGTGTAAATATGGTGGACTATGAGGACAGTTCTTTTACTGTGTCAACCTCGTTAAAAAATGAAACAACTCCCTTTCCATATCGAGTTTTTGTATACAATCTCGTAAAATCCAAGTCGAATTTTTCAAAGATTTCGAAGGTAAACCTTCATTCCAATCACTACATTGAATGCAATGAAGCTTGGGGGGCATGCACCTTGATTTGCATCATTATGCTGGGGGCATGCGAACTTATAACAAGCAGAGTTTCTTGTTTCAAGCTTGTGTAAACATGAAAACGAATCTGAGCATATTTTGTCTCATAGTTCATGCTCATTAAAAAATGAACTAGGCCATGAGCAGTTTTCTGCCAAGTTGAAGCTCGTTAAAAAATAAACCTAGCAATGAGCAGTTTTACGCAAAGTTCAAGCTCATTAAAAAATAAACCTAGCAATGAGCAGTTTTTATGTGAAGTTCAAGCTCATTAAAAATTAAACCTAAGCAATGAGCAAATGTTCCCCCAGAGTTTAAGTTCATTAAAAAATGAACCAACCTCTGGTAAATAACCATTGCGAACGCATTATCATCAGCTTTTTGAGCCCTGGCCATGTTCTTACCATCACCTCCACTCTGTTTTAGCTGATCATTCACCTCCATTTGATTGTTTACCATTTTGAGGAACAGCTGCGAAGAGTGATTCTGTTAGCCATACTTGTGACACTACCGTGATTGGAAAATTCCAAACCTTACCTAGAATTAGCTGTTACCCAAAAATATCACTCGTTCCTCAAGAAAAGTGTCTCCTTTAAGCTCTTTTCATCTGACTTGTAAAATATGAAAAGATTATCGAGCAGTTGGCCTCTCCAATTCGTTAAAGCTACCAAGAGTACTATCCCTCCTCTATATTTTAATCTTTTTGGACCTGAGGGATTATTACACAAAAAGATCGAGCGCTCATCTTGTTCGGCTCGTTAAAACTATCGAAAATTCATCCCTTTCGTATTATTTTATACTTTTTTGGACTTAAGGGATTACATGATGAAAAAGGATCACTGGAGTTTCCTTTCTGTCCCTTTTCAGACTCTCTAAAATTGAAAAAGGACTGAGTTGTCTTTTCGTTAAACTCGTTAGAACTAATAGCGACAAACTTGTCCATGCAGACAAGAACGAGTTTCACTGTCGCTAGGCTCGTTAAACATAGTGATGGGTTTGCCCGAAGGGAAAATTATAGAATAAGCATATGTTATCCTCCTCAAGCTTGATAAAAGTAAAGAGGTATTGGTCAGCAACGACTGGGGAAAAGTTGGGAAGAAAACTTGAAGAAACTTTATTGGTAGCGAGTCGCTCTTGAACATGACACTTTCGCTCCATCACCATGATTAAGTTGGGTTGTGTTATCCCGTTCACCTGTCATATTACCATTGGTCCACCGTACCATCCATCTTTGGGGTTAATGCTACCAATCCATTTCAGTGTCGTCGATATGTTCAAGAGAAGTCAATCAGAGAACTCACCATCCCATCTTGTGTCTCATCTGCTGCAATAACTTTATGCTTTATGATTTCATGACCGCCACCGTGAACCCTGTATCATCATATCATTTTCACCTCCAAAATTCATTTGCTCCATTCCATGTCGTAGATGTTGTATTCATTAAGGCCCTACTATGATGGGTCACTTCTTGTCGACATCAGCTCATTATCCAAGAAGTCGACCTAGGAACAACCCTTTCAGTACTATGAAGCTTGCATGCCTCAATGGCAAGTTTCTCATTTTCGGCAACAGGTTTACATCAATGGCCTTCGATAGAGAGATTTGGCGTGGTGTTCGATGCCAAGTCCCATTTTCACACCATGTGAATTGTAATTTCGTACCTTGAGGGTCATCATCATTATCGGTGATTCCTCTCATGCCTGTTAATAGATTACATCATTGGCTGGTAATCAGGCGATGTCTTTCCATGTTCGACTCCAGAACATTATTCACATGGATCAACTTGTACTTCGGGTGAAGACTGGACGAGTTTGAAGACCCTGGATCTAGTTTCATCCATCCGGGCTGCGATATATTCAGGAAAATAAAGACATCAAATGTACATCATTGCTGCACAGATGATCATCCGAATCAAAGGCTGATGGCTCTATTAGAATCATCAGTCTGCTACACAGACGGTTGTCTATCCTATGTACATGAAAATGAATTTATAAAGTTGAGCATGGGAATGCCCGCCTTAGGTAGATCATGAAAATGTTACTAAGATAATGTATCTTACTACAGGTCACCTTCCAGTTCAAAAAACCTCTGATCCTCATGATAAAGCCTTTCACCCGAGATCAAAAGATTAACGACCTCATGCTTTAGGGGGCAACTGTTATAGACATTTTTTGGCACTGCAACCCCAATCATATATTTCCATAAACTAAGGGCTTATGAGTCCCTAAAATTGTTGTTCCATGCCCTAAAGGAACAAGGTTAGCTGATTACATCATCTCCCAGAAGTTCTCCACAGAAAAGTGCTCAGAATTGGTCAAAACTTGACCATACAGGTCACTCAGTGCTAAGGGTGTGATGAATCTCACCTGCCTAGTGTAAAAGGTGCGATGCATACTGGAAAGCCCTTCTGGAGGGTGTGATGGGTGAGAATGGACAAATGGCAGAGATAGTTTTCGAGGTGGATGATCATGGAATCTTCCAGAAACTTCTCTTGTGACACTTGCCTCTTTGAATTCGCCCAGGGATGAGTAAGAGATCATCAATCTCCAAGTGGAATCAAGAACTATCAGAGAGAAGACACTAATGAAAATCCCAGAAGCTAACTCACCTCCCTGCAATAATCTATATATGGATCCCTCATCCCAAAGATCCAAGGGCGAGAATTTTGTATCTTGTAAGGAAGTGTTGTTGGTTTCCTGGTGGAATATCATAGTGTTGGGTGATCTAAGATTTTCATGAGGTGAATAAGGGCATTCATGCTGGGAGGATGACATTGGGTCAGATCAATGGGTTTTAATCCTCTCTTCTAATCTTTACATCAATAAAGCTATTCAAGTTTTCCTCCACATTCTTGTATGTCTAATAGTATATGCATTTGTGTGGTCAATATATATCTAGTCCTATATTGTTTATGATTGTAGATCTCTGCACTTTGAAGGTATTATGCTGCTTTGACTTTATAGGTACTCTTTGAAGGGAGAAGTGGAAAAGACCCATCGGTGAGGAGAAGGAATAGACAAAGAACCGAGAGAAAGATCGAGGTTGGTATTCTTTGATCATATCCTATCTACTTCTCATAAAGGAAAATGAAAGTAACTTTAATCTGTTTGTTTCTAAGATAGCTACCCATCTTAGTGGGACTAGCAGCTCTGCATAGACAATACATTTCCTGATAGCACCTGTATATGCACCCAAAGGCCTACCATGATGAGATACATAGGGCCATCCAAGAGTTGTTGAGGTTGGGTCAAATCAGGCCTAGTTTGACTTCCTTCACTTCTTCCGTGGTGTTGGTGAAGAAGAAGGATGGGATGCTACACATGTGCATTGACTACAGGCCCTCGATCAGAATAAACTAAACAACAGGTATCTCATACTATGAAGTAACGGGACGAGGAGTGCGAAAGTCGCTAAGTGTTGGATATGCGATGATGAGTTTATAAGGTGGTGCGGTCTCTGGGGTGGGTGCCCTCACCATCGGTCGACGTCAGAAAAGTGGCAAGACACCAAACGATGGGTTGGCTGGCATAGGCAAACACCCCCATGTTAGGCGAACTGCCATACCAATACATTAGTGAAGTTGGAGAAAAGGCATAAGGCAATATCCAAGCATTCTACAAGCAAGAAGTGTGAGCCAGGAGTTGGAGGTTTGAAACATAGGGTGAAGGTATAGGCAGAGCTAAGGGCAGAAGCACCTTAGCCATAGAAGTGGGTGAAAGTAGTTGGGCTAGACAAGATTTGATGCGAGGGCGTTCGATGGACAGGCTGAATGGGATTTGGTATGAGGGTGTTTGGTTGATAGACTGAACAAAATATAATTCAGGAGTTCGGGTGGTGGGTTGAATGAAATAACGTTCAGATTTCGAGTGACAAGCTAAACGATAGATCATTAGGGAGTCCAGTTGATGGGCTGAATGGGTTTTCGTGTGAAGGCATTGGTGGACGAGCTGAACAAAATATCGTTCAAGAGTGCAAGGCAACGAGCTGAACGAAAGAACAAGATGAATGACAGATCATTCGACGTTCGGGTCGCTAGATGAATAAAATATCATTCAGGTAGTCAAGCTAAATGAAGGCATGTTCAGGTAGTAGTTGAATGGGAGGTTGAATGAAATATCTCTCAAGATGTTCAGGCAATCGGTTGAACGGAGAGTTGTTTGGTGGATAGTTGAATGATTGGGCATTCGGTGGTCGATTGAACGTGTGATGAGCGGTCGGCACAGTGAACGGGCACGATTGGTGTGACTTAGCCGGAGGCCAAGTCGGGCTGAACGAAGCATTGGGTAGGAGTAAACGAAGGCAAGTTGGGTGACTGGGTGGGCGACACATTTGGTGGGTGCAACGAGTTGAACGGTGAGTCAGCACAATGAAACAGTGGGCGTGTGCAGAGTTGAATGATGAGCTAGGTAACCAGTGAAATGATGAAGAGGAGGCAGGGGCGGTATGAATGACAAAGTGTGGATTCTAAATGATAGATTGGCCAAGGCTGCATGGTGGTGCAGGCCGAGTGTAAATTTTGCAGCTTATAAAATTGTAAAACTAAAGATTATAGTTATTATTAGGCAGATTCTTATTTGCAGGGAGTTGCCCCTCCTGAGTTATATCTCTTGTGAAATTGTGATTTAATGATGATAATGTATGTATGAAGATGTTATGAATGTTTCTGTTGTGTTAATGAAATATTGTACTTGTTAAAGTTGAATAAGAAAATTAGTATAGAAAGTGGGCATAGTGAAGTGTGAAATACATAATGTGGTGGGAATCGCACAAGAGTGTATCCACACCATTAAATTTAGAGGCATATATGTGTGTCTGATAAATGTATACCTCTCCAAAGACTTCGACTACATTCACTGGGAATATTATCGCTGATATTGAAAAAGATCTGCCTTAGCTATAACACGACAGATTGGATAAAGGCTAGTAATAATTCAGTCAATTTTTCCATCTTAATCAATGGAAGTCCTACAAAATTATTTTCAACATCAAAAGGCCTTCAAAAAAGTTTTGATGTCTCTTGATTGTTGTTATTATTGGTAATTGATGAACTAAGAAGAACTATTTTAGTAGCATCATTTAAATGCAAAATTTTAGGATGTGGGATAACAAAAAACACCTCTATTTCCCATACGATATTTTTAATGAATTCCTATCCATCGGGAAGTTATATATAAGAGAGTGAGTGATTTCATTTGAGATACTCTCCAATATTCGGTAGGTAACAGGGTTTTTCATCAAAAAAGATAACTCAGTTTTGATATCATTAGATCATGATGGGGATAAAATGCAAGAAATCATTGCCCTATTTGGAGTACATTCCATACCTTTGGATGAAGGTTTCATTATCTAGGGTTTATATTGAAACTTGATCGATATGGAAACAAAGATTGATCCTCAATGATAAACAAACTGGAGAAGAAACTCTCTGTGGTCTCATAAATGGATTTCCTTAGGAGGCCAGTTGATTCTAATTAATTTTGTCTTGCAAAGCATATCAATTTATTGGGTACACATTTTCAAAAATGTATACAAAAGTTGGGTTAAATAAGCCTAAACTAACCCAGGGGACACCATCTCAACAGGCCCCCAAGACAAAGATCATGACTCACCCTCGATTCACTCAGCTCATTGTTCCACTTTCTTGCAAAGTTCATTGAATGTGTTGGTCAACACCTAAAGCTCTCCAATACTCTGCTTCGCTGCTTGTTGTACTTCCTAGACTACTTTCTCGGTGGTTGGCCCCTCTAGTTCTAGTTGCATAGTCCATTGTATCTATTGCATTGCCTTCAACTTCTCAATAATGGTTTGTGAAAACTAGCTAGCTTCCTCTGTCCAAGGCTAAAGCCGTGCACTAAGCACAAAATTCTTCTTCTCTAATTCTTGTACCTACAACAAATTTTCTTTTCCTTCCTGTAAGTGCACAAAACACTGGACTAGTGCCAACATCTATGCTGTTGTACTGATCTCATCATACAATCGCTGTGCTTCCCTGAGTTCTGTGCTCAATTCTTGCAGCGTAAGATCCTCCTACAATGTATCCCAAAGGCCAAGTGCCTGAGTGAAGAGCTTGTCGCACCCTTTAATGACAACATCTAGTTGAGCTAAGGAAGCTTTAATTGCCGCACCTCTTTCTTCCCAAATGTCCAGTGGTGTGGTTGACCGCAACTTGAACTACCACTCAACTATCTAGATCTATAGGTCGAAAGTCACCTTGTCGACCTTCTCCTTTTAAGTGCACACTATAGCAACCAATTTCCTTAACTTGGATGAAGCCTCTACATCATCAGTTATACCCAACTCAGGTGAGGATTTGTAGGCCTGCTAAATCGCTCTAACCAGGTTCTGACATTGTGTTCACAACTGCTCTTGCTCCTTCAATGCCTGAGTTGTTTCTATGAAAAGTTGTTGGTTGTTGACTTTGAACTCATTGACGGAAGTGAGTGTGCATTGTTTGCTGATCTTTAGCTCATCAGTCACCCCTTGATGGGGTGCATGAAGAGACTCGAGTAGTAGGGCGACAATGTTAATCGCCATATCTATTACTGCATGAAGAATCGTGTGATCCTCATCCAATTCCACACGAATTGACCCTTCAGGTAAAGGAAAGACTCTGAGGTCTTGAAGCCATTCAATGTCTAATACTACACTCAATGTCAGGATTTCTTGCGCACTGTTCTCCTTCTCGAAATTTTTTTGAATATTGTTCGGCTGGATCTAGAACTCACACATATCCTTTTAAATGCTCCCAAGTGTCTACATGTATTGTTGCAGCACATATGTCGTTGTCTCCTAAATTTTTCCATTTGACTGCTTACGGGGTCCTGACCAAAGGGTCAAAGTTAGTTGTGCTAACCAAAAAATCCCTACACTACTAGCCCTTTTGGCAACAACCTGGGTAATGCGGGCTACAGGCTCATCCGAAGCAGTATGCGGGGATGCAAGAACCAAGTTGTTGCATCGACAGACTAGTATGATGTCTTCCAATGCCTTGGATCTGCCTCAACGCAGATTGATAAAATTCTAGGGAATGTCACTGCAACTTAGTTAAAGTGACCTTCTGACCTTTGCAATGGTCCACAATCAGTACTTGCAGATCCTTAACAATTGATTTACCTACTTACGTGCATCAAAAAGTAACCCTAGATTAGAGTTCACGTTGATCTACTTTATTCATCAAAAAACATGAGAGAAATGATCTAAAACTTCGCAAAAGTGGCTAAGCATTCATTTCATACATTATTAAGATAGATTCAATAAATTCACATAGCATTCAATCATTATTTCATAAAACATGTCATTCATCAGCAACATATAACATAAACAGATACATATTGAAATACTAAGTAATTCTCTGGAAAATTATCTTTATTGATATTCAATTCAGTGATTACATACTCAAACTACCCAATGCACCCAGCTACAGGGGTCCGCGTAGTCACCTACAGAGCTTCCCTTCTGTACCTAAGCACAGGAAGCAGAGCTTTCCTGGCTTAGATCCTGCGCAAAACTCTTCAATGAACCCAATTCTCTATCTAGTTTTCCTATGACTCACTGGAACTCGACTACTTATAGATTGTTCCATACAATTCCATGGTTCGCATACCATGGGTGAATCTCAAAACCAACTCAAAAATTTACTTAAATAAGGGGCTAAACCCCTCTGACTCTTATTCATCTACACACTCTGCTTCCATATGTCACAGATACTTTACATCTTTTACAAAAATATATACAAAATTTGTGTTAACTAACCCCAAACTGTAGGTTTTAACCCTGTACAAAAATTACCTGTATACGATTTCTAAAACAAAAAAAAATAAACAATGCGAGAGCATAACACATAAAACACATATACACAAAGATTTTCCCCTGGATCCCAAAACCGGGACTACCAACTTGATTTTTTTCATTATATTCTTTTCAATGTTACAATACATATTTATACATGCCGAAGCATCCAATACCATGGACCGAAAACCATCGCGTCCAAAACCATGGACCGAAAACCATAGGTAGGTTCGCCCAACCTAATATAGGGTCCAAAAAAAAAAAATTCCCAGGGCGCTGCCCCGGACCCCGTAGAGGGGGGCTACCCGCCCCCCTCTAACCCCCCGGTTCACTACGTGGCTTAGTCATGGAAAGAATATAACACAACCCAACAATCTCCCACTCGTTGTTTTCTTTCCACAGGGAGCCACAGGAGAGCTTAGTCATTTTTTTAGCCCTGAAATGCCCATTGTTTCTTTACACCAAGAGAACTTCTCAGAGCTCACATATTTTTTCAACGCATCTGAAGTATTCTTCAAAGTGTCCACCTTTACTAGCAACACGTTTTTTTCTTCTATCATATCCCTCACAAAGTGATACTGAACATCAATGTGCTTTGTCTTTGAAAGATAATCAGGGTTCTTTGCTAAGAAAATTGCACTTTGGCTGTCATAGTCTATTCTTATAGCTCCCTGTACTAACCCCATACTTGAACACAATCTCTGCAACCAAACTGCTTCCTTGCTTGCATGAGTGGCTGCCATGTATTCTGCCACTGTAGTTGATAGTGCCACTATAGATTGTTTCTTACTCATCCAACTGACTGCACCTCCAAATAGGTTAATCACATACCCACTTGTAGATCTTCTCTGATCCAGATCTCCAGCCCAATCTGCATCAACAAAGCCACGAATATCCAACACTTTGTCCAATCCTGGTCTTCCTTGGTAGCACAAACCATAATCACTATTGCCACGCAAATACCTGAAAACCTGCTTCACTGTTGTCCAGTGCTCCTTCCCTAGTTTCGACATAAACCTGCTCAATACTCCCACTGCATGTGCAATGTCTGGTCTAGTACAGACCATTGCATACATTAGGCTACCAACTGCACTAGCATATGGAACACGGGACATGCCCTCTTCCTCTTCTTGTGTCTTGGGACACTGTTCAGCAGATAACCTCAAACCTATGGGAATAGGAACCTTCACCGTTTACTATCCTACATATTAAACCTCTGCAGTATTGTCTCAACATACTTCCTCTGGTTTAACCAGAGCTTCCTCTTTGCCTGATCTCTTTTAATTTCCATGCCTAAAATATAGTTTACAGCACCAAGATCTTTCATGTCGAATTTGGAGGACAATTGGGTCTTCAAATCCTGGATAATTTCTTTGTCATTTCCAACCAGCAACATATCATCCACATACAAGACCAGATAAATAACACGGTCACCAATTAATTTAAAATACACACAGTGATCTGCTTTGCTTCTGGTGAAGCCAAGTCCCCGTATTAATGTATCAAATTTCTGATACCACATCCTTGGTGACTATTTTAACCTATACAGAGACTTCTTTAACTTGCATACCAGTTCTTTCTTACCCTTCACTGCAAAGCCTTTAGGTTGCTTGATGTAGATTTCCTCTTCCAAATCACCGTGAAGAATTGTTGTCCTCACATCCATCTGTTCTACCTCAAAATCGAAAGCAACAACAACATATAAAAGTAACCTAAGAGAAGTTACCATAGAACCAGGTGAAAAAATATCACCAAAATCAATTCCCGGCACCTGGGAATAACCTCTTGCTACCAACCGAGCTTTGTATTTCTCCACCTTCCCTTCTACATTTGTTTTCTTTTTGAACACCCATTTGCTGCCAATGGGTTTCCTTCCAGCCGGCAACTCCACCAGATCTCACGCCTCATTTTTGTGCAAAGATGCCATTTCATCAACCATGGCCTCTTTCCAAAGTTTTCCATCATCTGAATCTACTGCTTCCTTCATAGTTCTAGGATCGTCATCAGTAACAGACAAAGAAAAATTTGAACAAAAAGTAGAAGGACTATACCTTTTTGGCTTCCTTCTTTCTCAAGCTGATCTTCTCATAGCTGGAGTTTGTGGTTCTTCATCTTATGATTCCTCCTCTGCCGCAGAGTGTGATTCTTCCTCATTTAGCTGAAACTCTATATTCTCAGGTTCCTTTGGTTGGACTTCATGTTTAATAACATCTTTTACCTCTCTGAACACCACATCTCGACTGTACACAACCTTCCGTGTGACTGGGTTCCAAAGCTTATAACCCTTTAAACCATCCTTATACCCAATAAAGATGCACTTTTCAGATTTACTATCCAACCTAGTTCGTTTCTCCTTTGGAACATGTACATATGCATCACATCCAAATACCCTCAGATGTGAAAGAGAGAGTTTCTTACTAGTCCATACTTCTTGTGGAGTCTTATCCTCCAACGATGATGAAGGTGACCTGTTGACCAAGTAACATGCAGTATCCACTGCCTCTGCCCAGAATTCCTGTCCTAACCCAACACCAATGAGCATGCTTCTTGCCCTTTCCATCAACGTCTTGTTCATTCTTTCTGCGACTCCATTTTGCGGAGGTGTATATGGAGTAGTCTTCTGTCGTGCTATACCACACTTCTTACAGAATTCTTCAAATTCCTTACTGTAAAACTCTCCACCATTATCTGTCCTTAGCACCTTTATCTTCTTCTCTGTTTGATTTTCCACCAGAGCCTTAAATTCTTTAAACCTGTCAAAGACTTTAGATTACTTCTTAAGGAAATATATCCATGTATTCCTTGAGAAGTCATCTATAAATGATACATAGTACACAGACTTACCCAGTGATGGAACATTCACAGGTCCAAACACATCACCGTGCACAAGCTCTAATATCTGTTTCGCCCTCTTAGCACTAGAGGGGAAACTCACCGGATTCTGCTTCCCATATACACAATTTTCATAGAAATCAAAATCCAGAGAGCTATTACTCATACCTTCTACCATACCTTTACCACGAAGTATTCGAAGGCCCTTCTCTCCAATATGTCCAAGCCTTTGATGCCACAGCATGGTCATCTCACCAGAGACCACTAGGTTTTCAGCTCCACTTTCAGGAACCACAAAACTGTTGCCCCCATCAACAACAATGCTACCTTGCAGCTTGTACAGAGTTCCAGTCCGAACTCCTCGCATCAATACCAGTGCTCCCGAAACCATCTTGCAGGTATCCTTCTCGAACACTCTTTTTACACCTGGATCATCCAACTTGCTTACAGAAATCAGATTTCTAGCCAATGCAAGAATATGCAGAACACCCGGAAGTGTTCTAACCCTTCCACCTTGAAACTTCAACTTTACTTTTCCGCGACCAATGATTCTAGCCTTCCTATCATCTCCTAAGAAGACATCACCACCATCATATTTCTCATACTCGCAGAACCACTCTCTATGGGGCGTGAGGTGAAAGGATGCACCTGAGTCAATCAACCATGCCTCATGATCTACATGTGTACTTGAAGAAGCCAAGTACACATCCCCACCTTCATCTGAGGTGGTTTTCACCTCTGTAGAAGGAGCATCATCAGATCCCTTTCCTTTATTAGCAGCTTTATATTTACAGTCCCTTTTGAAGTGCCCTTCCTTTCCACATTTCCAGCACACCACCTTTATAGGTTTTCTTGGAGATTTAGATTTCCCTCTATATTTAGATCTCCCACTCGATGACTTATTTTTGTTTCTATTCTCGGACTGTCCTCGTATAGACAAGGCATCACCATTCTGGCTCTCCATATTTTTCCGTCTCATCTCCTCGTCAGCAAGGCTGAGACTATTTCATCAAACTGCAAAGCAGTTGCATTGCTACCTATTGCAATAACCGGACTATCCCACGAATCTGGTAGAGAACACAAAAAATTGATGCACTTACCTTCATCTGAAATTTTAATATCAACAGATGCTAACTAACTTACCACAGTATTAAATGTGTTCAGATGCTTTGTCACCAAGTCTCCATCTTTCATCCTCAGGTTATACAGCTTTTTTCGCAGGAACAGTTTATTCACCAGAGACTTAGATTGGTACAAAGTCCCTAACTTGTCCCACAAATCCTTCGTCGTAGCTTCCCTTGATACATTCAGCAATACTGAATCTGAGCCACACAATCGTATTGTGCTCTTTGCCTTCCGATCCAACTTCTTCCATTCTTCATCGGTCACTCCTGTTGGTTTAGTACCTGGATCTACCACGATCCACTGATCTTTGTCCACCAACAGATCCTCCATCTTGAGTTTCCACAACTCATAACCTTGACCATTGAACTTATCGATCTCTATCTTTCCACTGCTCACCATCTTGTTTCACCACCAGAATCGATCTCACAAATCTCCCACTGGACAAGGTCCACCACAGGCCTGAGCGAGACCCCTCAGCAATAAAGGTGTCCCCTTAAAGCCAAAATAGCTCTGATACCAAATGTAGGTTTTAACCCTGTATAGAAATTACCTGCATACGAATTCTAAAACACAGAAAATAAACAATGCGAGAGCATAACACATAAAACACATATACATAAAGATTTTCCCCTGGATCCCAAAACCGGGACTACCAGCTCGATTTTTTCATTATATTCCTTTCAATGTTACAATACATATTTATACATGCCGAAGCATCCAATACCATGGACCGAAAACCATCGCATCCAAAACCATGCACCGAAAACCATAGGTAGGTTCGCCCAACCTAATATAGGGTTCAAAAAAAAAATTTCCCGAGGTACTGCCCTGGACCCCGTAGAGCGGAGCTACCCGCCCCCATCAAAACCCCCGGACAGGGTGGTTGCCGCCCCCCCGTGACCCCCTCGTTGCGCAATCGGTGCAACGAAGGGGGGGCTCCGCCGCCCCTCTAACCCCTCGGTTCACTACGTGGGTTAGTCGTGGAAAGAATATAAGACAACCCAACACAAACTGACCTGGGGGGCCCATCCCAATAGATCGCTAGGGGTGGATTCGAGTAGGTTCTACAGTACCTTGAAGGATTTCACAAACTTGGAGAAGCATGCTTATAACTATACATTGGCTCCTTGGAAATTTGTCTTGTAACGTTGGCTCTGGATCTACCGCAAAAATTGGGCTTGACATTTTCACAAGTATGGATGGTTCTCATACACTCTCTTTCTCACTGATATCTTTTTTACATGGTGTAGAAATTCACGTGTTTAATGACAAAGTTTTTTTTCCTTCCACTATTTTTCCCACATCACATTGGAACGATGCCCACATGATCAACATTCTAGCCAATTGTGTCCAAGAATGGTTAGAGTACATTATTAAATTACATCTATCTAAGATCTTACTATCCCATTTGGTAGAAGAATTACAATGGAACAACAGTTTGCACAAAGGAAAAATCATAGTAAAAGAAGCCTATAACATCATAAACCAACCTGTGGATCCAAAAATTAACTTTTCTTCAATACCCAGGATGTTTGGATGACATGTGCCTCTAAATCTCAATTGCTTCCTCTATTTGGTGGTTCATAACTAGATATTAACTTGGGGAAATCTAATAAAGAGATGATTTCAGGGCTTGAGATGTTGCAGCGTATGCAAGGATCATGGTGAAGATATCTCACACTTTTTCCTACAATACCCATTTTCCAGATCAGTATGGTTAGGAGTGCATAGAATTATTACGTCCAAAATTTTTCTAGATTGGCTGAACATCAAAAATTGCCTCCACCATTGGTTTCCTATAAACAAGAATGACATTAATCTTCCCTTATTTCTTCTGTGGGGAATTTGGAAAGCCCACAAAGCTCCTATATTTGACTCCATTCACCCACAAATTTATAAAAAGATATTTTTGATTGTGGCATTCTTCAAGGAATTATCCATAACAACCACTCAGTCTCCTAGCTCTCCTCACCAGAACAAGGATCTCTAGACAATCTTCCCATTCGGTTTGTTTGATGGAACAAACTCTTTTGACTCCTATGGTAGTGGAATGGGGATATAATTAGACTCTTCTAATCATTTAAAAAAAATTGCATAGTGGTTCGGGAAAAAATACAAGGGCCAAACTACAACCATTATGGGGCACCCTGCTTTGAGTTAATTGTATTGTCTTGATATATATTTCCATCTTTATCGATTCCATGTCACTGACTGACTGGGAAAATGATTGTTGCAAATTTCAAATGGAAATAGAGGATCGATACTTTTTCCCTGACCTTCCTATAGATCTCCATATCAACTTGTCCTGACGATGAACCACACTAGTTGGTTCGAAACGCGTCGACAAATGATATTCCTTGTGATTTTCGCGGAAAAAGAAATCTCTCTAACTTGATATGGATCACAGAAGCCTGAACTCTATTAGATCTCCTTCTCTCACATTTTTTGTGAGAAAAATGAAGAAGTCAACAATATTTCCAAGCGTAGATGCTCTACAGTCTTGGGCTCGATCCTCTTTTAAGAATATGCCTATGATATTCTGCTACAATGGGGACAAATCAATTTATCATATTTATGTTAACTATTCTCACTCTTACACCCTCTTCCTGCCATACTTTGTATTGAGTAATTTATCAAGAAAGTCTCAATTTGACTTTTCCTTGGTCAAATTGAAAACATTTGAATTTACACATCAACAAACAACTTGGAGGAAGTTAAATGAGGTGATACCTCTCTTTCCACTCAGTTAGCTCAGTAAATTCAATTTATAGGGCTTGGAGTTCAATAAAGAATATGTGATTATGATATTTTAGTAATCGAGTTTAGTTATTTCTAGTTATGTTCAGTTAAACTAGTTCTAATAGTTCATGGAACTAGTATAAGGTTAGTTGTGTAGTGGGACAACATTCTAACTCAGTGATTATCTAGATAATGGAACTAGTGGAAGGTTAGTAGTGTAGTGGGACAACATTCTAACTCAGTGATCATCTAGTTAATCGATCAATCAACTCAAAATAGTTATTTCATGCAAGGAATCCAAGTTCCTCGGCTGTGGTGGTGATTCCAAGGTAGTGTAACGAGCAGTTGTAAACTAGTTTGAGTGTACGGGCATTGCATGATGTCAGATGATCAATCCTTATGAATTAATCAATAAATGAGGCAATTTCCTAAACAATAAGGGAAAATTCCTCATGATTTATTCAAGGAAATATGGGCTCAACCAGAGGAAAATTTTAACTAAGTTTAGGTCAAAGCTTCTCATTGAGAAAAGAGATAGGTTATTCATTTGCAGGTTGTGCTCAGAGCGAGAAAGCAATTCTAATACATTCTCTATTCTTTTCATTAATAAAAAGAGGCTTGATGGGTTTTTCCTAGTTGGGTTCCCGTAGAAAAATATTTTTCATGTGTGTTTTTTCTTATTGCATGTGATGGGTCCCATCAATATGCATATTTTGAGGCCCATTGTGTTATCTTCCAGTCCTTAAACTCTTTTGTTTCTCAAATTAATTTACATTTTGTAGCCATAATCTTCTTAGTAGAAATAGTAAAGGTTTCTTGTCATATTTCATGGCCTAATGTGGTTAATATACATTAAAAATAAGTTTTTTTGGAGATATTTACTATGTAGGGACACATTGATGGAATCTAGAGATAATATACGAGGCTTGTCCACTACGTTAAATCTCCAACTCGACTTGAGTCCCAAGATTTCTCACTAACAGGATCAAGTCCAATAGAAGCCGAGGAAATCAAGTGCATGTGAAGATCTAAGGGAGCCATATCCACCAATTTCGAGATTTTTGAGGGAAGGAGTCCTCCTCTCAAGGGAGCGGCCCCTCAGTCACCTTTAGTATAAATAAATAGGCCTAATGGCTCATTAGCATTCAAACATTTTGAGCTAGGACGAGATATTGAATTCTTAGTACTTGAGCTGATTATCTCCATTTTCAGATTATGTATTTGTACTCTATTATCTATTAATGAAATGTCCTTTATTGATTTTCATCTGAGTTAGCTTAAGAGGGTCGGAAGCCTTGGGTTAGGGCCCAATACACAGGCTTTAGTACCTCTCATGTATTGTTTTCTTATTTTTGTTCAATTAATTGTACTTATTTCATTGTTTAAGTAGGAATTATATTGAAAAAATTGTAGCTACAGGTCTGATCACCACCTCGCTTGTGGGAAGTGTGGTTGAAAAATCCTAAAATAAGAAGACAAAAATAGGTATTTATGATTTCTTGGAAATAGCCAGGTTGGATTGGAATTCTTTCACATGCTTGGTTTCTTCACCTTAGGAGTTAGAAACATTATTTAATAGATTATATTTATGTTGTAGGATAGAATAGACCTTGAAGAAATAAAATTCAACTCATCCTTTCCACATCGATTAATTTTTTTACAATAGTGACTAGTAGATGTATGTTCTTGATTGCTAGTATGTATAGGTTGCTAGTGACTTCCAGTGTTTGGAAAAATCATCCACATCCACTTAGAAATCTCAATTCCTCCCCTTGTCACATCATTATTATATCAATCTCTGCTACCGAGATCATCTTTTCAAGGCCAATGAAGGACACTGTGGACATGGAATTTTGTGCAAGGTAGGCCTCTAAGGGGAGATACGCCTGGAGAAAGAAATCACACATCCTTAATTCATCCTCATCATCATTCCTTCACCTTCAGAACACATTATTTTCCCTCATAATGCTATTCACATGCCTCCTGTAGCAGAACAATGCACTCCTATAGCAAAATATAGCCTCCTGTAGCACCATGTAGCACTCCTATATCATTATCGAAATTCAACCATATTTCCCTAGGATCTTGAGTTTTTCATTTTGACATTGAATAATAACCCCAAGGCTTTGATTTCATGATTAGGGAGACTCCAATAAAACTCTGTTCCTATCCTTCCTCACTTGCAAACACAAAATATGAAGTACATTTGACTTAGTTTTCTTCTTTGAATCTCCTATTCTTGTGTTGCAAACTAAATTTCTTCTTCTCAAGCAATTTTCCATTAGATCAATGATTCATTCAAGTAGAAAATTGATTTGATTGGTTTGGAAATAGAGTAGCATGGTTTATTTTGAGAACTTGCGTATCTTTTTCCTTTCTTGCAGTTACAAGCAGCCTCTACATTTAATGAATGGTACTTTCATTTATGCAATTAGAATAATGTTCATTTCCTTGAAATTATGACATCTTTCCATAGAAATTTTATTTTTAGTTAGCTGAAGGAGTGGTATATGCATGCCTTGATATGATTAAATGACTGAGGATGACGTAAGTAAACCTTGACCTACTGTGCATATATCACTGTCACCTCTAAGTTTGTATGAACCCTAGGTTGATAATATAAGTTGAGAAACTTCGGAGTTGCAACATTGTTGATGGGATATAAGGGTTCATCAACATGTTTTTGAATTTTGTTCTAAATTGTGAATTAAATTTCATAGATCATTAGAGTATAATTGTGTCTCTTGATTTTACATTTAGTTTCCTAAGTAGTTTCAATTGTATCACCATATTTCTGCATCATATTGGAGTTCGATTCACACTAGAAAAAGAAATTTTGAACTTGTTCCTTAGGAGGTTCAAATATATAGTTTTAGTGTAGCAGGATCTCTTCAAATTTGGGAAGCTACCTTCAACACAATGAGATTAGAGTATGCATTAGGATAAAACTAGAATTTCATGGCATGGAGGTGATGCTTGATGACAATGAATTCCTAGAATATGTCAAGAAAGACATTGAAAAACCAGGATCAAATGGTGCAAAAAACCTAGCTCAAAGGAGGAAATATGTAGCCAAGGTGAGGAGAATTATCTAGAGGGAGTGCAAGAGAACATTTTCTCAAATATCCATGGGAAGAAAATCCTTTGATAAAGTGGAAGGAACTAATATGGCTATTTGAGAATAATAATAACCATATAAAATTGGCCCTAAAAGACAAACTTCGAAATATGAAGATGCAGAAGAATTAGACTATTTTGTAGCATCTCACCACATTTGCACAACTTTTGGATGAGCTTGGATGGGTTGGTGTGAATGTTGCAGAATATGACCTGGTTAGCCCAGCTTGTCTAAGCCTTCCCAAAGGCTACCATAGCTACCAGGACTCAGTGAAGAGGAGAAATTACCAAATTTGGAACATTTGTGGTATGATTTGGTACACGAAGAGATTAGGTGGAATACTAGAGATGGAACCTCATCCACAAGAGAGGGTGAAGAGAAATTTTCATTGGTTGGAAACGGAAGAGAGGGAAAATGGAAGAAATCTCAAACCAAACTAGAATCTAGCCAAGGGGGCAGGAAGAAAGATTTTTCCAAAATAAAATGCCTCGATTGTCATGAATTTAGTAACTATGCTACAAAGTGTCGACACGAAAATTTCCAACAAGGAGAACTGAAGAGGAGGAGTAGGTGAAGAAATGGCTTCACAGTTCGAACTAGATTTCACCCTTATCGCATTCATGAGTAAGACTATGATGGGGAGTTAATGGTACTTGGACTCAAGTTCCTCATTCCACATGACAAGGTGTAGTGATTTTTCGAGTGACTTCATGGAGAAACATCTCCAGATGCATATTGAACTTGGGGACGATGGAAGTTACAATGCTACCAGGATTGGTATGGTAACATTTAAGAGGGAGTCTGGATCCCCTCTTCACCTCAAAGATGTCATGTCTGTTCCATTGCTAAAGAAGAATGTCATCTCTATAGAAGTTTTGGAAGAGTGTGGTTATTATGTGATATTTAGTAAAGGTAAGGCATTTATGAGGCACATAACTTCTAGGCAGGTGAAGCATATCACGGTTCGTGTGAAGAACCTGTACAAACTTGATATGAAATATTTCTTTGCATTAAGAAGTAAGGTAGATTCATGATGTCGGTGAGCTGTGGCATAGGAGAATGGGGCATTTGCATCATGATGCCATAAATATTATGTAGAAAATAACCACTGGCCTACCTAAAGGATCACATGAGCAGTAGGATGTTTGCAAAGGTTATACCTTGGGGAAGTATGTGAAATCCACATTCCATGATTGAGACAACAAAGCACATGTAGCCTTGGAAAAATTCCACTCTAATGTTCGTCGACCCTTCCCGAAAACCTCCAATTCCATAAATAAGTACACTTTTATTTTTATTACCAATTTCTCAAGGAAGTGTTGGATATTCTTCATGTGGAAGAAGGATGAGACATTATCAAAGTTTGTAGAGTTTAAGCCACTAATTGAGAAAGAGACTAGAAAGACGGTGAAGGCTCTTAGAAGAAACAAAGAAGGTGAGTATGTTTCAAATTACTTCAAGACATTTTTGCCAAAGAAATAATTTGAAGAGAACTAACACCTCCCCATAACCCACAACAGAGTGGGGTAGCTGAGAGGAAGAACGGATGCATTTTAGGAGTTGCAAGAGTTATGTTACATGACCAAGGACTTCTAAAGCATTTGTGGGTAGAGGAATGTAACAAAAAATTCTACTTGCAAAGCTAAATTCCTCATCGTATTATTGGTATGATTACATTGGAGGAGGATTTCTCGGGGAAAAAGTCAGATGTGTCTCACTTCAAAATATTTGGAGACTCTATTTACTACCATGTCTCCAAATATTTGAGGAAGAATTTTTAGCCGACAATAGAGTTGGGAGCGCTTGTGGGTTACACCAAAACTCCACACAATTACCAAGTGTACTTAGCTTCCATCATAATGAAAGTTATGTGAAGCGATGTAAATTGTTGAGAGGAGAAAGTGATGTGGTGATCTCTTGAGATGGAGCTTTAGATCCCACCAGAAGAGGAGATTTTAGCTGTAGAGGATGAGCCTCAGGAATTTGTGTAGTAGCCATAAATTGAGGACAAAAGAGGAGGTAGAGTAAGACATCCACTCAAGCAAAACCATCCAGACAAGGTAGAAAGAGATCCAAGGAAGTAGATAGATTGGTGCATGATGTGAGGGAGAATGTGGGAGCTCCTCCAAATTTCCGTAGGTAAGGGATGTCACCTAAGAGGTACACTAGCTACACGGCTCTAATGAGTTAGCTTGTAGAGACAATGTCTCCCTTTTAAAGGAAGCAACTAAACAACCAGTTTTGGTTGATGTAATGGTGGAAGAATATGAATCCATCCTGAACAAAAATGTTTGGGAAATGGTCCCAAGATTAGTAGGTAAATCAATTTTGGGTTCAGGTTGGATCTTCAAGGTTAAGCATGAAGCAAACAAAATCACAGAGAAGTAAAATTCCAGATTTATGGACAAAGGATAATCTCAGATTGAGGGAATTGACAATGAGGAAAGCTTTTCTCCAATAGGAAGGTATTCATCGATTAGATCAATTCTTGCACTGGTTGGGCATATGGAGTAGAAGATCCTCCAAATAGATATAAAAATAACATTTCTTAATGGTTTTATTGAGGAGGAGGAGTACATCGAGCAACCAAAATGTTTTGAGACATTTGATTGGGAGTCTCATGTTTCTAGACTTAGGTGAGAATTGTATGGTTTCAAATAGGAATATCGATCTTGGTACACTCAGATAGGCAGTTATCTCACTAAATTGGGCTTCACCAAAAGTGAAGCATATGTGAATCTATATCATATTTTGGTAGAAGGTAAATTTCTTGTCATTCTTGCATATGTTGATGATTTAATATTGACATGTGTTGAGAAGTTGATTAGCTCTTGAAAGGAAGACCTTGCAAGGGAATTTGAGATGAAAGACATGGGTCTCATGCACTACTTCCTTGGGTTGGAATTATGGAAAGGTGATGGCGTATTTTTTTTGTCTCAAGGAAAGTATGCCACCGAGATACTACATACATTTCAAATGGAGGGTTGTAAGCTGATCTTGACACCTCTCGTGAGTAGCTAGAGGAAAGTGAATGCTACTTCAGGTGAAGAGGTTGATGTCACCATTTACAAACAAATAGCGAGTTCAATGATGTATATTGTGAACACACGACCAAATATGTGCTATGCAATAAACTAGTGGAGCCAAGCTATGGTTAGGTTGGCCAAATAGTATCGAAAGGTAGCAAAGCATGTTTTATGGTACCTCATAGGCACTACCTAGTATTGATTATGGTATAGACGGATAGAGGGAGTGGAGCTATGTGATTTCACAAATGAATATTTGGTAAGGATTCCATTTGACCCAAATATTACATTAGTTGGAATTTTCAGTGTTGGGTCTGCAACAATTTCATGGTATAATAGAAGGTAAAGATTTGTTGTGTTCAACTTGACAGAAGAAGAATAAATAGCTGCAAGTCAAGCAACATGTCAGGCAATCTGAATGAGAAAGATACTTGTGGTAGTTTTTGGTCATATGATCGATCCAACTATCATCTATTGTCATAATTAAAGTCACATTAAGCTCTCTAAGAATGAGGTATTTCATGATTGATCCAATCATATAGATATCCAACATCATCATTTATGAGACGATGTTCATAGGAGGATAACATTGCTACAATACATTCCGACAGAGGAAGAAGATGTTGACATCTTGAGAAAGGCTTTGTCAACAGTAAAGTTTAAATTCCATAGGTGCATGATATGAGTGGTCGATAATCACGTTCTTGCTAAGTGGGATTGTTGAGATGTGTAGCAAGAAAGTCTCAATTTGACTTTTCCTTGGTCAAATTGAGAAAATTTGAATTTTCACATTAATAGACAACTTGGAGGCCGTTAAATGAGCTTACATGGACCTTGTAAATCAATTATTTTAGTAAATTTGAGTTAGAGGGCTTGGAGTTCAGTTAAGCATGTGTGATTATTAAACTTTAGTAATTGGGTTCAGTTATTTCTACTTGTGTTCAGTTAAACTAGTCGTAATAGTTAATAGAACTAGTAGAAGGTCAGTTATGTCATGGGACAATAGTCTAGCTGAGTGGTCATCCAGTTAACTAATCAATGAGCTCAAAATAGCTAGTGCATGCAAGGAATTCAATTTTCTCCATTATGGTGGAGATTCCAAGGCAATGTAACAAGTTGTTGTAAACTATTTTAAGTGTATAGGGATTGCGTGTAGTGAGATGATAAATCCTTGGAAATTTCACAATAAATTGGAGGAAAAATCGTAGGAAATAGCGATGAATTTCTCAGGATTTACACAAGGAAACAGGGGCTCAATTTGAGCAAGAAATTGGCTAACCCTAGGTCAGAGCTTCTCATTGAGTGGAGACATAGGTTCCTCACTTGCAAGTTGTGCTCAGAGCTGGAAAGAATTTTTAATACATTCTATATTATTACTATTATTAATGAAAAGATGTTTAAGGGGTTTTTCCTAGTTGGGATCCCATAGAAAAATATCGTGCATGTGTGGTTTGTCTTACTGCATGTTTGTGAATGTCCTTCCAAAATATGAATTAAATTTTGCATATCAGTAGAGTAGAATTACGTCTCTTGGTTTTAGATTAAAATTCCTGAGAACTTGTAATTCTACCACCATATTTCTCCACTTTGACATAATTCACTTTTGAAATCACTCTTTTAACTTCTGCATTATCCTGCTTGTTTGATTTTCTCTATATTTTTTTATTTTTTCTTGGTAGATTTTGACAAGCCATTTTTTGCTTATGTATTGTTCGTTGGGGAGGTAACATGATTGTTCTGATGGGGCTATCTAGTAGCCCTATAATCTCCCTATGATTTTGAAATACTCTAGAAACATGCCTTGCAAATGAAAATGTACTTTTTTCTTTATAAATGAAAGAGTTTTTTTCCTTATGTAAGAAAAGAAATCAACTTGGGCAATTAGACTCTATAAACAAAAATATAGTTGAAGAATTAAGTAGATTGTAGCGAGAACAAAGTTATGAGAAATATTACGTCACCTTTTAATGCAAGTTTTTTAGTATGGAAGACACCAAATCCATATGTGCGGTTGGGGATTTCTTTCATTATCATTTTGAAAACCTTTGTTTTAATCTTTTTGGTTTAATTCGTGTGGAAGAGCTTTGATCACAATTATCACTCACAAGAAAATAATAAAAGATATGTGTAGGTTAGAGAATCAAATATTTTTTCAAATCATAAGGACAAACAAATAGTTGTGATTATGGTTGGTGATGTCGCACCTTCCTATATCCCTATTCCATTTTTGGTATTGTGATGCCTACTTATCTTGTCTCTTAATGACGGAGAGATGTGATTATTATGTTGTTGGTGATGTTGTGTTTTAATCTTGTTTCTACATCTTCTAATTCATAAATATGTTAGATCGAGGGAGATCTTCTTCAACAAGATGGCTCCTATTTTTCTAGATTGTTAATGTAATAAGATAACGTTTCCACCTTAAGGAAAACATTACTGTATAAATATTTAATATTGATAACTATTAATGGAAAACATAACATTGCTCTGGGTGCATGGAAATATGATCTACTCTCCTATTTGTTTACATGGTACCATAGTTGGTATATGTTTAATACTTTGAAGAGGGGGATTATGATAATGGTGCTTCAATGTGACTAATACTCTATAAATATTAGACTACTGTAGGATAATGTGTTTTATAGTAAGTGATTTCCACATTGTCTACATACTATTACGTGTCCTATTGTTTGTTCTATAATGATATATTATATACCCATAATTTTATGAGATCCATCACAAAAGTGAAAGAACATTGACTAAAAATGATATATCCATTCCTCATAGAGGCTATGAAAAATAGGCGTCTAAAAAAATGTTGGACATTTTATGCTAGATCCAAATCTAAATTGTTGTGTATTGTATATTAGGCCTAGATATAGTCAGTAAAGTGGTCAATTGCAGCATTACAAGAGGTTTATTAATGGGTGCATAGTTAATGATGACATCAGGACTTCCATGTGTGTATGCCTAGGTTATCGGCTAAACTTGACCAATACCACATCCTAATCTAGTGGTTTCTACAAGAAAAAAAATTGTGGATTTGTAAGTAGCTATAAAGACATAGTGTGCATGACACGAGCCATGATAAATATAAAGACATTATGATTTGGAAATTGAAGCTTAGTACTATAAAAAAATTTCACATGGGTTCTTAACAATATTGTTGAAATTTACATTACTATGGATGGCAATATTGTCCTAGTGTCACCTTGTATGACATGTGTAATGATACATTATGATAAGTATAATCTGTAATGTTGTGTACTCTTTTACAGTTTGCCCCTATCTCTACCTAACATAATTCCACCATATCCATTGGTCCTCTACATAACTTATAAGGTAGAATTGGGATGTTATGGATTGTTTAAAATCCTTCCACTTAGTCACTCGAGGATCCCCTTTAGCCTTAATGTTTCTATGTGGACTTCCCACTAGGTTAAGTCATGGATCTCTAGTTTCAAATGGGAAAATGAAGTTTTATATTCTTCCTATATGTCATAAACTTTAAAATAAACCTATAATTGTTGGAGGCGATGATTTAATTTCAACGGATTAATCTCACCTTTATATGTCTTGATGTCAAAATTCACTTACATCTTGAATAGGGACTATTAATTATTAATGACACTCAAATTGGGTTATTCTTTTTTGAGTTCTTTCTTAAATTCCTTCTTTAGATCGTCTCAATACCCTAATTTTTTGTCTGGTATGACCCGGGAATTGGAACATCCATCTTCTTTGATTCAAATCTTTAGCCACCATAAGGAGGTTCATATTAGAGTTGATATCTCCATCCTTCTCTTTCAGACTTGAGAGCATCTCCTTTGCCAAATTGTCACGGTTTTTAAAAATAGATTCATTAGCCATAGATTATGTTTTATGAATTTTTTCTTATGCCCTATAACTTCACACAAAATATGAAAAGGCATATTTTGTGATACTGATGTGATCCATAAACTACCATGGATATTCCATTGGATAGTTTTTCATAATAAACCTAAGAAAATAATAAAAAATCTATAGAATCACTTGTTAATTCATTGGGATTCAACTATATGCTCTTATTCATTAACTTATGGTGCATACAATACATGAAATGTGAAAAATAGAAAGAAGATAAAATATAATCACTCACAAAGAACAAAAAATACCAATATATGCTCTAGGAAATAGTTTTCGGAGAAGACCTAGCTAGAAGTTGAGGTCACTCTACTCTCTCTTTTCTGTAATGGAAATGTTGCAAGTATGAAGGATAAGGTACTGCCTATTGAGTTCCGTGAGACTTATGGCCCATGAGTTATTACAGAACACAAAATGCCTCAAAACATGACATCTTCTCAAATTATGGTGGTCAACCATGATAGGTCAAATTCTAGGAGACATAACTTTCTGATAAAATCTCTAATTAAAGTGATTTCAACACCCTTGGAAAGGTATCAATGTGTATATTATGGAATCTAGATCCATAATAATTTCAAGGTCACATAATGTGGTCATTGAAGGACCCAACATGAATCTTGAATTTTTTTAGCTCAAATTTCCCAAATAAGTTGATTTCCCAAAAAATTTAAACTCTAAAAATTTTTAAATGGATGACAAATAATATAATGATCCAATTTGAATCAAAACTATGGAATTATAAGGAGATATCAAGTTATGTAAATTTTTTTAACAAATATTGAGTCTGTATATTTTATAAGATATATCTGGTTAAACTTGAAATTTTTCACTGATATTGATGTTAGTGTCAACCAAATAGTTCTTTTTCCTTATAGATTGTTTGGTTGATTCTCTTAAAAAAAAAAAAAATCTTATATTAAACTATTATATTTTACCCCTTCTAATATTATTAATTTTCTTTAATTTTTATAATTTAATTTATTTAATAAAGATTAATATGATTTATTATAATTTAATTTATTTAATAAAAATTTATATGATTTAAAATAAATGAAGGTTAAGTTTATAGCTAAATATTATTTGGATTATTAAATAAATTATTTTATGCACCACTAATTCCTAATTCCAAAGCCTTATAATTTTATTATTTAATTCTTGCAATATTCTAAATTAATTAATTAAATATATATAATTAAAATAAATAAATTCCTAACAGTTACTTTATAACTAAATAATATTTTAGTAACTAATTCCAAACAACTAATTTATAATATTATTTTAATTAATTTAATAATTAATTTACTAGGGGCTAATTTCCAATGACTAACTCTGGACCATGATGCATTCATTCTATTAGTTCTTGAAGATAGATTAAGTTTTTCACCTTTGTCCAAGATGAACCACATTAGTTGGTTCAAAACCTCGACCAAATCCTAATAATGTGATTAATTTGAAAAACATTATTATTTACAATATAGATCACAAAAACCAAAAAAATATACAAAATTACATATGATAATTAGGAAAAATATATTTATACTCCGAATAAAAAATATGTAAATTTCCATAAAAGACTACTAATGTGAAGACATCACAAAAATACATTGATTCTGAACCTAACATGTCACATCCACTAATTGAAGATGATAAAAATATTTCATGCAATTACACCAGCTATAACTCTACATTCACATGAAGGAGGAGCAAAACATGTACACTATAACAAAACATATATCAAAGATTATTCTATGTGGGATGTGTTGATATCAAAGCAATCTACAAATTACATTCTTCACTATGACTTATATGAGTGCCATCTACTTTTTTGCAAATAGGTTACAGAAGAAGCAACCGTAGTGAATTCCTTCGCCATCGTACTGAATTGTTGGCAATTCCCGGGTAGGTCAACCCATTAAAATGATCCTATTACGTCATCCCAGCAGTCACGAGATTTTGAACATGCTGGTATGTCCCTCACTATTTCATCCTATACAACATGTTCATTAGGACCACAAATAGGGGCCCTCAATAGCCAAATGTTAAAATGCCATCCATAAAAGACACTATGACTCATTAGCCCTGGATTTATGTGTTGAAACCTTGCTTCTCTATCTTATCTCTTTACATATGAACTCCTGAGAGTAGTGCCTCAAGGCTATCTTCCCCACAACAATTTGTTTTAAATTTATATACATCTGGCCGACAACAAATTTGTTAAAATTTATATATAAGTCTGCTCTCTGCCAAAAGATAAGCTTCCAAAAATTCAAAGTTATAAGTATGTTTGCTTGACTGTTTGGACATAGCATACATGTTCCATTGTATGTCAGTTCCCACGGCTGCCTGCTTGGATACAATTAATACAATTACGATTAATTTTATATTTCACCCTCATACAAAAAGGGTTTTATAACTAATAATATCTCTGGCTTTTCCATAGCCGAATAGACAGCCACCACCAACCAATACTATAAAAAAATGATTAATGTTTAGGCAGCTTTAGGATGACGTGTATGATGACGAGGCTACTGCTATGGCTTTGCTGGAGAGGGAATAAACAAATGTTGATGACATGAAGATGGCAGGGAGTAAAATCCCTAGTTTCAGAAAATCGAAGTTGTTTTACTGTGTCAAACGCACATGGGTATATCCAAAATAGCGTCACAATTGAAGGACAGTTATGGCTGTAACCGCTTTTAAGTAATTTAATGTCGTACCCTTATCCGAGAAGACAGATCGGCGTTCATTTTCTATTATCCGACGATAAAATTGCGCAGATCATTTGTTTTCTAGATTGGCACGGCAAACTTCGAAGAATCGATTAGAAAGCCGTACGGGTATAAAGCTACTCCGGACTGTATAACCAAAATTCAATTGAAGAATTAAGTAGATTGTAGCGGGCAGGAAGTTATGAGATATATTACGGCTTCTTCCGATGCGAGTGCATCACTATGGAAGACACCAGCTCCATATGTGCGCTTGGGAGCTCTCTTCATAATCGCTTTGACAGCCTTTGTTTTAATCTTTCTTGTTTGCTCCCACAATTGTCAGTCAGAAGAAAATAACGGAAGCCATGGTGCGGATTCAAATATTTGTTCAGATGGCAAGGGCGAGCAAATAGTTGTGATTATGGCTGGTGATGCCATGCCTTCGTTTATCGCTACGCCGTCCTGTCGTTCGTAATCAAAGGGCAAGCACGTTGTGTATACAAAATTCATTTACCATGTAATGCGTTGCTGTCGAACAGAAATTTTCCTATCTATATAAAGCTACATGTTTTCTTCCATCTCCAGTTGGCATCTATTTCCTGGGGAGACATTCTATTTTACGTTGGCCAAATTCAGGTGCAATTCATAGAATGCCGCTCTCGATAAATATGATGGATGGTTTTGAAATCTTTAGAGTCAGTGTGGTGTGCAAGCAATTAGATAAAAGTGTACGATGACCTTCAATATTTAGGAAGAAGTATTGCTCAAGAATTTAAACCTCATAATTTATTTTTTTGGGATGTTATGATGTACAACATTGATGTGTTATTGTAACAATAGTATGATATAAATCCTTGCATCATACAATATTGTGTCAAAATATTCAATATTTTTGTTCAAAGAAATATGGGGCGTCATATGTTACAACTTACAAGTATTCATTTTTTAAAACTGAGAAATATAGATAACACGATGGTCGATGTTACCATAGAAACTACCTTCCTAAAGAAAAGAGCGTTACCTCTACCCAGCTTCTAGAGATGTAAAATCAATCCCGACGTAAGCTATGAGCATATAACCGAAACGAGAAAAAGCATTCGTTTATTTATAAATGAAATTTTTCTACAAAGCCGAGAAATTCATAATAAAATTGAAGGGAAATAAATTAGATCTTAATCATTGTAAATTTGTTTTGAATTACTAGCTTCTTTGCAGAAGTCAGTTACACATTGAAATAGAATGATTTCTATTATTTGAAGAAACTATTATTCATTAACTTGTTTGTGTGATTTAGAATACCATAATTTTAGTATGAGTTATAGTTGGGGAGCAATACCATACCACTTGTATTTATATTGGGAGATATATATCCAGAAAAAAATGAAACAATAGATTGAGCATAAAATAGGGGCAAAGAGTTTTTATATGTTGTGTGCCTTAGACCATTAAATGTGACAAATCATAATGAGAAGTGCTTGAGTGTGGGTTGAGTAATTGCATTCAGGGAGAACTAATATGCATCTATAATGTATATCAAATGAGGAAAGGTGTATTCTCAAATGCATGTGGGTTGATAAGAGAGGCATCATGTCTTTATACTAGGGGTATAAAGGAGAAAAATGGAGCAGACATGTTGTCAAAAATTCTACACAATAACAATTCGTAAATTACATTCAAAGCCATATTATAAAACACATCAATAGTGCTCATGAGATCCAAAAGATTCTAAACAAGAAATTGTTTGTTGAGAAAATCTCTCAACAAATTCTAAAAACTAACCAACCTAATCTATCAATTAATTAATGTAAGCATTATTTCGAGGTTCGCCCTTTAATGCTTACATTCACATCATTACAAAGATTATTATAAAAATGACAAATTACAATTCACATGTCACATTTGTCTAACTGGTCTTCCTCCACACTTATCCCCGCTCAATTCTCCAGACAACGCCATTTTCATCACCACAATATTCAAGCTTTACATTCAACCCATTTAAGACATAATCACCTCTAACCATCTTTGATCAACTTTGTATAATTGGCGCTTCTCGATCTCCCGACGAACAATCTCGATATTACACTGTATCCAATATCAATTATGCGTTTGACCTTTCTACACATACCCAGATCTTATAACAAAACCTACAACTGATACTCTTGAAACCCGAAGCACAAAAAGATCCATAAGTATATAATAGATTCACACAATCGGACTAACTATACGTTTTCTCGCTATTGAAGAAGATCAAGAACCACTAGTTTAATTATATTCTTATATTCATTAATCGATTCTACACGTTGAACGGATGTGCTCGAGTTCAAATCCTTCCCCTTTTTGCGTTCTCATGGGAGAGATCCTACAATGATTTTTGGTTTGTTTTCGAGATCCAAAACATGCAAAGCAAAGCCAGAGAATTTTTTACTCCTAAGAATATAAGAGAATTCTTAATGCGAATACCTATGTGGTAGCCTTTGTCGACTTCAACTATATGAGTTCTCTGATCTGTGGAGATAAACCCCAAGGCTTTGATTATGGCTACTGATTTTCCTGCTGCCACTGATATGTGTAAATGTGTTAGAAAACTTGCACAGATGAATCTAGCTAATAAAGGTTGAACACACAGCTTTGCAGAGCAAAAACACTAAAATAAAATCGAAAGAAGAAAAGAATGATGCATTCGAAAATATGTTACAATGCTCATGATATAGCATCACTGGGTGAAGATACCAAGTTAATGCACTATAGTGGTGATCAATGAGAAGACTCAACACCTACAACAAGTTCCAGAGATAACTAGTCAGTTGCGGAGTTAAAGAAGGAGCAAATCAATGAGTAAATCATGCAAAAGGAATCTTGCATGCAATCCCGTGCTCTAAGTAAGAGTACGCATGTAGGTGTGTAGTATTTCCAACATGAAAAAGAAATCTTGCATGTAGTCCCATGCTCTAACTAAGAGTCTGCATGTAAGTGTGTAGTAGTTCCAACACCCCCCGTAAACACCGCTATGGGGAAAAATAGAAAATGGGCCCTGGCAACTAAGGCCAAAGGTCGCCCAAAATACAGTGCAACTTGTACTAAAATTGAGGAAAGAGGGAAATCCTCGTGAGAAACACCCCCCCTCAAAATACAATGTAATCAAAAGAAAAGAGGAAGAAAAATACAATTGCTAAGCAATCGTGTCCTTCACTCCAAGATGATCGCGCAAAGAGCAAAACTTCTGCTCAGTGAATGTCTTGGTCAAGATGTCTGCAGTCTGTTCTACTGAAGGACAGAACTGCAAATCAATGACCCGATCATGTACTAAGTCTCTGATGTAGTGCATATGGATCTCTATGTGCTTCATCCGCTGCTGCTGTACTAGATCCCTGCAAAATTTAAGAGTGCTTTGGTTGTCACACCAGATGACAATGGGCTGGTGGAACTGGATGCCCAACTCAGTGAGGAAGTGTTGTAGCCACAAAGCCTGAATGGTGATGTTGACTACTCCTCGGTACTCAGCGTCAGCTGAAGAGAGAGCAATAGTAGCCTGCTTCTTGCTCGACCAACAGATAGGGCCAAATCCTAGACTGAGTGAATATCCGAAGGTGGACTTGTGATCAATGCTATCTCCCACCCAATCAGAATCTGTGAAGCCAAGGAGATTCAATGCAGTGCCTGCTGCATAGTGAATCCTGAAGGTGATGGTGCCTTGCACATATCGGAGGATGCGCTTGGCAGCATTCCAGTGTAGCTCATGCGACTCCTGCATGTATCTGGAAACTGCCCCTACTGCATATGAGAGATCTGGTCTGGAATGGGTGAGGTACAATAAGCTCCCCACTAGCTATCGGTAGAGAGTGCTGTCAACTAATGGAGTGTCACCTCCATCCTCAAGGCGGACCCCAGACAGAAAAGGAGTCGGTGCTGGCTTGCAGTCAGTCATGCGAAATCTCTCGAGGAGATCCCATGAATACTTAGCCTGAGAGAGTTTGATGCCTGTGGCATTCTGGCTGATCTCAAGACCAAGAAAGAAGTGTAATGGACCCATGTCCGTCATGAAGAACCTATCATGCAAGGCCCTCTTGACTGTAGCAATGGCTGAAGGCAAGCTGCCAGTGATCAGGAGATCATCTACATACAAAACTAAGATAAGAAGATAATCATGTGTCCTAAGCATGTAAACATTCGGATCAGACTTACATCTTTCAAAGTTATGTGATAAGAGAAAAGAATCCATCTTCGCGTACCAAGCTCTCGGGGCCTGCTTAAGGCTGTAGAGAGATTTCTTCAGTCTATAGACCAAAGATGAATCTTGAATGAAACCATGTGGCTGCTCCATGTAGATCTCCTCCAATAGGTCTCCATGAAGAAAGGCATTCTTCACATCCATCTGATGTACTTCCCACCGATAGGCAGCCGTAGTGGAAAGTGTAAGGTGTATGGAATCCATCTTTGCTACTGGAGCAAAGGTCTCGTCATAATCAATGCCATGCACTTGTTGGAATCCTTTGCCTACTAGCCTTGCTTTCCGTCTGGTGATTTGCCCATCTGCAGCAATCTTGGTCCTGTAGACCCATTTGCATCGGACAAGTGTCCTTCCTGAAGGAAGGGGGACCAGATCCCAAGTCTGGTTCTCGAGGAGGGAGTTATACTCCTCCTCCATGGTGGACTCCCAAGATGGATGCCCAGCAGCCTCAGCATAAGACTGTGGATCAGATGACTGAACCAAATGACAATGCCAGGAGAGCGATGGTTCAGTGGTAGTGAGGACAAGAGGAGGCTCAATAAACTCTGAGCTAGTCCTCTGAAGATCAGAACTATCCCCCACAAGACCATTTCTAGCAGCTGGTTGGTCTTGTGCATATATCTCACATAAGCTCCTTGCTCTCTGATTTATGACAGGGGAATATGATTCACTGCTGGAAGCCCGATCTAGGCTTGGATGTGGATCATCATTTTCATGCACTAGATTTGTATCTGAAGACTCTGTCTTTGCATTTGCATGCTCTTCCTCGGCATCTGCATGATCTGTATCAGCATCTGAGTGCACTGAGTCATCATCTCGGACATGAGGTAGATAAAAAGTGTCTGCATGCGGCGCTTGAGGTGCATGCAAGAGACTTTCCTCAAATTTGACACTTCGCTCAATGATGAGCTTGTCTGTAGAGGGAATCAGGAGTCGATATCCCTTCACACCATCAGGGTATCCAACAAAGATTCACTCAATGCTCTGTGGATCAAGAGCTTTCCTCTTTTCAGAGGGGTCCGGGCCCATGCTCGGGAGCCGAAAACACGAAGGTGAGTGACCTCTGGTTTAGTGCCGCTCCAAGCCTCAAAGGGGGTCTGATCCTTGACAGACCTATGAGGAGATCTGTTCTGGATGTAGTTAGCACAATTAAGTGCTTCAGCCCAGAGCTTATGAGGCAGTGACTTGGCATGCAACATGCAGGAAGCCATCTCTTTGAGAGATCGGTTCTTTCTCTCAGCAACTCCATTCTGCTGCGGAGTGTATGGAATTGTGTACTGCAATTGTATGCCGGACTGAAGGCAAAGGTTCCGAAGTGCTGTGTTAACATATTCCCCCCCATTGTCTGTACGGAGGGCTTTGGTCTTTCTCTCTGACTCTGTCTCAACTAGTCCTTTGAAATCTTCAAAGTGCTAAAAAACTTCAGATTTGTTCCTGAGAAGATACACCCAAGTATGCCATGAGAAATCATCAATAAATGTAAGCACATACCTTGCTTTGTTGATGGAAGGATGAGGAAAAGGCCCCATGAGATCACTATGGATCATATCTAGAGGAGAGGATGCTCTGTGAGTCTTGCCGATGTCAAGTTTTTCTCTGGGATGTTTGCCAAGAACACACCCTTCAGAAACTCCTTTGGAGAAACTGATATTTGGCAAGCCTTCCACCATCTCATTCTTGCTTAGCTGCTGCATATACTTGTAATTTAAGTGACCAAACCTCTCGTGCCAAAGCCTACTACTATCATCAACATGTGTAAACAATAAGAAGGATTCAGATTCAATAAATTTATAAAATGTATATAGTCTGGTTCCATTGTTTACCTCACCAGTTGCAATTTTGGTGCTGCTATGTAGATCATATATGTTCACTACATCTGGAGTGAATTCCACTCTCCTTTCGGTGCCGGAATGAGTGATCTGATAAACTGAAAGCAAGTTTACCGAAAGTTTTGGAACATGAAGCACATCTTCAAAGCTTCCGTGTAAAAGTTCCACTCTACCTTTTCCGGTGACCTCAATAGGTGAGTCATCTCCCATGAGGATGGGAGGTCCTTTGCATGCATCCAAAGAGGAATAGACTTCCTTTGCAACAGCCATATGATGTGATGCACCAGAATCTATAACCCATGCATCAGGAGAAGAATTAATTTCAACTAAAGCATGAAAATTGTTACCTTTCCCGTGCGGTGGATCCTCAGTTTTCTTCTTGGCGCCCTGAGGGATGTGGTCCCCAAGGTTGTGCTTCTGAAGGATTTCTGCCATTTGGTCAATTTTTTTCTTCATGCAAGAGGATTCTGGATGGAATCCTCTTTGACAATAGGTGCATCTGTTTCCTTTCTTCCCTTTCTTATTTCTCGAGCCGGAGGAGTCATTGAAGGGCTTGGTGTACCCTTGCTTCTTTGGATGGGAATGTGCTTTTCCCTTGTCTTTTTTGCTGCTGATTTTTCTGATTTGAATCAGATATGTGATTTTTATTGTGGCTGCCATCATGCACAGCAAGTGCATGTGTTTTGGAGGTTTGATTTTCCCCATGCCAATGAGTTTATCTTGCTCAAAAATAAGGGACTCCATAAATTCTTTGAGAGAAGGCGTTGTGTAGCATTTACCTGTTGCAAGCCTCACTGAATGAAATATAGACACAAAGACGGAGTATTCTTGTCCGAGCTTTGACATAATAGAGATAACTTGGCGACTCTCCTCCTTGGATTTGTCAATTCCACAACCCTTGAGTTGTAGCAATAGATCATTATATTTGGTGAAGAACTCTTGAATTCTATCATAGTTCCGTGGATCCAATGATAGCAGCTCCACTTCGAGCAGATGTCCTTTCATCTCATCCTGTTTCCCGTAGAGATCTTCAACCTTTTTCCAAATCTCATTGGGAGTATTGCAGGCAGATAGATGGAACTGCAACTCTGGAGAGATGCACATGCATATGGATCCGTGGGCCTCATCCATGCGGTTGAGGTACTCCGATTTCTCTATGGCTGAAGTGGGTTCCACTTCTGTAGCCATGGTAATCCTGTACAACCCTTTATGACGAAGGTATCGAGCCATTTGGTCCTTCCATTCATGATAGTTGTACAGTGTTAGGATCGATGCTTTGGGAAAATCCATTTTTCTGTCAATCTTCGATCTCCAAGCTGTAATACTTGCAAAATAAAGTAATGGTGCACCTTTTATCTAGCAACCTGTGGGCTCTGATACCATGTAAATGTGTTAGAAAACCTGCACAGATGAATCTAGCTAGTAAAGGTTGAACACACAGCTTTGCAGAGCAAAAAAACTAAAATAAAATCGAAAGAAGAAAAGAATGATACATTTGAAAATATCTTACAATGCTCATGATATAACATCACTGGGTGAAGATATCAAGGTAATGCACTATAGTGGTGATCAATGAGAAGACTCAACACCTACAACAAGTTCTGAAGATAACTAGTCAGTTGCGGAGTTAAAGAAGGAGCAAATCAAGGAGTAAATCATGCAAAAGGAATCTTGCATGTAATCCCATGCTCTAACTAAGAGTCCGCATGTAGGTGTGTAGTAGTTTCAACATGCAAAAGGAATCTTGCATGTAGTCCCATGCTCTAACTAAGAGTCTGCATGTAGGTGTGTAGTAGTTCCAACAATATGTCATGGCACGTAGAACGAATCCTTGCAAGGAAGATTTCTGCTGCTGGACCAAAGTTTGAAAAAAAAAGGTCAAGGCGTATAGTATGAGGAAGATCATGTGATTTTTGCTGTAGAAACCACTATCACATTTAATTCCTCACCAGTGCGATTATGGAACAACAAAACACGAACATGAAGACAGTCATGAAAAAGAATCCCGACAATTAATTTTTTTTCTTCCAATGAGGTGCATGAAGAGGATTGTGAACCAGTAACGTGGGACTGTTGAGCACAGTGCAATAATTGATCGCACTCTTGCTATTTGGTAAACTTTTTCAATGGCATTCATTGTTTTGGTAGAGTGAAGACAGGAAAATGTAAACCATTAGTGCCAACAGTGCCCCAAGTGGCATAGCAACAATAACGAACAAAGTATCTTGATGAATACTTGGCGGTCGAGCAAAAATTTCCTTCCGAAGAGGTGTAATAGGATTTTAGCAGTGTTTTCCATTTGCTCTCTACATAGTCGACTTTACCACTTTCAGCGCATTCTCACCCACAAATCTCATTACAACATCACATAAAAGAAAAAAGAGTAAACAAAGATTCATACAAAACACTTAGACACACCTCCAAAGTCTCATACAAAACACTGAGACACACCTCAAAAGTCATTTATCTACTGTAATTTATATACACATAATCAAATCCCAAATCTCTTACATCTTTTTGGGTGCTCCCTTGAGGGAGTCAAGTCCATATAGGCTCTAATACGAAGAAAAAAATGGAGGAGAAGACATGGTGTACATATATTCTACACAAAAACTATTTGTACATTACATTCAAAGCCAAATTACAAGCCACATAAATAGTCCTCATAAGATCCAATAGATTCCAAATAAGGAATTGTTTGTTGAGAAAGTCTCTCAACAAATTCCAACAACCAACCAAACTAATCTATCAATTTACTCATGTAAGCATTATTTCCAAGTTATAAATCTAAAGGGTATAAAAAATGTTAATGAAAAAAATGGATACCTACAATACCTAGTGAATGTAGGGGGTTTTCAAATGGGGAAGGTCTATTGGGCTTGGTAAGGGGTTAAATAAAGTGTTTTTTAGAGATATTTTCCAATATATAGTTAAATTAAAGATATTATTTAGTATGTCAAAAATAAACACGAACCTTGATTATATATTTTTTTTTCTAAAAAATCTAGATAAATATGTATCTTTAAATATAAAATTACACATAAAATGATATATAATTTTATTAAAACCTTAATTTAAAACAATAAAACATTATAATTTATGTATCATGCAAATTGGAAGAAAAAACACTCTTAAAATCAATGCAACCTAAAATAAACTATTGATTAAAAAATACATACTAATTAAATATATCTAAAACAAAATACTTGATATATAATAGTAAAATTAGGTAATAAAAGCATGTAATACATGTATAGTAAAGCTAACTAAAAATAAGTATATGAATCTATACACTATGTACATGTATATACACTATGTACATGTATAAACAACCAAAGCCATTCTCTATTTCGGTGAAGGACTATAGATTTGAACTTTTAGTTAAGTAAAGATACATCATAGCTTTATTGTTTGATTATGTAATCGATTGCGATTTTTTAACATAAATATTCAATTATGTCAAAGACTCTACCCTCCTCACATTATAATATTTAATGTTCAATTTATATCTAGGAACAACTGCTTATAACTATTCTCACCATGCTTCACAAATAATATTCTTGCTTATTTAAAAATTGTTATTAGGATGTCACTCTCCTGTCATTATGATGTAACTCTCCATAATGGAAGGAGAAAAACATCTACACTATAAGAAGGGATAAATACGTAACCATGGTTACCATATCTAGGATGACTTGCATGAAAGCAATCTACAAATTACTATTACTACATTTAGGATGACTCGATATGAATGGCATCTACGTTTCAGCCAGTGATCATGGTCGATGACGACGTGGGCAATCCCTAAGCCATCATAGTGAATTATTGACCATGCTTGGATATAGCACATAGCTTTCATTGAATACCAGCTTTCAAGGGTCCGATTATGATTATTTCATTATTACGTACATAAAAGGGTATTATAACTAATAATATTTCTGGGGTTTTGTTATCCGATTAGACAGGCACGGCCAACCAACGCGATAGTAATATTGTTAAAGTTTAGGCAACTTCAGGGTGACGACTAGGCTAGTGCTGTGGCTTTGCTCGACATGGAATAAACAAAAAGCTGATGCCGTCATCAAAATCCTTCGTTTGAGTAAATCGAAGCTGTTTCACTCTGTTATGTGCAAATGGATTTATCCAAATAGCTTAACAACGGAAGAACAGTTGTGGCTGTAATCCCTTTTGAGTAGTTTAATTTCGTACCCTTATCCGAGAAGAGATATTGGTGTCGTTTCTTTAATTATCCGAAAAACAAATTGCGTATTGGCACGTCATCCCTTAAAGTTTGGGTAAGAAACCCAGATGGGTATTAAGACCGTGTAAACCAAAATCCACTTTAAGAATTAAGTAGATTGTAGCGGGAATGAACTTAAACTAGCATTTGCATTAAATATTGCGAAGGAAACGCCGTAAGGTATAAAGTGCAAAAATCCATTATCCATGTAGTGTGTGCATTGCGTCAATGACCTAAATATCAACATATCTATTCACTTTTTCTAAATGTTGTAAATGACTAGAATTATAGAAATATTCTTTGTAGGTTTTAACCCTGTACAGAAATTACCTGCATACGAATTCTAAAACACAGAAAATAACAATCCGAGAGCATAACACATAAAACACATATATACAGAGATTTCCCCTGGATCCCAAAATCGGGACTACCAGCTTGATTTTTCATTATATTCCTTTCAATGTTACAATACATATTTATACATGCCGGAGCATCCAATACCATGGACAGAAAACTATCGCATCCAAAACCATGGACCGAAAACCATAGGTAGGTTCGTCCAACCTAATATAGGGTCCAAAAAAAGTTTCTTGGGGTGCTGCCCCGAACCCCGTAGAGGGGGGCTACCCGCCCCCCTCAAACCCCACGGACAAGGGGGCCTGTCGCTGCCTCTGTGACCCCCCTGCTATGCAATCAATGCAACGAAGGGGGGGTTGCGCCCCCCCTAATCCCCCAGCTCACTACGTGGGTTAGTCGTGGAAAGAATATAACACAACTCAACAATCTCCCACTTGTTGTTTTCTTTCCATAGGGGGCCACAGGAGAGCTTAGTCATTTTTCCAGCCCTGAAATGCCCATTGTTTCTCTACACCAAGAGAACTTCTCAGAGCTCATAGATTTTGTCAATGCATCTGTAGTATTCTTCAAAGTGTCCACCTTTACCAGCAACATCCTTTTTTTTTCTATCATATCCCTCACAAAGTGATACTGAACATCAATGTGCTTTGTCTTTGAATGATAATCAGGGTTCTTTGCCATGAAAATTGCACATTGGCTGTCATAGTCTATTCTTATATCTCCCTGTACTAACCCCATACTTGAACACAATCTCTGCAACCAAACTGCTTCCTTGCTTGCATGAGTGGCTGCCATGTATTCTACCTCTGTAGTTGATAGTGCCATTTCAAATTGTTTCTTAGTCATCCAACTGACTGCACCTCCAAATAGGTTAAACACATACCCACTTGTAGATCTTCTCTGGTCCAGATCTCCAGCCCAGGCTGCATCAACAAAGCCACGAATATCCAACACTCTGTCCAATTATGGTCTTCCTTAGTAGCACAAACCATAATCACTAGTGCAATGCAAATACCTGAAAACCCGCTTAACTGCTGTCCAATTCTCCTTCCCTGGTTTTGACATAAACCTGCTGAATACTCCCACTGCATGTGCAATGTCTGTTCTAGTACAGACCATTGCATACATCAGGCTACCGACTGCACTCGCATATGGAACACGAGACATGTCCTCTTCCTCTTCTTGTGTCTTGGGACACTGTTCAGCAGATAACCTCACACCTACAGGAATAGGAACCTTCACCGGTTTACTATCCTGCATATTAAACCTTTGCAGTATTGTCTCGACATACTTCCTCTGGTTTAACTAGAGCTTCCTCTTTGCTCGATCTCTTTTAATTTCAATGCCCAAAATATAGTTTGCAGCACCAAGATCTTTCATGTCGAATTTGGAGGAGAATTGGGTCTTCAAATCCTGGATAATTTCTTTGTCATTCCAACCAGCAAAATATCATCCACATACAAGACCAGATAAATAACACGGTCACCAATTAATTTAAAATACACACAGTGATCTTCTTTGCTTCTGGTGAAGCCAAGTCCCCATATAAATGTATCAAATTTCTGATACCACATCCTTGGTAACTATTTTAACCCATACAAAGACTTCTTTAACTTGCATACCAGTTCTTTCTTACCGTTCATCGCAAAGCCTTCAGGTTGCTTCATGTAGATTTTCTCTTCCAAATTCCCGTGAAGAAATGTTGTCTTCACATCCATCTGTTCTACCTCAAAATCAAAAGTAGCAGCAACAAATAAAAGTAACCTAATAGAAGTTACCTTGGCAACAAGAGAAAAAATATCGCCAAAATCAATTCCTGGCACCTGGGAATAACCTTTTGCTACTAACCGAGCTTTGTATTTCTCCACCTTCCCTTCTGCATTTGTCTTCTTTCTGAACACCAATTTTCTGCCAATGCGTTTCCTTCCAGCCGGCAACTCCACCAGATCTGAAGCCTCATTTTTGTGCAAAGATGCCATTTCATCAACCATGGCCTCTTTCCAGAGTTTTCCATCCTCTGAATCCACTGCTTCCTTCACAGTTCTGGGATCATCATTAGTAACAAACAAAGCATAATTTGAACAGAAAGCAGATGGACTATACCTTTCTGGCTACCTTCTTTCTCGAATTGATCTTCTCAGAGCCAGAGTTTGTGGCTCTTCATCTTCTGATTCCTCCTCTGTTGTAGACTCTGATTCTTCCTCCTTTACCTAAAACTCTATCTTCTCAGGTTATTTTGGTTGGACTTCATGTTTAATAACATCTTTTACCTCTCTGAACACCACATCTCAGTTGTACACAACCTTCCGTGTGACTGGGTTCCAAAGCTTATAACCCTTTAAACCATCCTTATACCCAATAAAGATGCACTTTTCAGATTTACTATCCAACTTGGTTCGTTTCTCCTTTGGAACATGTACATATGCATCACATCCAAATACCCTCATATGTGAAAGAGAGGGTTTCTTACCAGTCCATACTTCTTGTGGAGTATTATCCTCCAATGCTGATGAAGGTGACCTGTTGACCAAGTAACATGCAGTATCCACCGCCTTTGCCCAGAATTCCTGTCCTAACCCGGCACCACTGAGCTTACCCTTTCCATCAACGTCTTGTTCATTCTTTCTGCAACTCCATTTTGTTGAGGTGTATATGGAGTAGTCTTCTGTTGTGCTATACCACACTTCTTACAGAATTCTTCAAATTCCTTGCTACAAAACTATCCACCATTATCTGTCCTCAGCGCCTTTATCTTCTTCTCTGTCTGATTTTCCGCCAGAGCCTTAATTTCTTTAAACCTGTCAAAGACTTCAGATTTTTTCTTAAGGAAATATATCCATATATTCCTTGAGAAGTCATTTATAAATGATACATGGTACACAGACTTACCCAGTGATGGAACCTTCACACGTCCGAACACATCACTGTGCACAAGCTCTAATATCTGTTTCGCCCTCTTAGCACCAGAGGGGAAACCCACCTGATTCTGCTTCCCATATATGCAATTTTCACAGAAATCAAAATCCGGAGAGCTATTACTCATACCTTCTACCATACCTTTACCATGAAGTACTCAAAGGCCCTTCTCTCCAATATGTCCAAGCCTTTGATGCCAGAGCATGGTCTTCTCTCCAGAGACCACTAGATTTTCAGCTCCACGTTTAGGAACCATAGAACTGTTGCACCCATCAACAATAGTGCTACCTTGTAGCTTGTACAGGGTTCCAGTTCGAACTCCCCGCATCAATACTAGTGCTCTCCGAACCATCTTGCAGGTATCATTTTCGAACATTGTTTTAACACTTACATCATCTAACTTGCTTACAAAAATCAAATTTTTGGCTAATGCAGGAATATGCAGAATACTTGGAAGTGTTCTAACCCTTCCACCTTGCAGCTTCAAATTTACTTTTCCGTGACCACTGAATCTAGCCTTCCTATCATCTCCTAAGAAGACATCACCACCATCGTATTTCTCATACTCGCAGAACCACTCTCTCTGGGGAGTGAAGTGAAAGGATGCACCTGAGTCAATCAACCATGCTTCATGATTTACATGTGTACTTGAAGAAGCCAAGTACACATCCCCACCTTCATCTGAGGTGGTTTTCGCCTCTATAGAAGGAGCATCATCAGATCCCTTTCCTTTATCAGGAGCTTTAGATTTACAGTCCCTTTTGAAGTGCCCTTCCTTTCCGCATTTCCAGCACACCACCTTTACAGGTTTTCCTGGAGATTTAGATCTCCCTCTAGATTTAGAGCTCCCACTCGATGACTTATTTTTTTTTCTATTCTGGGACCGTCCTTGTACAGACAAGGCATCACCATTCTGGCTCTCCATATCCTTCCGTCTCATCTCCCTTATCAGGAAAGATGAGACTATTTCATCAAACTGCAAGGCAGTTGCATTGCTACCTATTGCAATAACTAGACGATCCCACGAATTTGGTAGAGAACACAACAAACTGATGCACTTATCTTCATCTGAAATTTTAATATCAACAGATGCTAACTCACTTACCACAATATTAAATGCGTTCAGATGCTCTGTCACCGAGTCTCCATCTTTCATCCTCAGGTTATACATCTTTTTTCGCAGGAAAAGTTTATTCACCAGAAACTTAGATTGGTACAAAGTCCCTAACTTGTCCCACAAAGCCTTCACCGTAGCTTCCCCTCATACATTCAACAATACTGAATTTGAGACACATAATCGTATTGTGCTCTTTGCCTTCCGATCCAACTTCTCCATTCTTCATCGGTCACTCCTGTTGGTTTAGTACCCGGATCTACCGCGATCCACTGATCTTTATCCACCAACAGATCCTCCATCTTGAGTTTCCACAACTCAAACTCTGACCATTAAACTTCTCAATCTCTATATTTCCACTGCTCGCCATCTTCTTTCACCACCAGAATCGATCTCGCAGATCTCCCACTGAACAGGGTCTTCCACAGACTCGAGAAAAACCCCTCAGCAACAAAGGCGTCCCCTTGAAGCCAAAACAGATCTGACACCTAATGTAGGTTTTAACCCTGTACAGAAATTACCTGCATACGAATTCTAAAACCCAAAAAAATAAACAATGCGAGAGCATAACACATAAAACACATATACACAGAGATTTTCCCCTGGATCCCAAAACCGGGACTACCAGCTTGATTTTTCATTATATTCCTTTCAATGTAACAATACATATTTATACATGCCGAAGCATCCAATACCATGGATCGAAAACCATCGCGTCCAAAACCATGGACTGAAAACCATAGGGAGGTTTGCCTAACCCAATATAGGGTCCAAAAAAAGTTTTCCCGGGGTGCTACTCCGGACCCCGTAGAGAGGGGCTACCCGCCCCCCTCTAACCCCCCGGTTCACTACGTGCGTTAATCGTGGAAAGAATATAACACAACCCAACAGTCTTAAATTTCTACCAATATTTATAGGCAAAAATATTTTTGTCTTTCCGATTTTCTAACACTTGTCAAACATTTTCATGTTATAAAACAATGTCTAGAAGTCACAAAACTTACAAGGTGGTGGAAAGTTTAAAATGATGCAAAGAAAGATCAAGTTCGAGGGATACTCATCAAAACATTTCATGTTAGTGAACTAATGCTAGCATTAGTCTATTTGTGAAAAAATATTAATCAAAATGTAACTTATAACATAAGATATATGGGTTGAAGAATTGGATATCTATCTTGGGAAGAGGTTAAATAAAGTCTCAGACTTAAACATATATATAATGTGAAATGCAATATGTGATTTCAACAAAACTTTAATTTAAACAATGGTATATCGTCATTTTTTGTAACTAACTAATTAAAAAACAAAAATACAATACTATAGTCTTTAGAACCGAAAGGGGAAAGACTTGTAACATTGCAAAGGGACTAACAACATTGTAAAAATAGTTGATTCTTGAAGAGAAAACAAGATACTCCAAAAGAGCAATCACACCAAAAATCAAAATCAAAATTCTCTCCTTAAACTATTTGTCAAAATATAAGACATCATAGAATTGCATATTTGGGATCACAATCGACGAAATTGGATTGTTACTGGGTGAAAATGATTGAGATATGGTATCAAGTGATGGAATAGGTGATGTTCCCAGATTTTCCAATATATCCAAAGGAATACCATATGAAAGCGGCCATTCAAGTACAAAATTGAGCAACGGATATCCATAAACAGTCCTTAATTGATGAGGCATCATAAGGGGTCATATCACAGGCACATCTGTTAAGAAGATAGAAGAGACGGAGCCAACACTTGAATCTACAGGTCTAGGCATTTGCAGAATTTGTTGCATGGTAGACTGTAAAGTAGACTGAACACCAGTACCTAGAGAAGCGATATTTCTATCAAGGTTGGGTAGAGGAATTTGCATAGAAGACAATTTACCACCAGAAATGGAAACATCTTGCACTGTTGGTTAATCCTGAGGGCTCTTCCGCTTTCGGTCATTTGTTCCTGTATTACTTCATAATTGCAATAAAAAGGATCTTAGTCCACATTAATAAACTGAACAACTTTTCTACAGCCAACACATGAATCTACAGGCCTAGGCACTTGCAAAATTTGTTGCATGGGACACTGCAAAGTAGACTAAATACCAATACCTGGAGAGGAGATATTCCCATCAAGGTTAGGTAGAGGAATTTGCATAGAGGACAATTTACCACCAGAAATGGAAACGTCCTGCTCTGTTGGTTGATCCTCGGGGTTCTTCCGCTTTTGATCGTTTGTTCCTGTATTACATCATAATTGCAATAAAAAGGATCTTAGTCCACATTAATAAACTGAACAACTTTTGTGTAGCCAACACATGAATCTATAGGTCTAGGCATTTGCAGAATTTGTTGCATGGGATGCTGTAAAGTATACTGAATACCAGTACCTGGAGAAGAGATATTCTCATCAGGGTTAGGCAAAGGAATTTGCCTAGAAGACCATTTACCACCAGAAGTAGAAACATCCTGCTCTGCTGGTTGATCCTCGTGGCTCTTCCTCTTTGCATCACTTGTTCCTGAATTACATAAAAATTGCAACAAAATAGAACTTAATCCGCATTAATAAACTGTACTTTTCTGGATTCAACACATGAATCTACACGTCTATGCACTTGCAGAATTTGTTGCATGGAAGACTATAAAGTATACTGAGAAAAAGACTGGATACACTACTGAATCAAAAAACAAAGTTCAAAGCTGAGAGGCTAATAAGTGAATGAAAAAGGATGGATATATTGCACAATATGGAATGGAAATTTGAAAAAATACAGATACCTCTTGTTGGAGTGACCGATGTTGATAGATCTGATGTTGAATATTTTATCATATGTTTGTAGGGATTCTAGCAAGTTCTATGGGTTAGTTTTGCCAAGTACTGAAAAGTAATACGTTATTTTTTCAATGTCAATTTTAAATGGACCAGTAATATTGGTGCCGTGCTTTAGTGTTTTAGAGATCATTTTCTATTTATGTCCCAGTGTTTAAACAACTACGAGATAGAGAAATTCGTCTTTCTCTGAAGAATTTTCAACTTCAAAATAAGTCAAAATGGCACAAGTATTTTTTGTTTTAGGAATTATCCAACATTTGTACCTCACTCTACTGCAGTGGGATCATCTTAGAATATCTAAACATTTTAATACTCACAATAAATTCCATTGTATACCTTGATGTTCTCCCTGTGTTCTAGAAATTATCCCATGTTAAAATGTCTATTAAGTATCTAATAGAGATGCGAGGAAAGAATTATTGAGAGAAGTTGCAAGTGGGTTAATGTAATGGTTGGAAATTCACAAATTGCTTCTGGAGCTCCCAAGTCACCATGACATCATGGTTGCTAAAGGAGAACATGGTTACATTTTAGAATTTTTCTTTACTGACTCAGACTCAAAATCAGACATATTAGAGCATAATCATTTCAGTGTTAAACCTTATAATAGCAATGAGAGGTTAAACTTAATATGGATAATGATAAAACAATTATTGCTTCTCCATTTTTTGTACAACTCAAAAATCATTGTTATCCATATTTTCTTATGTATGGAAGCAAGCATGTTCATGTTTGTTTGAAGCCCAATTTGTTCATCTCTAGGAATCTGCTCATCAAAAGGTTGTTGCTCTTAAGAAATTTTATTCACTATGGCTAGACCTGTACATGATGCATAAGAAGCTAAACCAAACACTCTTAGGGTAGGAAGACTACTGAAGAGGAGCAATGATGTCCTAAAATGATATGCAGTACTCCTGGAGTGGAAGAGTGGCTACCTTGGGTTGCTATGTGCGCACTCTGGAGAATCTAAACGAGAAGTGTTGCCCTCTTGGGGTTATGTATATTGATATGCTTGTCGATGCCTGGAATAATGAAGGTCTCATTACCAAATATATGGATCTTGAGAAATCTCCTATCCCATTAAACAAGTATGCTAAAATGGGACTAATTTAATTCTAGTAGTGTTTGATTTCTCTCCTCCACATGATTACTTGTCCATATTATTAACAAACAAAAACTTCCTTTTGTCACATAGAGAGTTGTTCCCTCCGCAAGTCGTTAAGATCTCCTCAATGTAATAGCTAAAAATAATTGTAAGAAATACCATACTTGAGATTGATTGGTGATTATCTTAGGCTTGAGAGTAGAGTTTGGTTGTAGTAAAATGCCTTTTCTACCATCCAAGCATGGTTTATTATCCGTTTCCCAAAGCCACGTAATTTGTTGTTTCCCACCTTTGTCAAAATATTATATGAAATCCAATGTATCAACTGACATGGCTTCAATTGAATGGAGCTATGATTATCTATCTGGTAATTTCTATGATGCATGTTCTGCGTTCGTTTTTGGTTGACATTTGTAGAGAAATTGCCTCGGGTCTGTTACTTTTGAGTCATTTCTTCATCATGGAGAAAATCAGATCCCATTTTAATGTTCACCATCAGTTTTTGCTGGAGGATTTGAGCCAACATCTTGATTCTCTTCATCATGGCTTCCAAACTTTCAAGCTTGTTTTCCACAATCCCAAAGTGGGTTCTCTGTCAGTAATGGGTTTTCTATAGGGATCCCTAATCATCGTGTCTCTGAGGTGATGGGTACCAATCGAGGAGAAAGGATAGGCAACATTGCCGTGCCTCCCATGTGAATGGGGACAGCTGCATTTTCCCAGCCTCAGAAAGATAGCAGATGCCACAGTTTTACAGAGGCCCCTTGCTTCAGAGAACCTTCTCTAAAAACCTTTCAACGTCGAAAGGATAAACCAACTAACTTGCAAAGAGTTTAATCAATTTCTTTCATAATCACAACCACCTTAAGAACTGTTTACATATGGAAAGTCCAAAATGACATCAAAATTTTCTAAATCCTACCCTACACAATATTTAATTCCAGCATGTTCAAAAACATTTCTTATGAATCACATCAAAATTTTCGAAATTCAACCCTACGTGATATTTAATTCCAGCGTGTGCAAAAATATTTCTTATGAATCTCTAGGGATTTCCGTTCTGCAATTGTGAAGTGTCTCAACTATCACAAAACCTTAAAAAAAAAATTGAAATCTAACGTCCACAAAACCTAAAAAAAAGACCATTTTATGCCCAACGGGTTGAAAGCTTGGAACATTTTATCTGCCCCTTCATCTTGAGCTTTGACAAAAGCTTCTTCGTCAACATTGTGACCAGCAACACTTTTTGTCTCACTATAGACCGGAAAATGGGCTTCAGAATTTGCATCCTCTATAAGATGGGCATGGGCAGCATCTCCTTTATGTAACTTGTGGCATTTCTTGGATGACATATCTCTTTCTTCCTTCATTGAATCATCTTTTCTTTTTCCAAGAACATTGTCTTTGCCAGTCTCTGTTGTATCATGCTCCTTTGTCTTTGCCATTCCTAACATGGACAGGTGTTTTTTTCCTTGACATATGCAGCTCATGAAGATTTTACAAGCTTCCACAGCTAACCTCACAAAGAGAAAACCACCCCACTAGTCCTTGTGGCTACGTTTTTTGTGGCTTTACTGCATATTTTAAACCCTTTTCCTTAAAATGTTTTAACCCGGATCGGTGCTTCTTCCCAAACACATGTTGTTTGGGAAGAACTTCCTTTGTGCTACAGGTAACATCACAGAGTGAGCACCACCCTGGGATCTTTGGAGTCTTAGCATCCATATCTTTGATGCCTGGGATCTCCCTATGTGCCCTGTTTTTAGACTTTGGTTGCAATCCAGAATCTGAGTTCTTACCCAACCTGGACTTGAAAATCTGAAAAGCATACCCAATGTTAGTAATAAAAGTAGTATGCTCTATAATTTCCAATATGAAGATCGACCTTTCTGCATTTTCCCAGCCTTAGAAAGATAGCAGAGAGGTTGTTTTAATGCCTAGTGAATGGGGTATTGCCCTCAACAGTGATAAAGGCTCCCACAATATCAAACATTGCTCAATTAGTAAACAAAAAGAATGGACAAATTACTGAAATAGTAAAAAAAAATTCTTGCACAATAAGAAAAGGTAGAAAAAGAATGGATACACTACTGAATCAGAAAAAAAGTTCAAAGTTGGGAGGCTAAGAAGTGAATGAAAAATGATGGATACATTGCACAATCTGGAATGGAAATTTGAAAAAGAAAACAGATACCTCTTGTTGGCATGACTGATGTTGATAGATCTGATGTTGAATATTTTATCATATGTTTGTACGGATTCTAGCAAGTGCTATGGGTTAGTTTTGCCAAGTACTAAAAAGTAATATGTTATCTTTTCAATGTTGATTTGAAATGGACCAGTAAATATTGGTGCCATGCTTTAGTGTCTTAGATATCATTTTATATTTATGTCCCAGTGTTTAAACAACTAAGAGAAAGAGAAATTCGTCATTCTCTGAAGAATTTTCAACCTCAAAAGAAGAAAAAATGGCACAAGTATAATGGGTTGTCTGTAGGGATCCCTAATCATCGTGTCTCTGAGATCATGGGTATCAATCGAGGAGAAAGGGTAGGCGGCATTGCCCTGCCTCCCATGTGAATGGGGACAATTTCATTTTCCCACCCTCAGAAAGACAACAGGTGCCTCAATTTTACAAAGGCCCGTTGCTATAGAGAACCTTCTCTAAAAACCTTTCAACATTGAAAAGATAAAGCAATTAACTTGCAAAGAGGTTAATCAATTCTTTCATAATCACAACCACCTTAAGAATTGTTTACATATGAAAAGTTCAAAATCACATCAAAATTTTCTAAATCCTACCATACGCAATATTTAATTCCAGCATGTTCAAAAACATTTCTTATGAATCACATCAAAATTTTTGAAATTCAACCCTACGTAATAATTAATTCCAGCATGTTCAAAAACATTTCTTATGAATCTCCAGGGATTTCTATTCTGCAATCGTGAAGTGTCTCAACTCTCACAAAACCTTAAAGAAAATTTTGAAATCTAATGTCGACAAAACCTAAAACACTTGAAAGCTTGGAACATTTAATTTGCCCCGTCATCTTGAGCTTTGAAAAAAGCTTCTTTCTCAACTTTGCGACCAGCAACACTTTCTGTCTCACCATAGACCGGTAAATGGGCTTCAGAATTTCCATCCTCTATAAGCTGGGCATGGGCAGCATCTCCTTTATGTAACTTGTGGCGTTTCTTGGATGGCATATCTCTTTCTTCCTTCACTGAATCAACTTTTCTTTTTCCAAGAACATTGTCTTTGCCAGTCTCTGCTATCTCCTACTCCTTTGTCTTTGCCATTCCTAACATGGACAGGAGTCTTTTCCCTGACATATGTAGCTCATGAAGATTTTCTAGGCTTCCACAACTAACCTCACAAAGAGAACACCACCCCACCAGTCCTTGTGGCTACTTTTTCTGTGGCTTTACTACATCTTCTGAACCCTTTTCCTTCAACTTTTTTAACCTGGACTGGTGCTTCTTCCCAAACACATGTTGTTTGTGAAGAACATCCTTTGCACTGCAGGTAACATCACAGAGTGAGCACCACCCAGGGATCTTTGGAGTCTTAGCATCCATATCGTTGATGCCTGGGATCCCCCTATGTGCCCTGTTTTTAGACTTTGGTTGCCATCCGGAATCTGAGTTCTTACCCAACCTGGACTTGAAACTTTGAAAATCATACCCAATGTTAGTAATAAAAATAGTATTCTCTATAATTTCCAATATGAATATCAACCTCTCTGCATTTTCCCAGCCTCAAAAAGAGGTTCTTTTAATGCCTAGTGAATGTGGTATTGCCCTCAACAATGATAAATCCTCCCACAATATCAAAAATTTCTCAATTTTCCCAGCCTCAGAAAGACGTCAGAAAGGTTGTTTTAATGCCTAGTGAATGTGATACTGCCCTCAACAGTGATAAAGGCTCCCACAATATCAAACATTGCTCAATTAGTAAACAAAAAGAATGGACAAATTACTGAAATAGTAAAAAAAAATTCTGGCACAATAGGAAAAGGTAGAAAAACAATGGATACACTATTGAATCAGAAAATGAAGTTCAAAGTTGAGAGGCTAAGAAGTGAATGAAAAAGGATGGATACATTGCACAATCTAGAATGGAAATTTGAAAAAAAAAACAGATACCTCTTTTTGGCCTGACTGATGTTGATAGATCTGATGTTGAATAATTTATCATATGTTTGTAGGGATTATAGCAAGTTCTATGGGTTAGTTTTTCCAAGTACTAAAAAGTAATACATTATTTTCTCAATGTCAATTTGAAATGGACCAGTAAATATTGGTGCCATTCTTTAGTGTTTTAGAGATCCTGATGTTGATAAATGTGATGTTGAGTATTTTATCATATGTTTGTACGGATTCTAGCAAGTTCTATGGGTTAGTTTTGTCAAGTACTGAAAAGTAATACATTATTTTTTCAATGTCAATTTGAAATGGACCAGTAAATATTGGTGCCATGCTTTAGTGTTTTAGAGATCATTTTCTATTTATGTCCAAGTGTTTAAACAACTACGAGATAGAGAAATTCGTCTTTTTATGAAGAATTTTCAACTTCAAAAGAAGACAAAATGGCACAAGTATTTTTTTTTTTAGGAATTCTCCAACATTTGCACCTCTCTCTGCTGCAGTGGAATCATATTAGAATATCTGAAAACAAATATCTAAACATTTTAATACTCACAATAAATTCCAAAGAGTTAATAATATTAGTACCCTAGATTTATAATAATGATAGGGTTTAATAATATAATATAATATAATTATTATTTTTATAATATTACTTTTATTTATATCTATCTATCATTATCAATATTAATACGGAGGTTAAATCTATATAGTTAATGCCTATTGGGTAATTTCAACTACATTTACTAATATGTTTATGTATGTGATTGGTATAGCTTACCAGTGTGTATTAACCACATTTATTAATTTGGTTGTGCTTTATAACCCTTTGGGTTTATAATATGAATAATATGTTGCATTTTCTAATTTTTTGAGCTTATAATATTATTATAAGTTTATAATATAGTATATATTAAGTTGTAGCTTACTGTGTATATCAACCACATTTAATAATGTGGTTTTGCTAGTTGTCAACACTAACAACTACTCATTTATAATTGTACAATGAAGGGTGGATCAATACATGGAACTCATTCTATTATTTTTATAATAATCTGTAATTTATTATTTCTATTATTGACCATATGAAAATCATCGCTACATTAAAATTTTTGAATTTAAGAAATTATTTAATATGATTCAACATCTGCCTTCAATTTCTTCAACTACATTGTAATTTGTTGTAATACATATTTATTTCCTTTTAATATATTGTAATACTTTATTAGAAATTTAATTTATTATAAAGAAATATTTTTTAATATATTCTAATAATTTCAATTTAAAATAATTTTAGTAACATAATTTAATTACACTATAATTTTTTTTTGGCTATCTCAATTTTTTCATAATGATAGCTAGCATTAATTCTTACTATGAGTAATAATAGTAATGGTTTACTCTTATCAATACTTACAAATTTTAACTTATTTTAGCTAACTAACATAACTACATTCATAAATGTGTTTCATATAATGTTAGCTTATTTGAATGTATCATGACACATATTATAGTTATTAGAGGTTGTATTATAGTAATAATTTGTTCACCTACCCCGGATGCGGGTGTATGATGGCAAGAAAGGCAGGCACGTGGGCACCTGTCCGAACGTGCCTGTCACGAGGAGCTGTACAAAGACAACAAGTTGGGCTCGCACAGGGCTCTTAATGAGAAACATTAACTCTTCCACCAGCTTCCCGGGTTATTGTGCCAAGGTGAACCATATCTGTTTCTTGCTCGCTGCTTCAATGTTCACTTCCACTGTTACAGTCTCAAAGCCTCTCCCTCGGCGAGGCAGTGTTAAACTCCTTCCTGGCTCTGTAGCACAACCTTGGGGCGGTGAAATGCAGCGTGAAAGGCAACGGATGTTAAGTCGGCGAGGAACCTCAAGGGGATGTGCCATCTCGCAGCAGACCACCTCTCCGACGAGTTCCTTCATGGAGATGATTGATTCTGGGCGTAGTAGTCCTCCGGCCACAAGATCTGGTCGTGGCAAAAGTCAAGGGCGCGGGAGCAGGAACAATTGTGAGCATGAGGCTCACCCCACAGTACAATTTCGAATCCCTTGCACTTTCGCTCACGCAACCTTTATCGTTTCAGTCACAATTGAGCAATGCGAAGATTCCAGAGACCAGGATGACGCTCCTCCAGAAATGCCGGCCGTCCAAAGAATGGCAACTCCAACGGACAGTCAGCAACCGATTTTATGCAGCTCCGCACTGGCAAACCAAACTGTTTCTGCAGGTCCTAGCGAACCAGTGCCGAGAGAACCAACAGGCGTGGCGGCTCAGCATTCTGATTCGGAGGACTCGCTACAATATGGCTGCCGAGTAGTTGAGGAACCTTATGCCACTGATGATGACTAATCACCTCAAGCTCTCTGCTAAAGGCAGTTTTGGTCGCAGGCATACTACTATGTTCAGTTTCTTAACTCAAGCCCGTAACAGGTTTCCGTATTGTATCTTGTTCTGTTCTAAGTCGGATGCAAAGTTGTCTCTAATTAGTTTTTGGGTACTTACTATCTTCGTTCAGCTATGTAAATGTGTCGGGTCCTATAAGAGGCCACAGCAAAACTAGAGGTCCTCTGAGAACTATCAATGGAAAACTTGTGCAAATCGCCACCTTCTTGGAAAGACTCTCAAGGCCAAGGCCTTGCTGTAATTTTTGATCTTTTTGTATAATAATAGAAGTAGTCAAATTCAGAAAAAAAAATAATTTGTTCACCTAATTAATAAACAACGTCATTTTAAATTCTCTAGTATTAAAAAATGCAAACATAATTCTTAACTATATGAAACTTTTTATTTTTTATTTTTTTTCCATGAGAAAAAAACTAAACATTCTTACATTATTCTTAAAATGTCTTACATGATCTTAGTTGATGATCTAGTCAAAACATAAAACAAAAGTATTGTTTTGAAAATCCAAAACATATAGCATGTTGAGTCGTTGTGGGTGAAAAGTATTTCTTGGAGAATCCAAAACATATAGCATGTTGTGGGTGAAAAGTATTGTTTTGAAAATCCAAAACATATAGCATGTTGAGTCGTTGTGGGATAAAATCATGACAAGACTAAATATAGAATCTAGAAAGTAAAAACATGAAATTGGATATATAAATTATCCATAATAAAAGCTAAAATCATGACAAGACTAAATATAGAATCTAACATTATGCTAAACATATAAACTTTAATTATGAAAAAACTTGAATATCAAAACTACCGAATCTCACGACTAATGGGATGGTGAGAGTAGAACTCATTAACTGGAGGCTTAATTATTCTGATTTGATCAAAGTGTGTATAATTTTGGTGAAGTAAAATTGACAAAATGAAACAAGAAGAGAAGGGATATGCATCGAGAAACAAATTTAAGGTCCATAATTCGTATTCTAGAATACCATGAAACACATGAAATATTTAATAAAAAATAACTCTGTAGAATTGTATTCTGGAATATTTTGGGATGCCATAAAACATTGCTCAATTGTGCACCTATAAACTCATCCAAAAAAAATAACATCATTTTTAATGAAGGAACTCTCTAAAATCTATTACCAATGTTCATTCAAGTATAACATAATCTATTACCAATGTCCATTCAAGTATAACATCAATGTCAAATTTCTTACTATGCTATTCAGCTGACAAAATCTATTACCAATGTTCCTTCAAGGATAACAAGAAAGTGAAATTTCTTACTACATTATTCAAACGACAATATGGTAAAAATTGTCCTCTAGAATGCCATAGAAATATTTAATGATCAATAACCACACACAATTTACCTAAAAAAAAAAGTTTTGAGTTTCAATCTCTATAAAATTGTATTCTGGAATATTCTGGGATGCCATAAAACTTTTGAAATTTTGAACAACCAACCAACATTGCTCAGTTGTGCACCTCTAAACTCATCCAAAAAAAATAACATCATTTTTAATGCAGGAACTCTCTAAAATCTATTACCAATGTTCATTCAAGTATAACATAATCTATTACCAATGTTCATTCAAGTATAACATTAATGTCAAATTTCTTACTACGCTATTCAACTGACAAAATCTATTACCAATTTTCCTTCAAGGATAACAAGAAAGTGAAATTTCTTACTACATTATTCAAACAACAATATGGTAATCATTGTTACTTAATTTCAAATCTCAATACTATGTACATCCCAATCATTTCTGTTTGCTTTCCTGCTGCAGTTCTTATAGGCAGCTCGTAGATATAGCAAACTTTAACATTACTCTCGTCATTACCGTAAACAAAAATCTTCCCAGAACACTAAATCCTTTCAAGGGTTTTAGCAAGAGAACGCAGTGCCCTCCACATGTTTTCATTGGAGTCACATTCCATCACTCCTTGCTGCAAGAAGAAACAACCAGACATGCCAGTGGGCCTTTTCCTTCTCTTTATCTCCCATAGTCTCCAGTGTTGTCCATGCCCTTGTTTCTGGATCATAAACTTTCGCACTCCACCTGATTAGATCACGGCTAATAACGAAAAAATTGTCGCTGATGAAAGCATCAAAGCATTCATCCTGTCCTTGGTTGATGTCAGAAATTGTAATGGTCTACAAACAAATTGTAAACCACTGCGGGTCGTGCAAGGGATTTTGATCTTCATCATCTCCACCGGCAACGTAAATGTAAATGAGTCCATGCTATGAAACAGTGCCAAGAAGGTAAGCCACAACAAAAGTCGTTATACTGTATAAAGATTTTACCCTAACCAACTATAAGCCCCAACAAAAACCGTTACACTGTAAAACGATTTTACTCTAACCAATCAAAACTCTCGTGGATGGTGGATAATAATTGAATCATGTAACGCACAGATCAATGGTGAAAAATGGTAATCAATGAAAAATGGTAACCAACCAAAACTCACATGGACGGTGAACAATACTTCAATCGTCTAACACAAAGATCAACGGTGAAAAACGGTGGAGAGTGGCAATCAGGGGAGTATTTTCCAAAGGGAAATGCCTTATGGTGTAATTAGATGAATATTCAACCAATAATGTATTTTTACAAAAGCATTATATCCCATTTACAGGTACATGGTCTTTACCAATATGATATGGAGGCCTGCACGCTTTACTGCGGCTATATTCTATTATCTCAAAATCAGATCCTGATAGGCTGCTGGTCAGGTTAACTCTAAGTAACTATTTCAACCTACTTTAGGCTGAGGCTTAGCCTCCTCAACCTGAGAGGGCTCTCTCTTGCTGGATTAATGATTTTGATTAAAGATAAGATGGCTAACTCTTATAGAACAACTGTGAAAAATATGAATGCTGGAAACACATTAAACAACTATCCATTGGGCTTATGGAGTCAACAACACCTCAATATAATAGTGAACTTAAGCTTATAAGGAAGTCAGGGCATTCAGCATTTAGACATTCAGAACATCAACTCATATGGGACCACACAGTTTATAAATGTATACAGAAAATCAGAGCACATTCAGTGAATTTTGAGTGATTATACATCTATACCACTATAAGAATTAAGAAAAGGACAACATCACATATTTTGAACATAAGAAATCCTTCATGAATCCTGAGAAGTAAAGTCAAAATTATATTACTGAAAATGAGTCTTACATAAGCCAAATACAAGCTTTGTTATAAAGTTTTCCAACCCTGATTACATTTCTCTTTCAGCTATATATAGAGCTCCTATTCTAACTGATCGAGATTCCTCCTCCAGCATGAGGGGAATTCGAAAACTACTTCTATTACTGACAACTCTTAAACTCTAACTACTTAATAAATACAACAAAGTGTTGACTGGAGTTTTTAGAGATCTAAATAAAATAGGATTCTAACACCGTGTTATGCTAATAATAGCCTTGATTACAATGGTTATCGTTCTTTGACATCTGCTTCCTTTTAGTTTGGCTGTAATGGATGTTCAAGGCTCCATGTTTGATCTTTAATGACACATCTTTTCTAATATCCTGAAACATAGGAAACTGCCCCTGTGTACCGGTCTTTAGTTTGCCTTATCATGTCCGAGTCCAACGAAGTATATCCTTTATCTTTTAATTACCCAAAATGGAGCAGACTGCCACGTCCTTGATGTGCTGTCCACTGTTTCATTCGTGAAAGCCAAAATTCTTGCAAACTGTTTCACATATCCTGAAGTGTGGTAAATATGCTCACTTTATGACAAAAATCTAAAGTTGGATTCGAAAGCATATTATCTCCACGTGTCTTGACCTGGTTGAATCTTAATAGCTTTAGCTGATGCCGTGCATACCTTGTAGACATTCCCCTTTCAAAATTCTCGCTTATAGTTCAAAACTGTTTGATTTATGTTGAAATCATCACTTTCAGCAGTTTCGTAGCACGCTACGAAACTGCTGAGTTATTTAAAACAACTTGTTTTTAACCTAAGACCTTTATTAACCGAGTGCTTGGTTGCCAAAAACTTCTTTAGACTTTCAAAAGGCTGAATAGGGAATTAGATTTTTTCAGAAAGACAAGACCAAGCAAACTTATCAAAATTTTGAAATGGAATCTTACTTGAAATGAAAACTCATTTAGCAGGTCCTTTAAGCTGGCTTAGCTGTGCCTTCAGATCTTCAATTTGTTTCTTCATAACCTTATTCCCAGCTCTTAGTTGCATATTGATCCTTCTGAAGTACTTGGCTTCTTTGATTGCTGGTACTGTCCAGGTGTGAAATTGTGAATGACCATCAACTACTGAATTCAGCTGGGCTTCTAAAGTTTCATTCCCTTGTTTCCTCTGTTCTTGGCAGTGCTTCCTGTACTTGCTGGAATCTCCTTTTCATAGGTCTTCTAGGTTTAAAAACAAATTCTTCAGCTGGCTCATCAAATTTAAGCCTTTTTGAGGCCTTGGCTTTCTTGGTGCTTTCTTGTTCTGACTGTATCAACTCAATTTGGAATGGCAGAGATTGCTCAATGTCAATAGCCTGTAATAAGGCATTTAAACTTCCCTTGGACATCGGACTTTCTTCGACTGCTATAGCTTTACCTTTTTCCTTATTCATCTGGCTTCTTGTTCTTATCCTTGAGATTACTTCAGATGTGCTTGTTTCAGGTGCAGTCTTTTTACCATGAGCTTTTTCCTTAGTTGATTGCTGAGGTTGATCTTGGATGATGAGTGGCTTCACTTGTTTTCTTACTTGTGACTTTGGAACTCTTTTAGCTCTTGCTTCTGTTTGGAGCTCAGCTATTGTAGAATCTCTAACAGGTAGAGGAGTGAGACCAGTCTGGCTTTTGAAGCCAGCCATAAAAATGAATGAATTCCAATCTCTGTCTATCTTTTGGAGCCCATCTAAAACCAGTAGTTTGATCAAACCATGATGAAACAAAGAGGTTTCACAATCCTCTTTCCTCAACTGTACCTTATCACACATCTTACTCAAACTACGGAAAAGATAAAAAGGTAAGTCTATGGAGACCTTCCCGATGAAATGCAAAAGGAGTTTAAAATGGTAAGAGTAAACCTTGTTATACCTTCCTTCACAAGTCAGATATTTCTGTATGCAGGTGAGTAAATGAGCATAATATTCTTTGACATAATTCCTGGGCACCGCCTTACTTAAATCTTCATTTACAAATTCATCCTTCAAAAACTCCTTGCAAGGATTCATGTCAAACTTGAAGTTTTTAAACCATTGCTCTTGTCCTCATGGGATCTCTGTCACAGTAGATATCACTTCTGGCAAAACCTGCAATTCTATCATGGCTACCTTTGAATTCAAGCCTGTGAAGTTAAGTGCAAATTCTTTGGTTACCTGTGTGTGCCCTCCTTGTAACTTTTTGCAAAAATTCCAGCACCCGACCTTTTTAAATGCTTTCTCCACCTCTTTATTTCTCAGCGTTATATCTAAGCCTTCAGGCTCAGTCCTTAGACATTTGCCGGATCTGTGCTCCTTTTTCTCCATTGATTCTTCCAAATCTTCGCAAACAATGACTACCAGCTCCGGTTGGAATTGTAATTCAGCTTCTATTTGAATTCAGCCTCGCTTGATTATCAGCCTCGCTTGATTATCAGCCTCGCTTGATTATCTTTGCAGTTGAATTTTAAAATTTTCCGTTTAAAATCTTTCAAGTTGTAATCTTGCAGATTTTTCATTTCATGCAAGACTTACGACCATCATTAAGTTTTATGCATGGTGGTCTTTCTTGGAAATGATGATTCATGCGTATCAACAGATCTAGTGGTGGTGATAGTGGCAATGAGTGGTGAAATGTGATAAGAGGGGTACATGAGCTGACATGAGAGGACACGGCCTATGACTCACGTAACGGATTTGACATTTCGGGAAAGATTCGCTGCGAAATGTACGAATCCATGATTTCGCAGCGCGGTCAGTTTTAAATTTGAATGATGCGCTGCGAAACTGCCTAATCATGATTGCGCTGCGAAACTGCCTAATCATGATTTCGCTGCGAAATTACAAAAAGACACGGTGGCTGACATAAGATAACAGGTGGCTATAAAACAATGGTAGATGGAGGGGAACCAATGGGAGCTGAGAACAACTTGACTCAAAAACTCTTCAAAACTTCAGATTCTAAGGGAAGAAACTTAAAACAAAAATAAACTAGCACTGACCTTGTCATCGGGCTAGGATGAAAAGTTACATATATCAATTTTAGTTCTAAGTGATAACATATTCTTCGGACTGTCATCAAAGAAAATCTGCACGGAAACATAATAGATTAAATAGAAGCTCTTACAATAGATGTTGTTGAAATGATATGCATAAGGTAAATAAAAATTGATGATGTTGAATTGCAGGTTGCCAGATTGGTTTGAGTATAGATTGCAATTGCGTACAACGGTCCCTTTGTAGCTCCTCTCCACTGAAAAGGGGTTGTTCGGGAACAGATGTGTAATTTATCAGTATGTGGGATGTGATCCGACTAACAAACATCTATTTCTTATTTAAACATCTCTGTCACACACCTTCACATTTATGTTTTGGGACTCAATACAATATTCTCTTTGTAGATCCTCCTCATTGAAAAAGGACTGCTTTCAGAGAAAAGTTGATAATTGTGCAGTATGTGGGACATGATCAGAGCAACATGCATCTTTTTCTTATGAAAATACCACTGCAACATAACTTCTCAAAAGACAACTAGGTCATTCACCCTGGGGGATTTTAGCCAGTGGTCATTTTTAGAAAACGTATCGCTATAGGATACCTCTGTACCCTCACACTGGGGCCAAAGCAGTGGTGTTAGCTATCCTTCTTTGTTTACTAAGGGGGATTTGGTATAAACTTTTTATGGTACCTGGATGAGTCAATCTTTTCATGAAAAAATCGATAGCTGAGGGAAAATGGCCATCAAAATCTTTGTTACCATACCGTTTTTTGTGGATCAGCGTTTGCAAGGCGAAGAGCCTGCTCCATGGCATCTTTTGACGCCTTGCAAATTATGGATGTCTTCAGGATTGTAGAGTTATTAGCGGGCATATTCCATTCATTATTGCTTTCAGTAATATTTGAAAGAGGATTAAGTGTCTCAAAGCATATTATGCCTTCAAAGCAATCTTCCAATCCCAGCCTATTAAAGACCTTTGCAGCATGAACTTTGTCACTGTTTGTAAATATATGTTTTTGCATAACAGAGTTACAAGCGGTTAATTAGCACGCTAATAAGTTTCCAAACAAAACCTAGGACTTCATTTAATATCATCGTAAAAATAATTTGAATGGATCCATATGATCTTACAATTTTCCTCTGAGGCATGCTTAATAACAAGTTCTTCAGCATAGGATCTGGTTTAAGATCTTCATATGGCAATCTTCCATGAACAAAACTATATAAGAAATGTTTGTTTCTAGTGAGTGAAATAGGATAGCGTGTAAGGCCAAAAGCAATCAATGGTATTCCAAACAATCTAAACAATGAAAGTCAAATCACTGGCATTTTCTCTGATTTTGTCGAAAGTTGAAATGTTAGATAGTTGTAAATTTACCAACCATAAGATGATACAAGATTTCTTAGATACTTGTGGTAATTGTCATAGTCAAATTCATAGCCCACTGCCTGCGTAGAACAAAGAATACTGTCAAAATATGAAAGGAATTCATGAACATGAAAGTTGAGAAAAAGGTTCTCAATCCAATTGCAATTCCTAGCCATAACGTTGATCATAATTCCATATTTTAGAAATTGATATTGGTAGTAGTTATTAAATAAAGACATCTAGAACACCTTATATTTGCATTCATATATTATCATTAGTGGAGAAAGAAGTGAGTTCCTTGACGCTTAAAGACCACAGATGAGAAACAGGGTTTTAGTCTCATGAATTTGCAAAAGGTATCCTGGCAGAGTAGTGGCTAGTAAAATCATAGAAAACCATGGAGTAATTATGGATAGTATGTCTCAGATGTTCTGCAGTCATTCCAGGAAGCAAGTTCTGATTGAAAGCAGCTCATAATGCCACTCTTAAGCTACTTGCTAACCGATGACACATAAGGGACCCCACTTTGCTACTTGCTAACTAATGACACATAAGGGGGTTGCTGAATTCCTTAGTAATTAGCTACAGAAGACTCCCAATGCTAAAAATCAGTCATTTTAACATTAAAAGTTGAAATACCATGTTGAATTACATGAAACAATAGGTATTGAATGCTTACCCTAAGTCTGGCCATGGTTGTCCCATAAGTTTTATACAACTCTCTTGGTCAAGTCAAAGACTCTGCTCTTTTCAACTCCCAGTTTTTGATTCACATAGTCTGTCACACAACAACCAGATCACACACACAATTCAAACCTCAAAAGTTACCTCAATGGCTTAAGAGAAGTCTTAATTGCATCTACAACCCCAGTAGGGGTGGGGTGATCCAACTCTATGTGTGCAACAGTGCATTAGTTACAGAAAATATATTGGGCGTGTTGAATATGAACGCTAAGCCCATAGTCCATTTGGGTCTGATCACCTTCAAGTTGAAAAGTTGGAGATGCATATAACAAGCTCATGTAAATTCCAAGAAATTATTCGGTGGCAATCTAAATATGCAACTCCAAGCTTTCCGGGTTGCATTTCAGACTCTGGTTTAGATTAAAATCTAAAGATTAACATTTCCTTCGAAAGAACACTGAAATTACATAGTTTTTAAGGGGCAGATTAGCTACAAGATTACCTCTGATGTTGTTGGTGCATGCTGCAGCTAGTTCGGAGCTTAAGGGATATAATGTGTCTTCCAGATCTAGAACAACGGATTGGAATCAGAAATGAATACATACAACTTTAGCTTAATACCATTGAAAAGGGAAAAACTTAAAAGCCAAAGAAAGAAGTGTGATGCTCACCAAACAAAAGGCAGTCAAATTGAGGGCCCTGCTATGTCATGAGTTGATTCTTAGCCAGCACCATTATGGATGACTTTGCAATACATATACCAAACAATTATCATCCTGATATACTGAAGTATATGCACATCAAAGGCATCAAAACAAGATAATTATGTTCCAATTATAAAACTCCAACAACTTCAGAAGAATCAAAGAAGATTGGCTCTAAAGAATACCAGATATGTTGAATATGGGGAGAAGAGTGAATGCAATAGGAAAGGAGGCAATGTATGTTGAAAGAAAAAAACAGGGACTCGCAGAATAAAATGTAATATAGAGGGGCATTTTTTTCAGAGAGAAAAATCTTCATAGATTTATATTGAGACAATATAAAGAACATAAGATATGGCAAGGGACAGACACCTTGCATGCATATGAATGCAAATGGATCAAAATTTGACAGTCATAGGATCCCCAAAGAGATCAGAACTAACATTCAGAAACTGTACAATAAGGTATCAAAAGCAAGATCAGCTGCTATCATAGTCATATATAACAAAAGGGGCCTATATGCAAAACAGGTAAACAGATAATGAAAGAGAAGGATCATATTCCCGGGATGAAGAAGTCCTGAATGAGATAAGAAAGATCACCATCCGAGACCCTCAAAGACCAAGAACCCGGCTCCATTGTAAGACCCTTCTTCGACAGAAGGTCAGCTTGATCATTTCTGGAACGAGGAATATGGTGAATTGAGCGGTGTTTCATATTGCTCCAAAAATGCATGATTCTGTTTAACCATCCAGACAGATGAGGACAGCTGATGTGGCATGCACCGCTAACATGATCAATCATTGATTTCGAATCACCATAAATTGAAATGCTTTGGATGTCAAAAAAAACGCAAAAAGCAAGCAGGCCTGCAAGAGCCCTAGCCTCGGCCATGCTGTTTGAGCCAATCCCTCCATTCCAGGATAGAAAGTATTGCAGCTTGTCATGCATAATAATGTGGACACCACATCCACAAATGTTATTTTGCTCAGCCCCATCAAAGAAGGCACATGGAGCCACGATGGAAATGTCATCCGACATCATTTTGCAGTCTTTTTTCATCTTGACTTTTTCCAAAGGCATCAAGTCATGAAAGGCCATTATGCGCTGCAGAATTGACTTAAGGGGCTCCTTTGACTCTTGGAAGATCTTGGCATTCCTCCATTTCCATAAGCACCAGCAGGTAATAATAAACAGAGATCGCCATGAGTGCTTTTGCTCGCTCCACCATTGAATAGCAACCTGTACTGAAGCAAAAACAACGTGAGGAAAACCATAAAACAGAGAAAGTTCATACCAGATCTGAAGAGAAGAGTTGCATTGGAAGAACATATGGAGGTTAGATTCCTCGGCAGCTTGGCACATAGCGCATCTGCTCAGCCCATGCCAGTTTCTCCTCCTCAAGTTCTCCCATGACAGATTTCTGTTGTTAAATACCAGCCACGAGAATAGGATCATTTTGAGAGGACACCCCGACTTCCATAAGCACGGAGGGAAAAGAAGGTTGGAGCCTGGAGCTTTAGGAGAGATCATGTCGGCATAAATGTCTTTTACACGAACAGGCATCTTTGCCTTTGGAACGGTCCATATCAGATGGTCATTGGTTCCAGAACGATAGATTCCCAGGCTGCATAAAGCTTCTTTAACTGAATTCCACACCGGGAGCAGCGGACCTGGCAGGTGAAGATCGCGACCATCTTTCCATAATGGTATGGGACCATTCCATGATGCGATCAGTTTATCCCAAGTAAAGCATCCATTTCTGTGAAGGAAAATTAATAGATTTTGAGGAAAAAACAAGCCTTCTCGGCCACTCAATATGGGATCGATACCGATTAGGATTCGGGAGCCAGAGAAGAGATTCCATCTTAAGTTCTCCAGAAAGTATTGCTGGACTTTTCTGAGGCTGAGCCAAATGGCTGAACCTTGCCTGGTTCCAATAGATCCCCTTCTGTACCAAAATTCCAGGTCTTTTCCTTGCATGTATTTCTTTCTAATAGAAAGACTCCACAGCCCATTGCCAAAAATGCCTCTCCACAGCGATTTGCATAAGAGCGCTCTTCCAAAGGATCACATATCAAGCAAGCCCCAACCACCTAGCTTCTTAGGCATAGAGATTTTGTCCAGCTTCGATAAATGAATTTTTCTCTGATTTGATTTTCCACCCCATAGAAAATTTGCCGAAAGTCTGTTCATTTTATTTATGATGCTTGCTGGAAGGAAGAAAATATGAGCCCAATAAACCGCTAATTGTGTTAAGACTGCCTGAGTAAGAACAAGTCTGCCTGCCAGAGAGAGAGTCTTAAACTCCCAGCCTGATATCTTTTTATAGAATCTTTCCAATAACCATTGCCAGTCTGCTTTCGAGTAGCCCTTAGCCTTTAGTTGAAATCCCAAGTATTTCAGCCCGTCTATGATCGGACTCTGAGCAATACCCAGTAACTCAGCAATCCAGGACACCATTGCCATATTTGTATCATTATGAAAAAGGGTTGATTTTCCTTTGTTGATAACTAAACCAGTAGCTTTCTGGAATCTATCAAGAATTTCATTGAGGCAGGTCCAGGAAGCTCTGCACAGCATGGCGAAGATGAGAACATCATCAACAAAAAGGTTGTGTGATAAATAGATGTCCTTGCAAATCCTGACCAGCCTGCATCTCTTTTCATCAACTGCTTTGTTGATCTGAAGGCTGAGAGAGTTCATCGCCAAAATAAATAAAAGAGGAGAGAGGGGGCACCCCTGACGAAGACCTCTTTCTGCTGAGAAGAAAGGAGAAGGCATTCCATTTATAATGACCGAATAACGAACATTCTCTACGCAAGACATAACCCAGTTGATGGAATGAGATTTTAATCCAATCTTTGCCAGCAAACATCTCAAGAATCCCCAATCCAAACAATCGTAGGCCTTCTGCAAATCTATTTTTAGAATGGCCGCATCCATCTTTCTAGATATCATTGAAAACAGACTTTCCTGAGTAATGGCAACTGCATCCAATATGTTGCGCCCTTTTAAGAAAGCATGTTGGTCCTTAGTGATGAAGGAGGCCAGAGTAGATTTCAATCTCTCCGCAATAATTTTGGAGATAATTTTGAACAAGATATTGCATAATGATATTGGTCTGAAATCTTGGAAGGAGACCACCTCTGCCTTTTTAGGGATTAGGGCAATCAGAGTAGAAGAGATGATGTTGTGAATACTTCCGGACATCCGGGATGCCTCCGCCATCCGCAACAGGTCGCTTTTGAAGATGTCGAAAAAATGAGAGAAAAACTCTATGGGCCAGCCATCTGGCCCAGGGCTTTTATCTTTTTTAAAAGCTTTGATGACACTTTGAAGTTCCTCTTCAGAGATCGGCTGGAAAAAGCTTTCATTCTTTGCATCATCGAACATTAATGGGGCCAGTTCGATACCCCAGAGGATATCCTGAAAACCATTTGCTTCTTTTCTTTTGTATTGGTTTTTAAAATATCTCACAGCTTCGTTTGTGATATCCTGTTGGGAATGATAGAATCCACCTCTACCATTGCTGATTCTCCAAATCGCGTTTTTCTCTCGTCTGGCATTTGCAAAGTTATGAAAAAATCTAGTGTTTCGGTCACCGTCCTTTAGCCAGATTGCTCTGCTTTTGAGCCTCCATGAGGCCTCCTCCTGGTCCAGAAGCTTTTGTTTTCTTTTTTCCAGATCTCTTATGAGACTTTTGATGCTGAGAGGAAAATTATTTGGGTCTGTAGCACTTAAAATACTGTCCATCTCTTTTTGAATGTCAAGAAGCGCCTGTCTGTCCTTTTTCCTTTTTTGGTGTTGCCATTCCTTAGCCACCTTCCTCAGAGATGCCAATTTTTCTCTAAAGGTCATGAATGGGAAAAGGTCTGACCTCGAAAAATCCTTCCACGAATTAGAAATAATTTCATTGAACGTTGGGTCCTCTAAGTAGATTTTATTAAATTTAAAGGGGTAACCCAGCCTGAATCCATTCTCCCGCCAGCCGAGGAAGATAGGCCTGTGATCAGATGTGAAGGCATTTCCTATGGATGATATGGGCATACCCATTTTGTCAATGATGCTAGCATGCAGAATGAACCGGTCAATCCTCTTAGCAATATATGCTTCTCCCGTCCTACTGTTATCCCATGTAGGCATCAATTTTATGGGGACAATGTCGACATAATTTTTATTTAAAAATTCCATCTTAATCCTGTCAGCAAGCGGGTCTTTTTTCCTGCATTTGCCCCAACATTCATCAGAGCTTAACGTCAGATTTAAGTCTCCAGCTATCATCAAATAATCAAGTTCAAATATTTCCGAGGCAAACAATTTTTCCCAGAAAGGAACTCTATTCTTATAGGGCGCGTAGGTATTCAGAATGTTGATATTTAGACTTTGACCTCTGATAGAAGCTGAAATAAGAATCCCGGCAAAACACTTATAGGCCTTGGCCTTGATCCACACAGGGTCCCATAGGACTGCGAGCCCCCCTGACTGACCTCGAGCCTCAGATGCAACCATGAACCATGAAGGGAACATTTTCCTAAAGTAAGCAATAGAGACCTGGCTATTGTGCATGGTTTCCTGGATTAGGATGATTTTTGGATGAGCTGAATAGAAGATGTCCTTTAGCGCTAGATATTTTGGGTTTGCGCCTAAACCCCTGATATTCATAGAGACAATAAAAGTCATTTGGATGGCTCACCAGCCATACTTGCTCTAAGAGGCTGAAGATCAGTCACGTCCTGAATAGGGACATCAATAAGAGATAAATTCCTTACTCCGTGCTTAGAAATGGGGCATAAACAAGCTAACGATGTTAATGAAATGAAGGGGGGAATTGAAGGAGAACATTGGGTGGCTTAAATAGATCTCCGAACGGCTCAGATGAATTTTTGCGAATCTTCCGTATTGTAGTCATGGACTTGTGATCAACTCCGGTCCCCATCCTTTCACATTCATTTGTTGTCACTTTATTGGCGTGCAATTTGTCGAGGATTCCTCCCATTTTCAGGAAACTCAAATTTAAAAATAAACAAGAAGGTAAGCCACAACAAAAGCCGTTACAGTGGATAACCAATGAAAAACGGTAACCAACCAAAACTCACGTAGACTGTGAATAATACTTCAATCGTCTAACACAAAGATCAACGGTTAAAAACGGTGGAGAGTGGCAATCAAGGGAGTCTTTTCCAAAGAGAAACGCCTTACGGCTTAATAAATATTACCTCACCGTCTCATGCGAGTTTTTCAGTATGGAAGACGGCAGCTCCATATTTTCTTTCATTATCACTTTCACACCAGCTCCTGATTTCTCCGTGTGGAAGAACGCTGCTCAAAAGAAAATAACAGAGATATGTGCAGGCTAGAGATTAAGTATTTTTTCGGATAATAAGGATGAACATATAATTGTGATTATGGCCGGTGATGCCGCGACTTCCTGTATCGCTACGTCATCTTCTCTCTCGAAATCAAAGTGCAATCACATCGAGTATCCATAATTCTTTGACCCTGTAATGCAATGCTGTGAAAGAGATTCTTTTGTATCTATATTAAGTGACATGACTTCTTTCACTTACACTTCTCGTCCTTTTGCTTGCGAGACACTCTAGTTTACATTGGCTAATTTAAGATGCAAGTTATAATGGTATCCTTCACTGGCTAATTTAAGATGCAAGTCATAATGGTATCCTTCAATAAACTGCCAAAACCATTTCAATTATATTTATATTTATTAAGTTCATTAAATCAAAAAGTTTATTTTTACAGTGTGAAAGAAATGTGTAAATATGTCACTGCTTAATTTAGAATTGACAAGTGTCTTTCTTAAAAAGAAAATAAAATATTCTGTAAAAAGAAAATAACTATCAATTATAATAAAGAAAGAAAAAAGAAAAAAAGAAAATATTCTATTTAATTACATGTTCATATGACTTAATATAATTTTATGTAAAATAATTAGAAGTAAAAAATAAAAAACATGTGAGTAAGTGATTTAAACCTTATAATTTTTAAAACTATTTTAACACGTGATTTAATAAAACTATTTGAAGATATATTTTCACTAATTTATGTGGATATGAACTTCATATATATTTATACATACAAAAAATATTAAAAGAAAATATTGTATAATAAAATATCCAATGTAAGTTATGAATAGGATATTTTAATTTGAAAAATATTAATAAGAAAAAAAACATTTTAATGCACTAACAAAACGACTCAATCAACATATTATGTAAAATATTTTATATATAGTTTTAAAATATTATGTCTATATCATATGAAGTTATTGAAAAAATTAAGTTTCTTTGGTTTTAACATTTGAAGTGGCTTCAATATTTTACATTTTTAATCATTTTTTTGGGTATATGGTTTTTTATCTAAATCCAACAAAGATTTTGTGGACTTACAAGTTTAAGTTATGTAATATCTATAGCATTCAAAAATACAATTTAAACAATGAAAAATTAGACATTATTTTTTGGACTCTAAAATAAGTTTTCCCTTGAAGAAATTGGATCCCTCTAGGCTCATGTTAGATCCATGCTTAAGATGGATCTATGCTTGTATTAATATATTCCCAAAAATGTAAAGTAACCTCTTTGACTGTACATAAATAGTCTTCTTCATTTTTGTATGAACACAAAAATCCCATGGGCAACCTTTGCTCGACTAAGATTTAAAAAAAAAAACTTGTAAAAGAGACTAACAATTATTCATATTGTTATGCCTACTTTTTTTATACCTTAACCAGGGAAGGATGTCATTGTTATGCTATTAGTGATGTTGTATTCTAAAGTTTATTTCTATGTTTTCTAATTTATAAGAGGATGTTAGACTGAGTTCTATATGTGATATATTTGCAACAAGTTAGCTCCTATTTTTATATATAGTTGAGATATTTTTTCAATAAATCGTTAATGTACTAAGATAATGTTTCTATCTTAAGGCAAAGGTTGATGAACAAATATTTAATATTGATATTTGTTGATGAAACACATAACATGGTTTTGCATGTGTGGAAATAGTATATACTCTCCTATTTGTTTACATGGTAGTAAAGTTGGTATAGTTCTAATACTCTAAAGAGAGGGATTGCGATATTGGTGTTTCAATATTACTAATCCTCTCCAAATATCATAGGGGCTTCACTGTGGGAGAAATATCAATGTTTCTATCTTAATGCAAAGGTTGATGAACAAATATTTAATATTGATAGTTGTTGATGAAACACATGACATGGTTTTGCATGCGTGGAAATAGTATCTACTCTCCTATTTGTTTACATGTTAGTAGGGTTGGAATACTTCTAATACTTGAATGAGAGCGATTGTGATATTAGTGTTTCAATGTTAGTAATCCTCCTGAAATATCACTGGGGCTTCACTGTGGGAGAAATACCATACTACATGCATTGATATTGGGGGATATATATTGAGGAAAAAATGACATAATATACTGAGCATATAATAAGGATTTTGGCAACGGATTCCCCCAAGAGCAATTTTGGGGCTAAAAGCCCATGTTATGGAAGAATTTTGTAATAAAGTTGGAAAGGTTCCACATTTTGTGGTCATCGAGCACAAAGGTGTCAAGAGTCATAAATGGTTTTCTGCCCTTATTTTGTAAAAATGTCAAGTCGGCTGTAAAGATCTACCCATGGTCTGTGGACCATGGGATTGTATAAAAATGAGCTAAGTAAGCTCTAGGAGGGCAGAGAAGAGTTAAGCATTGGAAGCTTGGTAGAGAAGTCTAAGTATTTTGGGTCTTAGCCTAGGTAGAGGCTCTGCAGTTGATTGCACAGAGGCCTAGGGTGAAGTCCCCAGCTGAGTGTGTGGAACCCTATAACTATGTGGGCAGGGTGGATAGAATCTGTACTAAACTGGAAAATATCAATAAAGAGAAAATATCTGACAATTATTGTGTATTTAGTATCTATTAAGGGATTTGATTATATTATGTTTGGGTTTAATTTATAATGTTTATTTGAGGTGAAAATGTATGTGATTATAACTGTTAATTGAATGCAATTAAAGATATTAGTTTATGCAATATTAACTATGATTTATTGGTAACACAGGTAAAACACTTGAGATAGCTTGGGAACGTATACAATACATTATTATAGTTGCGCAAAAGTACCTAAACCATGGGTTAGGGCTGTGCGTAGGTCAATCATACACCTTCACAGAGGTACTGAAGGGTGGAATAAAGGGTAGATTGATAGATCCATAAGGCTTAGTGACCTATGAAAAAGTAGGAGAAATGGGTACAAAATGACATCACGATCATCTCAGGGTGCAAAAACTTTGTTCCAACATCCCCCCATACTGCTTCGAGTGATGCTTTGGTCTGCGCTCCACAGGCTGATGCTGAAAGGACCAGTAGTGTAGGGATTTGTTTGGCTGACTAACGCTGAACCTCAGATAGGGCCCACAAGGCCAACAAATGGTTCTGTTGTCGGGACCAGAATCTATGTGACATATCTGTGATGTCGTATCACTAGAATCCAACTAAGAAAGAGATCAACGATTGGTTGGATAGGAAGATCCATGAATTCATGGGGTAGTAGAACAGGAATCCACGGTTGAAAAAGGAAAAGTGGTTAGATAGGTACCTATATATAGAAATCCACAAAAAAATTTCTTGTTCCTTTCCAGTTGAGTTATACGAGTGGATCATGAAGCTATCAGATAGCCAAGGAAGGTGGAGGATCGATGGTCCTATTGTCTAGACCTCGGAGTTAGTACAGAGACTGGAAGCCTCTGAGGATAAGATCGTCTGTGTTGCCAATCATTGGATTGATCATATCATAGGAGGGTTTGTGATAGAATTTGCGGTCAATACCTCGGTTAGTTATATAGAGGCAGAGCAATGCCTTTCCAAAGGTCCGTGAGGTAAGTACTTGAAGTCTTTAAATACTTGGATTAAGATGTTATTGTGCAAAAAATGGGTTATGCAGCTACCTTGATGTTCGAAGCTACACGAAGTGGAAATACTTACAAGAGCGAAGGAAGAAAGGGTCCTGAATATAGCCCACTGATTTCATCTTCTTTGAGTGATGAAGAGGGAGTAGTGCAGGATTCTCCGTGAAGTTCAATTTAGTTGATAAAACAAGAGTTCCCGCGACTACCACCTCCGCCCACACCACCTCCACCTACACCACCATCACCTTCAACTTCGCCCACACCGTCACTGCCTCCACCATAGTTCAGCATGGCGAATTTAATGAAGCTACCTTTGTTTAAGGGGTTAGGAGATGAGGACCTAGACTAGTTCTAGTTCATCATAAAAGTTGTATGGGAAGCTCAGGGTGCCATAAATGATCACATGAAGAAAGGGACGCTGGTTAGTGCTTTGCTGGATTGCGCACTAACTTGGTAAATCAAGTACTCTAATGATAACCCAAACACGGGTTTGGCAGAGATCCAAACCACACTGAATAAAGAGTTTAGTAGGCCTAAATCTGAGGCGCAGTCAATTGTGGGGCTCATGGAAATCGCAACGTAACCAGGTGAGACACCTTGGGAATTGGGTTAGAGATTAAAGTGTAAAATCTGCAAGGCTACTATGAACTTAACGGATGGATAGCATTGTGAGTGGTTTGTGGTTTCTCTCCTACCTCACCTAAGGGTTGTGCTATTACAATAGAAGATTATGACTCAGGCAGAGGCCTTGGAGATTGCAATGAGATTGCATGAAACTCCAATGCAAGATCTGAATCTAGTGGTTCAATAGATCCACACGTAGTTGGAAAATACATTCCTAGAAATGCAAAGTGTGAAGTAGGATAGAACAGTTCGATCGGAGGTGAACGGAGAGATATGGTTCCTGAAATGTAAAGGTTAGGGGCATGACAAAGACCACTACTCGGTCTTTGCGAACTATATTGCAGGAGGAGCACCGATGCCTTTGAGGCTAGAAGCCCAAGCAGGACTGAGCATGGGGCCTGCATTGTGGTGCGCTATATGTCATGTGGTAGTGAAAGATACGACTAATAATTTTCATTTGCTGCAGAAGTTTGTACAAACACCACAATAACTGTTCTGCAACTTCTCGAAGTCAGTAGGGCATGATGAGTGCAACTGCTGAAGTTATGAAATGATGATGGACAAAACAAATGCCTACAGAGTTTAGCCAGAAATGTAGCCTCCTCACCAGAGTGTTGGGATGGTGAAAACAAGATTTCAGGGGCGTGGATGAGGCTGAGGCAGAGGAGGACCTAGTGGAGGTCGGGGACAACTAATCTATTACAATTTTAGAGGTCTAGGACACTATTTTGGAAAATGCACTAACCCAACGCGTCCGTTGTGCAAATATTGTACTCGGTTTGATGATAAGACTGAGGACTTCCCTACACTAATAGCAAGGATACGCGAAAAAGGGGTGCTAACACCGCAGCCGACTCAGAACCTGTATATGACGAGGGCTGAGCCTCATGAAGAGGATCCAAATGTGAATATAGTGCTCCGAAGTGGAATTGTAATGGGCGAAAATAAGAGGAAACAACCAGAAGATATCGCATGGGTTCACAAAGCTCTAGAGAAGAAGGATGAATTCGCTTTGGAGTGCACATGAAAAACATTCATGGAAGCATAGAAGAGCTTTGTTGAGTCCTCTACCTCAGGGGGCTAGGAGAAACCTGCTCACGAAATGGACCCTTCTATGCTTACAACTTTTCTAGAGACCTGTATGAAGCTGCAGCATGACAACAAGACTGTGAAGGGGTTACAGAAACTTATAAATAGATGTGCCAGAAAACTCTGGGTGAATTGCACCTGGTACATAAGATTGGTAAGCATAAAACAAGGATAGTACATGAGATGAGATTGACCACGCAGATAGGAGAATATGAAATCGATTAAGTCATTCTGGATCTAGGATCAGATGCAAACGTTTTGCCAAAGAAAACATGGTAGTGGATAGGGAAACGCTTGCTGCAGTGGTCTCTGATTCGGTTCAAGATGGAAAATCAGCATAAGATCATCCCCATGGGATGGTTGTAGTGAGTAATTGCAGATATTGAAGGTGCTAGTGCATTGGCGGATTTTGTAGTAATAGAAATTGTGGATGACAACAACCCCTACCCTGCGCTCCTGGGCATTGATTGGGCTACTGACATGAACAAGGTAATTAACCTAAAGAAGCGTAAGATGATATTTGAAAAGAAATCACTTTGCTTCGCGTAATAGTACCCATAGATCCTACTGAAGGATCGCACTCTACTGAACCTGTTTGCAATTACGAAAGTGATGACGATTTAGGCTGCATATATAAGATAATAGCACGAGACCAAGACTGGGTGAATCCAACAGTGGATGGATGAATTACATGGGATCGCAAGAGTTCCTACAACTTAGACTCGGACAAAGGATTAGAGTGCTGGCATAATCAGCTACATGAAGTAACCACGTTGAGCTATAACATGATGAATCGGTTGGTGCATTGTGTCATTAGAAGCAAGAAATCTACCCAGCTATGATGGCTTGAATGATGTGGATCTATTTTTGGGTGCATTTTAGAGGGAAGTACCAGAGTAGTAGTGCTTCTAGGCTTTGGACTGTGCCCTACACGTTATGCCTATGAGATGGTGGGGTGCGCAAAAGGGTAGTTTTGATGATTGGAAAGAGTGTAGGAGGATGATGAGAACATGCTTTATGAAGCCGAAGGTACAAGTGACAGACAAGTATGACTGGAAGGATAATCCACGTGCACACTTCGCCAAATGGGCTAAGGCCTATGGAGCGAAGCCCTAACCTAAATGGGTGCACTTGTTTTTTCACACCTTGGATGTGATCCCAATGAGTTGGTACTTGGAGACAGAGCTCCACCATGGCACAAGAGAATGGGATATTCTACACGAAGGGTTCATAATGATGTTAAGCTTCGAAGAGGACTTTGACTATATTGATGAAGTGCTACAAGAAGTTAAAGAAGCGATCTTTAGGATACCACAGGATCATTTGGATCTAATTTAATCGATTGGACTAATCAGCTAAGCCACACGCTAGAATTCTATAATGTGACTGTTGAAGAAGAAGATGAGGACCCATGAAAGATTAATATTCTTAAAACCAAGGGTCACCGCGAGGTCGAGGAAACACCGATAAAGAATCCTGGTATAACCACACTGTTGAAGACTAAACAGATAAATATTGGTACGGAGGAGGAGCATAAATTCACGAATATTAGAGATTACTGGGATGATGCAATGGTAGATAAGGTCACTGAATTACTCTGTGAATACTAGGATTTGTTCCCTACCACATTTATGGAGTTAAAGGGTATAATAGGAGACCTCGGTGTTATGAAGATCATGTCAAAACCTGACACGAAGATGGTTAAGAAAAGACGTTACTATCTCAATATCAGGTATAGGTAGAAGGTTCGTTTAGAGTTAGATAAGATGCCCGCGGTAGGCACAATTGAGACTGTAGAAGAACCTGATTGCGTAAACCCAATTGTGCTACATGAAAAGAAGCAGAAGGATGAAATAAGGATATGCGTACATATCAAGAAGTTGAATGAAGCTTGCATGTATGATCCTTTCCCAACTCTATTCACTGATGAGGTATTGGATAATGTAGGTGGCCAGGAAGTGTACTCCTTCACTGATGGGTTCTTTGGGTACTATCAGATCAAAATCACGCCTGAAGATAGCAAGATGACCTTTATGATTGAATGGGGATGTTTTTAGCACACTGTCATGCCTTTTAGATTAAAGAATCTGCCAGTGGTTTTTTCACGCGTAGTCATTCCTGCATTCAAAGACTACATTTATAAGTTTCTGGAGGTGTAATTTGATGATTGAACTATGTTTGGGTTGGTAAATTGCCATTTGGCTAGTTTGCGCTTAATGCTACATACCTGTTGAAGGTACCAGATTGTGCTCAATCTGAAGAAATGTCTGTTTTGTGTCCCTTTCAGGACTTTGTTGGGTCATGTGGTATGTAGACAAGGGTTGATGGTAGATTCCTTAAAACGGCTCCATATGTGCTGAGGAGTATGAAATAGTTGTGCACAACCCTGGGACATACTGGGTACTACAAGAAGTTTATCAAGGGCTATGGCTAGATCACCATGCCTATGGAGAAGTTGTGGAAAAAGGATGTCACATTCTTTTGGATCGAGGATTGTCAGAAAAGCTTGGATGTATTGAAGGGAAAAATGGTCACCACACTGATTTTAGTCTTCCCAAATTAGAAGAAGGAGTTTCATGTACATGTAGGTGCATCACGTATAGCCCTGGGAGTAGCACTCACACAGGCTGACAGAGGAGAAATGGACCATCCTATACCATTCACAAGAAAGAGGTTATCCAAGGCTGAGAAGAACTATTCCACCACCGAGCGTGAAGGACTAGCCATGGTATATGCACTCGAAAATATTAGACACTATTTGCTGTGTGGACATTTTAAGATGTATACAAATCATTCTTCGTTGAAATACCTAGTCAACAATCTTGTGTTGGGGGAGAGAATCTATAGGTGGTTATTATTGTTCCAGGAGTATGATTTTGAAGTTATTGTGAAGCTTGGATGACTAAATGTGGGACTAGACCATCTGTCGCGCGTCAAAACGAGGGAAGAGCCCACTAATTTCAAGGAGGGATTTCCTGACGTGTAACTCTTAACAGGGCACATTGGGGACGGTCACTTTTAAGACATCACACTTCCTAACAACACGAACTGCCCCGAAAGGCTACACCGTCCAACAGAAAAAGGAGTTAGTGGTGCGCGCGGTAGAATTTTATGTCATTGGTAGACATTTGTACCAAATGGGGTCTGGTGAAGTATTGCGATGATATGTAGCAAGTTTGAATGAAGTAGTGTCATTGTGGATGCTCAAGGCGGCACCACGGGAGGGCTTTACATAGTAAGGGTGACCATGCATAACATTCTGTGTGTAGGTTTGTGGTGGCCATCCCTCCATTAGGACACAAAATTCTACTGCAGGACATGCGACGTGTGTCAAGGGATTGGCAGGCCATCCCGAAGGGATGAGCTGCCTCTGATCCTATAGATGACTTTACAACCTTTCAAGAAATGGGCAATAAATTTTATTGGACCTATTCAGCCTCACGGAAGGAAGATGGGTGTGCGGTTCATTATCACCGCGACTAAGTATTTGACTCGATGGGTAGAGGCATGGCCTGTGAAGGACTGCATAGCAGTGACCACTGCAAAGCTTCTCTTTGAATACGTACTGATGTGATTTGGGTGTCCAAAGATTTTGATGAGTGACCATGATACGCACTTCCTAAATGAAATAATCAACATGTTGACGGAGGAATTTCAGGTATATCACCAGAAAAACATGCCTTATCACCCATAGGCTAATGGGATAGTAAAAGCATTCAATAAGGTATTGGAGAACACGCTGACGAAGGTTTTCAATGCTCATCGAAGTGATTCGGACGTGCTCATACCCAAAGTATTATGGGCCTATCAAACAACATGCGAAAAGTTGACTGGAAAGACACCCTATAGGCTTCTATATGGTGTTGAAGTAGTGATTCCCATGGAATACGTTGTGCCTAGTCTGCGCATAGTGACACTCACGGGTATGATGGATCATGGAGCCTTGGAAGAGAGGTTCACGTAGATTTCTAAGCTTGAGAAAGAAATATTTCTAGCTAGATTTCACCAACATGTCCAAAAGTAGCATGAAAAAGCATGGCATGGTTGGCACATTACGTTGTGAAAATTTAATATAAATGACTTGTTCTTGTTATATGATAGCAAGTTTGGTAAATTTCCAAGGAAATTCAAGATGCTCTTGGTAGGGAACTATGTCATTAAGGAAATTACCGACGGTGGAGTAGTTCAGTTGGTTAAATTGAACGGAAATCCCTTCCCAGGAAAGGTGAATGACAGCCGATTGAAGCCATACACTGGTGATCAAGCCAATTGACTCTGTGAAGGTATGATAGTCTTAGTCCTATAGGCAACTGCAAGGTGGTGCAAGACTATAAACTACACTGCCCAAGTTGGGGAATTGCATGATTAAGGGATTGTGCGGAATGAGGAGATGTCATAGAATTCACGTCAGCGAGGAGAGAGATGCACTACCAAAGGAAAAATTGAGCAGGTCAGCCAGAAAGTGACCGTTCAAGTCACTGTTCAAGATTTGATGATGAGAATGTGACTAAATGGACCAGGCGGCTGGCATTTAAGACGAAATTTATGGGTAAGATCCTTCTAAATCAGTCGCTAATCTGGCATTAATGAGATGAATGCGGGGGAAACAATGAGGTTTGAATTCAAAATGGCCTATAAATTACATGTGGCTACCCAATGAAAAACAATTTGCATTTTGAGTATTGTGTTGGTGAGCTCTCAGATGTGCATGAGCCACGCATTTTTCGAAGAAGTGCTTGACTACCCAGTGTTTGATCGATTTGAAGCCTTGGTTGGACGAAGTTGATTCAGTCATGAAGGAAAGCTTGCTAGTATGCAAGAAACTCAACAGATGCTTCAGGCTGACAGTTCAAGACCATCGACAGAGCAGTTGGTTGAAGAAGTGAAGTAGGCGGCTGCACAAGGCACTACCAAGGTTGCTATCATATAGGTCGAGCTAGGAGGTCTTCGCGCCAAGATCTCTGCAGTCGCAGAGTGACTCGAGGGTAAGTCTACATTTTTGTGTTAGGGGCTTGTTGGGAACAGGTTCCCCCAAGAGCAGTTTTGGGGCTAAAAGCCCATGTTTTGGAACAATTTTGTAATAATGTTGTCAAGGTTCCACATTTTGTGGTCGCTAAGCATGAAAATTTCAACAGTCATAAAGGGTTGTCTACCCTTATTTTGTAAAAGTGTCAAGTCAGCAGTAAATATCTACCTATGGTCCACGAACCATGGGATTGTAAAAAAATGAGCTAAGTAAGTAAGCTCTAGGAGGGCTGAGAAGAGTTAAGCATTGGAAGTTCAGTAGAGAAGTCTAAGTGTCTTAGGTCTTAGCATAGGTAGAGGATCTGTATCAAAGTGCACAAAGGCCTAGGGTGGAAGGCCGTAGCTAAGTGCATGGACCCCTGCACATGTGTGTGCAAGGTGGATAAAGTATATACTAAATTGGAAAATATCAATAAAGAGTAAATATTCAGAAATTACTATGTATTTAGTCTCTATTAACGCATCTGATTATATTATGTTTGGGCTTATTTTCTAATGTTTATTTGATGTGTGAATGTATGTGATTATATCTGTTAATTAATGCAAGTAAAGGTATCATTTTACACGATGCTAACTATGATTGATTGGTAAGATACGTAAAACACTTGAGACAACTTGGGAACCTATACAATACATTGTCATAGTTGCACGAAAGCACCTTAACCATAGGTTAAGGCTCTGTGGAGGTCAATTGTACATCTTTGCGAAGGTACTGAAGGGTGGAATAAAGGGTAGACTGATAGAGCCCTAAGGCTTAGTGACCTGCGTGAAAGCAGGACCACGACATACAAACTGACATCACGATCATCTGAGGGCGTAGAAACATGGTTCGAGCATCCCCCCATACTACATCAGGCGAGAATTTGGTCTACTCTGTGTAGGCTGATGCCAAAAGGGGTAGTAGTGTAGGGATTTTTTTGGCTAACTAACACTAAACCTAGGTTAAGGCCCACAAGGCCAACAAAGGGGTAAAGGGTTTTTATATTGGTAGGTATAGAAATTCTAGCTCAAAGTTAATTAAAAAATATAAAGGGATATAAAAAATGTTAATGAAAAATAAATACCTACCATATCTAGTGAAAGTACGAGTTTTTAAATTGGGAACGTATATTGGTTTCGTATTGGTAGGTGGTTAAATAAGATGATTTTTAGAGGTATTCTCTAATATGTAGTTAAATTAAGGTTATCATTTAAATTTTAAAAGTTGATCACTCTCACTCACTTAATTAATCAAATAATGTTACATATAAATACATGTAGTTTTGTCTCAAGATAGGTAGAATATCTTGGACACACAATCAGTGGGTTGAGAGAATATCTCAACCGAAAAACAATCTAGGAAAAATGTAGATCTAAAAAACTCCTATAAAATAAGAATAGACTCCTTTACATATAAAGAATCACAAGGGAGAAGAGTAGTAATTATATTTCCATGTCACCCCCTTAATGACTACTTGTCTGGATATGAATTTCAAAGTATAGTCGTGATCATGATGTCTACAAACATGATCAAATAGAATATGATGACATTAATTTGATATAAAGGAAAAACCATATACCAGAATGCATGGGTACCAACTGTTGCAACTGCCCGTCTACTGGGATTTCCTTTGGGTACATGGTTCAGTCAACCATTATCTACATACATGTAGTTGCAAATCCCCCTTCCATCATCGTCATCATGTTTTTTCGTGGATTACCCATAACCATATTTTGGGTTTTATCAGCTTACCATAAGTCATGCACAGGGTTTGGTCAACTGACCCAAAACCATGCCTATTGTTTTCTCAGCTAATCATAAACTATGCCTACGGAAATCCTTGTTCACTTGACTCTCACACGTGGTTTCTAGCTTACCATAAACTGACACTACAAAGTGCTTTCCATCTTACCACAAACATTCACTTACATACACTCTCACAAGTGGTTTCTCACTTACCACAAACCTGTACTTACAAAGTGGTTTATGTCTAATCACAAACCTTCACTTCTAAAATGGTTTAATGATTACCATTAGCTTTATAGGGGTACACATGCCTCATCCAGCTTACATTACACACTCCAACTCATGGCATTACCAGGTACAAAAATTACAATTACCACTACAAAATACCACAAACTTTCTCACAGTTAAGATGTGTGACTCATAATACAACATGCTAGTGAGTCGATCCCACAAACTCAAACTAACTCACACAAACTTTCACTTTTATGTCCATCATACTTTAATATTTAATGTATCTCCAACCACTATCCTTTTTTTGGTATCCTAAATTGCCCTATTTTCTACCCCATTTGCATCAATATCAAACTTTGTTTTATCTTAATAAAAGATCATTCTTTCTTGCACTAGTACAGGATGGTTACCCTTTTCCTGCACATGATGATACTTTATATTGATATTTATTACAACACTTGATTAACCTTTTTATATATATTTCATTCCTATTTACATATTTCTTGTAACTCATATTGATTTCCTAGAGTAATCATTGAAGTTAGTGTTAATGATGAATGAGTTGACTAGTGTAGGAAGATTCCTGCACCGCCACTGTCTGAGATTTCCAGGAAGCTATCTTCCACGAGGACGGATCTCAATCTTCAACTCCGAGTCTAACTGCTAATGAACTAAAGTAGGATAATAGGTGGCGTGCACTCAGGTATTTTTCTCCAAAGTTAGGTTACGGCCAAGCGAAGTTCGTGTGTATTATAACCACTAGCCAAAGTTGTAATTTCAGTTTTCTAAGTTTGTTCGGCCGAGAGGCCTCAACGAGAATTATCTGTAATTAGTCTAAACGGTGTAGAGTCGGAAGGTTATATATCATGTAGAAAGTAGATATGAAGCTAGCGAACCATTGACTATCATTTTGGTTTATGTAATCTGGTTATCGCTCGACTCTGGGGCTGCACTGTTCTGTAATGTAATTTTCCAAATCGAGTAATACAAGGAACTGTTATGATTTGCATGCACAACATTTAAATTCATCTTTTACGTATCGTTGAAGTGTTGATCTCTTTCGTTCCTTAGAAGGGGAATGGGTTGGTTGGCTAGGGCCCAGCCAACCCAACTCGTTTACCCCTCTCGTTTTCATTATTTAGAAATAATGTGTTGTTATTTCTTTTTGCAGCTGTGTGATGTAATTGTTTAATCACTAACCCTTAAGTTCTGAATTAAATTATCTTTTGTAGCCTATGTGCGAAATGGATCTGTGGTTTGAAGAGTAGTTGTGTTTATTTTGCTTATGAAATATATTTCTCGCATTTCCTTTACTCTTGTTCTCTGTTTTAATTAATTTTCAAATGGTTTGTGCAAGGGAGTCCTTCCTGCAACAGTGCAAGATGTTGCCTACACCTTGGTTTAGTCATTCATTGCAGCAAACATTTAATCACTTATCTGCATTTTGCTTTCAGTTATTTTGCAAGCGAATCAATCATTAATTGAGTAATTATTCTTAGAATTAAAGTGAATTACCACATTATACCTGCAAAGAATATCATCATTTTGGGTAAAATACCAACGCTAATTAACACATGCAAAGTACTCAGGCTACTGTTTGATTCTTTTAAAGTGCTTTTATTTCATGAATTATATTTCCTCTGCAAAGTTTAATGAGTTGAAGCATTTCCTTTTTATAGATTGTTTACTTCAGAATTTCGTTTACAGTTGCAATTCTTTTCTAGCACATCTTTCATCTTTCAAAAGTAATTTGGGAACTAAGTAAAAGGAACTCTATTCCAGTGCAAGAGAAACTATTTTGACACAGTAACAGAGTGCTCTAAGCCTAGAAGCATAGATCACCTTCACTCAGACATAAGTCTTCAATAAGGAAGGTTGAATATACTCTTACATAAGAATAATGTACCTACACTAGTGCGAGTGGATTGCAATAGTACAAGGATAGGTTGTTTGTGTCAGAGGAAGATCAGAAGGAAGACATAATTCTACAAGGGCCCACTTGTTAGAGTGTTTACCATCCATCTGAAGATGAACATATCATTTCATTCCGGCATTTAAGACTATTACTATTGTGTGGAATTTCTTTATTTGATTTACTTGTAAATTTTCTTTTACATTCCAGCACCAGAGTTTCCTTGGTGTTAATTGCCTTTCCAATTGTTTTCTATTTGATTCTGCAAAGAAATTCCTTAAAGAAGTAGGATTAGAAACAGGAAAATTTCATACCATTTCTGGAATTGCATGTGCTTCATCACTATGTTTATGAAACCCTCGATTTGACAATTAAGTGTTTAGGAGTTTTCTCAAGCGCAATTCCTGCACCCAACACTTTGGTGCGATTGCCGAGGAGGTGATTTGAATTGGAAAGAATTTTCCATTTTTTTTGCAATAGGGGTAAGTCTACTATTATCATTTTCTACAGTGTGTTTCTATCGTTTGAAGGAATTTATAAGTGCCAATTTATTTTTTAACTTGCATCTTTTATTGGAATTTCGTTTTGTCATTTTTTGAAATAAATGCCTAAAAGAGTTAGGGGTCCGAAGTCCACTAGGGGCCAAAGAAACATTAACAAATTTGAAGCCAAAACTCATATTGGGCCTTATTTTGCAGGCAGAAAGTCCAAACAAACTCAAACTCATGGCACATGAACAATCTACCTAGGTAGCAACAATTCTGGTGTGACACAACCCATAAAGGGGAAGAAGGAGACTTTTTGAATCCGTAGTCAGCCTTCTCAGACTGTTAGGAGCGGTTTGTGTAAAAGAACAACAATTGTAGATATGGAAGACCATGTAGAAGGAATTGTTTAAAATTAGGTAAATGAGGAACAAACTACTTTTGGATTCCTGATTGTGAATCCTAACATACAAGTGCAAATGAGAAATATTCCACCATCAACTTTTCCTTGTTTCTATTGTAAGGTACATGAAGATCCAGACTCTTTCCTAGTTGAGTTTGATATTTTGTGTAGAAGTTATGATTATTCATTTGATGCCCAAAAGCTAAAGTTGTTTCTAACAACTCTCAACGACACAACACTTCACTGGTTCATGGGACTAGGAGGAAACACTATAAATTCTTGGGAGAAAATGAAGAGATTGTTTTTATCAAAATATTAGGAATATTGTAAAACTAGGGATATTGAAGATGAAATCTTTATTATTGTGCAAAATGATGATGAGATGCTAGAGGACTACTTGGAGAGATTCATGTACATCCTCCAAAGGTCAAAGCACAAATTTGATATAAAAACTGTTTCAACCTTGTTCATATGTGGGCTTACTGATGATGCTAGGAATAATTTAAATCTATTGGGACAAGGGGATATATCTAAAAAACCTTTTGATCAAATCTATGACTTGTGCAGGAAATTATTGAGGAACCAATATAGATCCGGTAAAGGAATTCAGAATAAAAACAGGAAAACCGAATCTATTGATGCTATGATTATCAGACTAGAAAACAAAATGGATAATATGGAAACTGAAATAATGAATATTGTTAGTAAACAGATAGACTCTTTGAAGTTTCAGAAAAAACTTGTAGAAGAGAAAGACATATTATCTATTTTCTATCCTAAATGTAGAAGGAAACATCCTTTAAGAGAATGTCCTCTATATATTAAAGAAACTAATAAATGTGCAATTTGTGCAGATAACCATGCTACAGACAAATGTCCCTCCATACTTGTGCTGAAAGTTTTACTCGAAGGGGGATAACCTGAAGCTGAATCATTGCATGCTATTGGAGCTTGAAGGAATTGGCCTTAGGTAAGTGTAGGTATGGTTCCTAAACCTCCAGCACATTTTTATGGTTATAATGCACACTCGTATTCCTATCCTAACACTTGTCACTCTCAGCATTGGCAACATGGGAATCAATATCAATATCAATATGGACAACCCTCCGAATCTTGGCAACAAGGATGGATAGGGCCAAACCATTCACATCATTCACATAATTCCTATCATGCACCTATGCAATCGTATCCTCCTACATATGCACCTTACCCAATGCCTCAACCATCATTACCTCACCTGAGTCAACCTATGCCACAATTACCTTTACCTCCACCATTTCAACCTTCTAAGTTGCCTGCTCAACCTTTACCCAACCCCAATAATAAAGCGATACAAATGATTTGTTCTATGATGTCGGCTTCTTCATCTAGATTTCAGACTATTCCAGTTAGAGTTAATGATCTTTAATTGAGATCAAGGAAAGTGGTAACTTCAGAAAATCAAAAGCAACACATGGTGATTATCGATGAGAAAGGAGAGGAGGAAACTCCTGACCATTCTGAAAAATATGACACCATTTAGCCTATCCTTGTACATTTTGAGCCCTTCTCATGTTCTCCCAACCGACCTCCCTATCCAGAGAGGTTAGTTGTGGAGAAGAAAGACCCCATTCCTGAGTCTAACCTAGCTTCTGAGCTTCGGAACATTTTCATAAGGGTATCTTTGCTCCAATCTATTAAAGAGATCAACATTTCTACAAATATAATTATGGAACTCTATCTCAAGAAGCCAGGAAGGAGAAGATTGGATCCCAAAACCATTTGATTTGTTGGTAGAGTAGCAGAGTTGATGATGGGATATATGCACATGGAAAATATACTAACCCCGGAAACCCTGTTGTCTCTGTTCAGATAGGTGACGACCTTGTCTCGAATGTACTTATATACCTAGGGGAATCCATTAATGTTATGACCAAGAAAACCATGGATCAACTTGGATTGGTCCATACTTGTCCTACTCCGACTATGCTTGAATTGGCAGATAGATCTAAAATCAAGCCGTAAGGAGTATTGGATGATCTGGTCATTTCCATAGATTCTTGGGCATATCCCACATATTTCATTGTTCTTCAACCAAAGAATCTTGTGTGAGGCCATCCCTTGATTTTGGGTGACCATGGCTTGCTACGACCGATTCTTACATCGGATTTCATTTTGGTGATATGTATATTTCCCATGGAGATTATAGAAAGAAAGCCACCTTATATCCACTTGCTAGATCCATTCAGGAGCTCCGAGACACTTTATGGTTAGACTACAGTAGTGATGAGGAGACCCAACTTGTTTCCAAGATACATCAGAATGTTGAATCCTCATAGGAAGCTGAGATTCAAGACTTCCTAAACAATCTAGACACCATGCCCAATTTTGAACCATTGAGTTAGATTTTTAGTCTAGCTTTTTAGGAAGGATATGACTCTGTACCTCCAACATCACCATATCTAGTGACACCTTTGTGTGCTCTTGAGCCTGAAACTACTCTTTTTGAGATTAGTCCAAGTAAATCATTATATATTAGTTCAGACTTGGATCCTTCTCAATGAGAGTAGCTTGTGAGTTTGTTGCAGAACCATCTTGATGGCTTTGCATGGGGTTATGAAGATATGAAAGGAAATCTTGCTGAAACTTGTACACACCATATCTATATTCGGGATGGAGCCCGACCTGTCTGACAACCCCAAAGTCGAATGAACCCATCTCTAAGAAATATTTTAAAGGAAGAAATGCAAAGACTCTTAGATGTTGATTTTATCTACCCCATTTCTCATAGCCAATGGGTCTCTCCATTAGTGTTACTCCCAAAGAAATATGGGAGATGGTGCATTTCTATTGATAACAGAGAATTGAATAAAGCCACTCTTAAATATTACTTCCCCCAACCTTTCATCGATCAGGTAGTTAATACCCTTGCTGGTAATAAGTACTTTTCTTTTCTAGACGACTTTACCGGATATAACTACATACAGATAACACACGAGGATGAAGACAAAACCACTTTTACATGTCCATGGGGTACATTTGCTTATCGATTGCTTCCCTTTGGGCTATGTAATGCCACAACTACCTTTCAAAGGACATTCTTGGCTACTTTTGCTGACCTTGAATGTGTAGAAATCTATATGTATGATTTCTCTGTGTTTAGTGATTCATTTCAGGAAGCCCTCAAGGATCTAGAAAAAGTGGTTCTTCACTACCAAGAAGCCCATCTCACCTTGAGTGATAAGAAGTACAGATTAATGTGCAAGGTAGGAGTAGTTCATGGCCATCTTATTTCAGACAAATGCATCTAGGTTGACCCCGCAAAAATAGATATCATCTTCAGTCTTCCTATACCCAAAACTCAAAGGGAAGTGAGAGGTTTTCTAGGATATGCAGGCTACTATAGTTCACTAAGAATTTATCAAAGATACCTACCCCCCTTTTCCAAAATTTGGCTAAAGATAGTGAGTTTTCTTGGTCTACAACTTGCCAACAATCCTTTTAGACATTGAAGGAAAAAATAGTTTAGGCACCAGTTTTGAGACGACCAAACTGGTTTCTGCCATTCCATATTTCCTCTGATGCCTTAGATACTGCTATTAGCGCAACTTTAGGACAAGAAGAAGACAAACAACCTTATGCTATTTATTTCATTAGCAAAAAGTTGTCAGCAGTTGAGCTCAATTATACTGTTACGTAGAAAGAGCTTTTAGCTGTAATTTTTTCTATCAATAAATTCATACATTATATTACAGGATCTGAAGTTCTTGTACATACTGACAATTCTCCTATAATATATTTGATGAATAAACCATTAACTAGCGATACGGTAACTAGGTGGTTGCTATTATTAAATGAATTTAATATTACTATTGTTGATAGACTAGGGAAATCCAATGTAGTAGCAGATTATCTTTTAAGATTAAAAAATACTGCTGAATCAATTCATCCTGATGATGGTTTTCCTAGAAAACATCTTTTTGTTGTGTCAACAAAATCTCCATGGTTTGCTAACATAGCTAACTATTTAGTCACCGGAAAATTACCACGTCACCTTTCCGCTCGTGAAAAGTGCAATATCATTCACAAAAGTGCTACATATTCCTAGATCTAAGGAGACCTCTTTCACATCGGAGAAGATCTCATTATCTGTAGATGTGTAAGAGAGGAAGAGGTGTTTGATATATTAAAATATGCCCATGATGAACCTTGTGGAGGTCGCTTCACTGATAAGTGGACTGCATACAAAGTGTTACGAGTTGGCTATTTTTGGCCTTCCTTGTTCAAGGATGCTAAGCAATATGTCAAGTGGTGTGATAGCTGTTAGCAAATTGGCCAGCCTAATCAAGCCAATGAAGTGCCTTTATTTCCTCAGGTTATGATTGAGGCTTTTGAAAAATGGGTTATTGATTTCGTAGGACCAATAAATCCCTCATCATCAAATAAAAAGCATATTTTGGTTTGTACAGATTTTGCTACAAAATGGGTAGAAGTTAAAGCTGTTTATTTTGCTACTGAAAGAGTTGTTGCAGATTTTCTTTTTACCGAAATCTTTACTAGATTTAGTGTGCTTGGAGAAATTGTATTTGACAATGGATCACAGTATATTTCTAATCTGGTACAGGGTGTGATAGAGCAGTAAAAATTACGACATAGGAGATCTACATCATATCACCTGCAAGCCAATCATCAAGTGGAGTCCACAAACAACGTAATTGAGTCCGTCCTCACAAAGAGAGTAGACATGATCATAAAGGATTAGGCTGAAAAATTACCGGAAGCATTGTGGGCCTATCGAACCACTTGGAGAAACAACACAGGGAACACACCATATGAGCTACTATATGGGAAACAAGTCCTCTTTCTGATAGAATTCTAGATTAAGACTTTCAAGACTGCAATATAATTGGGGCTAGATCTCTCTGAAGCATAGCAGCAATGATTTCTACAATTAAACGAGTTAGATGAAATTCGAAAGAATTATTTTTAGCAGGTCATCTTGGTTCAACAATAGCGCAAGAAGTGGGATGACAAGTCCATTCAGAAAAACAGTTCCGACCAAGTGATTGGGTACTCCTTTACGATTCAAGATTTAAACATTTTAAAGGAAAATTCGATACACGCTGGATGGGACCCTATGAGGTGGTCAAAGTGTTTGAAAATGGAGTGGTAGAAATAAAAGCTATTGATGGACGAAATTTTGTGTTCTTGGTAAATGGGAATAGATTGAAGGTATATTTTTAGCCCCTTACTAAAGGAGATTTTATGCAGCAAGTCCAACAACCATTTCAAAAGGAGTTGGTAGGTGATAATATTGACCTATTGAAGAATTGATTCCTTGTTGTCCTTATTAAAAATAAATAAAAATGAATCAAAGAAGAGTAAAAAGAAAAAAATGACAAAAAAAAAAAGTATAAAAAAAAAAAAAACTTCCTATATTTGTGGAAATCAGTTGACTGACATGATTACAGAAGGATCAACTTGAGAACTAGCATGCTGGAAACAATATCAAAATTCTAATAAAAAGGGAATGGTTACTTGATTCTTAGAAATGCTGGCTACCACCAAGATGAAGCAAGTTCACGAAACCAAGCACTTACCCAAGTTTGGGGTAACTAGCATGGACATTTTTATTAAAGGAAACACTTACTTCATGGTGCAGTTATTTTTTTTTCCTATACAAATACAGGCATATTTCAAGGTAAAAATATTATCTTTCTTCTATTTCCCATTTCGAAATTTCCCAGTAGCTTTCTTTTCTAAATTCCCCATGAATTACCTTCCTTTTCTTCCAAGAAACTACCCTTACCCGATTTCGTAGAATCCCTGTTTTCCCTTGATTTTTTTACCATATCTTATTTCTTTTATCCCTCTTGGTGATATTTTTTTTGAAATCCCCGTTGTAATATTCCTTCCCATTCTAAAATTTTTACCCTTTCCAACTTCTTTATTCCCTCATAAGTTGATTGCAGAATTTGATGGAGTCATTCAGAAGGCATGTCGAGAAGCACCAAAGGATGGCAAATAAATTTTTCTTGTATAATGAGGAAATTTTTTTAAAAAGTCCGGCCACTAAAGTATGTCATGTCAGATTCTTTTTTGGTAAAAATATTTGGTGCAAGCACAACAGTACAAGTAGGTCTGATGCAGAAATACAGTTGACTATGAAAGCAACTTACACAGTCCTGAAATTGTTTATCAAAGATTTAAGGTCCTGTATTTTATTTTTACATGTGTTGATATGTTATCTCACTCCATGTTTTAATTGATGCTTTGTTTCATTAATTACTAATCTAGGAACAAATCTTTAAAGTGCAAGATGTGTAAGGTTGAAATCTAATCCTTTTTTAATAAATGTTGAAATATGTCTAATTAAATTATCATGCTGGCTGTGGAAGGGTATATTGTGTTTGGAGCATGATTGTTCAGATGTCTTTGTTTCAGCCGGATGTATACCCCAGGAAGTTTGTACACCCCTCCATGTGGGGGGGGTGTGGGGGGCTGGGGGCTCTGGGGGCCAGCGGTCCCCCAGCGGGGGCTCAAGGGCAGTGCCCCTGAAGCTAAAAACAGATGTAAAATTTCCTTGTAAAAGTATAGTAATTTCTAGTCAATCCGGGCCATTCATTAGGCAGATGATCTCACGGTATAACTTATGTTTAGTTTAGGGTTTTTTTCCCAAGAAGAAAACCCCTCCCTTTGTATGAGGGCATTGTATTTGAGGCTGTGTAATAGATGTGTAGATTGTGAGCGAGAAATAGAGAGGTGAGACTAAGAGAAAACATAGGATATTACAACGGATTTGCTGTAGGTTGTGTCTCTTCATTTCGCTGGATAATAGAAAGGAAGGACTGGGTGTTCGGGGTGGATGTAGCCCAAACTGGGTGAACCACGTATATATGTGTCTCTCTTGTTTTATGCATTTTCTGTCTTTATGTTTCTGCAATATTTTATGTGTTCCATTGCTCCATAATGTAAAATTTTCTAACAGGGTACTAGTGTCTGATAACCTGCACTCAACCTCCTTGCAGTCATTCTGCATTACCTAGCCATCATTAACCTACCCGTGATTCAATCATTCTAGTCGTTGCATCATTGCTACCTATACCACCACTTCATCCAATCATCACGATTGACCTATAAAGAGATGACATGAATCTACACTCGATGTGGAGGGGACTGTTCCATCATAGTTCAGTGAGTGGGTCTAAAATGACGGAGGGCGAGGAACCTCTGACATAAAATTATCTGTGAATGTTGGAGTTACCTTGAAATTTTTTTGAAGGTGTGATCAGTGAAGTGGAGGAGGTTCGAAATGGCACCTATGAGGAGTGAACCATTGTCACTACGGGAGATTGAACAAACCGCCAAGTACAGGAATAGTCTTGCACTATTGGAAGAATCAGGTTTCCTTCCATTCCCCCAAAAATTTGACGGGTTTGACATGGCCGTAGTGCTAAAGCTTGCAAGGACGTTCAAAGAAGGCCAATTCAGGGTCAGGTACTTAAAGTTTAAAATTACTGAAGAGTTCATTTCACAAACCACATGCCTACCACTTACAGGGGAGTGCTGGTTTAAAATGGAGCAGTTGGCGAAGAGGCATTGGCACTGGTTCGTGGTCGATAAGAAGATTAAGGTCGACTGGAAAAAAGGACTTCCACAGACCGCCATGGTCGGGAAATGGTGATATTTACTATTTATATTACAGAATTTTGTCACAGGTGAAGGACGTGATACCCTAGCATTTGTATACCACCTTCAATTGCTATCACATTTCAAGGCAGGGAAAATAATCAATTTCCCTCACTTCTTGCTCAGGAGCCTTGAAAGGATGGCAAAAAATGTGTAGAGCAGAAGTGCAATGTAGGTTGCAAATAAAATTTACCATCATCGACTCATTACGATGTTGGTCAAGAATAAGTTAGAAAAAAAGGGAATAATGTGGGAGGCATTTATGGAAGAATTCCAAGCTAGGGGTGCAAAAGAGCCTACTAGCACAAGTGCAAGTAAGAAGAGAAAGGCAGAGACATTGTCTCCTACAAAGTGGAGAAGTAAAGGCTCACCAGTGAAAGCAGAGAAGAGGGTTGTTGGAAACACTCCACCTGTAGAAATGAAAAGGAAAACTAGGACCTCGACAAGGAGGAAAGTTGTCGGCCAAGGAACGAACTAGTCAGGATCTCTAATTATAATCGACGACTTGCCCCAAGTTCCCCCCATAGTTCATAATCTCTCGGTGCTCGTAGACATAGTGGAACACACTGTGAAGGATGAGGAAAATGCAAAAGACGACCTTCTGTTGTCAACATTTGTCAGCAAGCTAAGGAGCAGAAGAACAATGTCGACACTGAACACCGGCAAGGTCCTAGTAGAGGAGGATGAAGAGGAACATCATGAAGAGCCCCTTGATAATTTCAGTGAATGGGATGTGGAGACCCTTAATGATTTCGATGAGCAGGGCACTAAAAACCCTACGGTTTTTAGAGGTCTTGGGCATTGAAGACCCTATGGTTTCTGTAGATTAGGGCATTGAAGACCCTACGATTTTCGAAGGACAGGATACTAAAGTCTGACAGTGGTAGAAGAATGGGGAATCGAAACCCCTATTGATTTGGAAGGACAACATGTTGAATCCCCTGAGAAACCTAGAGAACAAGGTGTTAAGAGCCCAAAGGAATTAGGTGCATAGGGTACTGAAACCCCTGGCACAAAGATTGGTGTGGGCATCCAAACACTTAGTGATAGCAAAACCCTGAGCATAGAAACCCTTGATGATGTCATAAGGCAGACTTTCGACAGCCTCGACCTTCATGATGAGTCTGTGGTAGAAAAGACATTCACACCCGAAGACCTTAGCACAACACCATCCACTCTCTTCCTCAATAACAGAATAGTGGACCTGGAGCAACAAGTCCATGACCTGGAAGCTTTGAACCAGGTCATGAAAGAGCAGAGTTGGCAGAAACAGAGTGAGGTGGAGTTACTGGCAGAAGTAAAGAGGCAGAAGCAATAGGTAAAGGTATGGAAATATTGAGATTCTAGATGTTATAGACTTCTAAAGAAGGTGACTAAGAAACTATGAAAAGCCTGAGAAAAGAAGCCAAATATACTAAAGACATGAATAAACATCAAAGTGCAGAACTAAGGAGCTGGCCACTCATTTCAGAAGGTTTTTTGTAGAGGTAAAACGTTGTGTGAGGACACACAAAACCTTAGGGATGGGAGGATGTTGGTATCCTAAATTACCCTATTTTCTACCCCATTTCAATCAATATCAACCTTTATTTTATCTTAATAAAATACCCTTCTTTCCTGCACTAGTATAAGATAGTTACCCTTTTCCTACACATGCTCATATTTTATATTAAGATTTATTCCAACACTTTATTAATATTTTTATAAAGATTTCGTGCCTATTTACATATTTCTTGTAACTCATATTGATTTCCTAGAGTAATCATTGAACTTAGTATTAACAATGAATGAGTTGACTAGTGCAGGAAGATTCCTGGACTACCACTGTCTGAGATTTCCGAGAAGCTATCTTCCATGAGGATGGATCTCGATCTTCAAATCCAAGTCTAAATGCTGATGAATTGAAGCATGATAATAGGTGGCATGCATTTAGGGATTTTTCTCTAATTTTAGGTTATAGCCAAGTGAAGTTTGTGTGTATTATAACCACTGGCCAAAGTTGTAACATTGGCTTTCTAAGTCTATTCGACTGAGAGGCCTGAACAAGAATTATTTGTAATTAGTGTAAATGGCCTAGAGCCAAAAGGTTATATATGATGTAGATAGTATATAGGAAGCTACCAAACCATCAACTACCATTTTGGCTTATGTAATCTAGTTATCGCCTTTCTCTGGGGCTGGACTATTCTGTAATGTAATTTTCCAAATCGAGTAATACAAGGAACCGTTATGATTTGGATGTGCAACATTTAAATTTTCCTTTGATGTATCTTTGAAGTCCTGATAAGTTTAGTTCCTTAGAAGGGGAACAAGCTGGCTGGGTAGGGCCTGGCCAACCGAGCTTGTTTACCACTCTCGCTTTTGTTATTCATCAAGACGGTGTGGTTATTTATTTTTGCATTTATGTGATGTAATAGTGTAATCATTAATCTTTAAGTTCTTGATCTGGAATCACCCCTAGGTGACCTCAGGAAATTAATGAAGGTATTACAGACTCATGTGTTGGTGTGTGTGTCTATGTTATCTTGTGAAATGGATCGATAAGATTGTGAAATACACAGACACTTGAAACAATAAGAGATCACAGTAAGCAAACATAAACACAAACAATTTAATAATGATTTCATCCAATCCTCCCACGCTACTTCTCCTGGTCGAACCTTCTGTGGTGGCCTTTTTATTATGTTTTTAAAGCAGAGTCTTACAATATGGATCTCAATCTGAGTCTCACTTGATAGAGGATGATCAGTAGGATCGCACTTGGAATTCCCAAGTTGTTAGAGTTCAGAAACTCCCCTTACTGAATTTCAACCTTAATTGGTGTTTGTATGCTCAATGCTACCCTTACTCTGATGGTCAGCTCAGCTTCTCTGCCCTCTGCAACTTTCCCTCTCTTCTGTGTCTCTCGGCCTTCGACTTCTTCACCACTTCTCTGCCTCATTGTCTCTGTCCTATCTCTGTCAGCTCATGGCTTTAAAGCCAGTTCATTCGCCGACTGTTCGTTTCGACTTCCGAGCTCTCTAGATTGTCTGTCTCTGTCCCCTGGGAGTTCTCTGCCTTGCATCATTATTGCTACATAACGCTTTGCAGGGAGGTGGCCACCTATCTCCTTGCAAAGTGAGCATCAGTTCTTCCTCAACGGTCATTTTTTTCCGTTATTTCCGAGATTCCTGCCAAACAGATCCTTCTATTGATTCATTGGTGAAATTGGACTTCAAATCTTATGTGCCATAGTTTATTTCTACCTCAGGTCCGATCATCCATCGAGTTGAAACTCCACCGTTGATTTGGAACACCCAGATCCTATGATCTTCGCTTATATTGCACGGTTGAGTTGCTCGACCATTAGTCCGCGATGTAAGAAGTTTCTCTCTCTCCGACCGAACACGTGTCACTCAGTGTATGAAATTGCTGGGTCATCGGCCAAACCCACTTACCACCCGAAATGCCTCCGATGTTTCACCGGTTTTGAGTGCGGAACCCACCTTGTCAGTTTTAGGGCTTTCCCACTATTTTCGAGTTTCCCTTGTGACCGAGTGGTCAGGGTCTTTCCTTCTCGAGGGGTTTTACCTAGCAATAAGTGATTTGCACTAATCACATATCAAAAACAACCTCCATTTCTGGATCTAAGGTTCACAATTGCCATTTTTTTGCCATGCGCGGCCTCCATGGGACAACAATCAGCGCACTTTGACCAAAGGTCATGTTTGCTCCTTGCTGGGTGCAAAGAGGTTATTTCTGATAGCTATAAGATTTCTTGATGTCTGTCATTCATTCTTACCAATCATGGAATTGTTTGAGGATCCAATTCGGATCACGACCTTCCCACTGAAAAAGTTTTTGGACTACCAAAAGGTGGTTTTGAGGCAACGACTAAGTGAGGATACAACTTTCACTGCACTTTGCACTGTTTGGTTTTGAATCCGTGAGCCCAATTCTGAGGTACTCAACATCTCCCTTTCGCGTCATTCTCACCTTCCCGTCCAGAACTGTGTCTTCCTGCAATTCATTAACATATTCAAGTAGCAGGTCATTAATATAAGGCATTTGACTTTGCTCTTCAGGATCTTCAATTAATGAAGGTTCAAATAGTCTCAAGCTATCTGCGTTGACGACTAAGTAGATGTGCATATAAGCTAGCAGATCAAGGCTAAAAGCATTCTCACCAATTTTCTCAAGGATCCTGAAAGGTCCATACATTATTGATTTCACCTTTTTACCTTCACCTTGCGTCCTGTCTTTGCTGATATAGAGCCAGACTTGATCACCAACTTGGAAACTATGCTCCATCCGATGTTGATCATGCCTTGCCTTGTATTTGGCCTAGATCTTTTCCAACTGTTCCTATACTACTTGATGGATCTCATGGATTTGTTCAATGAACCTAGTTGCCTTGTCCACATTGTTGTACCCCTCAACTATTGTGTCCTTACCAAAGACAAAATCCAAGGGAGACCTCGGTGTGAAACCAAAATATGTCTCAAAAGAAGATCTCTGTGTGGAAGAATGTTTGGCTCGGTTGTAAGCATTCTACACATAACACAAATTTTCATCCCATAGATTGGGATGCTTGCTGCATTATCCCCTGAGCAACTAGATCACTGTCCTATTGAATATTTTTGTCTAGTCATCAGTTCGTGGATGGAAAGCTGTGATTTTCTTCAGTTTGGTGTCCATCAGTTCCCACAGACTTGACCAAAAGTTTCCCACAAATCTGGTGTCTTGATGAAATATAATGGAAGTGGGAAATCCAAAATGAACCCACACATGTTGAAAGAACGGTTTTGCAGTTTATTCAACTGCAATCTACTTATTACAAGGTATCAAAATACACATTTTGCTGAACCTATCCACAAAAACATATAGATAATCATGACCCTTCCTAGATTTAGGCAGTCCTCTAACAAAGTCCATGGAAACACTTTCCCAAGGATGAGAAGGAACTAGCAATGGAGTGTACAAGCCTAGTTTCCTATTGATGGGCTTGCTTTTATCACACATGGTACACCCTCTTACATATCTAGAAACTGTCTCGTTCACGTTTTGCCAATAACAAAATCTTTTTAGCTGTGCAGTTGTTTTGCTTACCCCAAAGTGATCTAATATTAGAGAAGTATGTGCTTCTCGAATTATCTGTACTCTTCCAATTTGTGGAATGCATAGCTTCCCACAATGATATAGGAGTTGGTCCTTAATGTGATAATCCAATTCTTCTACTCATTTTCCTTGACTTAAAGTTGCGTATACATATTTAAAGTCCATATCTTGTGCATGTTGTTCAATGTAGCTCTCATGAAATACAGAATTATGCTTAAGCATAGTAGATGCATTTAAAATGCATCTAGATAACATATCTGCAACTTTATTATGTATGCCCTTTTTATATCTGATGACTAAATGAAACTGTTGTAGAAAACCCATCCATCTATAGTGTCTTGATTGTTGCAACTTAGTCTGGTAGTGTAGATATTGAAGTGGTTGATGATCAGTATGTATAACAGTCTCTTTGCCCATTAAGTAATGTTTCCACTTTTTCACGCTCTATACTAATGCATACAATTCTTTATCATATGTGGGATAGTTAACTACTACAAAATGAAATGTCTCAGAATGATAACAAATGGGTTTACCGTGCTGTATCAACAGTGCTCCTATGGCATAGTCAGTGGCATTTGTTTGGATCTCAAATGGTCTCTGAACATTAGGCAATGCTAGTACTTGTGTTGTACTAACCTTTTCTTTCAAGGTGTCGAAGGCTTTCTGCTATTTGCCTCTCCACTGAAACACCTTGTTCAATCCTATTAAAGCATGTAAGGGAGCTGCAATTAAGGAAAAGTTAGAAATGGGCTTTCTCCAATATTGTGCTACTCCTAAGAAGCTTCCAAGCTCTGTAGCAGATTTGGGTTTAGGTCAATTTACAATTACTACTAGCTTTTTGGGATCTATCTTCAATTCATCACCCCCTACTATATGTCCCAAATAATTCAAAGATGTTTTGCCAAATTCACATTTTGAGAGTTTAACATAAAGCTTTTCTCTTTTCAGAACATCTAGTGTCTACTTAAGATGCTTTAATGTTCTTCCCAATTTTTGCTAAATATAAGAATGGCATCTAGATATACAATAACAAAATCATCAAGAAAAGGTTTGAGCACATCATTCATTATTCTCATGAAAGTAGCAGGAGAATTAGTTAAGTCAAAAGGCATAACCAGCCACTCATACAATCCCTGCTTTGTTTTGAAAGCAGTCTTCCATGCATCTTGTTCTGCAACTTTTACCTGATGATATCCACTATGCAAGTCTAACTTGGAGAAATAAACAACTTCCTTTAACTAATCTAATAGATCAGTTATGCAAGAAAGGGAGAAACGATTTTTGATTGTTATTTTATTTAGTGCTCGGTAATCAATGCACATTCTCCATGAGCCATTTTTCTTTCTCACCAAAATGATTAGTGATCCACATGGTGATGTGCTAGGTCTGATGAACCCCTTCTCGAGCAACTCTTGCACCTGCTTCTTGATTTCTGAATTCACTAAAGTGGACAACCTGTACATCCCAATGTTAGGAAGTGGAGCATCTTGCTGCAAATAGATATCATGCACTATTTCCTTTTTGGGTGGCAGACCTTTAGGTTCTTGAAACAAGATATCATACTCTGAAACAACTTTTTCTAAATCAGCTTGCTTTTTAGCATCACAAGCCTCAAATAAATTGTCTTTTTTAGGTTTCTTTTCCTTTACAACCATCAGTAAAAATTGTTTACATGAATTTACAATTGTTTCATCTTCCCTGAGTTTATGAGAGTATAATTATTCTTGAGCTTATGGGCTCTTACAAAGTATTTGTTTCCATCTTTAACAAGTAGATACTTGTTCTCAACTCTATAGAAAATAGCTTTTCTATCATACAAGTAAGGAATTCCTAAAACAATTCCACATATATCCAAAGGAATTATATCTAAGTCAACCTCATCTACAAATGTTGACCCAAAAGAAAACTTAAGTTTGCATTTTCTAGTCACTTGTAGTTGTGCTTTATCACTTAACCAACCTAACGGGTATGGTTTCTTGTGAGGTGTAGTCAGTTATCCCAACTTCTTTACAATTGCTTCAAAAATTAAATTTACTTGTGAGCCACTATCAAACAAAGTATCAATATTTTGATGCTTGGAAATAACTTGAATATGGAAAATCTCATGCCTTTTTCTGTCATTTTCTTCATCAATAGTAGATTGTGCAGAATTACTAGTAGATGCTTCAGAATTCTTACCTTTTATACCTGTGGCTGCAATGGTTGTTTCATCTCCTGAGTTCGACCCCAAATATTTCTGAATAACTGCAGCAGTCTTCTTCCTCTTTCCCTCGAACTTCTTAGGTCTCAGCTCCGGATGCAGAATCCAACAATGCTCATCATCGTGCCCATCCTTCTTACAGTCAGTGCATGAATATTTGATTTTCTATGCAGTGTTGGCCTTCCTCTCTTTCCATTTCTATTTTCTTTTCTCATTATTCTTACTTGCAATGGGCTTGGATGATCCACCAACTTCTAGATTCCCATTCTTTCCTCTAGCTTCTAGATGTGTAGCTTGAATAGATACCTCATCTATACTAGTGAGATTAAACATGACGATAATGTGCCTCATGTAGCTGTGTAGACCACCTACGTACTTCAACAGAGTCTCAGGTGAGTCTAATGAGATTCCTAGAATCAAAGCTCTCTTCCTAAATTCTTGGGTGTAACCTTGTACACATTGCCCTTTCAATTAATGAAGAGTTTGCCAGCTCATCATGTCTTGCTGGATGTAGGCCAATGGATAAAACTGCTTCTTGATTGTAGAAACAAATTCACTCCAGATAGAAAGAGTCTTACCATGTCTCTTCATGTAAACTTGGGTCCCGCATTCCCACCAAACTAAGGCGGTGCCCCCAAGGCGTAGACTGGCCAACTGAATGTTGCTCTTATCTGAATCAATACTCTACACTCTGCAATAAACATCAATTTGTCTGATCCAATTTTCCAGCTTTGCTGCATTCAACTCTCCATCATATTATGGTAGATCAAATTTAACATCTAGTTTAATGAAAGATGTCTTCTTTTTATGTTTAGGGATATTAGGAGGTGTGAGAAAGCTTTCTTCTTTCCCCTTCCCTTTTGAGTGGTCATGGAGGAGAGACTGTTCATCTCCTTTATATTCTTTGGAGCCTGATGGGTCTTCACCGTTATGTTTTCTAAAGTCCTTATACATTTCCTCTACCATGGATCTCATGTCCAAGAAACTATCTATAAATTGAGGGTCTGGGTTTATGGAACCTTCCTCCGACTTTTTCTTCTGAGGATAGACTCTTCCAATTTCAGGATTAGTTTCAACCAACTCTCCTTCTCCTAATTTGAGCTTTGATCTAGTTAGCGTTCAACAACTAAATCTAGCACAAGCTTGTCTCACCTTAACAACCTATAGCTCTGCTACCACATGGTCTGGAATCACCCCTAGGTGACCTCTGGAAATTAATGAAGGTATTACAGACTCATGTGCTGGTGTGTGTGTCTATGTTATCTTGTGCAACGGATTGAAAAGATTGTGAAATACACAGACACTTGAAACAATAAGAGATCATAGTAAGCAAACATAAACACAACAAAATTTAATAAGGAGTTCACATAATCCTCCTGGGCTACATCTCCTGGTCCAGCCTTCAGTGGTGGCCTTTTTATTATGTTTTTAAAGCACTTTCTTACAATAAGGAGCTCAATCTAAGTCTCACTTGACAGAGGATGATCAGTAGGATGGCACTTGGAATTCCCAAGTCCTTAGAGGTAGTAGAATCCCCTTACCGAATTTTGACCTTAATTGGTCTCTGTCTGCTCAATGTTGCCCTTACTGTGATGGTTAGCTCGGCTTCTCTGCCCTCTGCAACTTTGCCACTCTTTCTGTGTCTCTCAGCCTTCGTCTTCTTCACTGCTTCTCTGCCTCACTGTCTCTGTCCTGTCTTAGTCAGCTCGTGGCTTTAAAGCTAGTTCATTCCGTGACTGTTCGTTTTGGCTTCTCGACTCTCTGGATTTCCTGCCTCTGTCTGCTAGAACTTCTCTTCCCTACATCATCATTGCTGCGTAATGCTTCACAGAGAGGTGGCCCCCTGTCTCCTCGCGAACTGAGCGTCAGTTCTTGCTGAATGGTCATTTTTTTCCATTATTTCCCAGATGCCTATGAAACAGATCCTTCTCTCAATTCATTTGTTAAATCAAACTTCAAATCTTATGCGCCATAGTTTATTTCTCCCTCAGGTCCAGTCATCCATCTGGTTGAACCCCAGCCTTTGATTTGGAACCCCAAAATCCTACGGTCTTCACTTATATCATGCGGTTGAGTTGCTTGATCGTTAGTCCGCAATGTAAGCAGTTTTTCTCTCTCCGCGCAGGACACGCGTCACTCAGTTTATGGAATCGCTAGGTCCTCTGCGAAACCCACTTATCGCTCGAAATGCCTCCACTATTCCGCTGGTTTTGAGTGCAGGACCGGCCTTGTCAGTTTTAGCACTTTCCCACAGTTTTTAGGTTTCCCTTGTGACCGAGTGCTTAGGGCCTTTCCTTCTCGAGGGGTTTTTCCCAACAATATATCAGAAACAACCTCCATTTCTGGATCTGAGCTTCCGAATTGCCATTTTTGCACCATGCACAACCTCCATGGGGCAACAGTCAGAGTGCTTTGACCAAAGTTCCTCGTTGCTCTGTTCTGGCTACAAATTCCCATTATTCAAAGGTTATTTCTAATAGCTATAAGATTTCTTGAAGTCTGTCATTCATTCCTACCAATAGTGAAATTTTTTCAGGATCCGAGTTGTATCAGTTTTGAATTAAAATATCTTTTGTAGCCTATTTGTGAAATGGATCCATGGTTTGAAGAGTAGTTGTGTTTATTTTTCTTATGGAATATCTTTATCGCATTTCCTTTTCTTTTGTTCTCTATTTCAATTCATTTCGAAATGGATTGTGTAAGGGACTCCTTCTTGCACCAGTGCAAGTTGTTTCCTGCACCTTGGTTTAGTCATTCGTTGCAGAAAACATTTAATCACTTATTTGAATTTTACTTTCAGTTATTTTGCAAGCGAATGAATCACTAATTGAGCAATTGTTCTTAGTATTTAAAGTCCATCTCTAAAATATCTGGAAGTAGTTATATTGAGTTACCACATTATACTTGCAAATAATATCATCATTGTCGATAAAGTACCAATGTTGATTAACACATGCAAAGTACTTAGGCTACTGTTTGATTCTTTTAAAGTGCTTTTATTTCATGAACTTTATTTCCTCTACAAATTTTAATGAGTTGAAGCATTTCCTTTTTACAGATAGTTTACTTCAGAATTTCATTTAGAATTGGAATTATTTTCCAACACATCTTTCAGCGTTCGAAAGTAATTTGGGAACTAAGTAGAAGGAACTCTGTTTCAGTGCAAGATCACGTCTTTTGACACAAAAATAGAGTGCTCTAAGCCCTGAATCTTAAAGTAGCTTCACTTAGACATAAGTCTTCAGTAAGGAAGGTCGAATATACTTTTACATAGGAATAACGTACGTACACTAGTGCAAGCATATTGCAACAGTACAAGGACATGTTGTTTGTGTGAGAGGAATATCAGAAGGAAGACAGAATTGTGCAAGGGCCTACTTTTTATACTATATACCATCCATCTGAAGATGAACATAGCATTTTACTCCAACATTTAAGATTGTTTTCATTGTGTGGGATTTCTTTACTTGATTTGCATGCAAATTCTCTTTTACATTCCAGCACTAGAGTTGCCTTGGTGTTAATTTCCTTTCCAACTGTTTTCTATTTGGTTATACAAAGCATTTCTTTTAAGAAGTAGGATTAGAAAGAGGAAAAGTTCTTAATATTTCTGGCATTGCCTGTGTTCATCTCTAAGTTTATGAAACCCTCGCATAGACAATTAAGTGTTGAGGAGTTTGCCCAAGTGCAATTCCTACACTCAACACCTTTGATTCCATCCTCACTGTCATGTCTTCATCATATACGATAGTAAATTATTCCTGCAAATAAAATTTTCTATTATGGGAATGGCTAGTTCCAGCAAAGACACAAATGTGTGACAATAGTTCACCAAACTAAATGTGTCTATATTCTTTCAACGAGGATTACATCAATGACACAACACTTTCTAAAAACTTGAAACGATGGAAAAATAATTCTATTTTAGATTACACAAAACCAGCGAGAACTGCCTTTTTGGTTTATATTCTTTGGTCAATACAAATGTGAAGAAGATGCAGGTATTGAGAAAACATCCCATGTTCCTATAAGAGTGCATTCTTCTTCCATAAAAATGTCACTTCACAACAGTTGAACAATAGGAGGCTCTAATGTTGTATAGCCACATGGGCTAACAAGTAAAGCAATGCCAGATACAACAGATGTAGTCATAAGAACAATAGCAAACTCCACACTGGTATCCCTTGGTGGTTCCCTCCAATATAACATGGTTGAACCAATACCAATAGGAGAAAGCAAGGAAAGTGTTGGTTATGATCCTTCTGTTGTCTCAACCAGAAATAGTAAACCTCCATATGGAAATTCTACAAGTGAAAAACTCTCCATGAAACAAAGTCTTCAATCCACTTTTAGATCTTCCAGGCTCCCATCCCTTTTACCAAGGTCTGTATGATAATCTTTTGAGCTACATCCTACCAATTGTTGCAAAGCTTTTAAGGCTCCACACTTCACACTGGATATTTGATGCAAAGAACTGAGAACTTTGACATGGTCCTGAAGAAGAGCATCAAGAACCTTTTTGTGGACAACATCTTTTGCAAAGGACTTTATTTGCAACTGACAAATGGTAAGAAAAACCTCCATGACTAGATCCACCCTGACCTACACTAGGATTCACTGCATCACGTAGTAAAACACTACCCTTTCCTGCTCTGCACACTCTACAGACCCTTCTACTACATCTAGAACAAACTGGAAGTTCATGCAACCTTTCAGGAGTACTCTTAAAATCAATGCTTTTGATCCATTGTGTCTCAACATGAACTTCACACTTAGGATCAATATAGTTATCACTGAAGCCATCTACATTCCAAAATTCAATACCATCATCACCCTCATCCTCTAGGCCAATAACTGATAATTTCGTGTCCTCAGATGCAATCTGGCTTGACAATGCAAGATTTTGTGCAATTCTCCATAGTTGTGCCACATAAATAATTGGAAATGGTGACACAAGGCTCACAGAGAGACATTTCCGACACTCTTTTTTGTTAACCATAAACAAAGCTTTGAAAATGCAGTGTCAGTGGTTTTAACGCTTCATGACAGGCACCACACGGTTGCCACACACATGGATCGGCTCACCACACCAATACAGATCATCCATTTGAAAATAGTTGAGCTCCGGGTAATGAAAAAATAAATATCATATGTCAGCGTTAGGTAATTAATCATGTCTTCTTCAACCCCTCCGGTCGTGGTGACCAGCACATCAACCATGAAATGCTTTGGCAAGAACTGAATAGTGATCCCGCAGACCAGAAGAGATGATGTTAGAAGTAAAACCATGAATATTTTTCACTTTACACTTTGTCTGAAAGTTGGATCCCTCTCTTCCTTGCTGCAACCTTCTTCAATCAGTTTGCTTCTTAACCTCATATCTAGCATATAAATCACCATCAGATTCTTCACCATTTGCACCATGTCAACAACGCTCCTAGAGACACACAAAGGCCCGCATCTATCACCGTAAGGAAATTGCTAACTCAAGTGCTCCATAACCTCATCTAGGGTATATACATGGTTCCCTGGGTTGAAAATATTAACACCACCATGCACAGGTCCACACAATAAAAGCATATTATTAGACGAGGGCATTAGAGGCAACGAGATCCACTCTCACAGCTGCTATATCCTCATGCATGATGATTCCACATCGCTCGATGTGCATAGATGGATCATCAAGGCATGGAAAACTTTCACCATCTAACAATTGTAGCTGAGATTCGACACACAACATGATGGACATAGAACATGATGTCTATAGAGAATTTATTCACTCTCCAACTCCCTTGACCTGAGAAGGGCCGAGGCCGAAGCCCATACCAGCTATGATACTAATTTGAAAAACTGATCGCTCTCACTCACTGAACTAATCAAATAATATTAAATATAAATACTTTTAGTATTGTCTCAAAATAGGTAGACTATCTTGGACATACAATCACTTAGTTGAGAGAATATCTCAACCACACAACAATCTAGGAAACATCTAGATCTGAAGAACTCCTATGGAATAGGGACATGCTCCTTTACATAGAAAGAATCACAACTGGGACAAGTAGGAATTATATTTCCATTTTTAGTATGTCATGAATGCACATGTTATGCCAGAGGTTCATTAAGGGAAGCCCCTGTGGGAAATATAGGGCTAATGTAGGATATGATTAGTGTAGGAGAGTGTATTGTTACAGTAACTATTTTCCACATTATCTATGTATTTCCATGTGTGTTATGACTTGTTCTATCTTGATATATGATATACCCATCATTTAATGAGATCCATCACAAAGATGAAAGAACAATGGCTACAAATAGCGTATCCATTTCTCATAGAGGCTATGAAAAATATGTGTCTAAAAAATTGTTATATATTACACACTAGATCCAAATCTACTTTGGTTGTATATTCTATTCTAGGTCTGGATATAGTCATAATAAATTGGTGAATTGAAACGTTGAAAGAGGTTGCTTAATGGGTTCCTAGTTAACGATGGAATTCGGATTTCCATGTGTGTATGCCTAGGCTATTAAATAAACTTGATCAATACCACATAGTAAGCTAGTGGTTTCTATAAGAAAAAAATGATGTAATTATTAGCAACTGCAAATGCATATTGTGCATGACACAAGCCATGAGAAATGAAAATACATTATGATTTCAAAATTCAACCTTATTACTATAACAATTTTTTGAATGGGGTGTTAACAATATTGTTGAAATTTATAATACTATGGATGACAATATATTCCTATTGTCACTTTATATGATATGTAATGATATAATATTGTAAGCCTAGGATTGAATGGATATATCGACTTTTCCAAGATGTTGTGTACTCTTTTACACTCTGCCCATGTCTCTACATGAAGTAATTCAACCAGATCCATTTGTTCCCGACATACCCAATAAGGTAGAATTGGTATCTTATGAATGTTTTAAAATCATTGCACATAGTCACTCGGGGATCCCCTCTAGCCTTAGGGTTTCTATGTTCCTTTCTCAGTAGGTCATGGCATGGATCTCTAGTTTCATATGACGAAACAATTTTTTCTATAGTTCCTATATGTGGTGAAGTTTAAAACGAACCTTTAATTGTTGCAACCAATGATCTAATTTCAAAGCATTAATCTCAGCTTTATATGTCTCAATGTCAAACTTCACTTCCATCTTGAATAGGGACTATGAATAGTTGATACTCAAATCAGGTTATTCATTTTCTAGTTCATTCTTAAACTCTTTTGGTTCTTCTCAATCCCTCTATTTTGCCTCTAGTATGCCCTGAGAACTAGAACCTCCAACCTCTTTAATTATAATCATGTTTTCCATAGCCACCATAAGGAGGTTCATATCATGGTTGATATATGCAACATTCTCTTTTGGACTTGAGAACATCTCCTTTTCCATATTGCAAAGTATTATAAATATATTCCTTTGTCATGGGTATTGTTTCATGACTTTTTTCTTAATCTGATATGGGTGCCATACAACTTTCCACAAAATCTGAAAAGACCCGTGCTACTAATGTGATCCATAAACTTCCATGGATATTTCGTTGGATAGTTTTTCATAATAGGTCTATGAAAATAAATCCAAAATCAATATTATGAACTATTAATTCCTTAGGATTTGAAATATTCTCTTAGTGATTATGTTATTATGCATACAATACATGAATTGTGTAAAATAGTTAGATGATAAAATATAATCACTCACAAACCATAACAAATACCAAGATATGCTCTACGAAACAATTTAGGAGAACACCAAGGTGGGAGGTGAGGTCACTCTACACTCTTTTGTCTATAATAAAAATGATTGATGTTGGTGTCAAACTAGTAATTATAAAGTTTTCCTTATAGATTTGTTTTTGATAGAGTATAAGATTTCAAATTTCTAAGATTTTAAAGAGAAATATAAAAATACATGTTATAGAAATTTTTTCATCACAAGAAATATGTTTATACTTCAATTGAAGTATAAACAATTGAAGAATATACAAATTTCCATCTTAATGATACTATTAGACAACAAAATGTAATGTCATCACAAATATATCTTATTATGAACTTAAAATATTACGCGCACTAATTAAATATACACTAATTAAATCTACATAATAGCGATAACATCATTTCTTGCCATTACCCAAGCTATAAGATATGTAGTAAAAAATGTTTTTATAATATAACTCTGCAGGAAGGAGGACCAAAACATGTACACTATAAAATGAGTAAAACATACCAAATAATACTCTATCAGGGATGAGTAAAACATACCAAATAATACTCTATCAGGGACGAGTTGATATCAAAGCAATCTACGAATTACACTACCGACGATGACTTATATGAGTGCCATCTACGTTTTTACAAAAGAAGCAGACTTCCTTCGCCATCTTAGTGAATTGTTGGCCATTCATGGGTAGGTCAACCCATTCAAATGATCCTATTACGTCATTCAGCAGTGACGAGATTTTGACCATCCTCGTATGTCCTTCACTATTTCATCCTATATAACTTGTTCTTTAGGACCACATATAGGGCCGTCAGCAGCCAAGTGCAAATTAAACGCCATCCATTAAAGACACTACCCCTCATTTTTCTTGGACTCGTGTGTTCAAACCTTCGCTATCTTATCTCTTTACCTATGAAATTATGAGAGCAGAACCTCAAGGGTATCTTCCCAACCGCATTTGTTTTTAAATTTATATACAAGTATGCTTGCTTGTGACTTTGAAAGTAGCAAATGCTATCTTCCTGACAAGAAACTTCCAAAAGTTCAAGTTATAAGCATGTTTGCTTGACTGTTTGGACATAGCATACATGTTCCATTGTATGTCAGTTCCGACAGATGCCTACTTGGATACAACACATAGCTTTTCATTGAATACAATTACAATTAATTTTTATAACTAATATGTTAGAATTTTCTGATAAATTCCATAACAGACAGACAAAAATTGCTCTGTTTTTGCACTCTGTTTTTGCACAGAAAAACAGAAAATCCCTTTTTGGAAACGGTGTTTCAGCAACGCAGTTTTTTTTCAGTTGCTGTAACTTGTGTTGCAGCAACGTTGTTCGTGGTGTTGCAGCAACGTAAATTTTTGACGTCAAGTATTTTTTGAGTTACGGTGTAACAACAACAGGAAAAATAACTTGTATTTATTAAAATAAAACTAACTCTTACAGATTTGTCTTCCTCATATTGAGGGAATTTCACAACTTCTATTGCTGAACATCTACTTAAGAAATTCATTAAGGAACGCTTCTGCTCCACACAGATAAACATCAAAAACGAATTACATTCAAATTTCTGCACTACTGTGCATTTTCCCTTTCTGCTGTCTGCTGCGCTGTTGCATCTACTCCTGCCATGCGGTGCTGTGCATTTCACTGTTCTGAAATTATTCTTCTTCCTCACGCTGCTGCGTGCTCTCCTCTGCTCTGTGTGATTCTTCAGCTGCTAACCTTAAAACAGAACTGCTGTGTGGTATTTATATGCTAAAACATATTTGATTAAACAATAAAGTATTTACAAAATATCTTCTAATGCCTATCTCCGAATTTATTGCAGCAAGGCGGTGATGCTTCTATCAAAAAACAAGTCGGCTGTCTGCAGGGGAATTCAATTGAAACTTTAATGCATATTAATGTGCAAAAATATCAGGCTTGACTTTAAGGCATCGATTGTTGCGGTTGGAATTAAATTCCAACACTCCCCCTTAATTTCAACTGCTGCATACCCAGGAATTTCCTGAAATGATCAAAACCTTTCTTTGCTAATGGTTTTGTCAAGATGTCAGCAAGCTGATCCTCTGTTCTGCAGTGCTGCAAAAAAATCTCACCATTGTTAACCAATTCACGTATGAAGTGAAATTTGGTGTCTATGTGCTTTGTTCTTTTATGAAAAATAGAGTTTTTAGACAATGCTATTGCTGAGCATATCCCGATGTGTTTTTCCTATCATCAACACTTCCAGCCCAATCACTATCAGTATAACTTGTCAACATGAAACTTTCAGAAGAGGAGTATAAAATACCAAAACCCTTCGTTCCATTCACATACCTTAGAATCCTCTTGGCTGCCTGCCAATGAGTCTCTTTCGGTCTTTCCATAAATCTGGAGATTAAACTCACAGCGTGCATAATGTCCGGCCTAGTTGCAGTCAAGTACATAAGGCTGCCAACTATGCTCTTGTACAGTTTTGGATAAAAATATTTGCTGCTGTCTTCTTTGGTTAATTTCAACCCCACAACAGTTGGAGTCACAGCTGCTTTGTTGTTTTGCATGTTAAATCTCTTCAACACGGCTTCTACATATTTATCTTGAGAAATGAAAACACCATTTTCACTTTGGTCTACTTCAATTCCAAGAAAATATCTTAAGAAGCCCAAGTAAGTCATTTCAAATTCATTTTTCATGACTACTTTAAAATCAGCAATGAAAGAAGCATCATTGCTAGTAAAAATCAGATCATCTACATATAAAACAACAATAATAATCTTACCGTCATTCTGTTTTATGTAGAGTGTGGGTTCACCATCACACTTATCAAACCCATTCTCAATCAGATAAGAATTTTGCTGTACCATGCTCTTGGAGCTTGCTTCAGCCCATAAAGAGACTTCTTCAGTTTGCAAACTTTATGCTCTTGGCCTTCAACTTCATAGCCCGGAGGTTGATCAACATAAACCTCTTCTTTTAACACTCTATTCAGGAATGCAGATTTAACATCCATCTGATAAATCTTCCATTTGTGTTGTGCTGCAATAGACAACACTGTTCTCACTGTTTCCATCCTTGCTACTGGTGCAAAGGTTTCGTCATAGTCTTTGCCTTATTGCTGCTTGTAGCCTTTCACAACAAGTCTTGCTTTGTGCCTGTCAATCTTACCTTCAGCATTGCTTTTGGTCTTATAGACCCACTTAACTCCAATGGCATCCTCGCCTTCAGGGAGATCGACTAACTCCCATGTTTTACTCTTCTCAATTGCACCAATTTCTTCATTCATTGCTTCAATCCATTTATCTTCATTTACAGCATCTTCAAAATGGATTGGGTCATCAATATGACAATACAAAGCGAATAATGAATTCAGACCAGTATTGTTACTTACCTCTCCTTGTTCATAAATCTCATTCAGATTTCTGAATCTTGGTCTTCTTGGTGTGCTTGGAGTTCCATCCGAACTTGAGGGTATATCTGATCCCTGTGGTGTTTTCGCAATAGCTGTTTGTGGTGTAACAGCATCTGTTCTTCCTTGACTTCTCAAGGCTGTTCGGATTCCAGCTTGTGGTGTGGTTTGTTGTACTTACTGTGGTGTAGGAGGAGCCACCAAGGAAGGATTATTTGTTGCTGTCCCTTCCTCTTCTTCTTCATGAGACACTATTGTCTTTACATTCACTGTTTTTTCCAAGCTTCCATCCCAAGCTTCATCTTCAATGAACTGCACATCTCTTCTTACTATCAATTTCTTGGTGGATGGATTATAGAGTTTGTATGCCTTTGACTCATCACAATAGCCAATAAAGACACACTTCTCCCCCTTACTATCAAGCTTTTTCCTTAGCTGATCTGGTACATGTGCATATGCCACACAACCGAATACTCTCATGTGAGTGACAGTTTGTTTTTGACCACTCCATGCCTCTTCTGGTATTCTGTTCATGACAGCTTTAGTTGGGCATCTATTCAAGATGTAAACTGCACAAGTAACAACTTCTGCCCAATACTCATGCAGCAAGTGTTTTGCCTTCAGCATACTTCTGACCATGTCAAGAATGGTCCTATTCTTTCTTTCAGCAACACTGTTTTTCTGAGGTGTATACCTTGTGGTGAACTGCTTTTGTATGCCATTCTTTCTGCAAAAACGCAAAAAGTCTTGGGAGATGTACTCTCCTCCTCTATCTGTTCTGAGCACTTTGATATAATGCCCACTCTGCTTTTCAACAAGAGTTTTGAAGTGGAAGAATTTCTCAAACACTTCACTCTTCTGTTTCAGCATATACACCCATGTCTTTCTGGTGTAATCATCAATAAAAGTTAAAACATATCTATTTCCAGCAAATGATGGTATTTGCATCGGTCCACACACATCAGAGTGAACAATTTCCAAGAGTGCTTTTGCCGTTATACTCTTTCCTGCTGGAAAGCTTTCTTTGTGTTGCTTGCCCAAGATGCAGCCTTCACAAAGGCTGTCCGGTTTCTCAATCAAGGACAATCCCTTTACCATTCTCTTTCTGTGCAACAGATTCAGGCCTCCGAAATTGAGATGTCCAAATCTCAAATGCCATAACCAATTCACATCTTTCACCTGTTCTTGAAAGACTTATTGTGTTACAGCCGCAATAGTTCTGCCTTCCTTCAAATCTGCCCTGAGTTTGAGAGGAAACATTCTATTGCTAGTCATCTGCACCTGTGCAATGATCTTCTTACTTGGAGGTATGTCTCTGATAGTACACAAATCATCTTTGAAGAACACATTGTAACCTTTGTTTATGAGCTGTCCAATGCTCAAAAGATTACATTTCAGACCAGGTACATAGTATACCTCTGGCACAATCATCTGTTCTCCATTTTTTGCTAGAATACTGACTCTGCCCTTACCCTTGATAGTTATCTTATCATCAGTCCCTGTTGTTACCTCAGATTTCACATTTTCATCCAGATTGACAAACATTGCAATATTTCCAGTCATGTGATTACTACAACCTGAGTCTAAGAACCAAAAATCTTCTTGTTTGTCTTGTGCTATGTTACATGTTAATAGCACGTTCTTTGGGTTCTTATCTTCTTCATTTGCAAAATTAGCATTCTGCCTATTATTCATGTCATTTTGTTTTTTCTTGCATTCATTGGCGTAGTGCCCAAAATTTTTACAATAATGACATTGGACTTGGGATTTGTCATACCTTTGTCCATGAGCTTGCTGTTTGCTCGAACCTTCAGCTTGGTTCTAATTGCAGTTCCTTCCGCTTGTGCTAGCAGGATAATTTCTGCCTCTGTTTTGGCTTCTTCCACGACCTCTGTTATTTGCTCTGCCTCGACCTCTTCTTTGGCCAAAAGACATCTGAGTCTTGAATGCTTGCTCAAATGAGGAATCTGTTCCTCTACTCAGTCTGTGTTCATGAGACAATAGAGAAGCACTCAGCTCATCTACAGTGAACTGTGAGAGATCTTCTGTTTCTTCTATTGCTACCACAATAGATTCAAACCTTGAGGGTAAACATCTCAAGATTTTCTCTACAATCCTTCTATCTTCAAGAATCTCACCATGAGATCTTATCTAGGTTATCAAGCCAATAACCTGAGTGAAGAATGAATCTATTGTATCAGATTCCTTCATGCTGAGATTTTCAAAGTCTCTCCTCAACATCTGCAACTTTACAGTCTTCACCTTCTCCATGCCTTGATAGGAAGTTTTGAGAATATCCCATGCCTCCTTAGATTTTGTTGCTGTAGCAATCCGTGGAAAAACACTTTCATGTACTGATTGGAAGAGGAAAAAGAGGGCTTTGGCATCTTTCTTTCTGTCGCCCTTCAACTGGTCTCTTTCTGCTACTGTCAAAGCAGCCAGTGCTGTTGCATCTGCAGGTTCAGCATAGCCAGTTTCAACCAGCTCCCATAGTCCTTGAGAAGCAAACAATGCTTTCATTGTTATGGACCAATAACTGTAATTTTTCCCATTAAACTGTGGTAGTTGGGGATTTGTCAAACCTGTTCTAGCATCTCCCATCTTAACCTGTATTGGTAAAGAAAAGATACTGACTATATTTTGAAAACAAGCAAAAACTTTCTCTGCTGGAAAAATTCTGCTCAACAAACTTCTTACAGCTCCTACAGTGAAAAACAAGCTCTGTTTTTTACTCACTGAGTGCCTAGACCAGCTCTGATACCATGTTGGAATTTTCTGATAAATTCCATAACAGACAGACAAAAATTGCTCTGTTTTTGCACTCTGTTTTTGCACAGAAAAACTGAAAATCCCTTTCTGGAAACGGTGTTTCAGCAACGCAGTTTTTTTTTTCAGTTGCTGTAACTTGTGTTGCAGCAACGCTGTTCGTGGTGTTGCAGCAACGTAAATTTTTTGACGTCAAGTATTTTTTGAGTTATGGTGTAACAGCAACAGGAAAAATAACTTGTATTTATTAAAATAAAACTATTACAGATTTGTCTTCCTCATACTGAGGGAATTTCACAACTTCTATTGCTGAACATCTACTTCAGAAATTCATTAAGGAATGCTTCTGTTCCACACAGATAAACATCAAAAACGAATTACATTCAAATTTCTGCACTGCTGTGCATTTTCCCCTTCTGCTGTCTGCTGCGCTGTTGCATCTACTCCTGCTGTGCGCTGCTGTGCATTTCACTGTTCTGAAATTATTCTTCTTCCTCACACTGCTGCGTGCTCTCCTCTGCTCTGTGTGATTGTTCAGCTGCTAACCTTAAAACAGAACTGCTGTGTGGTATTTATATGCTAAAACATATCTGATTAAACCATAAAGTATTTACAAAATATCTTCTAATGCCTATCTCCGAATTTATTGCAGCAAAGCGGTGATGCTTCTATCAAAAAACAAGTCAGCTGTCTGCAGGGGAATTCAATTGAAACTTTAATGCATATTAATGTGCAAAAATATCGGGCTTGACTTTAAGGCATCGATTGTTGCAGTTGGAATTAAATTCCAACATAATAATCACACAAAAGTTTTTATAAGTAATAATATCTCTGCTTGGTGTTTCCTTAGCTGAATAGACGGCCACCACCAACCAATACGATAGTAATACGATTAAAGTTCAGGGAGCGTTAGGATGATGTGTATGATGACTAGGCTAGAGCTGTCGCTTTAGTGGAGAGGAAATAAACAACTGGTGGAGAATCGATTCGTAAGAAGTACGGTTATATAGCTACTCTGGACTGTATAACGAAAATTCCATTGAAGAGTTAAGTAGATTAGCCGGCAAGGAGTTGTGGGAAATATGTCGGTTTTTCTATCTGATGTGATCTGAGTTTGTCGATGAATTTCGTAAGATTAACAATATTGACACTTCGGTTTGAGGCTTTCACATTAAGAGTAAGGAATTATTTTATGGACTAATTATTATTGTGTTTAAAAAATAGTTTTGCATACTGAATTGTTTAAAAGTTAATAAACAATTTGACTTTTTTAAAAGTTAATCAAACAATTTGACTCTAACATTTGGATATTTAATGTGTTTAAAAATTGATCAAACAATTTAATTTTACTAACACATAACACATAAAATTAATTTTACTAACACATAACACATAAAATTGATGTTTTAGACAAGGAAGCCTCCAATTTAAAAACCACCAATTTTTTTTACACAACACATAATTATACAACCGCTACCACACCATCTACATGTGCTAAAATTAAAATACTAACGAAACCACCCAAAATACCACATCGCTTATAAAATAGTGATATCGAACCCTTTGTATTTACTGGTGTGAATATAAGATCAAAATATGAAAGTATACTGTAAGGACAATGACCATTTGGAATCAATTTTTCTTAGGAAGTTTTAGCTCACGTAGAATATGGTCACGTGGAGGCGTGATGGGATGGGCTGCCTTTTCCTTCTTTAGCGCACAACAGACTTCACATTGTGAGCACAATCTATAGCATGATACAACACTCAGTGCTCCCACTTTCTGCGTCCAGGTGCTACAGTCACAGTTCACGTGAAGAACGATCTCTTACAGGCCATGGAGAAACCTACATCTTGTAAATGGCACGATCATCAGCATCAGCCGCCTCCTCCACGGTATTGAAGATGCGGAGCCAGACTCTAGCCTCCTGCCGTGCAGAGTCACTTGTCTTTGTTGCGAGTCTCCTCCACGGTTGCTGCCGTACGCCCATGCAATACTACCTCCCTTCCTCTTTCTTAACGTCGTGTTCACCACACCCGCGTTGGCTCTTTGTCAGCAGATCCTCCACTCGGACCAGTATTTATTACTGATGCAGAGGATTCTTTTTCAAGAACTGCGTATCAGTGTGATGTTAGAAAACTAATAAACTTAAACAGTGATTCTGCATGCGGAAAGAACTGAAAAGAATCACTGAAACTTAATACCCAGGGATACGAGTTACCTCCAGCCATTGGTGATGTTTGATGAAAGCCACAGTCCACTTGCCTGCTACTTCTTCAGCACTCCAGCTTCAATCCAAGCAAAAGAAAAAGAACACAAGAATTCTGAAGGCACTTCCGAGCTCTGCTATCTCAGCTAGATGGTGTAGAACTGAAGGGGATTGAGATATGAGCTTGGGGACCAAACAGATGAACATATAGCTAAGCTTCCATCAAGCTTCTAAAAGCTATGTGTTAGAAAAACCACAAATCAAGGTAGAGATCAGATCAAAGTGATGGACCACTTTAGTAGCTCCCAATTATAAATTTAGTAATTGCAGTTGATTTTCTTAACTTAAGGAAACTACTGCAGTTGGTTTCCATAAGTTAAGAAAAGCTGCAATTCCATAAATCAAGGTAGCTTTTGTGTAAAATCAATGGAGCTTAACATTCTCCCACTTGGTCCATACTTCCAAACTTAATGTCTCAACTTAAAAACCATTGATAATCTGTATTAAGTAATAGATACATGAATCATGGTGATAAGTCCTCTTATGACGAGTATTATCTTCCATGTATTACTATGCATTTATTCTTATTCTAATTTATGTGGCAACAATTTCTTAATGAATAAACCTTATGTTTATTCTTGGTCCTTCTTAAATGAATTTTCTCAAATCAACTTAAAGTGCACATAAATATGAGAAATAACATCACAATAATTAAGAATTTCATTAAAATATCATTGTCCATACAATGAAAAACTTCATAATGGAACCAAGTCCCATATTCAATACATGATCCTTGAATTTAAACGGTGGCATGCCCTTAGTCAAAGGATCAGGGGTCATTAACTCAGTGCTGACGTGCTCAATGACCACTTTCTTTTCTTTAACACGTTCCGTTATAGCTAAATACTTAATGTCGATGTGTTTATTTCGACTCCCACTTTTTTAGCCATAAAACCAGCAGCTGAATTATCACAATATATTCTCAATGGCTTAGAGATAGAATCCATAATTCTAAGCCCATAAATGAAATTCTTAAGCCATACACCATGTAAAGTAGCCTCAAAACAGGAGACGAACTCGGCTTCCATAGTGGAAGTGGCAATCAAGGTCTGCTTGGCAAATGTATCCTGATGTTGATTTGCGTGAATCAACACATTCAGCAAAGTCAGAATCTGAGTAGCCAGTTACTTCCAAGTTGTCCGTCCATCTATCCATAAGCATGTAGTCTTTGGTCCCTTGAAGGTACCTCATTACTTTATTTACAGCTCTCCAGTGGTCTAAACCTGGATCACTCTGATATCATCCCAACAAATGCAATGTCAGGTCTTGTGCAGACTTGAGCATACATTAGGAATTGCTGATCTCTTAGGTCTAGTAGATCTTCTTAATGTTGTACCATCATCTTCCTGAGAAGTATGTGGTTCAACTTGTTGTTCAAAAGTTCTTGGCAACTCTTGAACTCCTTGATCTACTGGAATATCGTCAGCAGCTTGTGGAATTTCAACAATTGGTTATTCAACACCAGTTTGTACTTGAGGGGTGCTATGAATAATAACCAATCTATCACTTGAAGTGGATTCTGAATGATATTTTTCAGAAACTATGTTTCTGGTTTGATCGCTCCCACTGATCAAGTCATTTTCAAGAAACCTTGCATTTCTTGATTCCACAATCCTAGTGCTGTGAGATGGACAATAAAATCTGTAAGTATGTATGATTTCTAATATGTCTGAACTCCTATTGGCACCTTTCTTTGACTTGTTGGTCTGCTTTCCCTTTATGCAGTCCACACAAGTCTCAAGATCAGTAAAATCTAGAGTATTAAGTATTCCTTCATTTACCAATCTTTTAATTCTATCTATGGAGATATGACCTAGTCTCCGGTGTAATAATTTAGAGGAATCTTCATTAATAACACATCTTTTAGTGCCAGTGTGAACATGCATTGAATCATATGTGACATTGTTTTGTAAATTAATGTAGTAAAGACCATTAGACAAAATACCATTCCCAACATAAGTTTAAGGAATATCCAAAAGGTACAAGCCTTGAAACTGAAATCAAGTTTCTAGAAAAACTTGGAACATAAAAGGTCTTTTCTAACTCCAAAACAAAACCACTACTTAAAGTTAAATAACATGTTCCTATAGCTTCTACATGCGAGCCCATCTTGTTTCCTGATAAGATGCTTTGCTCACTTCCCACTGGCTTCCTTAGGTTTTGCAAACCTTTGCAAGGAATTCGAAATGTGAATTGTTGATCCAGAATCAATCCACCATGTGTTAATATTAACATTAACCATATCAGATTCATAACAAACAAACGAGATTACTTCCTCAAGTTCGGGAATGTCAGAACGAATTTCAGAGAAATTTGCAGGTTGTACTACTGCATCAAAATAAAGAATCACATGCTTATGTTGAGGCTTAATAAACTTTCATGTTTTACCAATGTAAAACATGCTAAAAAGAATTGAATCAAATGACATAAAAATTGCTTGTGGGCTAAATTTTTAATTCAAATAGATTCAATAAAACTTTATGATAAAACTTATTAATTCATAACTCCTCTGGGTAGGTTATGAAATTTTATCCTAATTAACCACATAAATATAATAAAAATTCATGTGGGATAAAATTTATTATATTCAGTGTAATTAATTACAATTTAATGTCTAAATATTCTTTATGTGATCTTGCCAATCAATATATAATTTTATTTAATTAAAGATGTTGTGCCTATTCTCTAATTAATTAAAATCATATGGATCACTAGACATTATTTTGTTGCATAAATAAAACTTAACCAGAGAGAAAAATAATGTTTACTCAAAGGAGTAAGTCAAAATGACATTTTAATAAACTCCATAAAACTGTAATAATTCTCCAGCAAAATCAAAAGCAGTCAGCATTACCGAAAATGACTACAAATTGATTGTTCAATTTATAAACTAAACCAGGAGATTGACCTGAAGCAGCGTTGATCTACTTTGCACTTGCATAGCAAATGCAGTTCGAAGGCTAGCTGACTTGACTTCAAGCTCCGTCCTTAAGTTTATAAAACAACAAAAATTTGACCAGCAAACAAGCTATTTTGCTCACAAAAACTTAATTTTCAACAACGCTAAATCTGAACTTCATGCGAAATAAACATAGGATCAAAACTGAATGCCCAAATGAGAAATAAACCATTTCTTATTTCTCTTTAATTACAAATGTTCATAAATGTAAGTTCAATGTAAATTTTACAATAAATATGTAATCAATTATAAAATTTACAGAGTGCCATTATTCGATAATGATGGGATCAGGAGACGCAGCTAACGAATTCAAGAACCATCATATAAACATATATTGAATAGCATGGCACATGCTAACACACAAATTGTGCAAGTCTTTAAGGCTGCTAACTGCACCACTAGATGTGTCAGCCAGAAGCCTTGCTATATAAAGACATTTAAAAGTAAAATGAGAACAAGTAATTCAAAATGTGGAATTTAATGATTGCATTTAGATTCAAAAAGAGTAAAATATATAGCTACATTTATATTGCATTGTATACACAAAACCACACATATACACACAAACCCACACATATACACACACTAATATGGACTCTTGCCAAATAATCAATATTGCATATCACTTGTGTAAGTTTGGTTGTACATTATTGTGTTAACCCTTATCTCATGGGCATATAGGACCCATTTCTATGGCATAAGATCTACATGACCACCACGATAATGTCATGCAAACCCACATGGAGCATATACATCATTGTGGCACTATTTGTAGCTTGGAGAGCTATCAAGAACACACCTTGTGGGCCTTTTAGCCTCTAGACGGCTCATACATGCCCAAGTGCTTATGCCATTCAAGCCAAAATTATAAAATCCCCATGGATTATATTACTGTAACAAACATTTTACATGCAGAAATTATTATGTTTGAAACTAAACCCTTAAGCAAACGCTTTGCCAAATTTGATAGAATTATATCAAAAGATTTATATCTGGTAATTTCTGCCGAATAAAATGATCATAATTAAAATCATGCAGTGTTAAATTTCAAGAACAGTGCGGCAGATCATTTATGATGTGCTGAATAAACATAAAAAAAATTGTTTCATGCACCATATTAAAGCGCCTTGGGGTTCATAGCTCCCACTAGAAAACACTAGAAAAGAGCATTCTTCTATGTGAACCACTATTGGAAAACACTTTACAAAATATCAAGAGATCAGAAACAAGGCTCGCATAAAGCACTGAATAATGGATTAAATATATATGATAACGATTATTATGTTACCGATTCAACTGTCATTGTTGATTAGCAGAATCAATCAGTTATGATTAACTTGCATCGATTCGAAAACCAAATAAGAATAGTAATATAAATACGTTTGCATTGATGGAAATTTATGCGAATTACTGCAATGAATCTTACGGATTCACTGGATCGAATTCATAATTCCTATACATACTCCAAATTTGAACCATGGAATGCTAAATTTGGCACTTGTGAACATTGGGTGAAAGCGTTTGATTTCTGAATAAATATTTAACCCGCAGATCTCAAACCAATTTAATTTTCGTAAAAGCCACCAGAATGACGATTTGCCCTAACCTATGATTCTTTGTTGCGATTGAGACGAGTTGTGCATGGGCTATTTACATATGATTATTACGAATTTATTCATAGTGGTTGTGGCAGAGTAACTTGTAAATTCAACCCCCTTTCTTCAGATCCACTATGAATGCATTCAAATTACCAAAACACATAATATAGATCCTCAGAAAATATGCCCATATTCTAAAATGCCATTGAAATAAAGGATTCAGATGGACTTTGCATTATAGAATCGAAATAAAATTTACGACATCGGAATCATTTATGCAAAGTGAAAAATGCGAATTTCCAAAGGAAACAATCCATGGTTATCTGATAAAACCACGGGAAACAAAAAAAATAATCACGCCCCTTTGTCAAATTCAATGCCACGGCTGAATTTCATCACCCACCGACTCCAAATTCCCCGAGAAACGAAATTTGATTTTGAGTTTAGCGAATTTATTCCGAATTAATTCGGCCCTCTTTCAAATTCGGCGAATTTCGAATTTTTGGCTTGAAAATCGGCGAATGCGGTGACACACTATAACCCCATGGACAATAACGTTACGAAAACCACCAATAAATTCCGACATTGATTATCGAGTGAAGGGGGAAAAAATCAAAATTATATGAAAAACCCATTCATATAATACACTAATGGCCGCCACCAATAAAATCAGTAAAATATAGCAAGCCCTGTCGAAATTTCGATCTAGAAACGAAATTACGAACCGAAAAAAGTGAGGCAAAACAGGGTACTCTTGAAGCCATTATTTATGAGTAAATCTCACACCAAGACAGAGGTAAAATTTCGCTCTGATACCAACTGTTAGAAAACTAATAAACTTAAATAGTGATTCTGCATGCGGAAAGAACTGAAAAGAATCACTGAAACTTAATACCCAGGGATACGAGTTACCTCCAGCCATTGGTGATGTTTGATGAAAGCCACAGTCCACTTGCCTGCTACTTCTTCAGCACTCCAGCTTCAACCCAAGCAAAAGAAAAGGAACGCAAGAATTCTGAAGGCACTTCCGAGCTCTGCTATCTTAGCTAGATGGTGTAGAACTGAAGGGGATTGAGATAGGAGCTTGGGAACCAAACAGATGAACATATAGCTAAGCTTCCATCAAGCTTCTAAAAGCTATGTGTTAGAAAAACCACAAATCAAGGTAGAGATCAGATCAAAGTGATGGACCACTTTAGTAGCTCCCAATTATAAATTTAGTAATTGCAGTTGATTTTCTTAACTTAAAGAAACTACTGCAGTTGGTTTCCATAAGTTAAGAAAAGCTGCAATTCCATAAATCAAGGTAGCTTTTGTGTTAAATCAATGAAGCTTAACATGTGAATACAATCAACAGCCCTGGCAGATCAGATCTCACGTCCAAATCTTGAAATATTTCTGCAAATTTCCAATTCGCAGGGTTGAGTACAACTGACAATGATGACGTTGGTCTCTGCACTTGGTGCTTCTACCCCCACAACAGCTTCTTTCCGGACTTCACATGGAAAACTTCCAATCTTCTCACAGATCTAACTCAACTTGAACAGACTTGGCACAAAGGAACACGAAGTTCACAAACTAAACTAATTTATATACAAAAACAATAACACTGGAATATCTTTCATCTTCCTAGCTTTTTGGATAAGGGAATCAAGCTAAAATAGGTTCTGATATCATATTAGAGAAATCAGGAGAGTAGAGGGATGGTTTACAACACAGAAACAGATAAAACAGATTTTGATATTTTTATGGATTACAACAGTTATACATATATAAGATATAAAATACTAATTTTTAGATATATTTAGATTAGATTACAACTCATACACATGAAACGATAACTTCTAAATTGACTTTTGGAAATTTACCAGGATAATTCACACCAATACTTCGAAGCATTATTTTCAATAAACAACACAATTTTACTCAGCTCATATTGGAATTTGATAGGAAAATTTCTAATTAAAATTTCCAGTTATAAGGTGATTTGTGAGTGATATACAGTTTAACAATTAAAAAAAACCACCTATATATTTAGTTGAAATTCTAAAACATATCGATGAGATGGGAAAAACTTCCAATTTGATAACTAAATCTGTTTGTACATTCCAACGCTGCCTCGGCTGCGTTGAATTCATTATAGTATGAAGTTCAAATTTCATGATTACTTAACTAAATCTTATTGATTCGTTTGAATTGACAGACGTGGTTACATTTCCATTCACCTTGCGGGGAATGAACCAAATATTATAATTATAATGATTTTAGTGCAATGGCGACCATACGGTCTGACACATTGAAAGATCGAGACCAGATTTGACCGGATTAATTTAATGCAATAAGCATATGAAGGCAAGCATATGGGCTCACATATTCAAGGATTGAGATGATATTTGAGAGGATCTTCGTCATTACAGATGACGCCCTTTCAACTACCTTATGCTCTTAAGATAAACACGTGGTCTCTGGTCTGTATATGTAGACACTGCGAGGAGGAACTTCAGTCGACGAATTTCTTACAACTGCTAGAGTGGGTGGCAATTAATGGTCAATTAAAAATTTTAACAGGAATAAATAGATTCTGGGCGATTCGGGCTGGATGAGATGTCCTTCGCGAATTTTACTACGAATATCTATGTGAGATACATAAGCGCCAAATCCCTTTGGAATAGGCACGTGTGCTTCAATGCTTGAACCCAAGTTCCAATCTCTTGTCACACAAGTTGTGTATAATTATCATTATGTTCAGTAATATGAGTTTCAATAAGAGTTAAGAAATATTTTTATGACAGGTTTTTTTAAATTTCCTTTCAGATGACATTTGATTTTTATTTTTTCTTATTAATTAAATTTCAAATATCATGTGTTTTTAATTTTATGTATTACTATTTTTTTGGTGCGAGTATAACAATAATATTTTTTTCAATAGAATAAGTTTTGGGTGGGGTCAAATTTATGTTTTTACCTATGGCTTGACCATAATAAATACATATATATTTAATATATTTTTTTTTAAATATCAAACGTGGTTTTTTAATCCTAGAAAGTTATTTTTTATTATATATTTAAGTTTGTGAATTGTGAGGAACTAACTTTTTTTTTTCCGCTTAAGGTAAGAAAATTCTCTTACTTAGGTTAGGAGACAAATAAAATTTGACAGAGAAGATTAATTATTTTAATGAATTAAATAAGAATACAAAATAAACTAAAATTATGATTTAATTATTATTGGATAAGCATCTTTATCTTAGGAGATTTACTATGATTTTAAAACACATTTTCAATCTTATGAAACTATTATTTTTTATGAGTAAATGTGATTTAGAAATAAACCAACTGAAATTAAAGCTTATTTATTATAATTTTAAAGCATACTTCCAATCTTAAGCAACCATTAAAATTTTATGAATAAATGTGAGTTTAGAATAAATAATTTCAAATTATGAATAGAATAAGTTTTAGAGTAAGTTATAAAGATTCATTGTATAATCTCAATCTTTCGTATGAAACTAGAAAGAGTAATATTTTTTATTAACTAAATAATATAAAACATTAAAAACTAGAGAGAATAATTATTTTAATTAATTAAATAATAAGAAATTAAAACTATGATTTAACTCTAATTATTGAATAATCATCTTTATATTATTATATTATTTACTATGATTTTAAACCATACTTCCTATCTCACACAACTATTATGTTTTTATGGATCAATGCGACTTTAGAAATAAATAAATTCAAATTAGTTTACAAGTACAATTTGTAGTGCTCTTTCTCAAAGCTCACCTCTCTTTTGGCTACAACTTTCCCATTGAACAACTTGGTAGCATTATAGTTATGAACAACCAGCATACATTAGATAAAATTCATTAATATCCATTCAAATGAAAATAAATTAATGCTCGAGAAAACAAATTTGTCTTACAGAAAATCTAAACTAGTTGAAAAAATTAAAACTTACATATTTTGTATCAAGTGGCTATGTTGCGCTATTGAAATGATTACACCACTCTTACATTCCATAATGGATTTCTTTAAGCATTTAGATAGCCTTCATCATAAAAATTATTTTCAAAACTTGGAACTAAAAAACCATCAATGTTAAATTATTAATTTTATTTAATTGTGGTAAAATATTTCTATAACATTACATCTCTTTGAGAGTGTGCTATAGAACTTGGTGCAATAATTAGCTATGTAAAAATTGAAATTCAAATTCTTTATTATTAATTATGAGAAAGTTATTATTAAAAATATGTATTATTTTATGGAAAAATCAAAAGTTATTGTTATTTTATTGAAAAACCAATTTTATATATATATATATATATATATATATATATATATATATATATAATTATATAATTCAAAAGTGTGTGTATATATATATGGACATTTGATTTTTTTTAATTTTTTTTTTCATTAATAATATGCAAATTAAAAAGATCCATTAAATGATCGTAAGAAAAAATGAAATAAAATTAAATGCCATCAAATTTAACAAGTAAAAGTTATCCTTTATTTATCCAAAAGAAAGATTCCAAACCAAAAATAATTACATTTAACAAAGCAATTTGATTAAATAAATATATACTTATTGAAATAAATGACTAAAAAAAAATAAAGAAAATCTAGTTGTCTACATAGGCCGAGGAATTGTCTGGACAACCAAAAGTGGCTAGAAGCAAAGAAAATCGAGTTGTCTATATATGCGGAGGAATTTCTTGGACAACTAAAAGTGGCTGGAAGCAAAAAAAAAAAATCAAAAAATATTGTAGAGGAAGTGTTTGAATCATTTTTTTATGGTGGAAATTAATAGATTCAACACTATCAAAAATGTCCAAGACACCTAAAATTTTGAAGTTTAACAACTATAACTTGGATTTACAAAAATCCTTGCCGGATTTTTTCACCAAAATCAAGTGATACAATTTCAAACAAGAATGTGATTTTTTATTTTTTTTTAAATATATATTTTTAGTGCATATACTTATTCAGCACCCAACAAACCCCATGAACACTCAAATTATATAGAATAAACAATTTAAAGTAAAGTTTATAAAAATTTCTATTGCATTTTGATTAAAATTAACTAGAAAATTTTTCATGAAAAAAAGGCATGTCATCTGTAAATTACACTACTCATATATATATATATATATATATATATATATATATATAAAACAAGATTCTTAATGTTGACAATTCAATTATAGTTTATAATAGAGTTTCTTAATATATTTTATTATGTTATTATCTGAAAATTTTATGCCTTACTAATACCATATGTATCATAACTCATGTTCATATGACACATATTATATGATTTGTTTTTTTTTTTTTTTTTAAATTTGGAGATAAGTTTTAATCTTTTATCTATAAATACTACTAAAAATATTTTACCACATTTCATAGAGAATAAATCTCTACTATCCATCTAAAAATTATTATTTGCTAAATTAAAATTCTAAAATCCAATTCTAACATATACATACCTACAAGCACCAATTCCAAATCAAAATAAGTCATGGGATATAATAATTTTGAGTGGATGAACAATGCGCCTTTTACTATCAATTATGTAAGCATCTCATCTAAGGTTTTTTTATAGGTTCTTTTAATTCCCTAAATTTAAAATTGTCAATCTGGAGTCTCTAATTTTCCCGTTACAATGCATTACTGTGAAAATCTAAATTAATTAACCTATACTTAGTAAGTAATTAAGTACCAAATGACGAAACTGTATTTCTAGTTTAAAATCATTGCACGATAGTTGTTTGTAATAAAGAAACAAACTTATTATATTTTTCAATGTCTCACACATAATTCAAATTGCTAATTCATCTTCGCTAACCATGAGACTAATTGGAGATATCTTTTGTAAATAAAGTCAACAATCTGCAAATCTAAATTGATTATCCTATACTTAGTACCAAATTAATTACCAAACGATGAAACTCTATTTCCAGTTTAAAATCATTGCACGATAGTTTTCTGTAGTAAAGAAACTTATTATACTCTTCAATGTCTCAAACATAATTTAAATCGCTAACTCATCTTCCTTAACCATGCAACTAATTAGAGATTCATTTTGGAAATAAAGTCAACAATCATAGTAAGCTATTCTCATAATTCAATTTAAACCTCTATTTTACTCAAAATCTTCACACGAAACTAACCCCAAGGTCAATCTAGAAATCGAAAATCAAACCCAACAATGCTATTAAACTCAAAATCATTCACACAACTTTTGAATTCAATAAGCCTATTCGAAATTGATTGAAAAATGAAACAAATTAGGTCAATCTAGAAATCGAAAATCAAACCCAACAATGCTATTAAACTCAAAATCATTCACACAACTTTTGAATTCAAGAAGCCTATTTGAAATTGATTGAAAAATGAAACAAATTACTTATAGATGCTACAAAATCTCACGAAAATTCAAAAATGTTGAACATCAGCTATAGAGACTCCTTATTAGAACTTTACATCCACTGACAGTAGAGTACTTCATTAAAATCAAAGAGTTCAATTCAAAAATTGTGAAAAACTCATCCTTCAAAAATTTGATTTAAGCTGGAACATTTTCTTTCAAACTTATCAATGCTCAATATGAAAAGAGGAACCTGCGAACTCAAATAATCCTTATGAAAATTATTTCACAATCTCACGCAATTCACAATAGTAATGCAACCAATCATTGATTTGAAAATAACAATGAGATCTACAAAATAGTTTAAATATCATTTAATTACGCTTCTATGTACTGAATATCTGAAAATTACAAAAAGAAACAAAGATTTTAAGTACAATTTCACTAATGCAAATACATATACACTCTTCCTATCTAATTGAGATCAATTACAAAACTTAGTCGAGGTCGGTGGTGGGCTCTTGCCCTGGCCTGAGGCAAGTTAATTTACCTCAATAACTTAACAAATTGCAAACACATAAATTCATAGATATAAAATTCGATAACAGTTATATGTTAAAGTATTCAATAAATCATGAATGTAAGTGTTCCGAACTAAAATGAAAACAAAGTTGTCAAATGTTTATTGTCGCAATCTTCTTGCTTCAGGTTTCGCTAACCCCTCCCGCTAATGCTTAACTTTGATAAGCAATTTATGGCCTGGAGATAGTCACAACAAAATAACTGAGAAAAACAATGCATGTGTGATCTAGGATTAATTATATTGAGCCAAATTCCAAATATCACTCATCCATTTTATCATATATGCATTGCTCCAATTGTAACACTATCTTTAGGTTGAGGAGGTTATCACCACGACCACAAACCGAAGAAGTTTCCCTCGAGATGCCCATTGGTTAACTAGTGGCAATGTGGAGTGAAGTGCTAAATAGAGTACCTAATTAAGTATTGAATGACTATCAACTATATTTTGAGCTAGATGTTGGGTCCCTGGTGACCTGTCAAATGCATTCAATTTTTCATCCTTATATTTAGGAACCCTCACAATAAATCAGTCAATAATGATTCAAGAAGTATAAACTCATCTAACATTTACTTAGACTAAGCAAAGATATGTAAATATAATACTAATTCTGACTCTTATTTTTATTTATAGATAACATAGTTTAGCTAATATGGCATGGTTTCTAGGTGTCAAAAAGTGTAAAATAGACCATATCATAATGGAAATAGTAGGATAAAGAGTCAAAAAGGATAACAAAAGTGTAACCACCCTCCTCCCACATCTACCCAAGTAATCGGCGAATGAGGGTAAACATGTGATGAGAGGCTACTAGGATATGATTCAACCTCCTTGGTGACCTCAAGGAAATGGAATCGACGGAAACACAACAACCATGCCTTCCACATTAACAACAAAACCCCCAGGAGTAATCCCAACCACTCAGGCATCCCTCTACTAGGTCCCACTAACCTTTTAGGCCTCTTGACCTCTAAACACGCTCATGTTATGGGAATTCCTATGTCCAGGGACCTCTGGATGTAGTCACACGACTGCATGCCTACATCCAGGGACATTTCCCTATAGACCTGTGCCAGCGTCCATGAAATTTAAGTCACTTTCTAGCCAATAATTCTAGCCACTTCCCAAAACATGTTGTAACATTTAGAATCCATCAAACACATGATGCAAATACTAATAAACCAAAAATAAACTTCACGACTAGGCATAACCATCCCCAACTCGTATTGAAATTCTATCAAACACTTGGCATCAACAAAATCTATAGGTCTAGGATACAAGATAGCGCATGAATCCCTGAAAACTCTGATGAAACATGACAAGAAGGAAAAGCATTTTCTCCCTTGAACTGTTATGACATCAATTAGTTATTTCATCTATCTTTTTAATAATCACAAGTAAATACGTGAAATAACCGTGACATGAACCAGTCAATTTACCATGCTTATAATAAACACAAAACCATGTAAATAATACATATATAACAACCCTTAAATCCACATATAAACAAGTGGAAAAGAAAGAGAACTTAGCTTTCTTTAATCATAGGCAAGTACGACTAGGTTTGGGACTTCAACATACCATCTGACCATAGACATGGTTGAACTGAATCAATCTTTTACCCAGACACCCTTGTTCCATATTCCAAGCATGAATGTGGTATCTCATGGATAAATTAATCCAAAACCAACCAAGAGAATCTAGAGGTTAAACGACCTCCTACCTCACCAAACCATGATCACAACAAAACTAGTGCTCCAATCACAATTGAATAAATCTTGGAATCCCATTTGGAATCCATCACTATCCTTGAAGAATTTTTTGTCTTCTTGTATCTCAGGATTTACCGCAATCGAATCCCAGATCACTAGGCCCTAAACTGAGACCATTCTCTCAAGCTTTATTGCAATCTAAACCTGGATAACAAAGCCCTAAGCCAAGACTTCTCCCTTAATCTTTACCATGTATCCCACCAAAACCGGTCAAGGGATTCTTAGGCCTTTGGTAATGAGATGACCACTGCCCCAGATTCCGAAATCGATTGGAAAAAAAAAATCTCAACACTGAGATAAACATCCCAACATACCATGGAATATGGAAAATGGCAAGACTAAGCTGAAAATAGTTGTCATACTTAGTAAAACCATGCCATCGACAGAAAGATAACCATACACCAACATGCAAATCTATGAATGTCAAAACCAGCTAGGAAATCTCACATGCAATATGTTACTTGCAAGTATTCCTGCTGAAGTTTCTTGATCCTTCCTTTCCTTGATTGATCATTGCTTTCCCTCCTTTCCTTTCCTTGTCCTTGCCTTGCTTTATCTTTCCTTCCTTCCTCCAAATCCTAAGCAAAAGATTCAGCCAAGATATTTCCAACTGATCCTTGGAAGCCTTTTTATCAATGAGGCATCTAGTTTCTTCATTTTCCATTATTTTCCTTCAATTTCATCCTCACATGAAATCTGTGACCTTTCACCTTTTGTCCTAACTTCCTTTATTTTCATAAATAAATGTGCCAAAAATTCTTTTATGCCTTTTAATGTTTTTTCCTTTTCCTTTGCGAATCTCCTTAGCCATAATAAACTAAAATTAACACCCACACTAGGATGTCTTACCCAACTTTCAGTTGGGAATACATGTCCCTTACCCTTGGTCTTATTTTTCCTTCATTAACTTTTATTACATGGAATTTTAACCATGAATGTTACAGAACCATCCCCATTAGAGATCACCAACCTCGGTGTTAAACTACACAAAGGCCTTAATAAAATCAGTGAAAACCAAACATACTACCCATGGACATTTATGAATTAGCTCGTTCCAATATTTACAATGAATGAGGTGCTCTAAAGCAAGACATTATGATAAGATGACAACACATAACATACTGTAGCTCTGTAACGCAACTGATTATGATATTTAATACAATAACCATATATACACATATGCACATTTACTAAACCAACAAATAAAAGGATACGATGCTCGTATCAAAGAAGATGGGAATCCATAGGCTTACACCTCCAACATCAAATTAATACCATGATTCACTTCCTACCCAAGAAGTCTAGAATCCACTGTCACAGTTAAACGGTATCCAATGTTCATCGCTATAATCCTATGCCACTTGTTCTCTCAGTGAATACTTACCTGCTAATTGTTCCAAGGCACACTCCCAATGTGCATATGATTCCATCTTGAAATTATAAGGACCAAAACAAATATATCCCTTACTTTCCCTTCTCTACTACATAGTCCCTCGGGCAATCCAGTCACCCCTTTCATGCAGTCACTTGCCTTCCAAGTTCTCAAACCTCCCTTACCCCGGGTGATCCACCCCTTGGAAAGGCTTCCTTGCATTAGAATATACAAAAACAAGGCATATACATATCTCAAAACCATCATACTAGTCATAACATGTTCATGGAAATCAATGGACACTATTGGGTACTAATGTCCCACAATGGCCCTGCACTTGAAGTGCTTTACCAACATGGCGTTGCATGTTCCAATTTGTTTTGTTGTTGCAAATTTTTACAATAAATTTCAACCACCCAACCAGGGATGTTTATGCATACTTGTACCAAGCACATTTTTTTTTTTTTTATATTTAAAATAAATTGAAATAGATTCACATCATACCTCATTTATATCTCGTCAATAAGGTACACTTGAAATCCTATTTACTTTATGTCATAACAATGAAAACTATCATATTGATTAAATCATCATGTATAAACATACCACATGAGGTTCGCTCAAAACATAAATCATTATTGATCACAATTGTAAATCACATGTAACCATAATAAACGAAAATCATAGATCACATCTAATCATCATAAACGAGAATCATAGATCACATTTAATCATCATGGAAATGAATCATAACTCACATGCATAATAAAACCGAAGTAAAATACCGATCCTTATCATTTAATCAATCCTTAGCTTCTAGCTTTGTCCTTATTCCGTATGCACTCTAGATGTGTTTTCACACCCGACAAACACATAGTGCCTTCTCCTCAACCATGTGTACATACACATAGTGTGCATCACACACATACAACCACACATGGAATACAACACCATGAAATACATGAACCTACACCTGACATACAACACATACACCTACACCTATTGTACAAAACAACACAATACATACACGCATATCTAGTGTAAATCACCACACAAATCGTATGCCTACATCTAGTGTACAACACAATACATATATGTTCAAAACAACAACACAATGAATACACATGTCACGATACACCAACTGCACAATGAAAACAATAACACACGTACATCAGTACCATATGTACAACATGTACATAGTATCACCTATACATCTAATCACTTGGACAATGTGTGCACAACGTCATATGTACATAGCACCACCTACACAACGTGTACACAATGCCACATGTACATTGCACCACGCGTACAATATGTACACAATACTATATGTACAGAATACCACATGCACGAGATGTACATGAAACGACATGTACACAACATCACATGCATGACATGTACACAACACCACATGCACAAAGCACCACATGTACAACGACACTTGTAAAAACATGCAGACAAAACCATATGTAGATAGCACCATTTGTACAACATTCACACAACACCATATGTACATAGCACTACATATACAACATGTACATAGCACCCTATGTACACAAAATTGCATATCCAACATGTACATGGCACCATCTATACACAGCACTGGATATGCAACATTCACACAACACTATCTATACCACCATGTACATAACATGGCATAAAAAACATGTAGACACACTATTATACACAACATCGCATGCGCAGAACATCACATATGCAACATATAGAACATATACAGAATATGCACAACAGTAGTACCACACATCCAAAACCACACTGTCTCTACCAAGCAACCCTGCTTCAAGTGTCGTATCCATCCTTGTCTCAACATGTTGCGAACCACATTGCTTTTCATTTAACTGGTGTATCCCTTGCTATAGTTGTCCATAACATAGACATAATATAATCACATACTATAAAATCATAACCACATAATACTGACCTCGTATATTTTTTGTGACTACTCTTCTCACTTGATTCCCATAATACAAGGAACATCATCATGCCATTCACCTGCATATGTAATCATTCCTCCAAAATAATGATCCCCGGAAATTGTATCTGATAGTGACATAGATAAATATATACATGGATACATATACACAAAGATTAGCACAAAACAATCATGATCCTATCAAAAAATGACATGCACACATAAATAATAGCATTGATAATCATGATCCATGATGAGCCTGTGAGAAATTACATACATACATGTATACATATATAATATTTAACATAATCATATTGTAAGCTACAAAAAGTACATAATAAAGAAACACACTTTACCTAACGATACACTAGACCAAGTTATACTTATCTATTTCCCATGTGTCAGACTATCCTAACAGAAAGTCGCATGATCATGCACTAGACATACGAAAACTGCAAATAAAACGAAATAAAATCACAAAATACCAAAAACACAAGACTAACTACAGACACCATGACTCAATCCCCATGGTTCCTAGTGCTTCCAATGAAAATCTCAACATGAGCCTTCTCTGATATTTCATGGAAGTGTCTTTTCCATGGAATCCCCTACATCATATTTCCATGAACCCATAATGATCAGTGCTTAAATAAACATAACAATACACCAATTACCTTATCTTGTTGTGCCAAGCACATTTCCTTGTGACTGAACACGTCCATGTCTATGGCTAGAAGTTAGTTGGTGTACCTATCAAATACATATTCATAACTATAGCACATCTCTGCATAATGTCATACAAAATCAAGCTTAAGAAGATTTCCTGCATAGGAATATCTCATTCATTTGGAATTAGGGTTTCCAAACATAGCGAAAGGAATTCTTTTTCAATTCCTTTCTTTTACCCTATTTATATAGTTTCAATCGAGACTTACTATGCACTGTCACATCACCCAACTTTTAGTTATATAAACACATCAACTATTACCTTGTCACTCTACTACCAAGGATGTTTACTATAATTGTTTACACATGTTAGCCACATGTTCCAAATATCAAGACAATCTGTCACCTATTACACTCAAGTGCATGTCCACTATCTCAACACATAAGTGTTAGTACAATAATCTTAAAATAAGTTTGTTCATTTAGGAAATCTTATAAACACATACCCATGCCATGCAAGTAATCAAACATCTAGATAACACCATATAGAAGACATAATAAAACATTCAAGAAAAAAGTAGATGACATAATCAAGATCATACATGAATGTATCTCAGGGGAAGTTATCTTGTCTTCACAATCAATCTAGTTAGTATGATATAACTTCACAACACATCATCTCAAACATAAATAAGATCATGATATCCATAATAGTAACTAACTAACTTGTCCACATCATCAACTCATAAATATTTGTCATCCATACATAATAATCACATATAGACAGTAAGTCGAGATTAGTTTGACATAATGTCACAAATAAGTCAAATCATACCTAAATTTCATAACCTTCACCAACTGCATATTACAATCCAATTTAATATGATACATATAACATCAATATCTTCCTTAATAATCAAGTTACTAGCATATAACAACAATAAGTTATATATCATGCTCATCAACAACATATAACCTAATCATCAAGCTAACTATCATATAACAACAACAGGTTAACCTATAACATACTCATCAATGGCATATAAAATAATCATAAAGTTATCTAACCTAAAACAACAATATAAATGCATACCACCACATGCTACTATTATTCATGACTAGTTGACAAATGTGCATATGACTACATTGATCAACTAGCGTTTATCATGTATGTAACCATAATATCCATAGAATGAAATGAATACACATAACCGTAATGCATATAAGAATCCTTAGCCTACATGTTTTCCAAACATACAAACTTGTATGATGATGTGCTATTGCCTCGAGATCCAGTGTTGCAACTTCCCTTTAATGATCTACATCTCTTGCTCTATCTTATCCAACACATTAGCATCCTAACATACCAATATAATCATCATGACCTAACTGCATACAATGACCTCAAAATGCATGTCTTGCCTACCATACACTCATGATGACACATCCCACAACAACGCCCTCAAACTTCACATGGCGACATCACTACAACTGTGATTAACACCATGAAAATGCAACAAGAACATGGACTAAAAACATAAGAAACACATATGCATCGAAGATGAATGCATGACCAACACACTGCCTATCTAGTCCAAGGGGTGAACAATGCTCTAATACCACTTTGAGGTATCAGATATTAACCAAAGAGAGATAAACATTCTTTGATACCACTCTGAAACCAGACTCCCACATCTACCCAAGTAACCAACCAACCAGGGTAAAAATAAGATGAGAGGCTACTATGATATGGTTCAACTTCCTTGGTGACCCGAAGGAAATGGAATCAATGGAAACACATCAATCATACTTTCCACATTAGCAACAACACCCCTAGGAGACATCCCATCCACTCAGGAATCCTATCCCTAGGTCACACTGACCTTTTAAACCTCTTGACCTCTTGACCTCTAGATGCTCTCATGCCATAAGAACACCAACATTCAGGGACCTCTGGATGCTCTCACAAGCCTATATGCTTGCCTCCAGGGACTTTTCCTAGCACCCCTGTGTGAGTGTCTATGAAATTTAAGGCACTTTTCTAGCCTAGAATTTCAGCCACTGCTCAGAAATTGTTGTAACTTTCATAATCCATCAAATACATGATGAGAAGACTAATAAACCAAAAATAAACTTCAAGACTAGTCCTGAATATCCCCAACTGGGACTGACATTCTATAAAACACTTGGCACCAATGTAATCTACAGGTCTAGGATATAAGACCGAGCATGAATGACTAAAAACTCTTTTGAAACATGAAAAGAAGGATCACTGTCTTCTCCCTTCAATTTTTATGACTTCAATTAGGTCTTGCATCCATCATTTGAAAAATTACAAGTAAATAGATGAAATAACCATGACATGAACCAGTCAATTAACCATGCTTATAACCAACATAAAACCATGCAAATCAAAAATATATAATAATCATTAAATCCACATATAAACAAGTGAAAAATCAAGAGAACTTAGCTTTCATTAATTATAGAAAATCTGATTAGGTTCGGGACTTCCACGTACCACCTAAATGTAGAGATGGATTAACCAAATCATTCTTTCCGCTAGTCACACATGTTGGCTTCTATGGGCCTGGCCTAGGTTCGGAAGAATTATTTAGCCAAGAAAATCCCATAACTACCTGCGCTTTCGAAAATAGCCCACAAAGCGTGGACTGAGGTCTCACCTGAGGTAGCAAGGGAGGGTGCTGGAACTAGGTTTTCAAACCCTTGGGATGTCTAGATGTGGTCTAAGAGGTCTGTGTGCTATCCTACAGCCTTGCACTCTGCTAGATCTGCAGAGATCTAGATAATCTTGGCTTTCTCTTACCACACTGATTAGATATCTAATTTATTTGATTAAGTATTTTAACCCAGATCTACATCAAGAGGTCTTTAAGCAAACATTTATTACTTTCATTTAGTTCGCATATTAATATTAAACCCAATTCACAAGCACAAAATAAGCATATGTGTGCAGATCAACACAGTTGAATTAACCATAAAAGAATAAAGTTGTGAGAGTTCAGAATTAACATAGAATTCAAAAGAAACTTATCTTTATTTCCACTTAACACCCTTACATCCAAATCTTCCCTGTGCACTCAGCTGCAGCGGTCCGTGCACACAGCTGCGGACTCTTCTGGGCCTCTGCGGACATAGCTGCAGAGTCTCTATCCTCTACCCAAACCCCCAACTTGGAGTTACAGAAGCTTTCAGAATGCTCTTCTCAGATACACATTACTTCTTAGATCCAAAATCATACCAAATACTTGGCTACTCCAACCATAGAGCCTCGCGCTATTTATACCTTTCCATGGACCGCGATCCATAGGCGGGGCAATGCATCTTACATTTCCTTACATTATTTTTGGGTGGACTACACTTTTGACGTTGACTTATTAAACTTCATGCTGTGCATACTTCGGATTTTTACAATAGTTTAATCCTAATTTCTAATATTTCTGTCCGAAAACCGTTATGCGGGACCTACGTTACCCAGCAACCCCAGTGCAATATTCCAAGAATTAATGTCGGATATTATGGATAAGACAATTCAAAAACAACTAATGGAATCTAGAGGTTAAACCACCTCCACCCTCACCAAACCATCATCACACAAAAACTGGTGCTCTGATGAAAACCAAAACAAACTTTTAATGCCATCAAGAATCCATCACTATCCTTGAGGAATTTTTTGTCTCCTTCTCTGTGAAGATTTACCGCAATCCAATCCCAGATCACTAGGCCCTAAACTGAGACCGATATCGCTGGATTTATCATAATCCAAACCTTGATCACTAGTCCCTAAACTAAGACTTCTCCCTCAATCTTTACCGTGTATCCAGGAAAAACCCATCAACGGATTCATAGCCCTTTGGGAATTAACCTTGAGAGCACCTCTGCCCAAGATTTTAAAATCCATCTGGAAAACCAAGGATGAAAACTGAGATAAACATCCCAACATACCACAACATCTATAAAACCATTGTCAGACCCAAAAAAACCATGCCACCGACAAAAAGAGAACCATACAACAAAATGCAAAGCCATGCATGTCAAAACTAGCTAGGAAATAACACATGCAATATGTTACCTACAATTATTGTTGTTGAAGCTTCTTGATCCCTATTTTCCTTGCTTGATCCTTGGTTTCATTCATTTCCTTTCCTTGTCCTTCCCTTGCTTGATTTTCCCTTCATTTCTCCAAAAAGGTGTGAAAAAACTTAAGCCTAGAGCTTCCCCACTAATCCTCAGAAGCCTTTTTATCAACGAGGCCTCTATTTTCTTCATTTTCCAATATTTTTCTTCAATTTCCTCCTCACATGCAACCTGTGGCCTTTCACTTTACTTTTCTCCCAATTTCCTTTACTTTCATAAGCAAATGTTTGAAAATTTCCTTTTCCTTTTCCTTTTCCAATCTCCTTAGCCATAATAAACTGAAATGAACACCGATAGTAGGATGTCCTACCCAAAATTCATCTTCGAATACATTTCCCTTACCTGTGGTCTTATTTTTCCTTTGTTAACTTTTATTACATCGAATCTTCACTAGGGCTGTTACAAAAAGTATGACCAAACAATTTATAATCACGAAAAAAATCACTCACAAATGAAAATGTGCTTGAAGGATGATTTCCAGTTGAAAGTGAAATTGATGCCACAAGATCTTTGTTGAAAGTGTTGTAAATTCGTCAACCAAGGAGGACTCCCCAATGAAAAGCCCCAATCAGAATTCGCACTATTTGGTGTAGGATACCTTCTGGAAATAAGGCCCGATTGCCAAATGTTCTTAAACATTTTCCATGTCTATGATGGTTATCACAAGAGAGTAATGTACATGTATTTTTATATGAACAATTTATTATTCCTTGTGGAATGTTCAGTTTCAGAATGTATGCAGGTTCTTCTACTAGACGGGAAATAAGAATGAGCATTTGAAATATGATTAATAATTCTAATCTTGTAAAGACACACGAGCATATATATATATATATATATATATATATATATATATATATATATATATAGATATATATATATATATATATATCGTTGATCAACTAGAAATTTGACTCACATAGAATCAATGACTGTTAAAATAGATACAACACACCTTCAACAAGATAATTACTAAAGCCACCAAATAGTTAAATTTCCTTAATACAGATGAAAACAACATACGTCACAAACATTCAAAAAGTATCCTTACAATATTTGTTACATGTGCATGAAATTTTGTTGGCTCAGAAAGCTTCAAGTATTAAGAAAGAGATCCAAGATACATAAATATAATGAATACCACTAACTCGAGCAGAGGAGCATTAGGGCAACCACATGCTCCTCCAAATGAACTATCTTTCTCTCTAATTCATGGTAGGAGGATCCAAGGTGGAAAGTCCTTTACATGCTCTATGAGGGGATATATATAACAAGTGGGATGACTCTTCACCTACCTTGTGACTCTTGGACTATCCTCATGACTCTTTGACTTCCATATGACCTTTTGATTCCTTCATGACTTTTCACATTCTATAGATGATTCTTGGACTTCCAGTTTACATTACATTTCTCACATATTAAAACTACATAATTATTTTCCACAAATGATGTGGAAAAATATCACTCATATAACATATTGACATGACACCATGAAGATACATGAAATGACATTGATGACATAGACTGCATGATGATATGATAATGACAAGTCATTCTTTCTGATGTTATCTTTGTGTCTTCTTGAAATATGGTGCATATTCTTCTAATTCCTCATCCATAATGCTTGAAAGTAGGGAATATTCACTATGATATGTTTCTTCAATTGTTGTCGCAATATGGTTCCCTTTCATCTCTCATTCAATAATCAACTTATCTATGTATCTACATGGGTGTCTTATAGCATGTTCTATTTATTTTTCTCTTTTTCACCATCCTGTCATGATATGATGTAATACCTGTAACTAGAACTAGTCATGATAAGGAAACATCATTCTGATAAACTGCTAGAATAACATGCTTCATGAGAACCATTGACTGAGTTGGAATTGGGTGTTGGACTCAGGGACTAGTTTAGGGATTCTGTAGTGTGCTAGTGTAGAGGCCATTTTAGGACTGAGGCTTGAGACTATGAAGTACACAGTTCAAAAAGACCAGGGAAAGGTAACTATGTAATTGAGGGGATCGAGGCAAGCTTGAGGCTTGAGGCTTGACGTTACCCACTATGAGTTTAGAGAGAGAGAGATAGAGGCCTAGGGCTTGTGTAGTTGCATGGTTCATGGAGTCAGGCTAGAAGATTAATGGTTGAGACTACACAATGCAAAGAAGAAGGTGAATGGGAGGAAAGGTTGCACAATTTTGGAGCTGAAGGTTTAGGGCTAAGCAATGGTATTACACAGTCCACATTTCTAGGAAGTAGGAACCATGCATTATAGAGTTCCAAGTGGCAAGGTTTGAGCTTGATGGCTAAGACTACACATTGCATAGTTTAAAAAGGTTGAGTCAAGCCAAATTGCTTGTGTGGAGCGATAAAAAGGGTATTTTTCACCTCTAATTACCTTCACATTAATTATCAACCCAGGGACAACTTTTTATTTCAAGAGTGTACTCAGTCTGAGGCGGCTATTTACTCAAGAGTAATGTTTTGCAGTATAGTGCTCAAAATCCAAAAGTAAATGAAAGATGGAAATAAAATCTACTTACAACAAAGCACTTTAAGACTTAAATCATGCATTCGGAAAAATAAGCAATGTATCAGTCAAGGCTCTAGTAGCAATAAATCATCCCTTTGGAAACTAATGTAATCAAAAGTAATCAAGGAACAGATCATCAATCTGGGGACTAGACAACAAATGCCAATGCCTACTACAATTTCAGATTCTTCTTCACACCAAAGCAAAGATAATGCGAATAACAGGAAATGGAACGACAGATAAGAAATGGAATAACAATTAAGAAATGGAATAGCAAGAAACTGAAATGTTATTAAACTAAATCATTCACTCAAAAAAAAATCAATCGAGGATATAGTAGCAGTAACTCATTCCTCTGGATATTGATGCAATATTGAAATCAAACGGGAACAAGACAATCAATCTGGGAACGAGGAAGCAATAACCAATGTTCTCTACAGTTGGCAGTCCTTCTTTAAAGCAATCAAAAGGAATTCGAAATTGAACTAAAGCTGCCTTTGAAAGTAAACTAGGAAAACTATTTAAAAGCAAACTCTTGCAATTAATCAACCAAACTGAACAGTGAAGTAAATGGACAACAAACTTATAATTAAAGGAATTAAACAACGAATCATATTTAATAAATTTGAACAACAAACTCTGGTTAGTGGAATCGAATAACCAAAAATCTGAAATGAACAGCGAAGCTTTACATTTGAAATGAACAACATAACAATATAAGTTGAAAAGGATAGTAATCTCTGTTATGATGGAAAAGAACAGCCACACGATTCAATCTCAACTTGTGCAATAAAACAATTCCATAAAATACTCTAACAGCACACTATAAAAACATGAAACTGTAAAATAATTCAATTCAAAAGAATAGGAAATAAATCAAACCATCACATAGTAGCAATTGTAAAGATATGATACAAAGCAGCAGTAGCGTACTCCACCAGAGGCTAGGCCCTTAGCCGCCAGCGGGTGCTGCTGGGCTACTTCAGATGAAAAGAATGAACAACAACTCCCAAATCATGTATTAATCATCAAATTGTGGAATCATTACAACAACAAAAGCTTTAGAATTACAGCATGCAACAATCCCTATCCTATCATGAATAATCCACCATCATTCTTCATCATTTTTCATCCCTCGAATCATCCCCATCTCTGATCTCTGTTCTGATTTAAATAAAGAGAGATCAGAGAGCAGTTACAATAAAGATAAGTACAATATGATTTCTATTACAAAATTGGTTTGCTTCTAACAAATTGATCAACAAGAAGATATATTTCCATCCATATTTCAAAAAGAGCAAGACGAATTTGGCTTTGCAGCTGAGATTTGGAGGACGGCCGCAACAACAAATTTGAGAAAATCGTGCTCAAAGAACCCTGCATTTCTCTGAGTACAAGCCGAATTTGGGCAAACAATTCTTTTTTAAAGTTAATTGGGTCCGTTCTGGACAAAACCCATGCTCTGGTTTTCCAGATTCTGCTTCATTTGCTCAGAATCTCAACCGCAAAACCGCCACTTCTTATTCCAGCGAATTTCTGAGTTGGCACTTTTAATGATCAAATATTCAATCTGGAAATTATCTTGGAGGCTAAAAATGGTGAATAATGTTACAATTGATTTATTAAAACTATCATTGATAAAATCATGCATAATCATCAATTTATTAGAAATAAAGGAGAATAAATAATATTCACTCATAGAAGCATAAATCATCATAAAATGGATTTATATAATAAATTATAATAAATGACATGATGAAGAATAGTAGAAATGGGTGGAATAAGTGTTCAAAAGTGATAATAATAATGGCATATTAACGGCCCAACATACGCCCACACTTAATATGTTGCATGTCCTCATGCAACAAAAACTGAATATATTGCATGTCCTCATGCAACCCAAAGACAAAAACCCATGTGTTAACCAAGCAATAAAAAATATGTTCATCTCAGCTCATGAAATGGATAGAACAAATGAATTCTTCCTTAATTAATGAATATTCACTTTTAGTAATCTTGATGAAGGCATAACAATTTTTACATTGACATTCAACTATATGTATGAAGTTGCAGCAAAATATGATATAAGTAACAACAAACTTCATTAACCATTTTCTCAAAAACTACAAACCAGCTTTTGTTGAAATTTGGCAAGTAAATTTATAATATATGAATTCCTTTATGATCCAAAAAAATCAGACTGTTTTGATGCACGGATCATGAGATATAAACAAAATGGTTGTAGGTGAGAGTGCATGACTTCCAAAATTTTATGAACGAATTTATCTTGAAATTGTCTGGGTTTGTATTAATGATACGTCAGTGTTTTCCAAAAATCACAAGAAGTGAGTTCATAGCTTTAAAAGTATTATGGAAATCAATTTCTACACTGAAATTGTATGCCTTAAATGAGAAAGAAAATAGAAAACATCCATCATGCATAGCAATTCCTCCCCCTCTCTGAAAAATTAGCATGCCCTCATGCGATGCTAGAAAACAAATAGAGGTGGTTGCTACCAGCTGTTGACTTCTATGCTTGCTGTAAAACAACATGGAAGAAGGGAGGTGTTGAGAAGGAATAAGAATAGCAATGGATGATAAAGAATATGAATAACATGGTTATAAGAAAGAAATGAATAAAAGCAACACTCCCCCAAAGTGAAAGATGATGTGTCGTTGAAAAATGGGAAGTGGTATAAATGTCGAGTGAAGGATGATAAATAATGCTCAAAATGGATTTTTATGAAATTCTCCTAAATTTGTAATAAATCACAAAATTATGCTATTTTACCTCAAGTTGTACCTCCAAAAAGAAAAATGTGGAATGACATATATGTATTGGCATTTGTTGAAACTGATGTAGGCAGAGTTGGCACTAAAAGTGATGCAAAAGGTGGAATCCAGGCAAGCATATCATGTCTGAAGAATTGCTCGTATTTGCGAGTTACTCGAGCCTCCTCTGTTAGTTGCAATAGTGTGGTCATGCCGCGAATAGAGTTTCCCCCCATACTTGTTGTTCTCTTGTAAACAAATCACTATTTTGCATACAATGTTCTTGAATCCATAGTGTTAGCTTTGAAGAGAAATAGGTAAGATGCATGCAAAACTTTGAGTTAGAAAAACTTTTGTATACATGCATTATTAATATTTTGTCAAATCAACAAGTTATGGCAGAGTACAGTAATCATATCGCATGCAATCCCATAATGCATACATTCCCACCCCTCCAATTGGAAAATGAATTCCATGACCATAAAGCGTATGAGAGGGGTTATGTTGATGGAAAGGCAAGGGAATGAACAATACAGCAGTAGAGTACATATCAATGATAGGACGACGAGAGTTATGGTTATAATGAGAGCAGAGTGCGTAAAGATAGTTATGAATAAGAGATAGGACGCTTTGAATTGATGATAGGTGATGAAAAAGAGGAAAAGAACAACAATATGCCAAAAAGATTCTTTACTGATAGTCTGCTAGCTGAAAATGATGCGATTGATCATAAAACAATTTCTCATGCATAAAGGTTCAAAACAGGGAAAAAGTTAAGGAAATAACTTCTCTGATAAAAAGAAAAAAAATAAGAAAAGGGTATTATAATAATAATTGACGATAAGATATAAATTCAATACCATAAGCAGAGCTGCTGCTGCCAGCAGGCGTCCATAGCCTCGACAGGGTTGCTTTTTAACCCATATGAGAGAGGATCCTCAATTTATAAATGGAGAGTTACAGTGTTGTTCTACAGAAGAGATCAGTGTGTTGGCATGGTAACCAGATAATCACACTGCCATTCACTGGGATGTAGCAAAAGTGATCAGGTCGACTCCTGATGAGACCTCTTGTTCCAAGGATAATTTGGCTATCCAATGGATCATAACCCTGGTGTGGTGGCCATAATGGGAATGTCACTTGCTTACAACCTTATGAACATGGTAGGCTGACTCGTAATGAGACCCCCTATCCTCCATCTGCGAACAAAATTTTGTTGTTATTAGACATTTTTATGATAAAAAGAGGGAGGCTCAGTACTCCTTAAGAGTAGGGATGGTGGAAGACGTTGAACATGCCAATAGAAAAATATACCCATAATCTCATTTATTATAGACAGAGAAGATTATAATCCAGAAGGGTGGAACCAGCATGGTATTAAGATGACCAATCAATATCATGTTCAACAGAAAACAATGCAGTAAAGTAGTATATAGATAATTGTGTCCCTTTTGAAAATAATCTATCATCAAGGAGTTGTCCTATTAAAGATCATAAGGTGAATGATATTAACTCGCTTCAATAGAATCCATAATTCTTGTCCTTATAAAAATAGTGTACTTCATGCCATGAAGGGGAATCAATAAAATGTGGTTGAGATGAACTAGGAATAATCCCACAAGAGGAAGAAAAGGTTGCTCTCAAAAGTACTCCCAAAGGGTTGCTCTTTTGAAGGAACAACAAAAACACTCAAAAAGTGGTGTTCCGTGTAGGGAACAGCAAAGGAAATGCACACCAAAAAGCAAAAATACACATAAAAAGGTGTGAAAATGCAAATGTCGTTCCTTTGGAAAAAGGAACAACAAAAACTAAAAGTGGTGTTCCTTTAGAAAAGGAACAACAAAAACGCAAGTGCTGTTCCTTTGGAAAAGGAACAGCAAAAATGAAAAGTGTCGTTCCTTTGGAAAAGGAGCAGCAAAAACGCAAATGCTGTTCCTTTGGAAAATGAACAGCAAAAATCAAAAGTGTCGTTCCTTTGGAAAAGGAACAACAAAAATGCAAGTGTCGTTCCTTTGGAAAATGAACAACAAAAATGAAAAGTGTCGTTCCTTTGGAAAAGGAACAACAAAAATGAAAAGTGTCGTTCCTTTGGAAAAGGAACAGCAAAAATGAAAAGTGTCGTTCCTTTGGAAAAGGAACAACAAAAACGCAAATGTCGTTCCTTTGGAAAAGGAACAGCAAAAATGAAAAGTGTCGTTCCTTTGGAAAAGGAACAGAAAAAATGCAAGTGTCATTCCTTTGGAAAAGGAACAGCAAAATGAACTGTGGAAAAGGAACGGAAAAATGAACCGTGGAAAAGGAACAACAAAATGAACTGTGGAAAAGGAACAAAAAAATGGACAATCATAAAATGAAAGCATGCAAAAAACAAATTAGTTGTTCACAGCATTGATGCTGAAGATATGTTACAATTTGAATGAAGCAACACCTGAAACACAAAATATAAGAAATATCAGAAAAGAAACAACATTTTATTTAAAAACAATATGTAAATAACTAAATTAAGTTACAACAGCTATGCTGTTATGTAAAAAAAATGATCTCTTTAAAAAATGTTTTGGTAGCAGTGATAAGAGATGAATCTTCAAATTGAAATAAATTCTTCATTTTTTCTATTATGAATCCTTTGGGTAATGAGTTGGATGAAATTCCTTTGTTTTATTAAAATTTGTTTCAAGAATCACTCGTCCATAAATTGACCTTCTTTTTCTCCTAGGACCTGCAAAAAACGAGTATCTACCTACAATAAAACATTAAATCATGGAGAAAGAGAGGTGATCGGGCTCCCCTAATCCAAGAATTATGCAAAAAAATAACAAGTAGTTACTCTATATAACAAATCCACAAAGAAAATAACAAAGTAAAATTTATTTGTCACGTGCGAGAGAGCAGTGGTCGACCATACTAACCAGCGGTGTTTTAATCACAACTTCTTTGTTTTTCGTAAAAATTGAGTGATTCCAAAGCGAAATGAGAGCTAATTCAAAGGCGTATCTCCAATAGAAGCAGGTTTTAAAAATTCAATGATATGATATGTCAATTTTAGTTAGAACAACCTGCATAACAGAGTCATTTTCGATTACTCAGCTCAGACCAATAGTTAATGTTTTAAGCATAGGTTTTTCGTTTGATGTCGGATTCGAATGATTTAAATTGAAAATGAAAGTATATTCATTTATTTATCTCCAATAGAAGCAGGTTTTTAAGACAAGAAGAATTGATAGGTCAAATACTTTAAGGAACAGCTGGAAAGACAAAGTTTTAAGGGTGCTGATTTACGATAGACAGTCAGTATTTTGATTATAACTTCCCCATACGATATCAAAAATGAGTGATTCTGATTGAATTGTAAACTAGATTCATAGGGGAATCTACCATAGTAACATGTTTTAAAAATTTAAACATTTACACCTCCAAAAACCGGCTATCCCAACTCGGTTCCTAAGCTGCCCACTAAACACCCTGTCAATGTTTTGTTTCTAACTTTTTCGTTTCAAATCCAAATTAAGTGGTTCAAATTGGGTTAGAAAGTAGACATCAAGGGATACCTAGGGTGGAAATAGGTTTTAAAAATATTCACTTTTGGTCCCTCAAAACATGACTGTTCCGACTGTTTTTCCAGAAATCGCATCAAGCCCGCAAGCCAAAAAGATGATATTCAACCATTTTTTCATATTGATGATAAATATGAATATAAGTGTTTGTAGAATTGTTGTTTCTATTATAAATCATATACATACACAAATTAATTGAAACATTTATCATCGATGTTGATTTCAATAGTGTGTTGCAACAAAAGAAACAATTAGTTTTACAAAAAAAAAAACAAAATGCATTTATTTATTCCCTTATTTTTTTTATTTTCTACACTAACCTATTTTGATTTGAAAAATGAATATGACTATGTATAGGAGTACTTCCAATGGAACCATTTTTGAAATAGGGCTTCATGTATGCACATACCCAAATTTGAAAAATGCATGTTAATGGATATTAGGATATGAGAAGCCAACTTCCCTTCAAAAAATGGTATCAAAAATTGTTGAAGCATAAAGTGATGTTGCAAACAAATGATGGAGTGAAACCAATGTTCAATGTATCCTTTACTTTCTTGATTTCTCATATCCATCAGATCATGAAGTTCTTGAGCTTTTAAAATAGCTTGTTGATACATACTATAAGAAACCTCATTTTCTTCCATAGCTTCTACAATTTTTGAATTTGAAACATTCTGAATCTCATTATAAGTTTTCTCTAATGGCGCATGTGAGATAAAATGGGTGGGAAGGGTGGGTAAATTTGGCAGTTCAACATTGTAAGCATGTTGTACTGGTTTATTATGGTGAGGGTGTGGAATTAGTTGAGCAGGAAAATGTGTAAGGAATGGAGCATTGTGATGATGTGGTTGATTGGGTTGAGTGGATGAATTTGGTATGCAAGCAGGATGTTGTGGAAGAGCTGGTGACAAAAATGGAGAATATGTTTGTGCTACAAGATGAGGGAGAGTAGTCATGCCATCATAAGATGAACCATGCCCAATTTGTAAACAAGATTGGTGGTTATATTGAAATTGACATGGCTGCCCTAACACATTAGTATTCCATAATGGATTATGCAAGTAAGAGAATGAAGAGGAACTATTTTGAACCATACCTGTAGGCCATGATTTCCATGGTTTTGACTTTGTTGCATCTTCCTCATCTCTTTGATATGCTACTTCCATCTTAGATAAGGAAGAACAACTATCTATGGACTGCTCCTTTCGGTCATGGGTGGAAAACACTTCATCAAATTCTTGATCTTTTCAAACCTGCAAAGCATCCAATTTTGAACTTAGAGAGCTAATAAAATCAACTTTAAAATTTTCAAATAAAGTATTGATTTCAGGTCTTATGTCTCCTATTCTTGTAGCAGATTTGGAAAAGAAAGAACAAACATCTCTAGAATTCTTACCAGCCTTGGAGATTACTCTTGAATACCTTATGCACAATTCACAAACATCATCATATGATAACTGAAAAACATCACCTTTTCCTATCATATTTAAGAGTTCTAAAAATTCATCTTTGATTCCTTTAAGAAGGAATGTTTTTAAGATCTCTTTTTCCAAATGCTTATGCTTTGATTTTTTAAGGTTATAATGAAATCGATCTACATAATCCTCCAAACTTTCATCTTCCCCTTGTATCATACCGAAAATATCTTCATTGGATTTGCAATAGTCTTGGTACTTCTTCAAGAATATGTTCTTCATGTCCTCCCATGTTTGGATGCAATTCCCACCTAGGCTCATGAACCATCGGAGAGCTGCTCCTTTTAGAGTAAGAGGAAACACTTTCAATATTTGATCATTAGTACAATAATCATATCCTATACAAAGTATTTCGAACTCAAATAAGAATGTATCTAGATCTTCATTTGCCAAGCCATGAAAATTTGGTAGAGACAATGGGGGAATTATGTGCATTTGTGTCACTCCTCCTAGATCTTTGATAGGAAATTCAAAAGTAAAAATGTGATCCATTTATTACCATAATAGAAGATGTTCTTCATGCATTTCTTCGAGGACCCTTCTTCAAATGTTCCTGTCAATCAGTTAGTGAAATGGGTGGTGCTTACATCACCACTTGAGAGAAATCATGAGATTTGTTTTTCAAAATTTCTATTTTTTTCTTTTAATTCATTCACACAAAAATTCAAACATCTATTTCTACCCAACAAAGCAACAGCAAATCTGTTAGGAAAGCGGACAGTGGAGCAGGGCTTTTACATGCTCCGCACGTAGGTTCTTACCTTCCGCTTCTAAGATCGAACTCTTCCCTAGCAGGCACTCATCAGATTCACACTACTCTTTAGAAATGGCTACACTCTCCCCAGCAACGACGCGAAAATGTGGAGCGATAAAAAGGGTCTTTTTCACCTCTAATTACCTTCACATTAATTATCAACCCAGGGATGACTTTTTATTTCAAGAGTGTACTCAGTCTGAGGCAACTATTTACTCAAGAGTAATGTTTTGCAGTATAGTGCTCAAAATAGAAAAGTAAATGAAAGCTGGAAATAAAATCTACTTACAACAAAGCACTTTAAGACTTAAATCATGCATTCGGAAAAATAAGCAATGTATCAGTCAAGGGTCTAGTAGCAATAACTCATCCCTTTGGAAACTGATGTAATCAAAAGTAATCAAGGAACATATCATCAATCTGGGGACTAGACTGTTGTGGGGAAAAACGCCTATGTAGGACGATCCTATCCACCTAAGGTGTGACAGTGCCTTAGCAACAAACGAATACAGCTACACTGGTTTCTTCCTTTATGAAATATGAAAGAGAGGAGATCGATAGACTTACCTTTATCTTCCGTTTGTCCCTCGATCTAGATCCTCTTCTCTTTGGATGTTCACAGCTACTTGCCTCCTCGCTTGCTCAAGAGAACAGCTACTTGATTCCACGAGATCACAAGAGAACAGCTACCTGTGACAAGAGAAAAGCTACTTGTGACAAGAGAAGAACATAACATAAAGGCATATATTCATATTCATAAATGATTCAGGATTAGAAGTAAATCAAATACACTAATGCAATCATACAAATACACCAGTATATTGGAGAAAACCAAGATAGCTTTATTGACAGGTAACAAGGTTCAGGAACAGATACAACCCATAGGGCTCCAATCCAGCATCTCCTTCCCAGCAGAATGGAATTCCTTCTTCAGCTCCCTTCAAAGCATTAAGCACCCAATGATCCAATCTCAAACCAACAACAATTCTTTACATTCACAAAATTCCCGCCTCCTCTTCCCATGGAGGAGAGATCTATATATAGATCTTTTGGAGAGAGGATGAGTCATCTTGAGGCTGGTATGAAGCTGACTAGTGTCCTCTCCCTCTCTCAGTTCTTGAGTCCACTTGGAGGTTCTTGCTTCCACTTGGAGATTTGGAACCTCTTACTCATCACCAGTCGAATTCCCTGATCCAAGTGAAATTTTGGAAACTTCCTGGGCATTGACACCTTGAGGAATGACTCTGCCACTTGTCCAAACTCGCTCAGCGCAGGTAGCCTTTGTTGGAGTTGACATTCAACGTAGGTAGACAGTGGAGCAGTTGACATTCATCTCAGATGCTCAGTGGAGCAGTTGACATGATCCAGAATTGGCTTGTTTTTTAGTGTTTTCAGGTGGAGAACTTCTGTGAATTGCTGTGGTCAGTTAGCCTTGTTCCTCTAGGGGTAGGAACAACATGTTTAGGGACTTTGGATCGCTTAGATTATGGACATTTCATGCTCAATGCTGTAAGGAACAAAAATGTCTATAACAATTGCCCCCTAAAGTATGAGGCCGTTTATCGGGTGAAATGCTTTATCCAGGAGGGTCCGAAGTTCATCCATCTGCTAGGAGGAGACCTGTAATAAAATACAATACAATACATTATGATTCATACTGCTTTCATGATCTAGCTGAGGAGGGAATTCCCATGCTCAGCTTTATAAATTCATTTTTGTACATAGAACAGACGATCGTCTGATGATAGACTGATAATTTTGGCAGAATTATCATCCTTTGAGTAGGATGATCATCTGCTGCAATGTTGTACATGTCAAATGTCTTTATTTTTCTTGAATATATATCGCAGCCCGGATGGATGAAACTAGATCCGGGGTCTTCAAACTCATTCGATCTTCACTCTAAGTACAAGTCGATCCATGTGAGAATTGTGCTGAAGTCGAACATGGAAAGACATTGCTTGATTACCGGTCAATAATGTAAACCGTTAACAAGTGCGAGAGGAATCACCGATAATGATAATCACCCTCAAGGTACTGCAGTACAATTGACGTGGTGTGAATAGAGGACTTGGCGTCGAACACCGCGCAAAATCTTCTGGTCGAAGGTCATTGATGTATACCTGTCACCGGAAGTGAGAAACTTGCCATTGAGGCATGCAAGCTTCAAAGTACTGAAGGGGTTGTTACTAGATCAACTCCTTGGATAATGAACTGATGTCGACAAGGAGCGATCCGTCAGAGGAGGGCCTTAATGAATCCCACATCAGTGACATGGAATGGAGCTAATGATTTTAATGGAGGTGAAAACGATATGTGACACATGATTCAGGGTGGCGGTCATGGATGGATGAAGGATAATGTATGGCAGTGGATGGGACCCGGTTGACTCTTTCTGAACGACTTCTCTTGAACATATGGCGACACTGATGCGATGGATTGGTAGCATTACCCCAAATATGGATGGTATCTCGAGACCATGGTGATGTGACCGGTGAATGAGACAACTCAACCCGATTGTGATACGGAGGAAAAGTGTCATGTTCAAGAGCGACCTGCTACCATCAAAGTTCTCTTTAGTTTTCTCCCAATTTTTACCCAGTCATTGCTGACCAGTACCTCTTTATTTTTGTCAATCTTGAGGAGGATAACATATGCTTGTTCTATAACCTGCCCTTCGGGCAAGCCCATCATTATGTTTTAACGAGCCTAGCGATAGGGAAACTCGTTCTCGTCTAAAGATAAGTTTGTCGCTATTTAATAATTTTAACGAGTCTAACGACAAGGATAACTCGGTCCTTTTCATTTTTAGAGAGTCTGAAAAGGTACATAAAGTAAACTCCAAAATTCCTTTTTCGTCATCTAATCCCTTAAGTCCGAAAAAGTATAAAACAATACAGAAGGGATGAGTTTTCGATAATTTCAACGAGCCGAATAAAACAAGCGCTCGATCTTTTTGTTCAATAATCCCTCACGTCCAAAAAGATTAAAATCTAGAGGAGGGATAGCACTTCCGGTCCTTTAACGAGCTGGAAGGCCAAGACTCGGCAATCTTTTCATATTTTACGAGTCAATTGAAAAGAGCTTAAGGAAGACTCGTCTTTTGAGGAACGAGTGATAAACAGGGATAGCAGCTGATTCCAGGTACAGGTTGGAATTTTCCAATCACGGCAGTGTCACAAGGATGGCTAGGTGAAATCACTCTTCGCAGCTATTCCTCAAAATGGGTAAACAATCATATGAGGGTGAACGATCGGCCAAATGAAAAGTGGAGGTGGCAGGTGCAAACACGACCAAGGCTTTTATGGCTGATAAATTTACGGTCACAGTGGTTATTTACCGGGATAGGTTCATTTTTTAGTTAAAAATGAGCTTAAACACTGGAGGAAACATTGCTCACTGCTTATACTTATTTTTTAACGAGCATGAAGACCGCGTTAAAACTGCTCGGATCTTGCGTTTATTTTTTAACGAGCATGAACTTTATGCTAAAAATGCTCGATATTATATGGTCAAATATTCTGATTTTTATCATAACTAGCTTTTCTCTTTTCAATGATAGTACTGCATTCTCAATTGCTGCATCAAACTTAGTTAGAAATGAATAATATTTGCATGAAAATGAGATTATAACCCTAATATTCCGCTTTGAACTACGTAAAAAGCCATTAAAAGGTGTTTTTACCTCTCATTTTACCATTTCATTTGAACTTAGTTCGTTGGAGCTCTTGAGGTGCCTCTTCCGCCTTGATTTTCACCAGCTAATTCCGGGAGATTCTGCAGACGATTTTCGGCGCCGTCTGGACCAGGTAGGAACTAAACCCTAGCTCTCTCTTTTCATGGTTTCCTTTTTCCATTTTGTGCCTGTTTTCCTGCCCCCATGAGCCCCTGGGGTTTTGTTAGGGCGCTCTGACATCAGCGCAGGTAGTCCATTCGAAACCTGCGCTGAATGTCAAGCTGCCTTAAGGCAGTTTGACCTTCAACGCAGGTAGGACACTTGCCAATTGCGCTGATCTCAGAAAAACAGTTCTATGCACAGTTTTTTGATGAAATTTTTCCAGTTTCTCATCAAATCCAGGAACTTACTCCTTCTCTTGTTTGTTTTGCAGGGATCTTTGAGCAAAATGTCCCTTACATGGCGAGAACGAGAACATGAGGAAGAAGATATGATTGCTCTCCATGACCCTGTCACGGTGAACGCGCTACGGAACTGTGGCCTGCTGAAGTTTTTCCATATCTCTAGCATGAGAGCACAGATCTCTTTACTGCAGTATATGCTTGATGCTTGGGATCCTATTAACCAAGTATTCCAGATTAGGGGAAAATCCATCCCCTTGACCATAGTGGACATTTACTTCTTGACTGGGTTGTCAAGGCGGGGTGCCCCCATTTCTTTGTCAGGTTCGGCCCAGGGGAATGACTCCGTGAGACATTATGTCCGCCAGTATTGCAGGGAAGGTTCCCAGCCGAGCAGAGACGGAAATGTTGTTATCCATGAGATCACTGATAGGTCTCTTAGGTCCCTTCTGTATACTATTGGTAGGACGGTCGGTAGTGCATCTCTACATGTTGCCAACAGGTCTTATGTGCAGCACGCCTTGGAGTGTCTCCAACCGAAAGTATTCAACTGGTGTGATGCAGTACTTGTTCAGATGAAAAGTAAATTGACCAAGGTAAAGGACGGGAAGCTGAAGAACTTTGGGTATGGTTCTATTCTGACTGCCTTTGCCTTGGAGAAAATACCACTGATGCAGCCTCAGTCTATCGCACTCGACTTGCCTTCTCCCACTGAGCCACGCATGCAGAGATGGGTTGATCACATGTCTAGGCATGCTGGTCAATCTCAGATTACTTTCACTGATACCTTCTTTAGGTGGTTCGAGCACTAGGAGATGGTCTATTCTGAGTACCCATATGTTGGCATGGATTTCCGAGGTGATCCGGACTTGGTACTGTCGGATGGCGAACAGTGGGGCGCTATAGGTAAAATCTTTGACCATATTACTGTTTACTGTTCTTATTTATAATGTCCTTGTGCTTTATTCTATCAAGACTTTAATCAAACTCATGTGTGCATGCAGATGTTGGTCCTGTTCGTCCAACAGCTCACTCGAAAGCGCCAGTTGCTGCCCCAGCAGGGGAGAATGCTGGGAGGGTTATTCTCCGCGACCTTGATGTGGCAGAGATTCTCACAGCTGTGCAGGAGTAGGTTGAGAGCCTTACTCTCAGCATTCCCGATGTGAGGATTGATGAGCTACCTTTACAGCTGCAGCGCCATACTACTGGTGTCCCTAGACGATGGACTCGTCTCTTGCGCATGATTGCACAGGCCGTGACGTGCTATCATGAGCATCACTAGGCTAGGGTGCCCCCTAGCATTTTTGAGTTTTGGGTCATATGACCGATTCTTGTCTTGGTTACAGAACATTATGTATGAACGATAAACAGCTTATATATATTTTGATTTTTGGGATTTATTTTGGTTGAGTTATATGATCCATATGTACAACATTGATGATGTGTCTCTTTTTATAAATGTCGCAAATGTCTGTCTAACACATAGTTTGCTAATGAGTCGGTTAATGTGTTTAAGTTTCTGAAAATATGCGGGTATTGAATTGAATCAAATTGTCTTTCCAAAATCTTAACCCTTAGGAACATGCGATAAATAGCTAGGTTGCGAACGGAATATATACCATTGAGTTGTAGTATTACGAGTTGTGAGTCTAGCCCGACAATTAGTCGGCGTATGCCACGGGTGATGGCATTAGAGAGTAGTTCTATCAACGTGCTATACTCAGCGATGTTATTCGTTGATTGCCCAATACACACACCTCTGAAACTTACTAACTCGCCGTTTGGATAAAAAATGGCCCAGGCTGCGGAGGATAGGTTCCGCGAACTACGACTCGCTTCGTCGGCATATCCAACACATCTCTCCAGAAGGTTCGACATCTGCAATAAATGTAAAAAGGTGGATCATTCGACCAACACAAACACTTTAGCGAAAACAAAATACAACAAAAGCATACAGGTTACTATTTGAGCATAGTAACTCTTGAGGTACAACGCATTACGGGGTTGCGCTAGTGGGATTTCGTCATAATCCATTAACTTGTAGGCTCCTTTTGCTAACACCCATTTAACAATATAGGGGCCCATCCATAAGGAATTAAATTTACCTGCTCCCAATTTATCGGATTCTTGGTCATAAAGCAAGACCAAGTCACCTTCTGAGAAGACACGGGGTTTGACATTTTTGTCGAACTGCGCCTTGACTCGTTTCTTATGGGGTTCGTTAGCCAAAGCGGCATCACGACGGGTTTCATCCAATTGGATTAATTCCAAGAAACGAGCCTCTTCTTCCGAAGTTCCGGGGAGGATATCAATTGCGAGTTTAAGCGACGAAATTTCGCACTGGATTGGCAAGACTGCTTCCAGGCCATACACCAGTTGGAAAGGTGTGAACCCGGTCGCGTTCTTCACCGATGTTCGGTAAGCCCACAAGGCTGAGTACAGGATTAGGTGCCACCTTCTTTTGTGAACCCCGATCATCCTTTGCAACATACGCTTCAGGACCTTGTTGATTGCTTCAACTTGTCCGTTGGCTTGCGGATAGTACGGGGTAGAGCTGTCGTGAGATAGCCCTAGCTTGGCAGCGAATTCGACCATGATGTGATTGCGAAAATGCGACCCATGATCTATAACTATAGCCTGTGGTACGCCGAACCTGGTGACTACATGATTGAAAAAGAAAAGGGCAGCTGTTTCACCAGTGTTATCTAATGTAGGCATTGCCTCAGCCCATTTGGTAAAATAGTCAACAGCGACTATAATATACCCATGCCCCCCGGTCGAGGTGGGGTTACATTGCATGAAATCGATGCCCCACTTGGCGAAAGGCCCAACAGCAACTATTGGCTGTAAAGGTGCGGGTGGTCTTCTGGTTTTGCTATCGAAAATTTGACAAGCATGGCAACTTCTGACTGTGGTTATGCAATCTTTGAACATGGTTGGCTAGAAGTATCCTGCTCGTAAGATTTTTTGTGCTATTGCATATCCGGATTGATGCCCCCCACATGCACCTGAATGACACTCATTAAGGGCTTTTTCGGCCTCTTCATGGGTGAGACACCTCCTCAGAACTGTATCAATACCACGACGGTAAAGTGTATCACCGACGATCATGTAGTCTTTCGCTTGGTATCGTATACGTTTTTGTTCTGAGTGAGTGGTGTTAGGCCTAAATTTTTGGGTTTGGAGATATATTATTATATCTCCATACCACTCATCGCTTGCAGATATTAGAAACAAACTTTCATCCACGATTGACTCTTCTGATGTTTCATCGTTGGACGACGATGGGAGATCGCATAATAATTCTGCGAAAACTAAAGCTTTCTTTGATTTGGATTTTACAAATTCCAGATCAAAGTCTTGAAGGATCGCTATCCATTTTGAATATTTGCCCCCCAGCAACTGTCGCGACAGTATATAAGTCATGGGGTTGCAATCTGATAAAATGGTAGTTTTCCGAAAGAGTACATAATGTCGAAATCTTTGTATCGCTTGAACAGCAGCGAGTGCTAGCTTTTCAACATAAGAATATTTACTTTTTGTATCGTTTAAGTTTTTACTTAAATAATATATAGGATGTTCAATTCCATCGACTTCTTGAACTAAAATCATCGCAATGGTCGTATCCGCTGCAGCCAGATACAGGTTAAAATCTCTTTGATAGTCTGGGGCGTACATTAATGATGCTTTTACTAGACAATCTTTCAGAGCATCAAAGGAAGCTTGCGCCACCTGGTCCCAGACGAAAGGTACATCTTTTTTCAAAAGACGAGTATAACCTTTAGCAAGTTCTGCGTAATTTGGAATGAATCTTCTCAGAAAGTTTGCTTTCCCTTGGAGTTTCTGAATCTGAAGCAAATTTGAAGGTGAAGGCAAATTAATGATTGACTGAACCTTGCAAGGATCGAGACGAATCCCATCCTTAGAGACTACAAAGCCAAGTAAACGACCAGAACCGACGCAAAACACACATTTGTGTGGATTGAGTCTTATCTTGTAGTGTTGGCAACGTAGAAATATCACTCTTAAATGCTGTGGATGATCAGTCCGCTTTCGCGAATGAGCCGGAAGGTCATCGAGGTAAGGTTGAACGATGTTCTTGATGTCATGGAAGGCATAATTCATTGCCCTCTGAAACGTCACCCCTGTGTTCTTTAAACCAAAGGGTAATTTTCGATAAGCGAATGTGCCCCATGGACAAATAAATGTAGTCTTTGACTGGTCCTGTGGGCGGATATTTATTTGATTATACCCGGAAAATCCATCCATAAATGAAAAGATTTCACATCCGGCGCATTCATCAATTATCTGGTCGATGAAGGGTGTAGGGTAGTTATCCTTCGGACAAGCTTCGTTTACATCCCTATAGTCGACACACACTCTTATTGTCCCTTGCTTTTTCATAACAGGGACAATATTCGATACCCAATCGGTTAGAGGAACCGGGTAGATGAATCCAGCATGGAGAAGTTTTTCAACTTCTGCCTTAATGGCCGCGGCTTTCTTGGGGTGCACCTGCCGAAGCCGTTGTCTTACTGGTTTGACATCAGGATACATTTTAATTTCATGTTCAACGATACTCGAGTCAATGCCTGGCATTTCATCATATGACCAAGCAAAGACATCTCTAAATTCGCGAAACAGAGCGTTATATATTTCCAGTTCTGAAGGGGAACAACCTTTGCCGACATAAATATTCTCTACAACATTTGTTTTAGTCGAGATATTTATGGCTATAGTCTCTTCAATATTGGATAGGTTTCGCTCGGAATCCACCGTATTTACAGTATTTGATAGGAATTCAAAAAATGAAGGGTGATAAAGGTCATGTTGAGTATCTTCTTCATATTCTGGAAGAAGGGAACGATGGTGGTGATCATTCCATGGTGCCCCCTCAATCAACATTGATTGTAAGATTCCTTCGTCAGTCCCATGCACTTTCGACCAAGGATCTAATGGGGTACCATATTCTCCAGAGCTATCTACCCAAACGCTTGACGAGTGTTGATTTGGGTTCGCCTCCCATGCCCGAAACATTGATTGCTACAATATTTCTATAGGGCTTGGGGGCAAAACCATTGCATGATCCATGTTGACATCGTCTCCTGCGACCTTCATGGAAGATATCATGTTGCAGGTTGCTACTAACGCTATATTTCCTATATATATAGGAGGTGGAAGCGCGAAAGTTCCCATCATTGTGGGGTCTTTCAATAGGCATACTCCGATGTCTTGTAGCGAATGGTTGCTCTCATGGATCATGGGAATGCTTCCTGTAACTTGTGAACCGTTAGGGAGGAAGTTCTGTTGGTCGACGACCATAATCCCTCCTTCAAACGGGAATGCGATCTTCCTAAAATAAGTTGACACAACGGCTGCCATGGCATATATCCATGGTCTTCCCAGTAGGATGTTATAGTAAAGATTCCCATCGATGACCTCAACATCAATTTCCACTGTTTTTCCTCCTAGTTCAACCTTCAAGTTATTTAGGATGCCGTACGGGGTGTACGTCCTTCCATCAAATGCTTTTAGTGTCGTCGAAGATCGCGACAAGGTTGGAGATCCTAAAGTTTTCCAGCAACTCATCGACATAATACATGTAGATTCCCCCTCATCAATAATTGTTCGGTGAACAGTTTTGTTGAGGGCTTTCACTTGGATAAGGAAAGCTAGTTGAGATGGTAACTAAGGATCGTATCCTTTGTGATCAAAGGATACAAGATTGGAATCCTTAGGATCAACCCCACCAATAGCCGATAACAAAGCCTGCCTTTGGGATGGGCAATTTTGTAGTACCTCAAGAGTCGACATAGCGGATGGCGATTGGGCCAAATCTTCCACTATGTTATAATGTTGTGCCGCTCTGGCGCGAGGATTAAATTTCGACTTGTGTACTACTCCCTTTGGCGGTTTTATTGTTAATTCAGGAATGATGCGCGGTACAACTTCTGACGAAGTTGTTGTCGAAGTACTTGGTTGATCTTTACCTTTTTCGTTCGATGGCTTCGGATTCCCGTAATCTTTGTTCCTTGTCGAAATTAGAGCATCATTCTGCTATTTTGAAACCGACAACATAAGCACTTGCAACGGAGAAGCATTTCCACTATCAACCAGATTTTGACCTGGATTAGGAAATGGATCAGTTAACACAGCTGGATTTTTTGTACTCTTAAAGAATCTTTTTAACTCAGCTTTGTACGGACAATTTCTCGTCCGGTGATCCTCTTCATCACATATCATACATGGATATTTCCTATTTCCAAGAGGGTTCGAAGAATTCTTTCCAGGAGATGACTCACCCTGTTTCTTCTTCTTCCCTTTGTTTTGCTTCTTCTTGCTCCCTGGTTGATTGGTTTCTTTGCCTTTATCTGCTAATACGACATTTACTTCCGAAGCAAGAACTTCTTCTTTTGCATTTTGATCTGAATTCTTACGGGCTTTCTTAGTCGAAGCCTTTATCGATTTCGCGTTTGCCGTGCCAATCACGCCATCGCCGGCATGAGTGTCACTATTGGATTTAGGAGGAGGAGGAATTGAAAATTCTGGTCTAGGGGCATCAGGTATTTTGTCGTAGAGCGTGCCAGACTGAGTATAAACTAAGTCTAGATATTGTGCACGAGCAATAACTTGCTCCTCTGTTACGACTCCCCCCTTTGCCACATCTTCTGCTATAGCAGGAAGTAACGACTTTATAAACCATTCAGCTAACAGCTGATCGGGAACGTATGTTTTAACCATCCTACGACGACGACGCCATTCATGTATATGATTGGATATATGAGTAGCAGTTGTCTGTTTGAAGTTGGTTAATATTTCCGTTCCCGTTTCATACCTTATCGGTAATTGAAAATGGGTTAAGAAAGTCGTGGCTAGGGAGCTAAAATTGTCGAAAGAGGCTCTAGGTAATTCAATATACCATTTAGTAGTTGGACCTGTCAATGTCCTCTGAAAAGGGCGAAGCCTTATCGAATCATTGTTCAGGGTGTTCGACGAACACCACAGATGAAAAGTCATCACGTGATTCGATCGGTCTTCACCTGGATTTCCATTGAATTTAGGAATGTCAGATGGAAGTTTGTGAGGAATCGCTGGCCACCAAGGGGCGTAAGCAATCGGATCGTTGGTTAACCGGTGTAAATCGGGTAACTCTAAAGTCGCGACAAATGGTAACTGTTGATTCAGGTTAGGTGAAGCATACCCAGGGTACGATGGAATCGCTTGAGCGGTAGGTCTTTGCATACCAGCATAATGTAATTGATGTTGGTATGAATGATACGGTTGGTGGACTTGACCACTGTAAAGTGGTTGGTTTTGACCGTTTTAAATATACGGTTGTCCACTGTTCACAAAGATCTGCTGCTCAGGGCCTTGGTACACCTGCTGGAATTGTGGTTGTTGGTATTGCACCAGCCACGGTTGTGAAGCCATGTTCTGTTGTGCTATACTAACTGTTGGACCAAGGTGTGGGGTAATTGTACCCGTTTGGACCTGTGTCGTCCCACTAGTTGGCGATTATGGTTGTGACCCAGGGTCAAGGGGCTGTTGCATTACAACCTGAGAAATCTGAGGTTGACATACAACAGGCATTGCTTGAACTTGTGACACTGTTACAATAGCCGGTGTGGTCGGGATGTTTGTCATAGGTACACACTATTGCATAGAATATACAACTCTTGGTTGTTGAGGTAGCATAGGTACCCAACCACTTGATGTAATTCCAGTATAACCTGAATACTGTTGTGAAATCCCGTACGGGTACCCTCCCGGAGGGGGTAATGAAAGGGCATATTGCCCCCCATACGGTAGCAATCCGGAACTCAAGGGGATTGATTGTCCTTGGGGACTGGATTGCCCAAATTGACCTCCAAATGGATCAATCTGGCGAGTCTCAACATAAGAGTTGCCGGATGTTATTCCGGATGAACAAACTGGAACAGACCACACTGTCGAAATAGTCCCTTGGGGGACTCCTTCTAGCTGTTGTGAGCTAGTTGGGATAGACGGTATGCCGGCAAACATTGTCGGAGTGACGGCAGGGGCTTCTGCTGTCGCTGTGTCGTTCGAAACAGTCCTAGATGTTGATGGTTGTTCAGACATTTTGAGTCTATCCAATAGATTGCCTAGCGATTCTACAGGAACTTCCACTTGTGGTGGATTAACTTTTGATGAAGGAAATAGAGTGACCCCGACTCCAAAATGGGTTGGAGTACTAGCTTGCGGATCCTCTACAATTTCCTCTATCGCAATCAAACCAGGTGGAAGAGGAAGACCGTCAGGTCCGTAAAATATTTCTGGTGCCGAAGAAGGGGTTGTTTCGACAGCGACAGTTGTTTGAGGAACAAGACTCTCTGAACCGGTTGCAGATGGAACTGGTTCAGTAACACAAGTATTTGTTCTCAGACTAGGATCAGTATTACTGTCCCTCTGTGGCTGTTGAACTTCTTCTATAGAGGCAGGGATTCCAGAAATGTTTGGAGTAACCGGAATCTCAGATGTTGTCGGAACACTTGTTCTAACTTTGATAGGAGATTTTGAGCCGGTTAAACGAGTTCGCTTCGTCCGTACTGTTTTTGATTCTGGAGACAAAGATGGTTGACTCGTAAGCCTCCGCGAACGACGGGGTTTCAATTGACTTTCTTTCACGATTGTGGATTACTCGATCAACCAAAATACAAAAGGGGAAATTGGTGTTTCCGAATTGAATGAATTTTATTAGACGCTTTAGACACAACTTGCTTTTTCACTTTTAAAGAGTCGAGAAAAAGCTAAAGATGACTCTAGTCTCCTTCGATGTTTTAACGAGCCCGAAGTGACAAATGCTCGGATGGACTTTTTCTGTTATAGAGTCTGAAAAAGGCCAAAAGAAACTGCTCTGGAGATCTAGGCAGAGGGTGTGCCAAACTTTTCGCAAAACCGCAGAATACTTTTTAGTGTACGGGCGGTCGATCTTCGTGAATGCTGTGTTCACTGCATTGTGATTAGTAGGGCGGCCGAAACGGCTTCCTAAGGATAAAAGATATATGCCTATAGGGGTCTACCAATATATACGCGACGGTACGTGGGAGCACAAATCCGTACTAGCGCTACCGTCTCTCAGGAGGAATCACCCACCTTCTTCGGGATTGACAGTCACTAGGCTTAACGACGCCGGAACACGTCTCTAGGCTAGACCTCTATGTTGTGCGTTATGTTACAAAGCGTTGTTAGGTTCATTTAGTTTATTTTAGGTTGATCTTTTTAAAGTTTGCCTTTCAAGGTTCACCACGAGATGTATGATACAAATTCCTAAATGCAGTCTAAGATGATAAGCAAGCTTTATTATCTTTCAACTTTGAAAATCCTAGCTACTAAGGGAAAAGAAAAATACTATCTTTTCTCAAAGAGCAATCGGCACACTCTAATGCACTTTCCCTAAATCCAACATGCAAACTATCAAATGCAAAATGCACAATGCAGGTGTTTGTTTTCCACTTTCTTAGTATAAATGCCTACAAAGAAAGTCTTTTGCACAATTTTGAATTTGCTTTTAAAATGATCAATACAAACAAGTTCACTCTTTCGAAAACAACAAGGGTAGAAGAGATTACAATCACTTTGCTACTTTCGAAATAAAGACTTGTTTTGACACTTAAAAGACACAAATTCAAACCAATAAGCAAAAGTAAATCTATAATCAATCTGCAAACAGCCAATGAACTCTCTTCTAAGACCACAATCAATCAGATCTGAATCAAAGGCTACAGGATGACTACTTTACTCATGCAAAGGAAGACTGTAAATGACGCCACAAACACATAAAAACATTCACAATATTTTTGTACAAAAGGAGGCTGAATCTAAGCAAAGAAAAAGGTTTATCAGACTGGTACCTATGCTGGTTAAAGGCTGCAAAAAACAGAGATCAAAACAGGGCAACAGATAACAGAGAACCCCAGCTGCACAAGGCCAAACTGGTTCAGCGCAACCTCAACACTGAGGACTTGACATTCAGCACAGGTAGCCCCTTCGGGACCTGCGTTGAAATGCAGACTGCCTTCACAGCAGTTGCGCTGAAAGAGAAACTCTCGTTTCCCTTGGGTTCTCGGTCATAAAATGCTCAAAAATCAACTGTTTCAGGCCAAATCAGAAACACAAGCAAGGTATAAACAGAGGGATGCTTTGAGAGGGTACTAAAGACTATCACAAAGGATCATCAAATCATTTGTGGATCTAGTTTATATCATAGACAAGTCCAGCAACTGGATCAACACAGCAACTTTCTACTTTGCATCCGGGAAAGATGCAGTTCAACAGTTGCTGTCAAGTCTATGAAGTAAACAAATGACGGAAACACAAATGAAATGAATAAACAAGTTCTTCCCCAGTGGAGTCGCCAATTTGTTGTGGGGAAAAATTCCTATGTAGGACGATCCTATCCACCTAAGGTGTGACAGTGCCTTAGCAACAAACGAATACAGCTACACTGGTTTCTTCCTTTATGAAATATGAAAGAGAGGAGATCGATAGACTTACCGTTATCTTCCATTTGTCCCTCGAGCTAGATCCTCTTCTCTTTGGATGTTCACAGCTACTTGCCTCCTCGCTTGCTCAAGAGAACAACTACTTGATTCCACGAGATCACAAGAGAACAACTACTTGTGACAAGAGAACAGCTACTTGCGACAAGAGAAGAACATAACATAAAGGCATATATTCATATTCATAAATGATTCAGGATTAGAAGTAAATCAAATACACTAATACAATCATACAAATACACCAGTATATAGGAGCAAACCAAGATAGGTTTATTGATAAGTAACAGGGTTCAGGAAGAGATACAACCCATAGGGCTCCAATCCAGCATCTCCTTCCCAGCAGAATGGAATTCCTTCTTCAGCTCCCTTCAAAGCATTAAGCACCCAATGATCCAGTCTCAAACCAACAGCAATTCTTTACATTCACAAAATTCCAGCCTCCTCTTCCCATGGAGGAGAGATCTATATATAGATCTTTTGGAGAGAGGATGAGTCAGCTTGAGGCTGGTATGAAGCTGACTAGTGTCCTCTCCCTCTCTCAGTTCTTGAGTCCACTTGGAGGTTCTTGCTTCCACTTGGAGATTTGGAACCTCTTACTCATCACCAGTCGAATTCCCTGATCCAAGTGTCATTTTGGAAGCTTCCTGGGCATTGACACCTTGAGGAATGACTCTACCACTTGTCCAAACTCGCTCAACGCAGGTAGCCTTTGTTGGAGTTGACATTCAACGCAGGTAGACAGTGGAGCAGTTGACATTCGGCTCAGATGCTCAGTGGAGCAGTTGACATGATCCAGAATTGGCTTGTTTTTGAGTGTTTTCAGGTGGAGAACTTCTGTGAATTGTTGTGGTTAGTTAGCCTTGTTCCTCTAGGGGTAGGAACAACATGTTTAGGGACTTTGGATCCCTAAGATTATGTACATTTCATGCTCAATGCTGTAAGGCACAAAAATGTCTATAACATAGACAACAAATGCCAATGCCTACTACAGTTTCAGATCGTTCTTCACACCAAAGCAAAGATAATGCGAATAACAGGAAATGGAACGACAGATAAGAAATGGAACAACAATTAAGAAATGGAATAGCAAGAAACTGAAATGTTCTTAAACTAAATCATTCACTCAAACAACCATCAATCGAGGATACAGTAGCAATAACTCATTCCTCTGGATATTGATGCAATTGAAATCAAACCGGAACAAGACAATCAATCTGGAAACAAGGAAGCAATAACCAATGTTCTCTACAGTTGACAGTCCTTCTTTAAAGCAATCAAAAGGAAATCGAAATTGAACTAAAGCTGCCTTTGAAAGTAAACTAGGAAAACTCTTTAAAAGAAAACTCTTGCAATTAATCAACCAAACTTAACAGCGAAGTAAATGGACAACAAACTTATAATTAATGGAATTAAACAATGAATCATATTTAATAAAGCTGAACAACAAAATTTGGTTAGTGGAATCGAATAACCAACAATCTGAAATGAACAGCGAAGCTTTACATTTCAAATGAACATCATAACAACATAAGTTGAAAAGGATAGTAATCTCTGTTATAATGGAAAGGAACTGTAAAATAATGCAATTCAAAAGAATAGGAAATAAATCAAACCATCACACAACAACAATTGTAAAGATATGATACACAGCAGCAGTAGCGTACTCCACCAGAGGCTAGGCCCTTAGCCGCCAACGGATGCTGCTGGGCTACTTCAGATGAAAAGAATGAACAGAAACTCCAAAATCATGTATTAATCAGCAAATTGTGGAATCATTACAACACCAAAAGCTTTAGAATTACAGCATGCAACAATCCCTATCCTATCATGAATAATCCACCATAATTCTTCATCATTTTTCCATCATTTTTCATCCCTCCAATCATCCCCATCTCTGATCTCTATTCTGATTTAAATAAAGAGAGATCAGAGAGCAATTACAATAAAGATAAGTACAACATGATTTCTATTACAAAATTGGTTTGCTTCTAACCAATTGATCAACAAGAAGATATATTTCCATCCAGGTTTCAACAAGAGCAAGACGAATTTGGTTTTGCAGCTGAGATTTGGAGGACGGCCGCAACAATAAATCTGAGAAAATTGTTCTCAGAGAACCCTGCGTTTCTCTAAGTACAATCCGAATTTGGGCAAACCGTTCTCCCTTAGAGTTAGTTGGGTCCGTTTTGGACAAAACCCATGTTCCGGATTTTCCAGATTCTGCTTCATTTGCTCATAATCTCAACTGCAAAACTATCACTTCTTATTCCAGCGAATTTTTGAGTTGGCACTTTTAATGACCAAATCTTCAATCTGGAAATTATCTTGGAGGCTAAAAATGGTGAATAATGTTACAACTAATTTATTAAAACTATCATTGATAAAATCATGCATAATTATCAATTTATTAGAAATAAAGGAGAATAAATAATATTCACTCATAGAAGCATAAATCATTATAAAATGGATTTATATAATAAATTATAATAAATGACATGATGAAAAATAGTAGAAATGGGTGGAATAAGTGTTCAAAAGTGATAATAATAGTGGCATATTAACGGCCCAACAGCTTGGGCAAGAAATTTTCAGGATTTGAGTAGGTATGGAACCTATTAATTTGGAAAATCAATGGAAAATTCTAGCGAGGGGACGAGATTCCTCTTTTCGAGAGGACTAACTCTGACTATTGAAGTGATCCATTTTGACAAGGGAAAGTGTATTTTTGAATTAAATCCCACATATGCATATTTTATCAGATCGACCCTAAAGAAAATTGGACACCCTAGAAAGGTTATCAATACAAGTGACCTCAACCTCATTTGGACATGAACATGAGAAATTCTTCTATTCTCTTCTTTGGTTTGACTCACACAAGCTTGAGGAAAGCTCACAAATATTGGTTGGCATAGGTCCGAAATTATGATTTGAAGCTTGCATCTCTATTCTTAGGGTTTTGGGTCTCAATTTCACATACCCATGGAGAAATTTCGACTGCATCCACAAACATGTCATGGAGAAATTTTGACCAAATCATTTAATCTAGATGCATGGCGCATCTTCCCTGTGTCTAGAACCTAAAGGTTTATTTTTTCAGTTGACCGAAGTTTTCGGCCATTAACCGCAGAGTTGAGTAGTTGACTACTGATGATGATAGTTGACTACATGTTCATGAATCATGGATTTTGGATTATTAGCATCGTTGGATTCATCTTATGTATATCGTTTAGTTGAATTTGATGGATAGTTTTATGGATCAAGATATGGATCATTGTAATCTCTTTGTTGAATCATTCAATCACAATCTAATAAGAATAAGAGTTTGAAAGGGCTTTTGCTGTAGTGGGTTTTTCCCCAGTCTCTGACCAACCTTCCTATCTCCATGTGTAACTTTTTTTTTTGTCGCTTGTTCCTTTATGGTCAGTTGCAATGATGATGATATTGTTCTTTCTACATAGTTTCATATCCTACTAAATAATAATTTAACTATGAATAATTATATGATGCTATCAAGTGAATTTAAATATGGAAATAATGAAATTAAATTATCAAAGCAAGGAACAATATATCCCTAAGAAAAATTAACATGGTATGAGAGCTCGGTTGAAGAAAAGTCATTGAATATCACCCCTATTAATGCATCCTTGATGGATGCAAGAAAATATGGAGGAAACCCAACATAATGCTAGGGTTTGAAGGAAAATCTAGGAAGTTTGGTTACCAGGCTTTGATGGATATTATGAGGTTAGGGTTTGGAAAAAACCTTAGTTTATGGAAAAGATTTGAGATATGCAATTTAGAAACCTTAGCATGACTAATGTGAAGATTTTTAAGAACTTGTTTGAGATTGGTTGACATATTGAAGGCTATAGTATTATATGGTCAAAAGACAGTGACGACTCTTGAAGGATGAGAGCTCAACTCTCATTAAGATATGTAACTTTTAGATTTATTTTACCTCTTTGTGATTCTATTCTTATTTGAGTTTATTTCTTTTATTATTACTTATACTTAGTACATATATATTTGAGTGTTTGAATTTTTGTGACCTCTTGATGAGTTGTGATAAGATGATCCTTCTTTAGGATCATGGCTAGTGCAAGAAGAGAAGAACTAGTGCAGGAAAATGAAAAGAGGCACTTGATGAAAAGTTGACAAAGTGCTACAAGTGCCTATGTAAAATAAGAATGTTCACAGGTATTTCAATACTCAAGTTGTGGATGGTGCTTTATTTCAAGGTTATAGCTACAATATAGGATTGAAAGGTAAGCCCTAAGGTATGATGGGAATGTCACCTTCACAAATGGCTCATGCATATGAAAGTTTGATTCATGGTACTTATGATGAAACAATGCACTTGGTATTGAAATTTTTTCTTAAATTCTATTAAGCCATGGTAAATCTACATAGCAACATTGATTTTTGATATATTGGTATACCTGGAAATGTATCTTAAATGATGAATTTCCAGCTATTATGAAGCAAGCTAGAAACACTGTTTTTGATATAGTGGCTTTATAATATTGTTAATTCTTGTGACAAGCATGATATCCATGATGACAAAAGTATAATAATAATATTGTTTCTCAGGATCTTCTTATCGGCCTTGTTTTGATAAGCTTAGTGAATTGAACAATGTGATAAATCTTGATGTCATGTCTAAATGATTGAATCATATAATAAAGAAGTGATGTCGTAATTATGATCTTTGATATATGATGATAAACTTGTTAGGTGGCCTAGTCGTATGACTCTACTCTTGATGAAAGTTAGATTTCATGTTCATATGAGATGACGAAATACTTGATGTTAAAATGCTATGACCATGATAGATATATGTTCTGATAACTCGATATAGTTTGATTTCATGATCTAACTATTATATTGATGGATAGTAGTATTATAGATAGGTTGATAATGATGAAGTCTAAAGTGGTTTCTCATTAAGTGGGAGACTCTTCAAACTATCCCTACACCAATTATCGTTTTCATTAAATATATGGAATATGCTTTGTTGTTGAAGTGTGCTTTTTGGATATAAATAAACAAATATTTGATATTGTTGGTCTATAGCAAGTTCTATTCTAAGAAGAGAGAATTTTCCTTATGCTAAGTCTCAACCACATAGAATCAAGATTGAGGATGTGGTTGTAGTCTCTCAACTTCTTTGAAGAAAGGCTATGGGTGTGGTTATGCCTTTAGGCCATAAAACTAAAGCCGTGTGCATAAAATCAGCAATGCACAAATAATATGAAAATCCTTCAAATATGTAGAAGACATCATAAATTTCCATGAGAAGGGAAGTTTAAATTTTTGACCTACTATAATGAATGTGAATGTATTGATGAAACCTGTGTTTGCAGGTGACCAAAATATGCATAATAGTATGTTATTTTGATTTGATCATTGAATATAATGTATGACACTATTTGATAATAGTTGCAAGGGTTTGAAAAGATTTGCATGATTAATATAAATGATAAATTACATTAGGCTTGGTATTTCATAAATATGCTTTACAACATTGAAATGATCCTTCATATGTTTTTGGGTTATGGACTGATTGAACTCACTATGATAAGAAATTAGGGTTCTGACTTCATACCTGATGAGTTTCCTTTATTACAATGTTATGTGAGAATATTAAATTTCAGTGATTAATATTGGTATTCAATAATGGTTTTTTATTGGCCTCATTGTCCTTGTCACAATGGTTGAAGTATAAACAATTGTGATATAGTATGAAGTAAACTCACAATAAATGGATGCAACCTGCATGACTTATCCTTGGTGTACACAATTCCAACTAATGATAGAAATTATTTATATTACGATCATGAGGTTGAGTTGATGAATTTTGGTTTGATATTGCTTGGTAAATGCCAATTTTTTGGCATGGAAATAGATGAAGTCATAACTGGATATTTGTATGTGAGCTTTACCTGTCACCTGGTTGAAATAATTTTTTATACTGATATTGATGATTTTGGTATTAGTTTTGATTTGGAAACTAAACTTTCATAAGTTGAATTAGTTGGTTTCATTCAAAAATATTGATTTATGTAAGGCTGCGAATATTGGTTTGGTCAAGTACTATGTTTGTAGAAATAATTGTATGAATCATACTCCTGAAGCCTGATATGTTTGCACTGATAGTCATCTAGTTAAGTCGGGAAGACATGCCCATCCAAACATCTACTCCATAAGGAATCCTAGGTAATACTTTTAGTTTTGGTCTACTCTTGATAGGTAATGAGCCTCTCATGATCAAAGGTAGAGTGAGTTGGATTTTTGAGTTCAAAATAACGAATCATGGCATGATGAATCACTTTTTGAAGTTTGGAAAATAAATAAATCTATATCCTGAACCTATTGAAGATATTTTGGAATTTGGAAATGCAAATTCTTGGATATGGTGATTGAATTTAAAGAGGTTATGAAGAAATAATGTTGAACCTGATTTGGCAACCAATAGTTGATTGAAGCATTAATTTTTTGTGTGAACAATTGTTTGTATATATGTTTTACATAGAATGTAATTTAATTCCTAATTGAGCCTCTTCATAATCATTTAGTTACCATTGACCACACTTTGACATATTTGCATGGGACGATCAATTTTTTGGTGTGAGATATTCTCCCTATGATATGTCATTGCATGGATGTATTGATGCTAATCAAGATCATGATTGATGATATAAGCACATCTATGTGTTTCCTTAGTATGCGATCTTCCATGATATTTTTAATTATAAGTCCATAGAATTAATCAGGACTGAGGTTGAGTAGAATGTTGTTAACATGGCTAGATGTGAAGTGTGAAGAAGAAGATCTTCAAATATTTGTTTGTGTAGGCTAAGGATATGACATGAATACATTGTGATAATAATGATTGGGATCGTATTAGAAAAGAATTGTGTATATTTTTGGGAATGGGATACCTTCATATATTGAGACAGTGTTGTCGTATGAGACCATATTAGGCTTGTGGTTGCTGCCTCCATGAGAGGGAGGTTGAACAAGGTATCATTTTTTTGATATATATATATATATTTGTTCTAATATAATATTTGATTTGATGTATTTTATGAACAAGAGATTGTTTCTATTAAGACATGGTATTACCAGTTATAAGAAGGATGATTTGTTTCCAATCTATGGAGAGAAGGACTGATTGAGAACATTGAGCTAGCTCTTCCGCCCTGTTTGAGCTCCCGGGGTGAGGAATTTACATAGAGGGCTCCTTGGGTTGAGGGAACTATGGAAAATGGGTGTGTGTGATCCATACTCTTGGTGTAGTTTAGGTATCTCCCATATTGTCACCCATAGTGTGTGTGTGATCCTTTTCCATTTTGATAATTCGGGTATCTATCCCTGTATCGGTCTATGCAGAGTATACTGAGTTGGAATCATACCCACAAGTTGGGATTGTTGGAATTTTCCTTCCTTGTATGGAAAATGGGTTGAGGAGGCTTGGGGTTGTGTCATCCTTACCTTTGGTAAGTTAGGTACCTCACCCATGGTTGGATTATCATGCAGGTGTTCTACTACATGAGTCTTGAGGGTCATTGTTGGGAAGATCAGTGGGGAATAGGATGCTTTGAGATGTGCTCCCATATCAACTATTTCTCGATATGGGGATGAATATGTTTAGCTCCCCCATGTTATTATAGGTTGAGATTGGGCTCCCCGATATGTTTCCAAGTTCAACAAGGCTCCTTAACGATAAAATATCTAATGTTTCCTGAGTGATAGCATTGGGCTCCGCACTGGAAGTGAATCCTCTTCGATATGCACTTCCCGATGTAGTTTCAGGATGAGATTTGCTCCCTAATATTGTTTTGTATTAAGATTTTCTCTTCAATGTGATAGTATGTGGTAGCTTAGGCTACCCTTTGATGTAAAATTATTCATCTTTTGAATTAGCGAATGTTCAACATATCAACAAAGACAACCAAGAGATAAGTAGGAAGAAGCAGAGATGCACCGAGATGAATAGTGAAAAAATTTGATGACGAGATACTTGAGATTGGATATGATTTGATGACAGGAAACTTGTTATTATTACCAAATGCAGTTGGAATTTTTTCCTATCATAGAGGGAGTGTTAATTTGGTAGCTGAGTGACAAATTCCAACCATGGGATGAGATTCCTCTTTTCAAGAGGACCAATTTTGACTATTGAAGTGCTCAATTTGGACAAGTGTCATAAACCAGCTCGCAAAAAGATAGAAAAGATATATCAACATCTTAGAAATAAGCCTCTTCGAGGGGGAATCCTCCTTTACATTACAAAAATGAAAAATTCTTGGATGATTCAAATGAAAAAACCTCCTTTCTATATATAGGAGTCTAAGAGGTCCCCATATAACCAAAGCATACCTAACAGTAATAATATAAAGGAACAAAACTAACAATGGTTGGATTCTATGGGGCACAATAGTAACAATATGGGGACAATAAGGGCACAACAATAACAATAAGGGATACATTGACAATAGTAATATGGGAATCACTAGTATTATAGGGACCTAGCATGCCGCTTTCTTGCAAAAAAGTGTTGGCCTCAATACTTGAGTAGTTTTGGATGCTTCTATATAAAATCCTTGTCCTCCCATGTGGAATCTTCAGTGGGTAACCAATCTATGCGATACTCTGAAATTGGTTGATTTTGTAGCTGTCAGCTTCTTGCTTCTGTGACTACTCCAGGTTCCAATATGATTTTTCATTCCTCATCAAGTTTTGGCAATATTGTTTGAACTGGGATCTTCTGCAACTTTTGAATGAGTGGCCACACTTCTTATTCCTTCTTCCAATCATCCTTTGTTTCATTCATCCAATCTGGTTGGATAATAGAAATAGCATAAAGTAATGATTCCACATCCTCATCCTTTCTTGAGAGTGCATATGCAACAAGATTTTTCTTCCCTTTTTTTAGATTGTTTCAAAGTCATAATGCAACATATTTGTGACCCATTTTTTCTGTTCTTCTAAAGATAATCTTTGTTCTAAAAAGTATTTAAGACTGTCATGATCCATTTTTACCTTGAAGTGTCTTCCCATTATGTAAGGTCACAATTTCTTAACTACATGTATTATTGCCAACATTCCCTTCTCATAAATAGCTTGCTTGAGATGTAGCCGTAAAAATACCCAATCTCCTACACCAAAACTTCTTTCAATGCAATATTGATCTACCTGTTGTTTCATTTGATTCTACACCAAAGTGGCGTTATCCTTTAAAAGCTATAGAAATTTTTGTTGATCCTTGATATGATCCTTCAGTGCTTGAATATTTTTCTTCTTGATATGTCCTTTTATCTTGAGAGTTGGAGGAGTGGTAGGTTCTTCCAATGCTTTACAAGATATGGTTGGATTCATTTCTTGATGCTCAATGTGATATTTCACTTTTTGAATAGTTTTATTCTTGATATGTCCTTCTATCTTGATAGTTTTAGGAGTTGTGATTCCCGCTAATGCATTACAATATATGGTCAGATTCATTTCTTCTTTATCGATGGATTCTTTCACTTATTGAACCTTTTTATTCTTGATATGTCCTTCTATCTTGAGAGTTTGAGGAGTGGTAATTCTTGCGAATGATTTACAAGATATGGTTGGATTCATTTCTTCTTTCTCAGGGGTTGGTTCCTGGTGTATATCCTATTCTTTTTATGTTTTTTTATCCTTTTCTTCCTCCTCTTCACAATCAATGTAAAATAATTTCTTCTCGACATACTTATGACATTTAATGTATTTGTTATCAAAATTGTAACAAAGTCATTTTGCTCTTTTTTCTTCCAATTGTCATGGTGTCAACCTTGTAGGTTGTGGAAGGCTAGGAGAAACAACACTTCCATCTTTATAGTTGCGTAGAATTCCTTGTTGCCATAATTTTGCTTTCCATTCTTATTACCAACCTGAATGCCTTCTCCAATCAATCAGGTTCCCAAAGATGAACCTCATGTTGAATGTTATCCTTTAAAGTCCCTATGGAGACATCAATCCTCTATTTCTCTAGAATATTATTTTCCCTTATATTGAATTTTTGAAAGTCCTCAACGTGCTCCGTTGTTGAACACTTTTGTTTGAGATTTATCAATTGGCTAAAGAAGGTGTTTCTCTTTGTATCCTCATAATGTGCTATCATTTCCTCCATGAAAATTGACCACATAACAAGTAGTTTATGAGAAAAAAGTCAGTTATACCATAAAAAATGATCTGATTATAAATAATTAGATGTAATACATACCTTCTGTAACAGTGGTACACCATGTAGATCAAAGTATTTATCCATCTATTGTATCCAATTTACCGGATCATTTCCATCAAAGTTCCTCATATTTCCTTTTCTTTATTTTAGGAGCTCAATACTGAAATGAATGTAACTTTGTAATTTCAGATCTTCTAGTTCTAAAATCATGATCTGCAGTAGCCCTCTGTGTCTTCTTCCAATACCACCAGTCTGATTTAAATTGGATTCTCCAAGAAAGAGTTATGCACAATCTCCCAATATGAGCTGATTATATACCTTTTTAGAAGATAAAAATTGCATGAGGTGCCACGTGTCACTGTTTTGACCTTCAAATCTAAAAAATATACATAGAAAACTACATTCCATCCTCTTTTTGTAACTTCTGACGAAATTTCAATCTGATGGACAAAAAAAAAGTTATGACAATGTTCCCAAGGTCACCTATTTATTATGTAATTTGTGAGTCTGCAAAAACCCTAACTTCCTCAATTCATATATATGAAAATATAATGACACAAGATCTAAAATCCGGACTTGAGGTTGAGACTGCCTTCTTCTCAAATGGGTTCTATTTTTTAGCTTCTGAAATTTCGTAGTGAACAAGTTATAGAAAAACTTCCACGATCACCTGTTTTAGATGAAATTATGGAGCTTGCAAAAACCTTAATTTCCTCAGATCATATCTCTGAAACTATAGCGAGAAAAGAACTAAAATTCAGACCCGAGGTTCAGCGAGATTTCTTCTCAAATGGTTTTTTTAGCTTATGAAATGACACAAAAAAAAGTTATATTGAAACTTCCATGATGGCCTATTTGGAGCAGTGAAACCCTAGAATCCAGAGCTCTGATACCAAATGTTATGAAACCAGCTCCCAAAAAGATATAAAAGATAGATCAATGCCTTAGAAATAAGCCTCTTTCAGGGGGAAACCTCCTTTACATTACACAAATGAAAAATTCTTGGATGATTCAAATGAGAAAACCTATTTTCTATATATAGGAGTCTAAAGGGTCACGATATAACCAAAGTCGACTTAACAATAATAATATAAAGGCAGAAAAATAACAATAATGGGATTCTATGGGGAATAATAGTAACAATATGGGGACAAGAGGGCCACAACCATAACAATAAGGGATAAAATGACAATAGTAATGGGGGAATCACTATTATCATAAGGACCTAAAAAAATTGATGATGAGATACTAGAGATTGGATATGATTTCTAGGATGCTTGCTATTATTACATAATGCAGTTGGAATTTATCCCTAGCTTAGAGGGAGTGTTAATTTGGCAGTTGAGTGAGAAATGCCAACCATGGGATGAGATTCCACTATTTGAGAGGACCAATTTTGACTATTGAAGTGCTCAATTTGGACAAGGGAAAGTGTATTTTTGAATTAAATCCCACATGTGCATATTTGATCAGGTCAGCCCTAAAGAAAATTGGACACCCTTGAAAGGTTATAAATAGAAGTGACCTAAACCTCATTTGAACATGATCATGAGACATTCTTCTATTCTCATTGTTTTGACTCGCACAGGTCTGAGGAAATTTTGTGGAGATTGGATGGCACAGGTCTGAAGTTGCATGGTTTGAAGGTTGAGTCTTTGGTTTTAAGGTTTTGGATCTCAGCTGTAGGCATGTCATGGAGAAATTTAGACTACACCCTCAAGCATGGAGAAATTTTCATCAAAGCATTTCAAATGAATGCATGACAAAATTTCAAGAAAGAATATGATTATTTCTTGTTTAAAATATATTTTTGAATGTATAAATGCATTCAACAGCTAAAAAAACCCCATGACTACTCCAATTATATATATTAAACAATTCAGACTAAAGTCTATAAAAATATCTATCATATTTTGATTAAAATTAACCAAAAAAATTGTCATGAGAAAGACCATTTCATCTGTAAGTTATACTATTATTTTATATTAATAATATTGGATATTCAATTTCTTAATATTGGATATTCAATTTATTTTATAATAGATATTATTTATATGTTTTATTATGGTATTATTGGAAAACACCATGGTTTACTGATCTGGTAATGAGATCTAAGATAATTAATAAGGTATTACAGACTTTTGTGCATGGACTTGTCTATATCATTTCATGTAATGGATCGATAAGATTGTGAAATACACAGACAATGAAGCAGTAAACAAAACATAATAAACAACACATAATACAACAAATTTAATGAGGAGTTCACCCAATACTGTTGGGCTACATCTCTTGGTGTAGCCTTTAGTGGTGGCCTCTCTATTATGTCTTCAAAATAGAGTTTTTACAATAGTGAGCTTGATATGAGCCTCACACACAATAGATGCAACAACAAAAGATTTGCTTGGACACCTCAAGACTCTTTGAGTAGACAGACTCCCTCAATGCTCTCTATCTCTATCCTAGCTCTGTCTCAGCACTACCTGCAATACTGCCTGCCTGCCTTTGCTCTTTGTCTGTGGTATTAAAGCCAATCTGGGTTGCCTATTCATTTCAGTTCCTTGGCTTTAGTCTCTTTGGCCTATGTCTGTTCGAATTCCACTGCTCAGCATTACCAAGCATGGAATAACGCCTTTAGGGGAGGTGGCCACCTACTCCGTAACAGATGAGTGCATTGGGACCCTGAAATCCATCAAATGATCCTTCTCTACTTATACAGAGAAATGTTGCAACACTGTGAAATTATGCCAAAACACTGCTTATCTCGGACTTCAAAAGTCCTTAAATATGGTCTATTCCCCTATCGGGCCTATCCTCAATCTCTATCATAAATTTCTTCGGCCTTGCTCCAAGGTTCCTCTTTGTATTTTTGAAATACGTTAAAACTGTGAAAATGCATTAGAAATGGCTTTGCTTCGGACTTGAAACAATATACATTTCACTTCAAAAACCCTTTTGATTCCTAGTATTATCGCATTGGCAATGTTTATTTCTATTTCGTAAATAACGAAATATGTGAAGATACATTAAAAAATTCCTTTCTGCCGATCTCAAATATTTTGTAAGAATATTTATACAATCATCAGGTCCGGTTCATCGAATCACAGATGTGTATGTGTATATGCCTGCTCCTTTGTGTAGCCCTGATTGTGATATCATGACGTGATTGATCGCAATCGCATATCGCGATAACCCTTTGCCATTGTAAGTGCTCCTATAATCCCTGATAGCAGTCCTAGTTGACTCTGCCAATCGCTGTCGCAGGTGTTATGTAGTCTGCATTGATATCTGTTGTTTGCCTATGCCGATTGTGATTGCTGATCAGATTTAGACCGTTGATCTGCAAGATCTGATGGCTACTGTGCATTTGCTTGTTCTGCCTCTCATACTCTATCTTTTTCACTATTTTCATGTGTTTTCTCTAGTTTTTGCCTCTCGATAATGTATTTTAGCCATTCTAGGGGTTCTTGGCATGCGATTGTTTTGATCTTTGGCATGATTTCAATACTTAGAGAGTGTTCTTGGATCCATTTGGATCACGTCTTCGTACTGATTTCGGACCACCAAAAGTTGGTTTTCAAGCATCGCTTAAGTGAGGATACAGCTGCCTCACTTGCCCAATCTCTATCCATTTTATGCTACTGGTCTTTTAACCTTTGAGCCCAACTCTAAGGTACTCCACATCCCCTTTGTTATGAAACCAGCTCAAGAAAAGATAGAAAAGATAGATCAATGCCTTAAAATTCAGCCTCTTCGAGGGGGCAACCTCCTTTACATTACATAAATGAACAATTCTTGGATGATACAAATGAAAAAACCTCCTTTCTATATATAGGAGTCTAAGGAGTCACAATATAATCCAGCCGACATAACAATAATAATATAAAGCCACAAAAATAACAATAGAGGGATTCTATGGGGCACAGAAATAATAATATGGGGGTAATAGGGGCACAACAATATAAATAAGGGGTATAACTACAATAGTAATGGGGTAATCACTAGTATTATAGGGACCCAACATTCCCCTCTCCTTCAAAAAAGTGTTGTCCTCAACGCTTGAGTAGTTCTGGATACTTTTGCATAAAATTCTCATCCTCCCATGTGGAATCTTCAACGGATAAGTTCTTCCACTTGATAAGATACTCTGAAATTGATCGATATTGTAGCTGTTGAGTTCTTGTTTCTGTGATTGCTTCCGGTTCCAATATAATTTTTCCTTCCTCGTCAAGTTCTGGCAATATTGTTTGAACTGGGAACTTGTCGCCTATAACCTTCTTTAAACATGAAACATGGAAAACTGGGTGCAATCGAGAAGCTGCAGGAAGCTCCAATTTGTATGCCATAGTACTAATCTTTTCCAACACCTTGTACGGACCATAATACTTTGGTGATAATTTATTATCCTTCTTAGCTTGCTTTAGGGACATTTGCTTATATGGTTGTAGCCGTAGGAATACCCAATCACCTACATCAAAACTTCTTTCACTGCGATGTTGATCTGCCTGTTGTTTCATTCTATTTTGTGCCAACACGAGGTTATCCTTTAAGAGTTGGAGGACTTGTTGTTGATGTTCGATGTGATGTTCCACTGCTTGAACCTTAGAATTTTCTCTTAAATATGATGTGATTGATGGTGGTTGGTACCCATAAAGTGCCATAAATGGGGTCATTTTTGTTGTTGTATGGAAGGAAGTGTTATACCACCATTCAGCCAGAGGCAATCATTTGACCCATTGTGTCTGTTTATCAGATACAAAGCAACGAAGATATCCTTCCAAACATTTGTTTACTATCTTAGTTTGCCCATTAGATTGAGGATGATAAGATGAGCTATGAGCTAACTGAGTACCCAGACAAGAAAATAATTTTGTCCAAAACTTTCCAGTGAAAATGGGATCTCTGTCACTTACAATAATCTTTGGGTTTCCATGTAGCTTTTTAATTGTTTCCATAAATGCAGTAGAAACTGTACTGGCTTTAAATGGATGTGATAATGCTCAAAAGTGTGCATACTTGGTAAGTCTGTCAACTACCACCATGATGACACTCTTTCCCTCAGACTTGGGTAAACCTATGATAAAATCCATTGAAACCTCCTCCCAACGTTGGCTTCGAATGGATAAAGGTTGTAATAGACCCGGTGTCTTAATTGTTTCAACTTTATTTTGTTGGCAAACCAAACATTCTGCCACAAACTTTTGAATATCTGATTTAAGGCCATCCCAAAAGAATTCCTTCTTAACCCTGTGGTAAGTTTTTAAAAACCCTGAGTTCCCTCCTAAGGGAGAAGTGTGAAATTCCATAAGAATCTTTTGTTTTAGCTGGGAATTCTTACAGAGGTATAAGCGATCTTTGTACCATAACGAATCATTTTGCCAGCTAAATGTATCAGAAGTACTGGAATCTTGTTGTAGCTTTCGAATAAGTGCCCACACTTCTTCGCCATTCTTCCATTCCTCCTTTGCTTCGTTTATCCAATCTGGTTGGATAATAGAAATGGCACACAACAATGCTTCCATATCCTCGTTCTTTCTTGAGAGTGCATCTGCCACCACATTTTTCTTCCCTTTTTTGTAGATGATTTCAAAGTCATAACCCAACATCTTTGTGACCCACTTTTGTTGCTCTTTAGAGGATAATATTTTTTCTAAAAAGTATTTAAGGCTATCATGATCAGTTTTTACCTTGCAGTGTCTTCCCATTAGGTAGGGTCGCCATTTCTTAAGTGCATGGAGTATTGCCAACATTTCCTTCTCATAAATAGCTTTGCTTAAAAACTTTCCCTTGATTGGATGACTTTCAAAAGCAATGGGTCTTTCATCTTGCATTAGAACAGCACCAATTCCATTTCCTGAAGCATCACATTCCACAATAAAGGTTTTTGTGAAGTCCGGTGTAGCTAAGACCGGTGCTTGGCACATTGCCTCTTTAAGATGTTTAAAGGCCTTTGTTGCTTCCGGAGTCCATGAAAATGAATATTTCTTCAATAATGTTGTTAGAGGTGCTGCTATTCTCCCATAATTCTTAACGAACTTGCGATAATAACCTATCAACCCAAGAAATCCTCGCAGATGCTTTATGAATGTGGTGATTTTCCATTCCTTAATGGATTTAATTTTGCTAGGGTCTACCTTAACTCCTTCATGAGATACAATATGACCCAAATATTCCACCTCCTGGGCTCCAAAGAAACATTTGGATCTTTTTGCATATTATTGTTTCTCCTCCAATAGTTGTAGCACGTTGTCAACATGTCCAACATGATCCTTCCAAGACTTGCTGTAGATTAGTATATCATCAAAAAATACCAACACAAAATTTTCTAAGGAATGGTTTGAAAATTGAATTCATCAAACCTTGAAATGTTGAAGGTGCATTGGTAAGGCCAAAAGGCATGACCCAAAATTCATAATGACCCTCATGAGTTCTATATGTCGTTTTCAGAATGTCTTTAATCTTCATTCTAATTTGATGATATCCCGAACGAATATCCAGCTTGGTGAAGTAAATTGATCCATGCAATTCATCCAGTAATTCATCAATGACAGGAATGGGGAACTTATCTTTAATAGTGAGCTTGTTGAGCTCCCTATAATCTGGACACATGCGCCATGATCCATCCTTCTTGTGCACCAATACTACTGGAGCTGAGAAAGAACTTTGACTCGGTTGAATTATACCAGCCTCTATCATTTCTGCAACCATACGTTCAATTTCACTTTTTTGGACATATGGATATCTGTACGGCCTGATGTTTGGAGGAACACTTTGTGGAATCATATGAATAGCATGATCATGATCACGCATAGGTGGGAGACCTTTGGGAGTCTCAAATACCTTGGAATGATTGTCCAGGACTTTTTGGAGATCTGGAGAAATAAATGATTCCAATGTGGAAACATCTAGTGAACATAATTGTGCAATTACACCTCTTTGCTCCTTTTTTAGAAGCTTTTTCATGCCATTTATCTTAGCTTCCACACCATTTATCTTAGCATCTGTTAACTTTTGTGAGCGTGACATTTGTTGCACTTGTTCTTGTAATTTTGATATATCATGTAGCATTTCTTCCTCTTCTTCCTGAGTCATGCTAGAGATTTCAGGTTCCTTACTAGGTGTTTGCATTTTCTTTACTCGGGGCATTAGTTACTGATAATAATGCTCTACTATGCCCTTTGAATTCCTTCAAAATAAATTTTCAAACCAAGCTTAAGCAAAAATTTAAAAAATCTACACACATTTTTTCACTTTGTAGGAGCTCGATATTGCCTCTGATGTATCTCTGTACTTTCCAGTCATCTAATTCTAAAATTGTGGTCTGTCGTAGCTCTCTGTGTCCTCTTTCCAATGCCACAAGTCTGACCCAAATTGGATTCTCCAAGGAAGAGTTATGCGAAATCTCCCACAGTGACTTGATTATAGACTAGTTCAGTAGACCTAACTTGTACGACGTGCCGCGAGTCACTATTTTGACTTTTGGATCCAAAAAACACCCACAACAAACTACAATCCGTCCTCTTTCTGCACCTTTTTACGAAATTTCAATCCGATCCTCAGAGAGAAAGTTACGACGATTTTCCCCAGGTCACCTGTTTTGAATGTAATTCAGGAGTCTGCAAAAAGACCAACTTCCTCAGATCATATCTCCGAAAATATCACGCGAAAAGCTCTGAAATTCAGACCCAAGGTTCAACGCCAATTCTTCTCAAATGGGTTTTTTTTCGACTTCTGAAACGTCGCAGAAAAAAAGTTATAGAGAAAATGCCACGATGACCTATTTGGAGCAGCGAAACCCTAGAATCCAAAGCTCTGATACCAAATGTTATGAAACCAGCTCAAGAAAAGATAAAAAAGATAGAGCAACGCCTTAGAATTCAGCCTCTTCGAGGGGGCAACCTCCTTTACATTACATAAATGAACAATTCTTGGATGATACAAATGACAAAACCTCCTTTCTATATAGGAGTCTAAGGAGTCACAATATAATCCAGCCGACCTAACAATAATAATATAAAGCCACAAAAATAACAATAGAGGGATTCTATGGGGCACAGAAATAATAATATGGGGGTAATAGGGGCACAACAATATAGATAAGGGGTATAACTACAATAGTAATGGGGTAATCACTAGTATTATAGGGACCCAACACCCTTGCACGTAGTCCTCATCTTCTTTTCTAGAACTATATCTTCCTACAACTCATTAAGGTATTTAGGAAATAGATCATCAATGGGAGGCAATTGACATTTCTCTTTTGGATCTTCAATTAAAGAAGGTTCAAAGAGTCTTAAATTTTCTTCATTTACCACTGAATAGATGCATGTATGCTGGCAGATCAAGGCGGAAAGCATTATCACCAATTTTCTAAAGTACCTTAAAGGGTCCATACATTATTGCCTTCAACTTCTTTCCTTCACCTTGCATTTTGTCCTTTCTGATATACAACCAGAATTGATCACCAACTTGGAAGTTGTGCTCCACACGATGTTTATCATGCTTTTCCTTGTACTTGGCTTGGCTCTTTTCTAGCTATTCCTGCACTACTTGGTGAATTTCTTGGATATGTTCAATGAATCTGGTTGATTTGTCCACATCACTGTGTCCATCAACTACTATGTCTTTTTCAAAGACAAAATCCAATAGAGGCCTTGGTATAAAACAAGAACAGGTCTCAAGAGGAGATCTCTATGTAGAAGAATGTTTAGCACGGTTGTAAGCATGTTGCACATAACATAAATGTTAATCCTAAACCTTGGGATGCTTGCTGCAATAACCCCTAAGCAACTATATAATTGTCCTGTTGACTACCTATGTTTGGCCATCTGTTTTTGGGTGAAAGGTTGTGCTCTTCTTCAGTATGGTGTCCATTAATTCCCACAAACTTGACCAAAGCTTTACAACAAATCGAGAGTCTCGATCAGATACTATGGAAGTGGGTAATCCCAACCGTAGCCAGACATGCTGAAGCAACAACTTCGCTGTTTGTTCTACTGTAATCTGCTTATGACAAGGTATTAAAATGCACATTTTGTTGAACCTGTCCATTATAACATATATATAGTCATGTCCCTTTGTAGATTTTGGCAATCCCCCAACAAAGTCCATGGAAACACTTTCCCAAGGATGGGAAGGAATTGGAAGTGGAGTGTACAAGCCCAGTTTTCTATTACTGGGCTTGCTTTTAGCACACATGGTACACCCTCTTACATATCTAGAACCTATTTCATGCATTTCTGGCCAATAGCAGTATCTTTGAAGCTGTGCAACTGTTTTACTTACACCAAAATTACCTAATATCAGAGAAGTATGTTGCTCCCTAATTATGTTAACTATTTCTATTTGTGGAATGCATAGCTTTCCTAAATAATACAAGAGTTGGTCCTTAGCATAGTAATCCAATTCTTCTACCTTTTTTCCATTACTTAAAGCTGCATATACATCTTTAACGTCTATATCATGAGCATAGTGTTCAAGGTAGCTTTCATGCATTACTGAGTTATGCTTACGTATAGTAGATACATTTAGGATTGGTCTGGACAACATATCTGCAACTTTATTGTGTATGCCTCTTTTATATGTGATGACTAAATGAACTTTCTATAAGAAGCCCATCCACCTATAGTGTCTTGATTGCCACAATTTAGTTTGTGAGTGCAAGTACTGAAGTGGCTGATGATCAGTATGTATAACTGTTTCTTTTCGCATTAAGTAATGTTTCCACATCTTCACATTCTGGAATAATGCATACAATTCTTTATCATATGTAGGATAATTAACTACTGCAGAATTAAAAGTCTCAGAATGGTAGCATATGGGTTTACCATGTTGCATTAACACTGCTCCCATGGCATAGTCACCGACATATATTTTGATATCAAATGGTTGTTGAAGATTTGGCAATGCTAGTACTGGTGCTATACTAATTTTTTCTTTCAAGGTGTCGAAGGCTTTCTGTTGTTTGCCTCCCCACTGAAACACCTTGTTCAATCCAATCAAAGCATGTAAGGGAGCTAAAATTAAGGAAAGGTTACCAATAAATATTGTCCAATATTCTGATGCTCCTAGGAAGCTTCTAGCTTCTGTAGAAGAATTGGGTTTAGGCCAGTTTACAATGACTGCAACCTCAGAGGGATCTATCTTCAATTCACCACCCCCTACAATATGACCCACATAATTCAAGATGTTCTACCAAATTCACATTTTGATAACTTAACATAGATATTTTGTTTTTTCAAAACATCTAGAGTCTTCTTTACATGCTTCAAATGTTCTTCCCATTTTTCACTGAAAACAAGAATTTCATCCAAATATACAACTAGAAAATCATCAATAAAAGGCTCAAGTACATCATTCATAACTCTCATGAAAGTGGCAGGAGCATTAGTTAAGCCAAAATGCATAACTAGCCATTCATATAGTCCTTGCTTTGTTTTGAAAGAAATCTTCCATGCATCTTGCTTTGCTACTCTAACCTGCTGGTAACCACTACGCAAGTCCAACATGGAAAAGTAAACAACTTCCTTCAACTGATCTAATAGACCATCAATGCGAGGAAGGGGATAATGACTCTTGATTGTTATTTTATTCAGTGCTCGGTAATCAATGCCCATCCTCCATGAACCATCTTTCTTTATCAACAACACAATTGGAGATCCACATGGTGATGTGCTTGCTCTTATGAGCCCTTCCTTGAGCAGCTCCTCTACTTGGTTGTTGATCTCTGCATTCTCTAAAGTGGATAACTTGTACATTCCGATGTTAGGCAATGGAGCATCTTGCTGCAAATTAATATCATGTACAATTTCCCTTTTGGGTGGCAGACCTTTAGTTTCTTGAAATAGGATATCATATACTGAAACGAATTTTTCTAAATCAGCTTGTTGTTTAGCATCATAGCCTTCAAATACATGGGTTTTATCAAGTTTCTTTTCCTTTACAACCATAAAAAAAAATGCTTGCATGAATTTACAATTCTTTTCATCTTCCCTTAGTTTATGAGAGTATAATTATTCTTGAGTGTATGAGCTCTTACAATATATTTCATTCCATCTTCAACGAGTTGATACTTATTTTCAGCTCTATATAAAATGGCTTTTCTATCATACAAGTAAGGACTTTCTAAAAAAATTCCACATGTATCCAAGGGAACGATATGTAACTCAACCTCATCTACAAATGCTGACCCAAAAATAAAACCTAAGTTTGCATTGTCTAGTCACTTGTAGCTTTGCTTTATCACATACCGAACCTAATGGATATGGCTTCTTGTGAGGTGTGGTTAGTAGTCCCAATTTCTTTACAAGTGCATCAAAAATTAACTTTACTTGTGAGCCAGTATCAAGCAAAGTATTAATCTTTTGATGCTTGGAAATAACTCTAATATGAAAAAGCTCATGTATTGTCCTCTCATTTTCTTCACTATCAATAGTTTGTGCAAAATTAATAGTAGATGCTTCAGAATTTTTACCTTTTATACCTGTGGCTGCGATTGTTGTTTCATCACTTGAGTTTGACCCTGTTGGGTCCCTATAATACTAGTGATTACCCCATTACTATTGTAGTTATACCCATTATTTATATTGTTGTGCCCCTATTTTGTTATTTTTGTGCCCCATAGAATCCCTCTATTGTTATTTTTGTGGCTTTATATTATTATTCTTAGGTCGGCTGGATTATATGGTGACTCCTTAGACTCCTATATATAGAAAGGAGGTTTTATCATTTGTATCATCCAAGAATTGTTCATTTATGTAATTTAAAGGAGGTTTCCCCCTCGAAGAGGCTAAATTCTAAGGCGTTGATCTATCTTTTCTATCTTTTCTTGAGCTAGTTTCATAACATTTGGTATCGGAGCTTTGGATTCTAGGGTTTCGTTGCTCCAAACAGGTCATCGTGGCATTTTCACTATAAATTTTTTTCTATGACATTTCAGAAGTTGCAAAAAAACCGATTTGAGAAGAAATCGTGCTGAATCTTGGGTCCAAATTTCAGAGCTTTTCGCATGATATTTGGGGAGATATGATTTGAGGAAGTTTGTCTTTTTGCAGACTCATGAATTACATTCAAAACAGGTGACCTGGGGAAAATCGTCATAACTTTCTCTCTAAGGATTGGATTGAAATTTCATAAGAAGTTACAAAACGAGGACAGACTGTAGTTTTTTGTATGTGTGTTTTAGATCCAAAGGTTGAAACAGCGACTTGTGGCATGTCGTACAATTTCGCTCTACTGAACTAGTCTAAAAGAAAGTCACTGTGGGAGATTTCACATAACTCTTCCTTGGAGAATCTAATTTGGGTCAGACTTGTGGCATTGGAAAGAGGACACAGAAGGCTACTACAGGTTGCAATTTTAGAACTAGATGATCCGAAATTACAGAGATACATCAGATTCAATATCAGGCTTCTATAAAGTGAAAAACGTTGTGTAGTTTTTTTTTTCAATTTTTGTGTAAGCTTGGTTTAACGGAATTCAAAGGGCATAGTAAAGCATTATTATCAGTAACTGATTCCCTGAGGAGAGAAAATGAAAACACCTAGTAAGGAACCTGAAAGCTCTAGCATGACTCATGAAGAAGAGGAAGAAATGCTACATGATATATCAAAATTCCAAGAAGAAGTGCAACAAATGTCACGCTCACAAAAGCTAACAAAAGCTAAGATAAATGGCGTGGAATCTAAGATAAATGGCATGGAATCTAAGATAAAGGGCATGGAAGCTAATATGGATGATTCAAAGAGAGATTTGAAGAGAGACATGGCAGATTTGAAGATCGATTTGATGACAAACATGGAAGAATTGAAGAAGTTGCTACAAGAAAGGGTCATTAATAGTGAAAGGGTAGTAAAGGAAACTCATGATGAGAACAAAAGAAATGTTAATCATGATTCCATAGACTCTAATGTTGGATTGAAGACCCACCATATTCCAAAAATCGATATGAGGAAGTTTGATGGCAAGGATCCTGCCACATGGATATTACAGATGGAGCAGTTCTTCGATCTCAATAATGTGCAAAACACACAAAAGGTACGTATGGCAACTGTATATTTGGAACCAAATCAGTTTGTATGGTATCAATGGCTTTGCTCTCGTAAAAAAATTATCACTTGGGCAATTTTTACGGAAGAATTGATAGCACATTATGAAGATACAAAAAGCAACACTTTTTTTAGCCAATTGATAAGTTTCAAACAAAAGTGTTCAGTAATGGAGCACATTAAGGAGTTCCAAAAATTGAACATAAGGGTAAAAGATATTCCAGAGGAGCATATGATTGATGTGTTCATAGTCTTTAAAGGATAATATCCAACATGATGTTCGCCTTTGGGAACCTGATTCATTAGAGAAGGCATTCAGGTTAGCAAGAAAAATGGAAAGCAAAATTATGGCAACCAGGAATCATACCACTCACAACTATAAAGATGGAAGTGTTGTTGCCCCTAGTCTTCCACAACCTATAAGGTTGACACCACAACAATTGGAAGAAAAAAGAGCAAAAGGGCTTTGTTACAGTTGTGATAGCAAATACACTAAAGGTCATAAGTGTGCTGAGAAGAAATTATTCTACATAGATTGTGAAGAGGAAGAAGAAAAGGAGCAAGAAAGGTCAAAAGAAGAAGATATACTCCAGGAACAAAGCCTAGATGAAGAAAAAATAAATCCGACCATATCTTGTAATGAATTGGTGGTAATTACCACTCCTCAAACCATCAAGATAGAATGACAAATTAAGAAGAAAAAGGTAATAGTGTTGATTGATTCAGGAAGCACGCATAATTTTATTCATTGTAGGGTAGCAAAAGAATTGAATTGCTTCCTTTATCCAAAACCAGAATGTCAAGTTATGATTGCAAATGCAGGAACAATAAATTGCTCTGGAAGGTGCCATAATATCAAGCTATCCATGGGAGAATATGTATTAACTAGCCCAATGCTTTCCATTCGAATGGGAGGTGCTGATGTGGTACTAGGAGTCCAATGGCTGTAATCCTTGGGCACAATAGCTTTTAATTTTCAAGAACTTTTCATCAAATATTCTACGGAAGGAAAGGAAGTTGAATTAAGGGGTATTGCAGGAAAGCCAGGAAAGATAATCAGCTCTAATGGCATGACAAAGCTTCTAAAAAAGGAGCAAAGAGGTGTAATTGCAGAATTATGCTCGCTAGATGTTTCCACATCAGAATCATCTATTTCTCCAGATCTCTAAAAAGTCCTGGACAATCATTCCAAGGTATTTGAGAATCCCAAAAGTCTCCCACTTATGCGTGATCATGATCATGCTATTCATCTAATTCCAGGAAGTGTTCTTCCAAACATCAGGCCATATAGATATCCCTATGTCCAAAAAAGTGAAATTGAACGTATGGTTGCAGAAATGGTAGAGGTTGGTATAATTCAACCAAGTCAAAGTTCTTTCTCTGCTCCAGTAGTATTGGTGCACAAGAAGGATGGATCATGGCACATGTGTCCGGATTATAGGGAGATCAACCAGCTCACTATTAAAGATAAGTTCCCCATTCCCATCATTGATGAATTACTGGATGAATTGCATGGATCAATTTACTTCGCCAAGTTGGATCTTCGTTCGGGATATCATCAAATCAGAATGAAGATTGAAGAAATTCCGAAAACGGAATTTAGAACTCATGAGGGTCATTATGAATTTTTGGTCATGCCTTTTGGCCTTACTAATGCACCTTCAACATTTCAAGATTTGATGAATTCAATTTTTAAACCATTCCTTAGAAAATTTGTGTTAGTATTTTTTGATGATATACTAATCTACAACACGTCTTGGAAGGATCATGTTGAACATGTTGATAGGGTGCTACAACTATTGGATGAGAAACAATTGTATGCAAAAATATCCAAATGTTTCTTTGGAGTCCAGGAGGTGGAATACTTGGGTCATATTGTATCTCATGAAGGAGCTAAGGTAGACCCTAGCAAAATTAAATCCATTAAGGAATGGAAAATCCCCACATCCATAAAGCATCTGTGAGGATTTCTTGGGTTGACAGGGTATTATCGCAAGTTTGTTAAGAATTATGGGAGAATAGCAGCACCTCTAACAACATTATTGAAGAAAGATGCATTTTCATGGACTCCGGAAGCAATAAAGGCCTTTGAACATCTTAAAGAGGCAATGTGCCAAGCACCGTTCTTAGCTACACCAGACTTTACAAAAACCTTTATTGTGGAATGTGATGCTTCAGGAAATGGAATTGGTGCTGTTCTAATGCAAGATGAAAGACCCATTTCTTTTTAAAGTCGTCCAATCAAAGGAAAGTTTTTAAGAAAAGAAATTTATGAGAAGGAAATGTTGGCAATACTCCATGCACTCAAGAAATGCCGACCCTACCTAATGGGAAGACACTTCAAGGTAAAAACGGATCATGATAGCCTTAAATACTTTTTAGAACAAAGATTATCCTCTGAAGAGCAACAAAAGTGGGTCACAAAGATGTTGGGTTATGCCTTTGAAATCATCTACAAAAAAGGGAAGTAAAATGTGGTGGTAGATGCACTCTCAAGAAAGGATGAGGATGTAGAAGCATTATTGTGCGCCATTTCTATTATCCAACCAGATTGGATAAACGAAGCAAGGGAGGAATGGAAGAATGATGAAGAAGTGTGAGCACTTATTCGAAAGCTACAACAAGATTCCAGTACGTCTGATACATTTAGCTGGTGTCATGCGCAAAGAGTCAATTTTGCGGACAAAACCGACCTCCCTACAAGCTAAGGCTTTCCAGTGACAAACAAGAAAAATAAACACTACCTTCCTCTAAATATGCATTTAGAATACAAGTAATCAGGTGATAACATACCTTTAGTCCAACGCTTTGTAGTAGTCCAGCCTCGCCGATCCGGATGAGCTCCTCCTTCTCTTCGAAACCTGCATTCACTAACAAGCCAAAAGATTAAATAGCACTTGATAAACTTATAAAATAACACATATTCATCATACAGACCAAGGAGTATATGAAACAAATCACGAATAACAATCTGTTGAGAAAAATGAGTTTATTTGTATTAAGTGGAAACAAAAGAAACCATTACAACCTAAGCCTTGGTGTTGTGCAGGTCTCTCCTAGGGTCCAGCAAGAGTTCTCCTTTACATTGATCAGCTAACCCACTTCCAAATAAGGCTAGGAAAGGATGGGAATCTCTCCTCTCAAGCTCTATAAGGGAGTCCTAATTCCAGCAGCATCTACCCTTAGGAATGTTCAGCTTTAAACCTCTCCTCCCTCTGGCCCAATGCTTGTATTTATAGTGCTCTAGAGGAAGTTAATCAGGTCCACCATCAATGGGATAAGCCCCTCTTTGAATGGGATAGCTCCCCTCTTGATGGGATAAGCTCCTCTTTCATAGGGATACATGAACCATCTGGAGGAGCTCAATACACGTCAAACAAGCTTCTAGAATTCTCTAGAAATGACCACAAGTAATTTTTTTGAAGTGAAACTTACACCTTTTGACCTTTACAGGAGTACACACCCACCCCTTTACAGACAGAGCGTACAAGTACACATGTATTGTGAACTTGAGGTGAGTACACGCTGGTAAGGCTAAGAAAAACTGCGTACCCAGAGATATATAGATCTTTAAAGACTTTCTCTCTTTTTTGGAGTTTGACATGAAGAGCAGAGGTATGAGAATTGCCAAGGAGGATAGTATGACAATTGATAGAGCCATACTGACTGTAGATAGTCATGGTGACAAATTTTAGTGTAATAGATTGCCCCCTAAAGTGCGAAGCTTGTAGTAGATTAGGGTTTTATATCATCTAGGAAGGGTGAAGTACTTTATCATTTCAAGGATTATCTTGTGGAGAGCCCAGTCGGAACCTGCAAATATTCAACACAAAATACATATATAAGATCATATCATCGCTGAGGTAGGCATTCCCATACTCAGATCAAGAACTTTAACTAACAAACTAACTACTGCTCTGATACAGGAATGATTTCGCAGTACATCATAATCATAGACTCTTGTAGACACTGTATGGACGCAACCATCTGTTTATAGTTGGTCTACTATACAATGAATACAAAACTCCTCGTAGCCTGGATGGTGGAAACTAGATCCAGGGTCTTCATTTCTACTTCCCAAAAAGGTACGATTCTATCCATGCGAATAAATGAGTTGATGTCGAGCATGGCAGAAACCACTTGATTACCAGTCGATGATGTAAACTGTTAACAAGTGTGAGAGAGACAACCAGTGATGTCAATGGTTCTCAAAGTACCCAGTACAAACCATGAGATGTGAATGAATGAGTTGATGTCGAACATTTCACGAAGTCCTTCGATCGAAAGTCAATGATGTAAACCGTCGTCAAAGGCGAGAAACTTGCCATTGTTGCATGCAGATTTCAAGGTACTGACGATTTCTAGGTCCTATTTCTAGATAATGTGCTGATGTCGATAGAAAGTGACCCATTGCAGGCAAGCCCACAACACGAAATCATAGATCAAGTTGAAGAAATGTAGCTGTAAGGACTGACTCAGGGATGGTCGAGATGGATGATGGGTATTTTGTAGATGAATGATTTATTTGCAGTGACCTCTTGAACACATAACGACACAACAGATGGCTTGGTGACATTTGACCCAAAGTTAATACCTGGCTAAAGACTTTCAATGTGGTTTGATCAACTGTGAGGCAAAGGATTTCCCAACCCAGGTGAATGAAAAGTGTCGTGTTCAAGAGTGGTGATAAGGCTTCTTCTGAGACAAAGGATAACAAATAGGCTCATTTTTCTCTCTTCTCCCCCACCATTTCTGGCAAGTACCTCTTTATTTTTTACAAGCTTGAGGAGGATAACATATGCTTGATTATAAGCTCATCCTTCGGATGAGTCCAACTTAGTTTTGATTCGAACCCTAAGAAGGAGTGGTCTGTTCCTGTTTGTAATCGAACAGGTCCTTTACTGTGAAATTTTAATGAGTCCAGTATAGGAGAAACTCGGCGTTTTTCAATTTTAGAGAGTCTGAAAAACTTAAGAGGACTCCAGGGTTGAACTTTTTCGTAAATTTGTGTTTCCCAAGCTCGAAAAAGTATAAAATAATACTTGAGAGAACCGCTTGATCTTGCAACCAAGGAGTACTTTCATGATTAGTGTCTTTGACCTGAAAAGTAAAAAGCGATCAAGGACACGTCGTTTTATTTCCAGTATCGTATTTGAAACGATAAAAAACCGGCAATGTTTTCCTGTTTTTACGGTTAGAAAAGGGCTATAAGGGGACCATCTTTTAATTCCGTTTTAACGAGTGTAAAAGAAACGCTCGGCAATCTTTTCATGTTTTAGGAGTCAGAAAAGGGCTTAAAAGATGACTCTGATGTTTTTGTTTGTGAAAAATGACAATTTTCCCTAAAAATCCTTTTATCCTACGCAAAAACCAACACATTACTCATACCTATTTAAAGATAGATAAAAATACTTCGAAAAATACCTTTTCATGGTGGAAAATAAACAAATTTGACATTTATTTACTCAAAAAACCTATAAAAAGGGCTTTTACCATTTCATTTTTACCATTTTACTATTGAGGAGAGAAAAAGGGCTTTTGGCAAGAAACTTCCCGTCGACATTGCGGAGAATCCGACCGTCAAAATCGAACGCCGTCTCATCAGGTATTCTACAACATCCTCCCTTGCATTTCCATCCGTTTAGAATTTGTTTTTAAGCTTTAGTTTCATTTTTTGGAGGCCTTGGGGTTTGAAGGTCCGCTTTTCGGGGTAGGCAGGTGCCCCATGGGTGACCTGCGTACCCCAACATTTTCTCAGTTGGGAAAATTTCGGGCGTACGCAGCTTGCCTTAAGAGAACCTGCATACATACGCCCTATCTCTAAAGGAGGGCTGCGTACACCGTGGAAAGGATTTTCAAACCCCCATTTCTCCAAAATGAACCAAAAAATTTTAATTTTATGGACTCTAACAGATGTTTTATGGTGTGTAGATTGCCCACCATTCTTGATTGGCGCGAGAGAGAACACGAAGATGTTGATTTGGCCGCCATTAATCACCAACCTTCCATTGATGTTTTGAAGGCATGCGGTCTTTACAAATACTGGGCCATACCTGGCATGAGGGCCTAGGTGCGCTTTCTAGAGTGGCTGGTTGAAAGGTGGAACGTTCAGGATCAGTGCTTTTACATTGGAGGGCACCAGCTCGAGATAGAGCCCTCAGATATTTACTTTCTCACTGGTTTGCCCAAGAGGGGCGAACAATTGACTCTGTCGGGGACTAGGCCGGGTGGCCAGTCCATTGCTAGTCTCCGACTAGAGTGGTGTAATAACCAAAACCAAGATAAGGGGATAGAGATTAAAAAGATATCCCGACCTGAACTTATGATAATTGCCTTTACAGTTACCAGACTTTGCGGGGCTGCCGCTTTGCACATTGCCACTGGATCCCAGATGCGGATGGCGATTGATTGCTATCGGGGCACCATTTTCAACTGGTGCGATGCTGTGTTGGCCAATTTAAAGGGCCAACTGACTAGGACCAAAAACAGACAGCTGAAGACTTTTGGTTATGGGCCTTTAGTTGTGAGTTTTTCCCTAGAGAGGGTTCCGATGCTAATCCCACAGTAGCTCACTATTGAGGTTGGGCCTCCCCGAGAGCCTAAGTTGATGCGATGGGTTGCGGTGATGGCCCGTCATCCTGATGAGGGCATGGAGGTTGTCCAATTTAGACCAGAGTATTTTCACTAGTTAGAGAACCAAGTCTTCTCGATACAGGATTTTCCTTATGCCGGAGCTGATTTTCGTGGAAATCCGGACATGATTCTTCCACCGGGAGAACAGTGGGATGACATAGGTACTTCATTTTTCACAAGTTTTTAAATTATCTATTTTTTTGTTTTTATATCGTCTCAAAACTGACAGTGACAATTTTCAAAATGCAGATGTAGGCCCACAGCGTCCAGCCAATCTCCGGCCTTTCGAGAGGAGAGTACCAGTTGCACCGGCACCGGCCCCACAGGACGCGGCCGCAGAGACCTTAGCTGAGTTGGAACAAGACCTAGAGCGTCTTACGGCAGACATACCAGAGACGACTATAGATGATATTCCTATCAGACTTCAGCGCTATGTGGTCACAGTCCCAGGACCTTTTAGGAGGTTCTTATGTAGGGTAGCCCATGTAGTGGTGTCGTATAGAGAGCATCACCAGTGATTGGATGGTCACTTTTGTAGACACATGTGACATTTTGGTTTTTGTACTTATCATTTTTGCCGATCATAAGGTGTTTTTCAACCTATGATCGAAGACGATGTATTTTTTAACACACTCCTATCTATATATATCATTATTACCGACTTATCTTGTTAAACATGTGTGATGAAATGTTTTTAAATTTACATGTATGATTATCGCAAATGTCTGTCTAACATTCGAGAAGCAATTGCATCTGCTAATGTATTTAAAGACCTTGGAATATGCTGATATTCAATGTAATCAAATTCACGTTCGAAGAGACGCATTCTCAAAAATAACCTTAATAACACTGGATTTCTAATGGCATATACTCTATTAAGCTGTAATACAACGAGTTCAAAATCTAACCTCACTATTAAACTCTGAATCCCAAACGAAATAGATTCAGACAATAATTCAATCACTGCACTGTATTTTGCAATGTTGTTTGTTGTTTGACCGAGGCTCACCCCATGCATAGAAACTAACTCGTCAGAGGGCGAATAGATAACCAAAGCTGCAGAAGAGATATTCCATGTACTACGACAAGCACCATCAGCGAATCCAATGTACGTTTGGAGAGGCGTCGACATCTGCAATATCAAGAGTAAAACCAAGATAAGCCAGAATAACGACGAAAAACACACTTCCTAAGCTAAGCACATTGTCTATACTAACAAACACACCAGCTAGAAAGAAAAAACCTAACCTAACTAAACTCTCCATACCCATCATTTAAGCATAATACCTCTTCAGGTAAAGTCCATTTCTGGGTTTACCCAAAGAGTTCCCGTCAAAATCTACCAGCTCATAGGCCCCTTTTGCTAGCTTTTGCTTGACAACGTAGGGCCCATGCCACATAGGAACGAATTTTCCAGCACCTAATTTATTGTTAGCTTGATCATATAATAGCACTAGGTCTCCTTCCGAAAAATTTCGAGGGGTCACATTTCGATCATACTGAGCTTTCATACGTTTTGCGTGAGTCTCGATTGCCAATGCAGCGTCACGTCGAGTCTCATCTAATTGAGCTAAGTACAACAAACGCTTCTCCTCTTCGGAAGTAGCTGGAAGTAATTTGATAGCCATTTGAAGTGACGGGATTTCGCATTCAATGGGCAGCACAGCTTCCAAACCATAAACTAGTTGGAAAGGAGTGAACCCTGTTGATGTTTTCACTGAGGTTCGGTACACCCAGAGCGCGGAAAATAACATGTTGTGCCAATTCGACCGATGAATACTGATGATTCGTCGGATCATGATAACTAAAACTTTGTTGATAGACTCAACCAGACCGTTCGCTTGTGGATAATAAGGAGTTGAGCTATCGTGACGCAAACCAAGCTAGCCTGTAAGTTCTGTCATCATAGCATTTCGAAAATGGCACCCATGGTTAGTGATTATCGCTTGTGGGAAACCAAACCTAGCAATAATGTGATTGAATACGAAAATTGCAGCTGTCTTGCCGTCTGCCTCGACTGTAGGCATCGCCTCGGCCCACTTAGTAAAATAATCAACCGCAAGGATGATATACGCATGCCCCCCGGCCGAGTGAGGGTTACATGTAATAAAATCGATACCCCATTTGCCAAAAGGACCAACGGAAATTATAGGGTGGAGAGGAGCAGGTGGTGCGCGCATCTTGCAATCAAACACTTGACAGTTGTGGCATTTCCGAACCGCAATAATACAGTCTTTAAACAAGGATGGCCAGAAGTAGCCAACGCGCAATATCTTTTGGGCTGTGGCATACCCAGACATATGACTGCCACACGCTCCAGAGTGACAGTCATTCAAAACCCTTTCAGCTTCCTCGCGAGTTAAGCAACGGCGAAAAACCAAGTCCGCCCCACGGCGATAAAGAGTATCTCCAATAATTTTGTACTGTTGGGACTGGAATCGAATTTTCCGACGTTTCGACTTTGAAACTTTGGGCCGAAAAGATTGGGTCTGGAGATAGACGATTATATCCCCATACCACGGATCTAAAGTGCTGATAAGAAACAAAGATTCGTCTGCAATGGGTTCCTCTGCCACAGTTTCTGTGTCAGCAGGCGGGAAATCACACATCAACTCTGCAAAAACTAAAGATTTCTTAGACTTAGATTTTTCAAACTCCAAGTCAAAATCTTGCAGGATAACGATCCATTTAGAGTACTTGCCCCTAGCAATTGTTTAGTCAAAACGTAAATCATAGGGTTGCAATCCGAAATGACTCTAGTTTTACGGAGCAGAATGTAGTGACGAAAACGTTGGACAGATTGAACGGCTGCCAAGGCCAATTTCTCCACATGTGAATATTTGAGCTCAGTGGGATTTAACGTCCGACTAAGATAATAGATCACATGTTCCATTCTGAATTCATCTTCCTGTACTAAGACCATTCCAATGGTGGAATGAGCGGCGGCGAGGTACAAAAAGTAATCCTGGTTGTAGTTGGGAGGATGCAGCAACGGTGCATGGGTCAACGCGTGCTTGAGCGCATCGAAAGCTTTCTGAGCTATCTCATCCCAAGAGAATTGAGCGTTCTGTTTCAACAACCGGGTAAAACCCTTGGTAATCTCGGCGGAGTTAGGAATGAATCGGCGTAAAAAGTTTGCTTTCCCCTGCAAACTTTGGAGTTGGCGAAGACTCGAAGGAGGAGGCAATTTGATGATAGCTTCTACCTTTGACGGATCGACGCGAATACCAGCTTTTGAAACTACAAATACCAGCAATCGTCCTACTTCTATATAGAAGACACATTTGTGTGGGTTCAACCATATACGATAATGCCTACACCTCATAAAAGTTGCTCGTAAATGGACAAGGTGATCAGTTCGATGTAAGGAGTGAGCGGGCAAATCATCGAGATACGGTTGCACAATGTGTTTGATGTCATGAAATGCATAGGATATCGCCCTCTGAAAAGTGGCTCCGGCATTCTTCAGCCCAAAAGGTAGTTTGCAATAAGCAAATGTCCCCCATGGACAAATGAAAGCCGTTTTTGGTTGATCGGCAGGTAGAATATTGATTTGATTGTAACCGGAAAAACTGTCCATAAAGGAAAATATTTCACTGCCGGCACAATCATCAATTATTTGGTCGATATAGGGTGTTGGATAGTTGTCCTTGGGACAAGCAAGATTGATATCCCTATAGTCGATACATATTCTTATTGTTCCCTGATTTTTGTTAACCAGAACAATATTCGATACCCAATCTGTTAACAGGATCAGATAAATGAAACCTGCTTTCAGCAGCTTCTCAACTTCTGCTTTAATCGCAACCGCTTTTCGTGGGTGAATCTGACGCAAACGTTGCCGGACGGGTTTAGCGTCCGGGTAAGTCTTGATCTCATGGACAACAATCGCAGGATCAATTCCTGGCCTTTCCTCATAGGACAGGGCAAACACGTCGCGGAACTCTTGAAATAAGGCCTTGTATGTTTGAATTTCGTCATCTGAACACGAGGCACCTATATGAATGTGCTCAAAAATTTCGGGCTTGACTGAAATTTCAATGGGAATAGTGCCGGAATGTTTCCCAAATTCAGCTCTGAATCAGGATGGTTCATTGGACTCTGAGCTTCTTTGACATATTCAGCTGTAAAGATTGATGAGAAATTGTTTTCAAAATGATCATCCTCAGGTAAAAATGAAGATCTATGATGGAGATCTTCCCATGGTAAATCGTCTACGCACAGGACTTCACAAAGTTGTTTGTCAAATGACACAACTTCGGGAAACGTTGTTAACTCCAAGGTTGACGCGAAAAGGGATTCCTCATGGACCACATTCATTTGGTCGATTCTGGTTGAACTTGGGTTGGTAAAAGACTGCACGGCTTCGTAGGCAATTTCATATGGACTCAAAGGCATCGCCTCACCAAATGAGTCTATCTCAGATTCAGAAGGAACAATCCAAGGATCCTCATAAACAATGGTGTCTGAAGTAATCATATGAATAGATGCAAATGAAGACACGACGTTGATTGGAGGAAAAGGAAAAGTTCCCAGTAAACCGGCATCTTTAACTAATCCTATGCCAACATCCTTATAAGGGATAGTCGTTTTACCGACATGCTGGATACTCTCTGAAGAGGCTGGGTTGGATGAAAAGTAAGCCAGCTGGTCTATGGTTACGATCTTGCCATTATGTGGAAACTTTATTACTCTGAAGACCGACGAAACAACCGCTGTCATAGCGTAAGACCAAATTCGACCCAAGAGAAGGTTGTAGTCTAGAGGGGCATCAACCACCTCCACATCTAGACTAACGGTTTTTCCTTCAACCCCTATAGGCAAATCCTGTAGAATGCCAAACGGATGGAACCCACGGCCATCAAAGGCCTTAAGTATTGTCGGGGATTGATTTAGTGAAGGAGAACCAAGCGATCTCCAGCACTGTATTGACATAATACACGTGGAAGCTCCCTCATCAATTACAGTCCGATGAATAGGCCTATTTTTTACTATCACTGGGATCTGGAAAGCCATCTAATGAGGAAAACGCGGTGTACTATTTTCTAGATCAAAGATTATTAGGTTCGGGTCCTGAACATCAACAGCTCCTATAGTCGACAAAAGTAATTTTCGCTGTGCTGGGCATGATTGCAGCACTTCCAAAGCCGACATTGCTGAGGGTGAAAGAGCTAAATGCTCAACAATGTTGTAATTCTGGGCCGCTCTCGCATGTGGATTGAAAGTAGACCTTCGAAGTACACCCTTGGCGGGCAGTTTGATTACTAAGTCAGGGTTAGGTTTCTCGATCTGTAGTGGATCGGAACCGGGAGCTGAGGTTGATGGATTTGAATGAGAAGATTCTGCTTCTTTCGATCCATCAATAGGACTCTTACTACCATAATCTTGCGATCGAGTCGCAATCCTTACATGAGACATCATCAATATGGGTTCTTCACTGGAACTCGAGGAAGAACCTATCATCTTACTCTCCTGCTTTGGAAATGGATCTTTCAAAACAGCAGGAGTTGGGGAACCCTTAACGATTTTCACAACCTCGGCCCGATGAGGGCAATCTCTTGTAAAACGATCCTCTACACAAATAAGACAAAGATATCAAGGTTTTTGCTTTTTGTCATTGGTTTCCGACTTTTCTATTTTCTCCTTTGGAGTCTTGTGTTCTTTATTCTTCTTCTTACCTTTCTTCTTCCCACCGTTTTTTGATTTAGCCGTAGATGACTCTACGGCGTGAATATTAGTGGAAACTTCAGCAGAAGATTCTCCTGTTGGGGAGTCTGGTAAGGTTATAATGGGCAAAGAATTCTTTGAAGACTTCTTCTTGCTTTTAGTATTCACTGTACCAATCATCCCATCAGCAGCATGAGATCCCGAAGGAGTATCCGCGATTTGATTTGACTTTGGAAGATCTGGGATCTTTTCGTGTAACGTACCTGACTGAGTGTAAACTAAGTCAAGGTACTGCGCTTGAGCAATCACTTGCTCCTCAGTAACTACTCCGGCCTTAGCTACGTCTTCAGTAATCTTCGGTAACAATGATTTAACAAACCATTCAGCTAAGATTTGGTCCGGGATAAAAACTTTCACTAATCGCCTTCGACGTCTCCACTCATGTATATGATCGGAAATATAAGTGGACGTCGACTGTTTTAATGAAGTTAGTAACTCCGTGCCATTATCATACATGACCAGCAATTGAAAATGAGTTAAGAACGAGGTAGCTAACTGACTAAAATTATAAAAAGAGGCCCGTGGTAACTCAATGTACCACTTGGCCGCGAGACCAATGAGCGTACGCTGGAAAAGATGTAAGCGGATCGAATCATCCGAGATGGAATTTGAAGCACACCAGAGGTGGTAAGTCATCACATGATTTGACGGATTCTCTCCAGACTTACCCTCAAACTTGGGAATGTCACTGGGCAACTTATTTGGCATTGGAGGCCAAAACGGAAGATAATTTATTGGATCGTTCATTAGGCGCGACAAGTCCGGTAAATCCAAAGTTGCGATAAACGGTAATTGCCAATTAGGATCCCTAAAACTCTGGGTCACAAGAGCAGTCCCAGGAGGAGGATATCCAGGATAACTTGGAATAGGAATCGCATTCAGGATATTGTATCGTCCTGGAAAACCAGGATTAACCGGACCGTACTGGGGTTGCTGAGGTTGTTGATAAAGGTACCCAGGATACGGTTGATACTGGTAAACTGGTTGCTGGACAGCAATCCCGTATTAGTACTGTCCCTGGTACGGTTGATAAGTGAATTGTGGTTGACTAGTGACAACCGTACTTAAACCAGGTTCTCCTACAGGCATCTGAACCGTAGTTTGAATCGTGGATCCAGACAATGGTAAAGATGTCTGAGGAGTAGTTGCAGAGACAGTAGAAACCGGAGCTGTCGACACTCCAGAAGTAAGTGTGGTGGAAGGAACAGATGTTGCGGTAGTTGCAGCAGTCGTTTGAGATGGAGTACTAGGTGCAATGGGCGACTGAGTAACTACTGAAGGTACAGAAGTTTGAACATTAGACTGGACTGGTTGCTAGGGTGAACCAGAAACTAAAGGTTGTCCAGTTTGAGATGACAACAGTACGCTTGGCTGCAACACCTGTTGAACTTGCAATGGATCCCACACTATGTTCATTCTGGGGTATTGACCCATGACAGGCTGAGGATATTGAGATCCATAACCGGATTGAGGGTAGGATTGATAATTGCAAGGAACATGTCCCGTACCTTGAACATAAGATTGACCTTGGGGTGGTTGATAACCTTGATTCGAGTACTAACCTTGAGGTAGATACCCTTGAGGTAAATACTGATACTGGGGTTGACCTTGAGGGATAAATTGATAATGAGGTTGACCTTGGGGTACATATTGAGGCTGGGGTTGACCTTGAGGAATGCATTGTACTATGGGTACATACTGTCCTTGAGGTTTCCCCCCAGACGCAATTTGTGTACCTTGAGGTTTCCCCCCAGGCGTTAATTGAGGCTGCCCCCCAGGTGGTAACTAGCCACCTTGAGGTTGAGAACCGGGAACTGAACCTAACATCATGTAAATGTCTCCTACACCCAATGGTTTATTACCATTATTTCCAGCTAATAACCCATGTTCAATGGGTTGAGGAGATGCTCCCGCAAAAGTACCAGAAAGTGACTAATACCTAGAGGGAACAGAAGGACCATCGTACAAGAAAGATTCAGGAGATTGAGTGAACACGGACGACTGACCAGACATATTTACAGGAGTATAAATACCTCCAGGTGGATAAGGAGTACGAGGTGGAGAAAAACTTGACCCTGAGTTGTCCAAATAATTGGCTAACGAAAGATACCAAGTAGTGCTTCTAGGAGGACTGTAAAAGATGGATTCACGCTCCCTTAGATCAATAGTAGGTTGATCTTCAAGGATAGAGATGCCTATTTCTTCCTCTGGAGCAAGTTCTTCAATAGCTATCAAACCAGCAGGAAGATTTTCGGTGATGACTCTTTCTACCCTAGATGAATCAGGAGCACTAGAAGTTGAAGTAACAGGTTCAGAGATTTTAGGTTCTTCGCCTATATCACTAGTAGATGAAAAACTACCAGCAAGCTCGGAAACTGCAATAGCTTCGGGATTATAACCTATTTCTAGACCTTGGTAAACTGGATGGACTACCAACGACGACTCTCCTTCTTCAGGTGAACCTACTTTACTGCCACTAGGAGTTACAAGGACTTTCAAACTTTTGTAATGACCCGAGACGTCTTCAGGAGGTTCACCCCGAAGTCTACGGGACTTCCTCAACAAATCAGCCACGGTAACAATCTCAGGAGACTGGCCCCGAAGTCTACGGGACTGTCTAGGTAATTCAGCCACAGTTAAAAACTTTTAACTACTGCACACGCAAACAAAGTAAAATCTCAAAGCAAACCGCCTAAAGTCTCTAAAGAACCAAACAAATTCGAATCACATGCCTAAAGAATCTAGGGTGTCAAACCATACACAAACAGTAGCCTTTCAGACCGAAAACACTAGTTGGTGATGAAGCCCAACATCGCCGAGTTCAGTACAGAAGTGGTGGGTGGAATAGTTACCACGGAAACCTGCTTAATGAATAGACCGGCACAAGTTCCTCCACTTTAACCGTCTCGAGTGAAGTGAACCCCCTGAAAAATCCAAGTGAGTCTAGCCGACGTCTGCTCCAAGTACAGTGGGATCTTCCCTTCACCGTCACCTAGGGTAGAATCCTAAAGATAATGCTCACTAAGGTTACCAACAGCAACAAATATACCTGGGCGAACAGTCTACGACCCGATAGCACGCAAGGGCAGATTAACAAGCTCAATCCCCTTGCCGGCTCCTTGACAATAATCTAAGGTTTACCGACAAGTGACCCCAGGCTCCTCGACAATAATCCGAGGTTTACCGTTTGTAGTACGTGCGTATCTGGCGTCTTTTCCAATGAAAGAGGATTGATCCCTTCACTGGTTCGGACACGGTCTCATGCTTCTCCTTTAAGAGGAGCTTTCCCATAGTACAAATGAAACAGTTGGATTTATCCTACCACAAGATGAGCTACTTGTTTGGTTTTATTATCTTGGAGAGTTAATTACTCTCCTACTCCAAGACACTAGCCTGATCTATATTGGTGTTTCAGAGTCCTAGTAAATAAAAAGTTACTAAGTTGATTTTACTTTAAGCGTTAATTTTTATGGCTTTTCTTTAGGACAAAAGGTAGTGGAGATGAAACTCATGGTGTCTAGACTCGACTCAAATCCACTAAAAAGATGCACTTAGGATGATTTATACTAATTTTCTTTTTCAATGAATTCCCTAGCTAAGAGAGTTGGAGAATGCAAAATTGATATAAAGACAACTTTCTTGGCAATGAAAATCAAAGAAACAATCTCTTTATCTTTTCCAAAGCATACAACACATGACCACTAATTATTTCATGAAAATTCCTTTTTCTTTTCAAAGACTCAAAGGCTACTAAAGCAAACTTTTCTTCAAAAGAGATTTTTTTTTTGTATTTTTCCCTATATTAAGAAAGCATGTAAAACTATTTTAACCAAAATCAAAGTTAAAAAATCTATGGCAATCAAATCAACTCAATTTCACCCAAAAGCAAATCTAAGAGAAATTCACCTAAAAGTAAATCTAATGAGGCAAAAGCCTAGCAAGTATGATTCCAGGATGTTTTACTCAGTCAAAATTTAACTAAGGACTAGTTAATGCAGAATCCAAAACCAGTCAAAAACAAAAATCAAAATCTTTTGTTTTTTTTTTTCTAAAGAATAAAATTCAAAGTTTTAATCAACAAACTTTTTCGAGATTCAACAAAGAGACAACACAAAGGTAGGTTTCTCACATGGGTGGATTCTATGAAAGTTCTGACTCCTAAGAAGACTAAAAAGACCAGGGAGATCCAAGGTTTTACAACTTCTAAAGCCAAAGTCACTACAGGACCAATGCAAAAATCAAACCCTAGTGCAAAATCTCTATGAATTTCACTAAAACTCTTGACACTGATGAAACAAGCTTAGGTGAAAATTTATGACAGGTAACCAGTGGATCTGGGAAGAAAAAACAAATTATAAACAAAATCTAAAAGGCAAAAAAGAAGAAAATTGAAATTTTCTCAATTTTGACAGGGTACGCAGGAAACCTGTTTGCACAGGTGCGTGTACGCTCTGTGCACAAAGCTGCAGTGCGTACAGGTACGCACTGTGCTTAACTCAGAGGGTGCGTACTGCTAGCAAAACCAAGAAAAACTAAAATCTAATTTAACCCTAAGCTATCCCACCCAAATACACAGTCAAATAGCCAAAAACCAGAAAACAAACGACTTTTCTCAGATCAAAGTTTCACACAAAGGAAAAATCATTCACATCAATGGAGTTCCCGAGCGAAGTCACCATTTTTTCATGCGGAAAGAGTCAATTTTGCGGACAAAACCGACCTCCCTAGAAGCTAAGGCTTTCTAGTGACAAACAAGACAAATAAACACTACCTTTCTCTAAAAATGCATTTAGAATACAAGTAATCAGGTGATTATAACATACCTTTAGTCCAACGCTTTGTAGTAGTCCAGCCTCGCCGATCCGGATGAGCTCCTCCTTCTCTTCGAAACCTGCATTCACTAACAAGCCAAAAGATTAAATAGCACTTGATAAACTTATAAAATAACACATATTCATCATACAAACCAAGGAGTATATGAAACAAATCACGAATAACAATCTGTTGAGAAAAATGAGTTTATTTGTATTAAGTGGAAACAAAAGAAACCATTACAACCTGAGCCTTGGTGTTGTGCAGGTCCCTCCTAGGGTCCAGCAAGAGTTCTCCTTTACTTTGATCAGCTCACCCAATTCCAAATAAGGCTAGGAAAGGATGGTAATCTCTCATCTCAAGCTCTATAAGGGAGTCCTAATTCGAGCAGCATCTACCCTTAGGAATGTTCAGCTTTCAACCTCTCCTCCCTCTGGCCCAATGCCTATATTTATAGTGTTGTAGAGGAAGTTAATCAGGTCCACCATCAATGGGATAAGCCCCTCTTTGAATGGGATAGCTCCCCTCTTGATGGGATAAGCTCCTCTTTCATAGGGATACATGAACCATCTGGAGGCGCTCAATACACGTCAAACAAGCTTCTAGAATGCTCTAGAAATGACCACAAGTAAATTTTTTGAAGTGAAACTTGCGCCTTTTTACCTTTATAGGAGTACGCACCCACCCCTTTATAGATAGAGCGTACAAGTACGCAGGTATTGTGAGCTTGAGGTGCGTACACGCTGGTAAGGCTAATAGAAATTGCGTACCCAGAGATATATAGATTTTTAAAGACTTTCTCTCTTCTTTGGAGTTTGACATGAAGAGCAGAGGTATGAGACTTGCCAAGGAGGATAGTATGACAGCTGATAGAGCCATACTGACTGTAGATAGTCATGGTGACAAATTTTAGTGTAACAACTGGCAAAATGATTCATTATGGTACAAAGGTCGCTTATACCTCTGTAAGAATTCCTAGCTAAAACAAAAGATTCTTATGGAATTGCACACTTCTCCCTTAGGAGGGCACTCAGGATTTTTAAAAACTTACCACAGGGTTAAGAAGGAAATTTTGTGGGATGGCCTTAAATCAGATATTCAAAAGTTTGTGGCGGAATGTTTGGTTTGCAAAAAAAATAAAGTTGAAACAATTAAGACACCGGGTCTATTACAACCTTTATCCATTCCAAGCGAACGTTGGGAGGAGGTTTCAATGGATTTTATCATCGGTTTACCCAAGTCTGAGGGAAAGAGTGTCATCATGGTGGTAGTTGACAGACTTACCAGGTATGCACACTTTTGTGCATTATCACATCCATTTAAAGCCAGTACAGTTTCTACTGCATTTATGGAAACAATTCAAAAGCTACATGGAAACCCAAAGATTATTGTAAGTGACAGAGATCCCATTTTCACTGGAAATTTTTGGACAGAATTATTTTCTTGTCTTGGTACTCAGTTAGCTCATAGCTCATCTTATCATCCTCAATCTGATGGGAAAACTGAGATAGTAAACAAATGTTTGGAAGGATATCTTCGTTGCTTTGTATCTGATAAACAGACACAATGGGTCAAGTGGTTTCCTCTGGCTGAATGGTAGTATAACATTTCCTTCCATACAGCAACAAAAATGACCCCATTTATGGTACTTTATGGGTATCAACCACCATCCATAAAATCATATTTAAGAGAAAATTCTAACGTTCAGGCACCAACTCTTAAAGGATAACCTCGTGTTGGCACAAAATAGAATGAAACAACTGGCAGATCAACATCGCAGTGAAAGAGGTTTTGATGTAGGTGATTGGGTATTCCTATGGCTATAACCATATAAGAAAATGTCCCTAAAGCAAGCTAAGAAGGATAATATATTATCACCAAAGTATTATGGTCCGTACAAGGTGTTGAAAAAGATTGGTACTATGGCATACCAATTGGAGCTTCCTGCAGCTTCTCGATTGCACCCAGTTTTCCATGGTTCATGTTTAAAGAAGGTTATAGGCGACAAGCTCCTAGTTCAAACAATATTGCCAGAACATGACGAGGAAGGAAAAATTATATTGGAACCAGAAGCAGTCACAGAAACAAGAACTCGACAGCTACGAAATCGATCAATTTCAGAATATCTTATCAAGTGGAAGAACTTATCCGCTGAAGATTCCACATGGGAGGATGAGAATTTTATGCAGAAGTATCCAGAACTACACAAGCGTTGAGGACAACACCTTTTTTGAACGAGAGGGGCATGTTGGGTCCCTATAATACTAGTGATTACCCCATTACTATTGTATTTATACCCCTTATTTATATTGTTGTGCCCCTATTTTGTTATTTTTGTGCCCCATATAATCCCTCTATTGTTATTTTTGTGGCTTTATATTATTATTGTTAGGTCGGCTTGATTATATGGTGACTCCTTAGACTCCTATATATAGAAAGGAGGTTTTGTCATTTGTATCATCCAAGAATTGTTCATTTATGTAATGTAAAGGAGTTTGCCCCCTCGAAGAGGCTGTATTCTAAGGCGTTGATTTATCTTTTCTATATTTTCTTGAGCTAGTTTCATAACAGACCCAAAATATTTCTGTATAGCAGCAACAATCTTCTTCCTCTTGCCATCAAACTTCTTTGGTTTCAGCTCTAGATGCAAAGACCAACATTGCTCATCATCATGGCCTTCCTTCTTATAGTGAGTGCATGAAGGTTTGTCCTTTTTTACAACATTTGCCTTCCTCTCTTTCCATTTATTCTTCATATTTTCCTTATTCTTTCTTGCAGTGGGTTTTGATGATCCCCCAATCTCTGGGTTCACATTCTTACCTCTAGCCTCTAGATGGGTAACTTGAACAGATACCTCATCTATGCTACTAGGGTTAAACATGAGAATGGTGTGCCTCAAATAGCTATGTAAACCACATATATACTTCAGAAAAGTTTCAAGAGAGTCTAAAGAAATGGCTAGAATCAAAGCTCTTTTCCTAAATTCTTGGGTGTAGCTTTGTACACTTTTCTCTTTTAATTGGTGAAGAGTTTTCCAACTCATCATAGCTTGCTACATATAAGCTAGTGGATAGAATTGTTTTTTAATTGCATAAACAAATTCACTCTAGACATAAATAATTTTACCATGCTTCTTCAGGTCAGGTTATGTCTTGCCTTCCCACCGTACCAAGGTAGTTCCTCCAAGGTGTAGGCTGACCAGTTGAATTTTATCATGTTTGAATCAATGCTCCGCACCCTGTAATACACATTAATCTGCCTAATCTAATTATCTAGCTTCTCTGCATTTAATTCTCCATCATATATTGGCAAATCAAATTTAACATCTAATTTAATCAAATATGTTTTCTTATTTTAATTTTCAGGTCTATCAGGAGCTGGGTAAAGGAGCCTCTTTTCCATTCCCTTTGCCTTCAGAATGGCCATCTAGAAGGGATTCTTCTATTCCTTTTTCTTGTTTGGAATTTGAAGAATCTTCACTTCGACCTTTCTTAAATTCTCTATACATTTATTGTACGATGGCTCTCATGGTCATGAAACAGTCCATGAACTGAGAGTCTGATTTCAAGGGATTTTCTTCTGCCATTTTCATCTTAGGATAGACTCTACCAATTTTTGTGTTAGTTTCAACCAGTTCTCCTTCTCCTAATTTGAGCTTTGATCTAGTTATCATTCACCAATCCAACACAAGCTTGTCTAACCTTAGCAACCTAAAGCTTTGATACAACTTGATATGATAATGAGATCTAAGATAATTTATAAGGTATTACAGACTTCTGTGCATGGATTGATCTATGTTATTTTATGTAATGGATAAATAAGATTGCGAAATACACAGATAATGAAGCAGTAAACAAAACATAATAGACGACACATAACATAGTAAATTTAATGAGGAGTTCACCCAATACTCTTGGGCTACATCTCCTGGTCCAGCCTTTAGTGGTGGCCTCTATATTATGTCCTAAAAACAGATCTTTTACAATAGTCAGCTCAATTTGAGCCTCACACACAACAGATGCAACAACAAGAGCTTTGCTTGAACACCTCAAGACTCTTTGAGTACAAAGACTCCCTTAACACTCTTTTTCTCTGTCCTAGCTCTGTCTTGGCACTGCCTGCAATACTGCCTATCTGCGTTTACTCTATGTCTGTGGATTTAAAGCAAATCTTGGTTGCCTGTTCATTTTAGTTCCTCACCTTTTAGTCTTCCGAGCCTCTGTCCACTCGAAATACCCTACTCAACATTAGAAATAATGGCATAATGCCTTTAGGGGAGGTGGCCACCTACTCCATGACAGATGAGTGTATTGGGCCCCTGAAATCCATGAAACGACCATTATCTTTTTATATAGAGAAACGCTGCAACATTGTGCAATTCTGCCAAAACACTACTTATTTTGGACTTCAAAATTCCTTAAATATGGTGTATTCCCCTATCGAGTCCGTCCTTAATCACTATCGCAAGTAACTTTAGCCTTGCTCCAAGGTTCCCCTTTGTATTTTTTAAATACATTAAAACTGTGAAAATGCATTAGAAATGGATTTTCTCCGAACTTGAAACAATATACATTTCATTTGACAAACCCTTTCAGGTCAGCGTCTTATCGCATCGACGTTGTTTCTTTGTATTTTGTTAAATAACAAAATACATTAAAATACATTAAAAAATGCCTTTCTGTGGGTCTCAAATATTTTGCAATAATATTTATATAACCATCCGGTCTGGTTCATCGGATTACAAATGTGTATGTGTATATGCCCGCTCCTCTGTGTAGCCCTGATTGTGCTACCTCGATGCAATTGATCGTAATTGCATATCATGATAACCCCAGGCCGTTGTAATCAATCCTGTAATCCCCAATAGTGATCCTGCAATGCAACATGGGCCATCAATCTACATGCCTAATCGATGCTCCTAGTTGACTCTGCCAATTGCCATCACAGGTTTTATGTAGTCTGTGCCAGTATCTACTGTCTGCCTATTCCAATTGTGATTGCCAATCAGATTTGGACCATTGATCAGTCAGATCTAATCACTACTGTGGATTCACTTGTTCTACCTCTAATACACTATCTTTTTCACTGTTTTCATGTGTTTTCTCTGGTTTTTGCCTCCTCACAGTGTATTTCAGCCATTCTAGGGGCTCTTGGCATGTGATTATTTTGATATTTGGCATGATTTCAAGACATAGAGAGTTTTATGGGATCCATTTAGATCACTTACTTATACCACGTGCCCATAAAATCATAACTCATATTCATATGACATTTATTTATTTATGTGGAGATAAGTTTCAATATTTGATCTGTAAATACTACTAAGAATATTCTACCACATTTCGTGGGGGTATAAATCCCCACTATCCACCTAACAATTATTGATACTTAAAGTAAAATTATAGAAGTTGATTCCAAGGTAGACAAACCTATAGGTGTAATTATATCCATTTCCAAATGGAAATTAATGGGTGTACCAAATCAAAATAAGCCATGGGATCTAATATTACTAAGTGCATGAACAATGCCCCTTTTTCTATGAATTATGTACATCTCATCTTATTATGATTGACAAAAGGTTGTCTAAAAACCAACCTCATTATCAAAAGCAAAATGGAAACAAAGTTAGCCGAAGGATATATAATGTAGAAACATTCAATTGTGTCGTAATTTAGAAACTTTCAAATAGTGTCAAATGCAAGAAGGAATCCTGCATTGCCAATTTATAACCCCCAAAAAAATCACTCATAAATGAAAATATCCTTGAAGGATGATTTACATTTGAGAGTGAAATCGAGGCCACAAGAACTTTGTTGACAATGCTATAAATATTTCAACAAAGGGGGCCTCCCCGATTAAAAATCTGAAGCATACTTCACGTCTTTTGGTGCGAGATCCCTATCGTAAATAAGGCCTGATTTTCATACATTCTTAGAGATTTTCCTTGTCTATGATGGTCAAAAAAATAAATTAATGTAATGTATTTTTGGATGAAAAAGTGTGTACGCCTTGTGAAATTTTGAGTTTTAGAATGTATCAAGGTCCTTCTACTATAAGGGAAATAAGAGTGAGAATTTAAAAGAAGTGTGATAGCATTAATCTAGTGAAGACACACGCACATATACATATCAATCAATCGTTGATTAACTTGCAAAGTACCTCACATAGAAGCAATGATTGTTAAAACATATGAAACACACCTTCAACAAGATAAGTACTAAATCCACCAAATAGGTCAATTTCCTTACTATAGATGAAAAGAACACACATCACAAAAATTTAAAGGGTAGTCTTACAATATTTATGCCATATGCATGGAAGTGTGTTGGCTCAACAAGCTTGAAGTATTAATAAAAAGTTCCAAGATACATCCATACAATGAACACCAATAACTCCAACAGTGGAGTGTTAGAGAAACCACTTGCTCCTCCAAAAGAACTATCTTCTTACCTAATGCACAATAGGAGGATCCAAGGTGAAATTTCATTTGCATGAACTATGAGGGAGTATATATAACAAAAGGGGGTCACCCTTCACCTCCATTATGGCTGTTAGACTACCCTCATGACTCTTTCACTTCCATATGACATGTTGAATTTATGACCTTTCATATTCTGTAGATGACTCTTGGACTTCCACATTACATTAAATTTCTTATATATGAAAATTACATAACCATTTCCACAAATGGTGTGTAAAAAGATCACTGGTATAACATATTGACGTGGCATATTGACAAGACATGACATAAAATTGATGACATGGACTGCACGGTGAAATGGAAATTTCAAGTCATTCTTTCTTCTGCTATATTTGTGTCTTCTTGAAATATGGTTTATGTTCTTCTTCCTTGTCCTCCATAAGGCTTGAAAGTAGGGATTCTTCACCACGATCTTGTTCTTCAGCTGGTGTCACAATATGTTTCCCTTTCATCCGCCTTTCAATAATAAACTAGTATTTTTAGCTACATGGGTGTATTCTAGTACGATATCCTTATTATTATCCTTCATCATCATCCTACCATGATCTGACGTAATACATGCAAGTAAAAACCACTCATGACAAGATGACATTAACCTGATAAAATCATAGTCTAACATTCTTCCTGGGAACCACTAACTATGTTTGAACTAGGTGTTCGACTAAGAGACTATCTTGGGGGTTATGAAATGTGTAATTCCTGAGGTCAAGTGTTAGGACTGAGGCTTGTGACTACACAGTGCATAGTTCAGGAATTTCAATGTAAGGTGGGTGTGCAGTTGAGGGGCACAAGGAGGTAGGCTTGAGGATTAAGGCTTGAGGTATTTCACTACATATTTCTAGAGAGAGAGAGGCCTAGGACTTATGCATTTTCACAATTTAAGGTCTCATGCTAAAAACTTGAGGCTTGAGACTACGCAATGCATAGAACAAGGTTAGTGGGAGGTAAGGTTGCACAATTCTAGAGCTCAAGGGTCAGGGCTTAGCACTGATACTATGTAGTGTGCAATTATAGGAAGCAGGAATTATTCATTGTGAAGTTCCAAGAGGCAAGGTCTGAGCTTGAGGGTTGAGACTACACAATGTGCAGTTCAAAAGGGTTGAGCGAAGCAAAGTTTCTCGGGCGAGAACCTTTTAAGATTTGGCTATGTGTGGGATTAGTGAGGTCGAACTGAGTAAGGGAAAAAATTTAATATGATCACAGAATCAGAACATTCGATGACACAACATTGAGCATTTAGAAGACAAGAATACAGTGATCCCCTTAATGTAGCAACAATCCAACAAATTCCTCCAAGTACGACACTTAAGTTACACTTTGCGAGGATAGTGACAAAACTTGCATGATAATTAATAAAAATTTGGGAGTGATTGTAATACATGTCTATGATAAATATGGTTCATTAACAGAAAAATTTTCCCCAAAAATAAACCATAACTCCTCTTATGCCATGTGTGACACTTTCCATGCCCAAAATTATGACACTTGTGAAAGTAAGATAAAATTGCAAATGACACTTGCAAAATGTGAATGACATCGAAAGTGACACATGCCATAGTGAATATAACATGAAAACAAAAAAGAAAGTGACACATGAAAGTGAAGGTATGAAAAAGCAATAGTTGGAAAAACTCAGCAAAATAGAAGTAAAATTGCAACCAAAAGTGATAGGCTATTAATGGAAGTGTGCACTAAATGGTGACATAGGTTGAAAATTGTACATAAACTATATTGATGGGCTTGTGCTATGCCCAGTCAATCTTGCATATAAGAATTTGCTCATGAATGTATCTTAGATGGAGCATGTGCATGGAGGTGACCTTGACACCTACAATTTGAGAAGAAGACTATAATTCTTTGATGAGAATGTTGCCACTATCATGGCTACCAACTTAAATTATCAACTCGGGGTACATACAAACCTAGGAGGTATCATCACTCTATGTTCATCATTAACGTGTCCTTATTTCTTTGATGTGATGTAATGGAGTGAATTTCATGAAATGAAAGCCTAAACTAATTGCGTAAATGGAAATGTTTCTTTATTTGCAGGAAATGGAAATGCTAGTTGCTCAAATGTAAACACTAGTCCTAATTGCAAGAAGGTAAAGGTTATTCTATTTGTAGGAATGAAAAGTACTTGTCTATTTGTATAATGTAAAAATTGTGCTACTTGCAACAATCTAAATCATTATTCTAATTGCAAGATGTGAAAATTTTCCTTGAAGAGAAACTCCTATGCAAGAACAACTAGTTGTAATTGAAATCCTAAGAGCATAAATTGAATCAAATAGGAATAATATATTTTGTAAAAAAGGAAAGTCCTAAGTGGTTTTTAATATTCCAAAATCATGTATTTATACCCTAGGGGTCATTATTCAATCCCAAAAGAAAAACACCAAGCTTTTGGAGCAAATTTGGTCAAGTTTACAGGTGCTATAGGAGGGTTACAAGAGCGCTACAGAAGGATATAACTTGTTGAATGCCCAAGTAAATGAATTTAAATGTGATGTTAATTTTTTTTATTAATTAGGATTTCTTACAACTCCATTTAAAGTGGAATCACTCCAAAATACCCCCGTTAACATATCTTAAAAATAGAAAAAAATTACTATAAAAATTTGAAATTCAAGAACCAGTGAGCTAGTTAGCCTATCAAATTACTAACCTAATGAAGTGAAAATTATATAGGGTGTATTTTTTTACTAACTTGAAGTTTTGTATGACACAATGGAAGTGGAATAAACTCAAATGAAGCTCATTAACACGTTCTAAAAAATAGTAGAAATTACTAGTATTTTGTTAAAAGGGTCTTCTATAAATTTCGGATTTGTGAAGTAGTAAACCAATCGAGGTATGTCAATGATGAATATGAATTCTCAAAGTCATTTTAAGGCTGAATAATTCTTGTGAATTTTTAAATAACCTTCAAAATAAATCAATTCAATCATTTAACAAATGCAACCTATAATAAACAAAGCATGAATAGTAAATGTAGGAATAAGAGATGTAAGTGAAAATGATATTCAAAGGAAATAAACAATTATAAAAGAGGTCTCTGAGGCTCCTGGGATTGAAAATACCAAGGAAACTGAGAGTCCTATGAATAAAACCAAAATTTAGAAGCTATAAATGGCACCAAACTTCATTATTTTAATCAATACAAGTACATCCGTGCTAGAAATGAAAGTGAAGCTATTAAACAACATGTTTTCTCGACATGAAGACTGAGAAATACATGCCTCTAGAGGAAAATTAGAACTGGTACTTATATAAAATGATGGGGAAGAATTCTCCTTGAAAGGAGGAATATTTCCCCTCAAACATCCCTCAAATACTGGATTTTGTTCCCAACGCAAGGAATTTGCATTAAATGACAAGGAACACATTCCTAGTTTTCTCAATCAGTGTAGCTCCAGAATTTCTTCAATAATTTCATAATATATTGTTAATTTATTATCCAATTTTTATCCTTCTATAGCACGAAGAAAGTACCTATATTATTTCATCCTCCAAATATTTATAATATTCCCAATATTCTCACAATATTCTACAAAAATAGATAATATTAGGCACCAATATGAAATTGTCTCTAAACCTTCATAATGAATATATTAAAGCTAAAAATATGTCATCTAATTTTAAAAACGATGTTTAATGCGCTGAAGGATAGCTAGATGGGCCTTAATTTATGTCTAATTTAGAGGCCCATCATACTGCATGTTGAAAGTGGTGTTCATCCCCTGAGAAACATAATGACCTAGTTGTGCCTCATTGATGGCCCTGTTGTCCTCCTTAATATCCCTAGATACAACAAAAGAAATTTTTGCACATATTCCCTTGCCCCATCCCCGTCCTCTTCTTTTCCAACTCATTCTTTTGTGGATCCATCATTTTCTCCATGTTCTAACTAGGCTTGTGCTTGTGTATTAAGAATAATCTCCTTGTTAATGTCCACATCGTTTTCCCATTATACAAGCTTTTGAACATTCTCCATAGCACATGTGATAATTATCATCCTTGATGAATCCTTGCACTCTCTTCAATTGAAACTACTCCCCCCATGATTTGTCACTATGATTTTCCAAGGTTTGGCAAGCCAATACTCCCAAATTGCTACAAGTGGAGAATAGTAGATTTATCGACATTGGGTAGAAGAAGGAAAACTTCAAACTCTACTATAAAATAATTACACTTCCTTATCTTTCTTAACTCAAAAGAAACATTCTCACTCAATTTTTTTATTCTCAAATTTCTATCAAAATGAGAGGTTTTGTAGGTTTATTTTCAATAGATGAAATAGAAAAATGTGTACTTACCCTTCTCTTAGATGCACCACTTCAAATCTAGAGTAAATTTGCTCAAAATTAGGCTTTTTGGACCTATTTGGACATTCCTGTAGCAAACTATCTTCTCCTGTAGAAATTTAGTTTCTCCTATAACACACAGTCACTCTCTCCTGTGGCAACCCCATTTCTCCTATAGTGGCCTTGTTTTTCATGTAGTAGTTATGCTTGAGCCTATAGCACATGAAAATCAACTTTGTATATCTTGTAGCACCCTAGTCGGTACTTAGCATCTCTCTAATAATTTTGCGCGTTTATGGGTTTCTCCAATTGTTTCTTTGGAATGAGTAATTCTGCTAGTGAGTTTGAGCCTCATAATTTTAGTCCCTTTTGTTGTAATGCCTTAGAGTGCTTTGCTCTTAGAATTTGCATAAATTTCCTCTTTTAACCATTTCCCCACTAGTTGTAATCATCACGCTCCTTAATTTTTATTTTCCACGATGCATGAGTGAGTGAGTTTGTTGCACTTAACTCGTTGAGGGTGGCCGAGACTGCCGACCCATCATTAGCTTATAAAGCCTCATCTCTTATGCATTGAAAAAAAAATTCTAACCATAACACTGTCAAGAGAAGAGGTGAAGAATATTACATACCTATACATATTTATGATGTCAACCAACTGAAAATGCTTAAATGTTGTAGCTAGACTTAAACGTACAATGACCTTGAAGGTGTGGGTTTCCTTTGTTTACTTCTGCACTCATCTTCTTGTTAAATTTTTCAACTCTGGTCAAATTCCACCTTGGATAGCTGAGGGGTCCAAGATTATGATTTCATTAGTTTCCTCTTTTCAAGAGGTCCAAAATCAACCTAAATATCACCTTATTTGGACAAGGAAAAGTTGGTTTTTATATATATTTATTCATTCATGTATATTGGCTTAAGCCAGCCCTAAGCACATGTTAAATAGGATAGGTTAGCCTCAACCCCAAGTGGAACCTCATGAAAACCTATAAATAGAAGATACCTCAAGCTCATTTGGAAACATTGATCATTCGATATTCTATTCTCTTATAGTCTTGGCTCACACAGTTCCATTGGAGGAAAGTTCATGCAACAGTCTGAAATCTCAGGGGTAAAGACCACACTAATCTAGGGTTTCCTTATTCCTGGACGTTGACATAGAACTTGGAATTTTACTCCATAAAGGTTGGCACACAGTTTTCTTGACAGCATCTAGGGACCCTTGGGTGTTGGCGCAAAGTGTTATGGGAGCGTTCGGGAGGCTAGGGTTTCCAATGCTCAATTTGGTCCCTGGATGCATGCACAATATCATCCTAAAAACATCCAGGATGCCATGGACACTCACAAGTAATCCTTATAAGAGGGTTGAGGGTTTGAGGTAGTTCTAGGTATGTTTGACATGAAATGCCCTCATCTAGATTACCTGAGAGCATCCATATATGTTCTCGATGTAGCCTTCCAGTTCTGCAGAGAGCATCCAGGATTGTTATAAATGATCACATAGCTCCCCCTCCATACGTCTTGGACCAAAGATGAGATTTTAGTATTTTGAAGATTCCTCTCAGTTAAATTAGTGTTCAACAATGTTCAACACAATGACAACAGTATCCAACAATTGACTATAATTAGGGACAACGCACTACAATCCTCAGAATCAGGGTTGTGATTATAAATTTAAGGATCATGGATATCATAGTTGTCTAGTTGCATAGATAAATTTAAGGATCATTGTACTATCTCTTGTGGAATCATTTTATGATGTTCTAAGAAGGAGAATATTTACAAAGGTTTTCCCCATAATGACTTTTTCCCTATTCTCATACCAATCCTGGTGTCCCTATTTGTGCATGGTTTTCTTCAATTGTTCCTTTACGTTCTACTGCATTGATGATGATGATTTTGTTCTTACCTTATAATTTCATATGTTGATGAATAATGGTGTATATTTGAATAATGTAATGATGGTATGGGGTGAAATTAATGTATTAATGAAGAGATGCAATTATCAAATCAAACAACAATGCATCCCTATGAAAAACTAACATGGTGTCAGAGCTAGGCTAAAGAAAAATCATGGAGATCACCATGATGATGAGACCCTCGATGGAAGAAAGAAGTGGATGGTGGAGAACTAAAATAGTTCTAGTGTTTGAAGAAAACCCTAGGAAACTTTATTATTAGGGTTTGATGGATTATATGAGGTTAGGGTTGGAGAGAAAACCCTAGTTTATGGAAACAATATGAGATATAGGACCTAGCTAGTCAATGTGAAGATGCTCAAGCACTTTACAAATATTTGATGAAGCGCTACATGGGACAATCCCTAGCAACCTTGGTTGGATAATTGGAGGAAACATTGGTATATGGAACATGGACATTGATGGCTCTTGAAGATTGGCTCAAGAGGGCGAGGATCACCTCTCATTGAAGTTAAGTATTTCTTCACTCATGATGCCTTTTACTTTTGTCTAGACTTATGGACTTGAATTTTACTATACATCATTCATATGTATTTGGGTATATGGATGTTTCTAACCTCCTTAATGAGATATATCCTTCTTGAGGGTAATTTCAAATGTAGGAAGGATGGATAGAGCTAGAAAAGGTTAAAAGGAACTATATGAAAAAATGAAATGTGCTTCAAGCGGCCTATGTTTAATGAAAATGTGCATAAGTATTTGAATAGCACAAGGTATGCATGGTATGTTGTATTTCAGCTGTAGTATTGAATGGCTTGGTAAGACCTAAGGTATGATGAGAATGTATCTTTATTTGATGGCTCATACATGCATATGAAAGTGACTTGGATCTATGTTTCCTATGATGAAATGATGCACCTAGTGTTGAACATTTTGATCTTCTTGAATTCTATGATGCTATTTAATATTGATACATCCATACACTTGATGATTGGATAACATCCATTTATTGGACATCTTGATCCTATAAATAATGCTAGCACCTTGACTCTAGTAAATGATACTCTTGATACTTTTCACGATGGGTTTTATATAGAAGGATAGCTCATTGACCCCTATACATGAGTCTGTTGATAATGCTTGTGATAAGCATGATGAAATCCTATGGAAAGAACAATTTACACTCTCATTGTTTTGATAAAGATTTATTGAATGAACTTAACTAATCCTAATGATCATGATAAGAATGAGGTTAGAGGTATAACTATGAGATTGATTCTCTGGATCTCTCACCAGATGTGGTCATGTCTTGATGGCATATGGTTAAACTAAATGTCCTAACTTGATGAAGTGACTTGATAGAAAGTTCTATTGTGTTCATAGTCTTTGAGATATGATGATGAATCTATATGTTTCTTTGAGTATAAGGATTGATGTGATGGTGATGATAGCCATGATAGATATATGTTTATGATATAAAAAATTTGTTATTGCTCGACTCTAGTAAAGACAAGTTGATGACATAGATTCCTAGTCAAAGGGAGAATCTCTTCTCAAGATTCTTACTCTTATTTATATTTTCATTTTGTACCTTTGAAGTATGATTTATGTGCATTTGACATAGTTGATCTTCAATAAATTTCCATATCTGGAGCTTGTACAAAAACTAGGGTTTATGCTCTGGATGCAGGCATTAAACTAGGAAATCATGTCCTGGGACGCACACATGCTAAGGCCCAGGTAGCAACGAGGCAACTAAATACGCTACCATGATAACATGAAGGGAGAATCCAAGGTTTTGACTACATTTGACAATCATCTAAAGCTTTTTGAACCTACCTAATCTCTGAACCAAGGTGTCTCTTTCATATCGTACCACTGTAATCTGATTTTTGAACTTGTTGGGATGAATTTTTTATCACATAAAATGAAGTATGGTGCATGAAATTGAATGGTCACCTGGAAGATGTTAGTTCCACAAATTTGTTTCATACAGCAAGATATGCATGTAGGAAAATCTTGAATGTTTGCAGGTGACTGGGACATACATATAAATATGTCACTAGGTTGGTGCTACAAGAGGTTGGCATGATTTGGCTCATTGATATAGATGAACAGTGTGTTGTGATGATGTTTGTCAATAAATTTGAATTTATGATTAATATATGATTTGACAATACCTCTCTATACGATAGAAAAACTGGACATGAAGTAATGTCTAATGATTTGATTTGATGATTGTGGATTTTCCCTAATGTCAATGCTATGTGGGTATTTAGAAATTGGCCTCCTTATTCCTAGGACAATGGTTGAGGTATTGATAGTTGTGATTCAACATGAAAATGGAACCTGCATGACTCAACCTCAGTGTATGCATTTGCACCAAGTGACATAAATGGCTTGTATTATGATTATGAGAATGATTTTATCAAGTTAGGATTAATAATTCATGGTGGATGACATATTGTTGGCATAATAATAAATGAGGTCATGAAATGATATGAGATCACCTTGTATCTTGGTAGAAAGAATTGATACTTTGATGTTGATGACTTTGATAATGGTTGTGATCTAACTTCTAAACTTTGATAAGTTCACTCTATTGATGTGATCATACAACATTGATGTATGTAATGTTGATGCTTGTAGAGAGCATTTCATGAAGCAAGCTCCCCGATCTAGATATGTCCAGAGCAGACTGTCATTTGGTGAGGTCAGGATGATGAGTTTGAAGGTATGACTTTGATTTTGATTATTATTTTAGTTTTCATATTGATGGTCCACTGTTGACAGGTGATGAGCCTTTTATGATCAAAATCAGAGGGACATATATTCTAAAGCTTGGAATGATGTATCATGGCATGATGAAAAATCTATAAATGCAAATCCTTGGATACTCCAATTTAAATTTCAAATAGGTTGTTAAACTTGACATGGCATCCAAATGTTGATTTAATCATTGATGTCCCATTTTGAGCATCCATCTCTCTCTCTCTCTCTCTCTCTCTATATATATATGTATATATATATATATATATATATAGATATATATATATATATATATATAGATATAGATATATATATATATATATGATCCATGCCTAATTTGTTTCATTCACATATAGTTGTCACCAAGCATCCTTTGAAATATCATCATGATATATTCTATTTTCGAGACTGAGATATTTCTCCTATGATATGTGATTGCATGGTAATATTATTGTTGATAGAGATTATTGTTAAGCACATTTGGATGCTTCTTTAGTATAATATATTCTATGATATCTTGCATGAGAGGTCCATAGTACGATTGCAAATGAGTACGATGTTGCTAGCATGGCTAGCTATGAGGCAGGAGGAAGAATCTCCTTAGAGAGTTGTTTGAGCATGATCTGGATATGACAAGGATACATTTTGATGACATAAAGTGAGATTTGATTGATATAAAATCCCATATTTATAGTTGGTACCTAGATTCTCTCATATATTAAGATAATGCAATTGTTTCGAACAAGTTCAGGCTTGCAGTTGACACCTCCTTGAGAGAGAGGATGATTATTGTATCCTTTTATGATTTATATGATTATTTATGTTTTGACATGATATTTGATTTGATCTCCTATATGAAAAGGAAACATTTTATATTGAGACAAGAAGATACCGTATTTGAGTACAATGAGAGAAACATTGATCAAGGACATTCAACCCATTCTTCTTCCTTGTCTGAGCTCCCAGGGTGAGGAATTGAGGTACAGTGGCTCACGGGGTTGAGGTAACTCTGAAAAATAGAGTATGACTCCTATCTATGACCCATAGGGTTAAATATATTGCTCCCCTATCTTTGTAGGCTAAGAGAATGACACTCCCCTATTTGGCCATTGCAAAGTATGCCCCAATTGGAATCATACCCACAAGCAGGGCTCGTCAGGAATACTTCTCCTCATTTGTTCAACAAGTTGAGAGTGTACTTAGGGTTTACAATACAAGTATATTATGATGCAAGTGTTCTACTACATGACTATTCAGGGTCATCATTGAGAATATCAATAGGAAATATGATGGGTTGAGATAACCCTATGTAATTCCTAGTTGAGATTGAGCCCCTTGATGAGATCCCAAGGCCAAGATGTGCTCCCTTGTTTGTTTGGATATCCTATTGCTCGATATGGTGTTGTAAATGTATAGCTCCCCCATGATATTCCAGGTCGAGATGTGTTTCCCGATATGGTTCCACGTTGAGATGTGCTCCTTGATGATATGCTCTGTAATGACGATTGATGATGATATTCCAGGTAGTAGCCCACTGGCAGAGATTCTAGGTAGAAGCCTGATGGATAAAGGGTGCTAACTTAAACTTCCCTATAATAACAAATTATCTTCTTCTAGATCTACTAATGTTCAACATATGAGTAGGAACAATTAAGGGGTAAGCAGGAATAATGAAGGGACATATCGAGATGAAAAAAGATGATTTGTGATGATGAGATACTTGATGTCATCATGGCATTATGACTACATGAAGGAGATGATCATGAATGATACATGATGACACTTGAAGCCACAAGAGTGACATATTGATCGATGGACAAATATTGGTAGCTAAAATTCTCCCTAGTTGAGAGGGACTGTTAATTTTTACAACTATAGTCAAATGCCACCTTGGATAACTTAGATAAATGGGATGGTGATTGCATTAGATTCCTCTCTTTGAGAGGACCACAATCTACCTAAATATCAACCTATTTGTACAAGTGAAAGTTAGTTTTTGAATTCATTTACTCACTCATGTATATTGGGTTAGGTCGTCCCTAAGCACATGTTAAATTGGACATATCAGCCCCAACCCTAAGTGAACCCTCATGAAAGTATATAAATAGAAGAGACCTCAAGCTCATTTGGAAAATTTATAAAGCCATATTCTCTTTAGGTATAGTCTTGTTTTGGACAGGTCTATTGGAGGAAAGTACGCACAAGGGTCCAAAATATGAAGGGTGAAGCTCACACTAATCTACGGTTTTATGACTCTTGGATGCTGAAACAAAACTAGAAATTTTAGTCCCTAGACTTTGGCACACAGTCATCCTGACAATGTCCACAAAGCCTTGCATGCTGCAACAGAGTGTTATGCGAGTCGTAGGGATTCTAGTGTTTCCACAGCTCATTTTGGTCCCCATACACACACATAGTATGATCTTGAGAGTGTTTGGGATGCCATAAATGTTGTAAATAATACTGAGTGGGGGGGCTGAATCAGTATTATCAAGTCAATTATTTTTATTTCACACCTAGATCATATATGCTACTTCAGTTAGAGAAAACCACATATATACGCAACTACAGATAAGGAAACCAGTGTATACCATATAGACTTATAATTTACTTTATTCTACAGATGTTGATCATTAATCTGTGCATCAGAATCATATAAACAGTAACCAGGAATAGTAAAATAGAGCAGAAGACAATCACACACAAGAACGTAAGATATAAGGTGGAAACCCAATGTGGGTGAAAACCACCTGCTACAATTCATCTCTATCTTCTGTTAATTAGAAACTTCTTTTTACAATGTTTTTGTACTAGTGCAAACCTATACCAGTACGCAGGCTTCAACCTGCAGAAGGCTACAACCTTCTGTCATTTTCCAGCTCTCCCAGAAGGCAGTTACAACCCCCTTAGCTCTTGTACTAGCTGAGGTACTAGTACGTAGGTGCTGACTATAGAAGGCTACAACCTTCTCTTTCTTCCGAGGACTATGTTTCATAAATTTTTAGACTGGATCCATGAATAACATCAATCAAACATCTAGAATTTCTGCATCAAACAATCTCCTTTTCACCAATTAAAACTGAATCAAATAGACACTTCTCTCACAGTTGTACCTAGAACACAGTAACAGTAACCATACACCAATTCTGAACCCAGATCACTGTAGTAATCAACATAAGCAGTTAGAACATAATTTAAGAGACATACGCTACTTCAATATTCAAAAACATGCGTGCATACGCTTCTGTGTTAAGACCAACCTGCGTATACACACTTTTTACTTACATAAAAAACGTGTATACGTGCCTTCGCTTCACTGAACCTGCGTACAGATCTATAAAGATAATTCACTCCTTCAAGTATTCATACATTAGTTAGCCCAGATTATCAGATTTATAGATCAAGCATGCGCCACATATAATAGCTCAAAACCATACAAAGATACTATTACTCAAGCCTTAAGATTTTGACCCATCAATAGAACTTATCCTTTTCTTTGTGCTTAGGTTCCTCCTTCATTCAGATCTAGCTCTGCACCTTAACCTCAATCACGAGTATTCCAGATCTAGCACTCTATCAGATATTTAGTAATTCAGATCGTGACTTTGCCTAATGATCTCCTTCCTCTTTTATAGTCTTAGGCCTTTCACAATACCATGGTCCAAAACCATAACAAATCAATACCATGGACCCAATACTTGGGATCAACACTTCAGACGAGATACCATGGTCCAAAACCATAGATTAAAATACCAAGAACTAAATACCATGGACCAAACATAAGCTCTCCCACATGTACGCGCTTTTCCTTCCGTGAAAGTGCGTGTATACGCATACATGCCTTTGGAACGTCTAACACACATGTATATGTGGCTTGGTCATGATGAACCTACGTATATATATTTTTCCTTCATTTTTAGAGCCTAAACTAAGATCTGGCACCAGAGTGAGTTGCCATCAAGGACAACACTTGTGCCATAGTGCCAAACCTGTGTCATAATGCCAACAATCTCCCCCTTTGGACATGATGGCAACCCCAAGATCCTCAAAGTCATTCTCCCCCTTTGTCATCAAGGGCAAAGGGTTATCCTCCCCCTGAGTACATGCTAAATTCTTTACTCTGCTGTGCTAGCTATGCTTCCCCTGACTATAGGCAAGATCTGCAAAAATATGTTCTTCAAGAAGAACCATGACTCATACATCATAACTGACCTTCCTATCATCAGGGACTCTATACATACATCTATCACCCGACCAAGTGGGAATACATTAGAAGTTTACATATGATAACCAAGTACATTACATCATTCATCCCATGCATAGTGGGCAAACCAAACTAGGTCATTACATGACCTTGATAATAATATGACATATAGACGAAATATCTAGAGCAAGACTATGAAAGTCACCAATAACTAATATAGCAGCACTATCCAGATCAACAACCATGTTCTCCTTCTGTTTTCCTTCTGCAACTGATCCACTTGAACCCAAAACAACTTATGTACTCGAACCAAGAGCTTCTAATGTAATGCCAACAATGCATTATTAGAAGTTTATCTGCTCCCCCTAAACCTGTGCCAGATGGTCTATGTCAGACCTATATCAAACTGTCTTCAACCAGAGTCTGTCCCCACTGATTTCCTTCAAACCACCATATACGCTACTATATTTGCATAAATTGGCGTATGTACATAGATCCTCCTCATGAAACTCACGTACAACCATATTTCTCTGAAACAGACAGGTTTCAACAGTAAGATGATGCATCAACTACTCCCAACTTCTGTCTAATATATTCAAATGTTTCCCTGGGCAGTGGTTTGGTGAGTATATCAACAACTTGTTCCCTAGAGGGAACATACTCCAACTTGACCTGTTGTTCAAGCACTTGTTCCCAGAGAAAATGATACTTGATCGATATGTGCTTAGTCTTTGAATGCATGACAGGATTCTTTGAGAAACTGATAGCACTTGTATTATCACAAAAAATGGAGATAGGTGGAGTACATGTGATTTGAAGATCTTGCAAGGTTTACCTCATCCAAAGGAGTTGTGTGCAGCATGATGCAGCAGCTACATATTTTTCTTCAACTGTAGATAAAGCAATAGAACTTTGTTTCTTGTTGAATCGAGATACCAATCTAGGACCCATGAAGAATGCACCACCACTGATGCTTTTTCTTTCATCCACGCTTCTTACCCAATCTGCATCTGTATATGCATGAAGTGTGAGATCTGTATCTCTAGGATACCATAAGCCATAGTTTTGAGCTCCTTGAAGATACTTGAAAATTCTCTTAACTGCCTAAAGATGAGTTTCCTTTGGATTTGCCTGAAACCTTCCAACTATTCCCACTGCATGCATAATGTCTGGTCGGGTACATATTAGATAGAGTAGACTACCAATCATGGATCTATACGTTGGTTGATGTACTGCTACCAATTTATGATTTGCGCTCAGGCTGCATCCTGTCACCATAGGGGTACATACTGCTTTCAAATCCTCCATCCCATATTTCTTCAAGATCTGGTTGACATACTTGGTTTGTGAAATAAAGATGCCATCTTTATTTTGTTGGACTTGTAAACCAAGAAAATATGTGAGCTCACCAAGCATAGACATTTCAAACTCTTTCTGCATTACTAAGGAAAAATTTTGACTCGTGTCTTCTTCATTGCTACCAAAGATGATATCATCAACATACACAACAAGTATTAGCAACTTAACATTGTCAATTTTTATATAAAGATTGCTATCAATTGATCCTTTTATAAAACCTTGTTGATGGAGGTATTTATCCAAGCAACAATACCAAGCCCTTGGAGCCTGTTTAAGGCCATAGAGAGCCCTTTTGAGTATGCATACAAGCTTTGGATCATTTCCAAGGATAAACCCATCTCGTCGCTCAATATACACTTCTTCATCCAAGTCTCCATTTAGAAAAGCAGATTTCACGTCCATCTGAAATATTTTGAACTTCTGAAAACTAGAGAGAGCAAGGAACATTCTCATGGCCTCAAGTCTAGCAACGGGAGCAAAATTTTCTTCAAAGTCGATTCCTTCTGATTGAGCATATCCTCTACAAACAAGTCTGGCTTTGTTTCTAATAAATTCCTCATTTTCATTCAACTTGCTTTTGAATATCCATTTTGTCGCTATGACATTCTTATCTTTTGGTCTAGGAACCAACTCCCACGTGTTATTCTTTTCAATCTGTTCAAGTTATTCATCCATTGCCTTGACTCGACATTCATCATTGCATGCCTCTCTTACATTTTGTGGTTCGGTGGAGGAGAGCAATGCTAAATAGCTTGAATCTTCTGAAATGGTTCTCTTGTTTGTACACCTGCCTCTTTCTGCCCCAAAATTTGAGATTCTAGATGATTCTTCTGAACGTATCTCGATGGAGTCTTTTCTTCTATTCTTATTTGTTCTTCTGGTGCCTCATGGGTTTCTTCTTCATCATGAATTTGATTTGACGTTGAGGGATAGTCCTCATCATCTTCGAAAACTTCAAATCTTTCCTGCCTAATGGTACATCCTTCTTCATCAATCACTACATCAATACTTTCAATAATTTTTCCAAGTCTTTTATTGTAACACTTATATGCTTTGCTATGGGGAGAGTAACCAAGGAGAATGCCTTCATCTGCTCTAGGTTCAAACTTGCCAAGATTTTCATCAATCCTTTTAATGTAGCATTTTCTTCCAAAAATTTTGAAGTATTTTACCGTGGGAGTGTTAGCATACCAAAGTTCATGAGGAGTCTGAGTGCCATTTACCCGGACATTTGACTTGTTAAGAATAGTTACTGCAGCAAATGTAGCTTCACCCTAGAAAGTTGCAGGAGTTCTAGATTCATCGAGCATAGCACGAGCCATTTGTTGAATCGTTCTGTTCATCCTTTCCACTACATTTTGTTGAGGTGTCCTTGCAATAGAAAATTCCCTCCTTATGCCATGTTCTTCACAAAAGTCAAAAAATTCATCTGGGGTAAATTCTCCTCCTCGATCAGATCTAAGGCATTGGATTCTACGATCTGATTCGTTTTCAACCAAGGCTTTGAATGATTTGAACTTTTAGAAAGCTTCATCTTTATACTTCATGAGCCCTATCCAACACATCCTTGAAAATTCGTCAATGAACAATATGAAGTACTCTTCACCTCGAGGTGACCTTTTCCTAGTTGGACCACATATATCAGTATGGACAAGTTCAAGTGGCCTGCTAGCCAATCCTTCCTTCTCAGGGAAATTAGTTTTGGTTTGCTTACCAAGCTGACATGATTTGCATATTGTATTGTTTGGAATTCTGATGTCAGGAAGATCACGAAATTCCTGATATTTACATGCTTTCCTTATTTGAGAGAAGCTAAGATGCCCCAATCTTTTGTGCCATAGCCAGTGTTCATCATTCTTGCTTAGATAGAATTGATTTTTTCCTTCTTTAAATATGTATAAATTATTTGTAGTTCTTATGCCTTTGATCACTATTTTCCTATATCAAGATCATGAACACGACATCCATTTGATCGAAATATTACCTCAGTTCCTTGATCGCACATCTGACTAACACTCAATACATTATGCTTTAAGCCATCAACATACATAACATTTCTAGCTTTGACCTTTTCTTTCAACTGAATAGAACCTTTACCTTTTATGAACGCAAGGGTGTGATTTCCAAATGAGACCTTCTTTTCCTTTTCTAAGGCACTATATGATTGAAGTTTTTCTTTATCACCTGTCATATGTTTTGAACATCCATTGTCGATGTACCATTGATTTTATTGCCCTTCTACATATAAGGCTATCCCACAACTTTCTGGTTGTGGTTCTTTCTTTCTCCATGTTTTTGTGTTCAATGAAGCTTGCTCGTTTTGAGTTGTTTGCTGGAACCTACTCCTTCATTCAGACTCTACATGACCAAAGTTGTTGCAAATAGAACATTCTATTTCATTTTCAAGAGCAGAGAAGCTATTATAGGTTCTTTTCATGGTTCCTATCATACTCCTTTGTTTTTGAGCTTCCCTAGTCGTGATGGTCTTGTAGGCAACACATTGAGAAACTTTATGACCAAAATTATGACAAGTGAAACATTGGCCATTCAAGAAATTCCCGCGATCAAATCCACCAACCATATGATTGTAGTTTCCATCCATTCTTGAGCCAAGTTGAGAATGATTTACCTGTGGTCTGTTGAAACTTTTGTTCACCCTTGAAGTAGATTGCCCCCGATTTACTTGATAATATTTGACCATTCTTGAAGAAAATTGTCCCTGATTTACCTAGTGATCTGCATTAGGCTTTTGTTGTCGATTGTCACCTTGTTCACCTCTCCTTGCTGCATCAAGATAACTTTTGGAGGTGGATGGCTTCTACACTTGCTTCTGAGCTTGAGATGCTTCTTTGGAATATCCGAGACTTGTCTTGATTAGAGGAGAACGTTGTACTTTGATAATCTCATCTAGATTTTCAGATCCTTTAGCAAATCTGAGATTAAGGGCTTTTGTTTTCTCAATTTATTTTCTAAGTCCCACAATTTAACATTCTAACTCTTCATTGTGTTTATCCTTTTCATCAAGGTGGAATGTTAGAGTATCTATAATCATATTCTTTTCCTCCAAACAAACTTTAAGTTTAGAAATTTCTTCATAAAGACCTTCTTCATTTATAGCATCCAAGAAATCATCATCTTCAAAAGCCATCAAAAGTCTATTATCATTACCTTGCTCATCTTCATCACTATTTGATAATCCATCACTGTCTTCATGCATGTAATAGCTCTTCTTATTTAGATTATGTTTTTTGTTCCATTTAATAGGTTCCTTACCTTTGTGTATTTTATCTTTATGAGGACATTTTGCAGCATAATGACCGACTCTTCCAAAAGCAAAGCATTTGAAGGGCAGCTTACCTCTAAATCTTCCAGTTCCCCGTTGAAGGCTCTTGACAAAATTTGATTCTTCCTCTTCTTCTAACATATGTACTGACTCATAGTAGTCTCCTTTCCTGAAGACTTGAATGCAGCTTCTCTCTTGTCTGATGGTCCTCCTTTCCTCATTTTGTAAGCAGTTAGAATTCCGTGCAGCCGTGACATGGTAAGGCTCTGTAGATTCTATTTTTCTTCTATTGCAGAAACTTTTGATTCAGACATAGAAGACAAAGATCTTAGAACCTTTTCAACCAAAACAACCTCTTTTATTTCTTCACCCAAGTTTTTCATACAATTAACAATCTCATCTATACGAAGGAAATAGTTAGCCACACTTTCATCATTGTGCATTCTGAGATTTTCATACTGAATTCTGAGGGTTTGAAGTTTTGTTCATTTTACCTGTTCATCTCCTTCATAGCTCAGAACGATCTTGTCCCATATTTCTTTTGCGGTTTTGAGCTGCATAACCTTGACAAATTCTGTTTGAGATAGACTCCCTAATAGAGTATTGATAGCCTTTGCATTTGTTTCATACTGCTTCTTACCAGTCAGATCTGTAGGAGTTGCTGATGGAAATGTGTACCCTATATCTATGATATCCCAAACTTCTGTACCAAGAGATTGAAGATAGGCTATAATTCTTACCTTCCAATAGATGAAGTTAGTCCCATCAAAAATTGGTGGCCTGGTCGATGCTTCTCTCTCATAGTTGCTCATGATGATAGATCTTCCTTCAAACGATCAAGCTTCTCTTGAAGCACCTGCTCTGATTCCAATTGCTGGAAATAATACTGAGAAGGGGGGGGGGGGGGTGGGCGAATCAGTATTATCAAGTCAATTATTTTTATTTCACACCCAGGTCATATATGCTACTTCAGTTAGAGAAAACCGCGTATATACACAACTACATATAAGGAAACCGCTGTATACCATACAGACTTATAATTTACATTATTCTACAAATGTTGATCATTAATCTGTGCATCAAAATCATATAAACAGTAACCAGGAATAGTAAAATAGAGCAGAAGACAATCACACACTAGAACGCAGGATATAAGGTGGAAACCCAATGTGGGTGAAAACCACCTGCTGCAATTCGTCTCTATCTTCTTTTAATTAGAAACTTCTTTTTACAATGTTTCTGTACTGGTGCAGGCTTATACCAGTACGTAGGCTTCAACCTGCAGAAGGCTACAACCTTCTATCATTTTGCAGCCTCTCCTGGAAGGGAGCTACAACCCCCTTAGCTCTTGTACTAGCTGAGGTACTAGTACATAGGTGCTGACCTACAAAAGGCTACAACCTTATTTTTCTTCCAGGGACCACGTTTCATAAATTTTCAGACTGGATCCATGAATAGCATCAATCAAACATCTAGAATTTCTCCATCGAACAATCTCCTTTTCACCAATTAAAACTGAATCAAATAGACACTTCTCTGACAGCTGTATCCAAAACACAGTAACAGTAACCATACACCAATTCTGAACCCAGATCACTGCAGTAATCAACAGAAGCAGCTAGAACATAATTTAAGAGATGTACACTACTTCAATATTGAGAAACATGTGTGCATATGCTTCTATGTTAAGACCAATCTACGTATACACACTTTTTACTTACAGAAACAACGTATATACGTGCCTTCGCTTCACTGAACCTACGTATAGATATATAAAGATAATTCACTCCTTCAAATATTCAAACATTAGTTAACCCAGATTATCAGATTTATGGATCAAGCGTGCGCCACATATCATAGATCAAAACCACACAAAGATACTATTACTCAACCCTTAAGATTTTGACCCATCAATAGAACTTATCCTTTTCTTTGCGCTTAGGTTCCTCCTTCATTCAGATCCAGCTCTGCACCTTAACCTCAATCACCAGTATTCCAGATCTAGCACTTTATTAGATATTCAATAATTCAGATCGTGACCTTGCCTAATGATCTCCTTCCTCTTTTATAGTCTTAGGCCTTTCACAATACCATGGTCCAAAACCATAACAAATCAATACCATGGACCCAATACTTGGGATCAACACTTCAGACGAGATACCATGGTCCAAAACCATAGGTTCAAATACTAAGAACTAAATACCATGGACCAAACACAAGTTCTCCCACATGTACGTGCTTTTCCTTATGTGAAAGTGCGTGTATACGCATACGCACCTTTGGAACGTCTAACATGCGTGTATACACGGCTTGGTCACGATGAACCTGCGTATATATTTTTTTCCTTCATTCTCAGAGCCTAAACTGAGATCTAACACCAGAGTGAGTTGCCATCAAGGACAACACCTGTGCCATAGCGCCAAAACTGTGTCATAATGCCAAAGATAGATGCTCGCACAGAAGCATTATGAGAGCGTCTGTGGATTGAGGAAGATCTAGGTATGTTTGAGCCAGGATGCTCTCATTCAGGTCACCTGGGAGCATCCATATTTGTTGAGGATGCAATCTTCTAGTTCTGCAGAGAGTGTTGAGGAATGCTAGAGACGCTCGAATAACTCGTCCTCCCTATGTCTGAGACTCAAAGATGAGATATCAATAATCCAAATATTCCATTCAGTGATAGCAGTGTTGAGTATAGTGACAACAATATCTAGTAGTTGACTAGAGTTAGTGACAACACTCTACATTCCTCAGAATCAAGCTTGTGATTCTAAGCATGATTAAATTTGTTTCATGGATATCATATTTGTTTGTTTGCATACATAAAGTTATGGATTAGTGTACTCTCTTTTACTGAATAATTTGATCACAATCTAAGAAGAAGAATATTTGCAAGGGTTTTCCCCATAGCGGGTATTTTCCTAGTCTTAGACTAATGCTGGTGTCTCTATGTGTGCATTCTTTTCTTCTATTGTTCCTTTATGTTCCACTGCATCGATCATGATAATGTTGTTCTTTCTAGATAATTCCATATGCTGATGAATAATGGTGTAGATATAAATAATGTAATGATGATAGGGGGTGAACTTAATGTATTAATAAATAAATTCAATTATCAAAACTAAGAAAAATGAAGCCCTATTAAAGCTAACACTTCTTAGCATGATGATGCTTTTACTCGTAGAATTGTTGTGTGTGCAGGTTTGTTCCCAATGTTCCATATATTGCTAGTGGAGTGGGTGGAATTATTCTTAAGGAGGATGTTCCCATTCTCAAATTTAGAGATGGCTTCATGATGGTCAAGGTGGTTGGATTCTTTCCTCTGTGGTTTAAAAAAATTGATGTTGAGTTATGTTGTAATTGTACAAGCTGCTATAGCAGGAATATCCTTCTTGTAGTAGTCATTTAATACCTCTTTTGAGACCTCATATTGCATGTAATATTGAGGAAAAGTCATAAAAGTAATAAGGAAAGGGTTAAAATCATCACGAAGTGGTGTAGGTTTTGGAAAAATTGAAAGTAGAGCATTTCTATAGTTTTTTTTTTATATAATGTATGGTAGAGTGGATGGGTGATGAAAGTGATGTTGGTTGACCTATAACAATATTTCCTAAAGAATACATGACCATTTTTCCTCTATCTGTAATCGGATATGCCTCATGTAGCACTTATGGTTGCTCCTATAGCATTTCAGGACAATATCATGTAACATAATTGTTTTATCCATATCTCTCAAATGGTAGATTGTAGTGACCTAAAATTTGGTGAGCATGTTTCCATCATCCTTATGAATCATCTTGACCAATGGATTCACGAAGACCAGGAAAACATAAAATCCTTGAAGATGCTAAAATTCCTTGAGCATGTTACCATCATCCATATCCATCCCCCCATGAAACAACTCGGCCAATGGATGTATGAGTTTCTAGATATGGTCAAAATAGTTTATGCCCTGTGTATTATCAAAATAGAACCCTCTTGTATAATTCTGTGAAAGTGAGGAAAATGAATGGGAAATGGTTGGAAATGGACAAGGGTGATGGATTGACATGGACTTGGTCCTTTTCGGGCATCTGAGCAGAGGAAGAGAAAGACCAAATTTGATGTCCTTTGACTATATTTTTGAATGACTTTTTCTTTTGGTTCTAAATATTTTTTTTTTGTTGAAAAGCTTGGAGAGCATTGGAATTCATTAGAAAGAGATACATGGAGCAAATAATTTTTTTCATTTCTTCGATTTTTTTTCTTTTAGGCTTGTTAGGAAATTCAATTAGATAAATTGCTTTCATTAAATTATCAACCAACGATAGTAATAATCTTGTGATGATGCCAACAAAATATATGCAAGAGTAGGCAATTGTCTCTAAGCTAAGCAAACTTGGTCGTAATGAAATAAATTGATTCATTGATCCTTTTGGAGCGAGATCAATTCTCCTAATATCAAAGTGAGAAACTATTCCATAAATCCATAAAAACTTGGTCTACATGCATAAATAAGAAAATAATGATTTTAACTGAATGAAAACCAACACAGAAGAGGCTCTATATCTAGAGATGCTGGTTGTCCTTCCTTTGATTTCTTTGTCAACTAAAACCAAAAAGACCATAAAGCATAGAAATTGATTTAAGAATGAAAATAATGATTTTAGCTAAATGGGAATGAACACATAAGAGGCTCTATATCTAAAAATCTCAGTTGTCCTTCCTTTGATTTCATTTTCAACTAAAACCAGAAACACCATAAATCATAACAATTGCTCTAAGAAAACAATTGATTTAAGAGATCAAGAGGAGATGAAAAGAGATTTTAGTCCAAGCCTACAAATAAGAGTCTCCAACTTGGAGGCTTGGGTTGTCCTTCTTTATCAAACTTAATCACTGAAATGATATCAAGTCGAAAATCTAGATGACTAGAGAAATTTACATCTAGAACTATAGAACAGAAATTTACGTAAAGTGAAGTTTTATTCTATTCTAGCATAGGTTGGATACATGCTCAAATAGTCCTCTCGTTGGAATGGAGGCACTCCTATTTATATATAAAACTGAGATAACTAAAAAATATTTGAGATCCAGAAATCTCTCCTAAATCCACAAATGCCTCATGTGGTTACAACCATGTCGTAACACTTAGTAGGTTACATCTCTAAAAATCATCTCACAAATATCTAATATATTTGATAATAAATCTTATCAAATATTCGACGATTCTTCTCCATGAAGTATGATTGGCGAAATCTCCAAAATCTTCATCAAATGTTCAAGGGGTTGAAGAAGAAATTCGAATTTGAGGTTTGGTGGTCAAATATGACCTTGGAAAAGTCTTCAAATACACCTACAAACATCATGAAACTCACCTAGCCTCCATATATAAGTGAAAACATGCTATTTTTCCAAAAAGTAATCATAAATTCACTCAAAAACACTAAAATGGATACATTGGAAAATAGTAAGTCTAAACCCGATGTAATCATAAAAAGAATTTAATGTAAGTGTATGGAAAAGAGAAATATGGTTGAAAAATCAAGTGAAAGGTTGGTAAAAATATTGTATTTAGGTGACCCAACATTCCTCCCAAATAAAGGTGTTGCATGTCCTCATGCAATATTGCATTAGATTCCTTGAACTATGTGAAGGGGTCTTTTTTTTTTTTTTTTATGTGTAGCAACATTTTTTGTTACAGTCGGTTCTTGTGTGACAACATTTCCCCTTTTAATCTTATTCTTACTACAACAAAGAATGATCTTGAAAATTTAACCATATGAATACATTCGTTAATGTGTGCATCAATCATTCAATCTTTTTAGCCTCACTTTCTTGAAATTGTTGTGCAAAACATGCTATTTAAATAGCCTATGTATAGGCAACCACAAAATTATGGATATCTTATTGAAAATTTATGTTTGAATGCCTCCAAAAATTATTTGGAACATCCTCCACATTGTAGCTTTTCTTAGGAATGTATGCTTCATATGAAAACCATTGATGCATTATGGATGTCAATAAATGTGTTTATAAGAACAATAACTTTCAATTGGGAAAAACATGTTTGTGAACAGTATATGAGGTTATGAAATATGTGATCGAAAAATAGTGTAATGAATATAAGAAATGATGAATATAACCCAAAAATGTTGGGCAACTCAATTTCTTAAATTGATTTCATTAAATTATCAACTAGGAATACTTGTATTCTTGTGATGATGCCAGTAAAATATATGTAGGAGTAGGAAATTGTCTCTAATCTAATAAAATTTGGTCGTAATGAAATAAAATGCTTCATTGATACATATGGAGTGAGCTCAATTCTCCTAATATCAAAGTGACAAACTATTTTGTAAATCCATAAAAACATGATCTACATCCGTAAATAAATCAGAATCCACATAGAAGGGGCTCTATATCTAGAGATCCTGGTTTTCATTCCTTTGGTTTCATTTTCAACTAAAACCAAACAGACCATAAAGAATAAACACTGATTTAAGAAAGAAAATAATGATTTTAACCAAATAAGAATCAACATCGCAGAGGCTCTATATCTAGAGATCCTAGTTGTCATTCCTCTGATTTCCTTTTCAACTAAAACCAAACACACCATAAATAAAAAAAATTGATTTAAGAAAGAAAGCAAAGATGAAAAGAGATTTCAGTCTAAGTTCACAAAGAAGAGGCTCCAACTTGGAGGCCTCAGGTGTCCTTCTTTATCCAAAATTAATCACTAAAACAAGATCAAGTCCAAAATCTAAATGATTAGAGAAATTTACATCTAAAACTATAGAATGGAAATTTAGGTAAAATGAAGCTTTATTTTGTTCCATCATAAGTTGGATACATGCTCCAAGAGTCTTCTCCTTGTAATGGAGGAGGCACTCCTATTTATACATAAGATTTATATAACTAACAAATATTTGAGATCCACAAATCTATCCTAAATCCACATATGTCTCGTGCGGTTACAACCATGTGCTAACACTTAGCAAGTAACATCTCTAAAAATATTGTCACAAGTATCTAATATATTTGATAAGAAATCTTATCAAAACTTCCATGATTCTTCTCCATGATGTATGCTTGAAGGGATCTCCCAAATGTTCATCAATTCTTCAATTTGTTGAAGAATAAATCCGAATTGGAGGCTTGGTGGTCAGAAATGACGTAGTTGAAGTCTTCAAATACACCTTCAAACATCATGAAACTCATCCCACTTCGATATATAAGTGAAAACATCTTATTTTTCCAAAAATTAATCATAAATTCACTCAAAAACACTAAAATAGATGCATTGGAAAATAGTAAGTATAAACCTGGTGTAACCATACAAATAGTTTAATGTAACGGTATGGGAAAGATAAATATGGTTTAAAAATGAAGTGAAATGTTTGTAAAAATACGGTATTTGGGAGACACAATATTCCCCCCAACTAAAGGTGTTGCATGTCCTGATGCAACCTTACATTGGCTTTCTTGAATTGTGTGATGGAGTCTTCTTTTCTAATGTCTAGCAATATTTTTTGTTATGGTTGGTTCTTGTGTGACATCCATAAATATTGCAAGTGTTGGTTCTTGTGTGATAACACTTTCCTTTCTATTCTTCTTCTTACTACAACAAAGAATGGTCTTTAAAGAGCCTATGCATGGGAAACCACAAAATTATGGATAGCTTATTGAAAATTTATGTTTCAATGGCTACAAAAATTATTTGGATCATCCTCCACATGGTATTTTTCTTAGAAATTTATGGTTCATATGAAAACCATTGATGCATTAATGATGTCAATGAAGGTGTTTATAAGAACAAAAACTTTCAATTGGGAAAAACATGTTGGTGACCAATATATGAGGTTATGAAATATGGTATTGACAAAGAGTGTAATGAATATAAGGAATGATGAATATTCCCCCCAACTGAATGTCTTTTCCATCCTTGAAAATTTAACAAATAAGGAAGACCTAAAATGAAAATATGCAATGATACGAAAGAACGAATAGGGAAGGAACTTTCCAAATACATTTATTTTAGCATTCAAGGAATTATTGATTTACGAGTGGAAAACACCATACCTTCACCTACCTGAGAAGGTTCTGAGCTATGCATGTGAGAGATATTCGTATTGCTGGAATATTTTTGGCTTCTACTGTTGGATCATGAATCTTGAAGTGAAACAATCTGATATGCTTGGTTGTATGAAAACATAATGATATCTGAAATTGGTACATTTATACTGTCTTATTGTTGGAGCTAAGTTGTTGGTGCTGAGATCTGGAGCTAAATTTTGATTTTATTGTAATAATGCTACAAGATGTTGTAAGTGTCATGCAACCATATAGTCTTCATTCATATCCACACTATGGCATAATTATTTTAAATGTGAATACATTTGGTTGATGTCGCAGAGAGAGAAATTGTTGGATTACTAACCATTAATGAATGTTGTTAACCAACATGAGAATACTCACCATTAACATCAATGAGAGTCAGGATGCCCAAGTACATCTTAATATGTAAGAATAAATGAGTTGAAGTCGAGTCACCTAGAAGATCTATCAAACATGGGACAATGATGTATTCCCAATGTTCATTGGTAAGAGAACTTTCCATTAAGGAATGCAATCCTCATGGTACTTGTTGTAGCATCCATTGTCATTTTACTTTGATTTTTATTTTTATTGTAAAAATGGAAAAAAATAAATATTATGTTATAACCGAAATAAAGGAGAATACATAAATTTAAAAAGAATGATTTGTTTTGCATTATTGATGGCTTTTGAATGTGAGAAACTCGCGACAAGATCTGGGTCGTCTGATCAACAAGCCATAGATCTAATGATAGTCACGTGGTTAACAAGTGCAAGGGTTAAATCAAAATCAGACGCGATAAATTACAAAATGGAGTTAGAAACCTAATCAATCAGGGTCGTTCGCTCCAAGGCAATAGATCTGATGGATATCGCATCGAAAATTGAAGGAGTTTTATTTTTAAAATCAGACCCGATAAGCCTTTTAATTGTAGTTTTATTTCCTATCGTATCAATGGGGAAGTCAAAGGGTTGTGGAAAAAATAGATGCGATAAGGTTTTGTTCAACAGGTTTAAAGTTTCGTTGACTTCCGAAGGATTAGACCGTCCATTGAATGGGTGATCAGATGGTGATTGCACACAGATTAGGTAGACATGACAAGTTTATGAACTAGAGTCTAAATCCTTTTCAGTTCTGTGGTAAGCTATATTCCGCGTAAATTAACCAATTTCATTTTTTAGAACAATAACCAAAGTTAGAGGCGGATGACCAAAACTTCAAAGGAACAATGTTGCTCAGGTTTCTTAGTGTTTCCTCTAATCAAAGTACTTTCGATACATACATGGGCCCAAGTACACACATGAAGTTTTGTAAAGATGCAGCTTTTTGTGTTAAAATAGTTTAATTATTATCAAGACATCTATAGTGTTACAGCTTGTAGAATAACACCCAGCCCACATACTCAAGTCACAGATTTGAATGGTGAGGAGCCATCACCCTCTAATTTTTGTCACTTCTTTTAATTTGTTTTCTTGAGGAGAACGATGTGTCTTTTACCCTCCATTGTAATATTCTACAATAATTTTTACTTTAGATAGTTAGGAGATAGTTAAGCAGTTTGATAGTTTTGGTGATTACAAACTGTCTCATAATTTATAGAAGAGGAAAATTTACAGAGAAAGGGTTTGAACTTTGGAGATCCTGGAGACTAGGCCATTGTATTCTTGATAAAACTGTTGATTAATGAAAGAATCAAAAGTTTTCCACACATTGTTGGGTATGATTTTGTGACTTCTTTGTTATGTGTCATCATATGTTTTATTCCTTCAAGTATGGTAATGAAGCCACATGTCTTTATTTGCTTATGTAAATGAAGTCAAAATCCCTTAAAAGAGCGCTCCTATACTTGAAGTTCCCACCTCTACAATTCTTCTAAGTTGCAGATAGTAGTTTCTATGTACAACATATTATATTTAACTTCTCCAAGTGTCAAAGATAGTAGATTTTGTGTAAAACAATATATTGTCTCTAACTTCTTCAAGCTTTCTTCATTCATGATTTATATTCAGCAATCAAATGGAATTCTAAGATTTTCATGTCACCTAAGTATTAAGGGTTAAAAACCAAGTCTTTCAGGTCCTTCATTTGAGAGTACAAAATACAATTAAGTGAAAAACAAGTGACAATAATTATAAACATTAATGTCTTAAGCACAATTTCTACACAGCCAGGAAGTTGGCTTCTTAAGGGACAACAATACTAAAAATAACTCTAGTTTGAAACAAAAAAAATGTGCTAAATTCGATGGGTGAAGACTTTCTAGAAGGAGGGCCTTAATGAATCGCCCATCATCTAACATGAGCATAAAATAATGATTTAGAGGTTCATAGATGAAAGATTTTCATTTGTGAAGCAAGTTTAATTTTTCAAAAGGTAAAGGAGAATGAGGTAACTCAACATTGTAACTGATTTGAATGACTTTAATAATTGGTTAGGAATGAAATGTAAGTCAGGAAAGAATGAAATGTAACGGTTCCTTCAAGCGATTGACCTTCTTTTGAAGGACCCTCTTTGATTCCAATTGTTGTGAAACATACTGAAAGGAGGGTGTGGGGGGATCAATATTTTCAAATCAACAACTTTTTCGTTTCATATTATGATTTCTATACGCGACCTTACTGAAAGGAACCTGCGTGTGTATGCGATTGTTCTTATGACAACTAGTGTACATGCAGTAAACTTATGTTTTAGTTAATTCATCATATGTTTGTATTCAACCAATGCATCGGTACTTTATTAAACATTATAAAGACAATGACCATGTGATGTGTGAACAAAATAAACCATCACACATAATAAACACACATGAACACCATAAGTTAAGGTGGAAAACCAATGCAAGAAAAAACCACCTACCATTTTTGTCTATGTCTTCTATCTAATATAAAGAAAAATAATTTTCTTACAATATTGTATTGGTGTAGACACATACCAGTATGAAGGATCCCACCTGTAGAGGGCTACACCATTCTCTCATTCCCAAGCTCCTACTGGAAGGGAGCTCCAACCCCCTGATCGGATTACCAACTACTACTAGCAGGAAGCTTCGACTTCTTCAATGAAGGCTCCTACCGTGAGAAACCCCAATGGACCATGTTTCATAAATCCTCACACTGGATCCACCTGCTACAACACATCATAACTTATAGGCCACGTTTCATCAAATTTTCATGCTCGACATATTATCAACACATAAGCTCAATATCAATAATCAAACTATAAGTCATCATTGTAACACAATTATCAATCTTCGACACAACTAAAGCAATTACTGAAACACAATCATCAAAATTTGACACAACAAAATCAACTAATCACTGATACCCAATCAACTAACACTTAATAAAAACTCAACCAATTAACTGGAATAGCTAGATCACTACTACTAGTACACATAAATGACCCCAGAATGCTACATCAACACACATACTAAATTGCAGTCCTGATCATTCAAATGTGAACATATATATGCTACTTCACTTAAGGAAACACGTGTTCGTACATGATCTTCTTTAGAGAAACCCACATATAGATCTTAATATATTGAAAACTGAAAACTTGACCATTGCAATTCTAAAAAGAACATTAAATCGCACTCCGATCTACTACAACACTCTAAACCAAATCACAGAATTGTCTTTGATCTTCAATCACAATTAGAAAGTAATATTAGCATTCTTGAATCAATCCATAACAATATTCAACTTCATCATTTAATCATTTCTACTTTAGACATTATCACTTAACCTAGATCAATTATGGGGACATCATTGCCAGACAACAGAGAAGCAGTAGGATTGATCTCGTTGATCAGTCATTTATGAACAAAAATACCTTACATTATATACTCAACTTTGAAGAAGCTAACCTACATGTATAAACACCTTTTCCATGACCAACGCGCGTATGGATCTACAAATTTTGACCTAAAATTGTGCAAATACTCAGAACTTCATAAAGACCCATATCATAATATTCAGAGATAAAAACATCCATCAGTTTTGAGATCTAGTCAATCCATTAGCAGATCACACAATGAAAAGTCATTTTAGGTCTAATGATCCTAATCCATCATTGTATTCATTCATGGATAATTATTTCAGATCTATGTGATAATTATGGCCCTTAGAATGCAAATGTACTTCATATTGAATTATTCATTAAAACATCCTTTCACTTGCACACTTAGCACTTTTATGCTCACCTCTTTATATAGTTTAGCCCTTATCCAATACCACAAGTAGAAACTACACCGGTGTCGGTGCTTATCTTTGAGAGGATCAATATTCATTGTCACACTCATTACTATGGGCCAATTCCATGGTAAGGACCCCTGGTATTTAGAATACCATGGTGCAAAACAATATGCTAATTTGCTTCACCAAACGCGTGTGTATACATGACTTGGATTGACGAACACACATATATATTTTAAAATATCCACCTCTATCAAACTTCTTATTCTGATCTGTAAACATTTTGACCCATCATTTTGGTATTTTGTTCCATCATTATGTCAGCTCTGAACTGTTCATCTAGTTTCCATATACTTATTATGTTACAAGTGAGTTTCCATCAAGGACAACACATGCATCATAACACTAACAATCTCACCCTTTAGACTTGATGGTAACCATGTTTCTGTTGATCACCCGAGCCTGTAAAAATTGATTAGATACATCAAATAACCATTGTTCAAACACAAAGATATTCTCCCCCTTTGACATCATGGGAAAAGTGTAGACCAAACCTCCACCTTTGGATCTCATTTGCACTATATTGTCCATGCTCCCCCTGAGCATATGTTGAATCTTCAGAAATATTTTCAAATGAAGAACATGGCTATATTACTCAATTGAGCATGACCTTTCTATTACGAAGGACTCATATGTACATCAATCACCCAACCATGTGGGGATACATATTTGACTCTACGACCCAACCAAGTTGGATTACATATTTGACATGACCTCAAAATTCCATACATGACTAAATTACTACATCATAGGTCTCCATAAGACCTTTACACCAAATGAAAAATGTGAAATTAATAACTGGGACTAAAAGATCTTAAAAGTAGCATAATTCAACAACCAGAATGCCAACAATGCATTATATTATGCAACAATAATTCTCCCCCTAAACTTGTGCTACCTGTTCATTGTCAACAACTCATTCATCAACGCATATTCATCAATGAGATAAATATCAATGAGAAAAACATAACTCAATACCATATCAATAGAACGTAGCCATCAAAATCATACCAAGAAAAACCAAATCATACTTATCAGAAGCATGTGAGAGGCTAATCTTGATTCTGTCCCACTGTTTTTCTATCAGATAAAAGCATAAACAATTGTCTGCAAAGAAGCATGTGTGTATACACGACTATACCTAATGAAACCCACGTATATCTAGAAACCTTCTGAATTTTCCCCTATAGACTAAGAAGACTGAATTAGCAACAAAATGACGCATACCAAACTCCCAGTTTCTATATGAGATATTCAAATGCCTCTCTAGGAAGCAGTCTAGCAAATATATCAACAACTTGTTTTTTGGAGGGAACCTACTCCAATTTAACCTTTTTTTGAAGCCCTTCTTCTCATAGAGAGTGATACTTAATAGGAATATGCTTGGTCTTGGTGTGCATAATAGGATTTTTTAAAATACTAAGAGAACTTGTATTATCAAATAGAATGGAGATGGGTTGAAAAAATTTGATTTTTATATCCTATAATGTTTGCATCATCTAAAGAAGTTGTTTGCAGCAAGATGTTGTAGCTACATATTATACTTCCCCTATATAAGGAAATGTTACTTTGTTTCTTGCTGAACCAAGATACCAATCGAGGCCCCATATAAAATGCACCTCCACTAGTTCTTTTCTGATCAACAACATTTCCAGCACAATCTACGCCTCTGTATGCATGAATGTTAAGATCTGCATCTTTGGCATACCATATACCAAAGTGTTGGGTTCCTTGGAGATATTTGAATATTCTCTTTACTTCCTAAAGATGTGATTCCTTTGGATTTGCTTGAAATCGTCCAACAATCCCAACTGCATGCATGATATTTCGTCTGGTACCTATTAGATAAAGCAGACTTCCAATCATGGACCTATACTCTTGTTAGTTTCCTGCGGGAAAATCGTCATTAGAACTGAGGCTACATGATGTCATCATGGGAGTACATACAGGTTTTCTCTCTTCCATCCCATACTTATTCAGAATTTGCTTGAGATATTTTGTTTGTTAGAGAAAGATACCATCTTTTTCTTGTTGTACCTGTAGACCAAGAAAATAGGTTAGGTCCCCAAGTAAATACATTTCAAATTATTATTGCATAACATAAGAAAAGTTTTGACTCATAAATTCTTCATTACTTCCAAAAATGATATCATCAACATAAACAACAATAATTAGTAGTTTATCACCCTCATTTTCTGCATACATGTTGTTCTCTATGGATCCTTTTGTGAAACCTTGTTGTTGTAGATATTTGCCATGATGATAATACCATGCCCGTTGAGCTTGTTTTAGGCCAATTAAAGCATTTTTGTGTTTGCATACAATATTTTCATCATTTCCCAGAATGAATTGTTCTCGTTGTTCAATATAAACTTCTTCTTCCAGATATCCATTAAGAAAAACAAATTTTACATCTATTTGATAAACTTTGAAATTTTGAAAACTTGAAAATACAAGAAACATTCTTATCGCTTGAAGTCTAGCTACTGGTGCAAATGTTTCTTCAAAGTCTATACCTTCTTTTTGAGCATAACCTTTACAAAAAAGTCTAACTTTGTTTCTAATTACCTCTCCATTTTCATTCGGATTACTTTTCAATATCCCTTTTGTCCCAATAACATTTTTATCATGAGGCGTTGGAACCAATTCCCAAGTATCATTCTTCTCAATTTGATCAAGTTATTCATTCATGGCCTTAACCCAACATTCATATTTACTAGTTTGATTTACATTTTGTGGTTCAATGGTGGATAACAAAGCTAGATAACTAGAAGATCCTACAAGGGTTCTTCTTGTTTGTACCCCATATTCCTTTTCTCGTAGAATTTGAATTTCTATATGATTCTTTTAAACATACCTGAATGGATCCTTTTCTTCATCTGATGCATCTTCTTTTGTTGCTTCATTAGTTTCTTCTTCTATATCATTGTGATTTGATGTGGGAAATCATTCATCATCATCATCCTATTTTGTTGATGTTACCTTTTTGGGCCCTATGTATGCTTCATCAATCATAACACCAATGCACTCAACAATTTTCTGAAGTATCTTATTGTAAAATTTGTATCCTTCTAGATGAGTAACCAAGAATTATTCCCTCATCTGCTCTAGTTTCAAACTTACCGAGTTTTTCATAATTATTTTTTATGTAACATTTTCTTCCATAAATTCTAAAATTCTTTACAGTGGAAGGCTTACCATACCAACGTTCATACAGAGTTTTATCACTATTCACATGAGCATGAGCATTATTGAGAATATTTACTGCAGTATGTGCAACTTCACCCTAGAAGTTGTCAGGAGTTCCAGACTCATCAAGCATAGCATAAGCCATTTTTTGAATATTTCTATTCATTGCTTCTACCACGCCATTTTGTTAGTGAGTTTTAGCTACAGAGAATTGTCTTTTTATGTGATGTTGTTCACAAACGTCAAAGAGTTCATCTGATATCTTTTCTCATTCTTGGTTAGATCTGAGACATTTTACTTTTAGATCATAATTCATTTTCGACTAATACCTTGAAGACTTTAAATTTATCATATGCTTCATCTTTGTGTTTCAATCAACTGATCTAGCACGTTCTATAAAGCTCATCAATGAATAAGATATAGTATTTTTCTCCATGAGGTGAATTTTTCCTTACTGGTCAACACAAATTAGTATGTATAAGTTCTAGAGGCTTACCTGCTAATCCTTCTATGGAATTGAATTGAAATCTAGTTTTCTTACCAAATTGACATGACTTACACATGGTACATTCTGGTATGGTGATGTAGGGTAGATCACAAATACCTTTGAGCCTACTTAATTTTCTTATTTGAGAGAAATTGAGATCTCCCAACCTTCTGTGCCATAACCAATTTTTTTTTGCCTTGCCTAGGTAACATTGTTCTTGGCCACTTTCCAATATAAACAGATTGCTCGGGGTTCTTGTTCCTTTTATTATTGTCTTTCCTGTGTCAATTTCATGAACGATACATTCTTATGATCATAATACCACTTCATTTCCTTCGTCACACATTTCTCTAGCACTCAACAAGATATGTTTTAATCCACAAATATACATAATATTACCATATTTAACTTTTTCTTTTAGAAAAAATAAACCTTTTCCGTTAATGACAACATGCGAGTCATTTCTAAAAGTGACATTCTTTTCTTTCTCTAGAGGGTTGTATGAAATAATTTTATCTTTATCACTTTTCATGTGTTTTGAGCATCTTCTATCAATGCACCATTGATTTTCCTATCCTTCTTCAAACAATGTGATGCCATAACTTTCAGAATGTAACTCCTTCCTTTTCCATACCTTATAATTGTATTTATTTTCTCCTTTTGATATGATTTTTGTAATTTTCTCCTGCATTCATATTCGTCATGTGCAAAGTTATTACAAAATTACATTCAGTTTCATCTATAAGAGGTGATAAGTTATTATACGTGTTCTTCTTGACTTCTATCTCATTCCTTTTTTTCCTTGCTTCTCTAGTCATGATAGTTTTGTATGCAACACATTCAACAGCCTTAGGACCAAAATTATGACATGAGAAACATTGTCCATTAGAGAAGATATTTATGTTATCATAGAATCTTCTGGTATTGTTTACCTTTTGACTGTTGCTTCCTTTTCTATTCATTATTGGATTGGAGTGAACATGATTTACCTGTAGAATTCCTTTATTCTTTCGCTGATGATTGAAGCTTTTCTCACTGGTTTTTGTTGCATTATTGAAGATTTGGTGACTGATTTTTGCTACATTACTGAAGCTTTGCTGACTAGTTTTTTTTGCACTTAGACAAATTCTGGTGGTGACTGAAGAATTTTCTATTTGATATGTTTCTCTAATGTATGTAAGACATGTCTTAATAAGAGGAGAGTGTTGTGCCTTGATAACTTCATCTAAGGTTTCAGATCCTTTTGAAAATCTATGATTCAGAGTTTTTACTTTGTCAAGTTACTTTCTTAGACTTACTACTTCACATTCTAACTTCTCATTATGATTTTCCTTTTCTATGAGTTGATGCTTCAAAGTATCTATGGCTACTTTGTTTTCTTCCAAAGAAATTTTGAGTTGAGTAATTTCTTCAAAGAAGCATTTTCCTCCAAATCATCGACAAATTTATCATTAGACTCATTAGTATTTTTCTCAAAAGCCATGAGTAATTTGAGATCATGATCAGATTCACCTTCTTCACTATTTGAGAAGCCATCACTATCTTCATGAGTATAATAAATTCTTCTACTGTCAAACTATCTCCTATTACCTTTTGCACTATCCTTCCCTTTTTCATGGTTGTCTTTATGAGAGCATTTAGCAGCATAATGACCAACTCTACCACAAGAAAAACTTTTTGAAGGAAGGCTTATCTCTAAAAGTTTTGGTGCCTAGTTGAAGTTTCTTTACAAAGTTCACCTCATCTTCTTCTGATATGTCTCCAGATTCCATGCCTTATTCCTTTTCTGTTCCTCTTGTAGATGCTTTATGATCTAGATTTAAATAGGAACACAACAAATTATAGATATAATTAGACATACATAGATGCAGCAGAAATAATAATTCATTTCATTACTGTAAAATATTGAAATATGCTTACAAACAAAAATGGAAATAAACTAGATAGGGTGATGGTAGCTTATCTCTAAGAAGAGATACGACGTCTACATGCCTTTGAACTATCTTGCAATGAAGCTCAAAGGCATATTTATTGTTTAGAAACAATGGAAACCCTAAAAATCCAGAAGCCTAACCCTAGGAGATGAAGCGCCAAACTATGGGCCTCATTTTGGGTAAATTGGTACTTCAACTTCTTGGGGTCGTAACTTTGGCATACGATCTCCATTTGACACGCATAATACCTCGTTAGAAATATCTATATGAGGAATACAACTTTGGGAAGAGGAACATTGGTCCATGGACCAATGTTGCTCCAAGATTTCACAAAAAACATTGTTTAGGGCCTCAAAAGAGCTCCAAAAATTTAGGGCCAGAAAAATTGCTAAAAATAGTAAATTGTGCTACCATTAAGGAAACTAAAAAACTAAAAGAAACAATGGTGGGGGTGGAATTGGAATTGGAATTAGTAGGTGGTCACCATTGCATTGAATTCCTCCATGAGATGAGGAAACTTATGACGAACCATGTTTCTGCACCCTGGCGATGTCTAATGAGCTTCTGGAGGTCCGTGCTTTGACCCTGCGTGCACGTCGCTATGCGCACTTGTTAGTCTCTTGCAACCTGTGATGTTGCTTCCACACAGCCCTACTCCAAGCACAACCCTTATTATACCCAAGTTCCTTACTATTTAATCTATTATTACTCAATTACTTAACTTATTTGTGTGAGACTAGTGATTATTATAGCATACCCAACAATCATATCCGTACGCACAATAAATAGAACAACATAAATGTAAAGAAGGCAATGCACAAGTAGATACACATAAATTGAAATAAGCTTCTCTTTATTATTCTTTGATCAAGATTACAGACTCGACACTTCCTTGTGCACTCAGCTACAGGGGTCCATGCACTCAGTTGTAGAGCCTCTTCCTACTACTACCACCCAATACACTTAGAATCTTACTCTATGCTCGAAGCATGTGTATTAATCCTACTTCTCTCATTCCTCTTTTGCTGTCTTTACAACTTAGAGCCTCACTCTATTTATACAATCCCATGCTCCACAAACCATGGGTAGGCCGACATGACATTACATTATTTTACAATACTTAGGGCAGACAACCCTATGACTCAACCTATACTTCACACTCCATGCCCGTAATTCGCGAAGTCTTACAATACATTTGACCAAAACTTGGGCTTTGAGCCCTAAAACATGCTATCGGGGGATTTCATACTCAAGAAGCCCCTAACACAATTATCATGACTCGTCCCGAGTCACTCTGTTGGTGTGGCAATCTTGGCGCGGAGCCCCTCCAACTGGTCCCGTACTGCTTGGAGGTCTGCAGTGCATTGTTCTACAGTTTGCTCGACGTGTTGCATGCACTCTTCGCATGCTTCTCTGTGAGGATCAATTGCCTGCCTTAGCACATAGAGTCCCTACATCTATGTGAGCTTGCCCTCAATATCTACCATAATGGTGAATGGCTCATCAATCCATGGTTGGACGCGCGCCTTGAGGAGTTCCTCCTTTTATCTTGTGGCATCCACTTGCTCTTTCAGTGGCCTTCCTTGCTACATCTTTTCGAGTCGTTAGGTGAGGAGGACTGTTTGCAGAGGTCCCCTTACATTATCATATGTCTCTTGAAGCTCGCGCGCCTCTATTTCCAGGCACTGTGTATTGGAGTCCTCCTGCAAGGATGTGAGGACGCCAAAGGCTTCATCCAACATACCAGTACAATTCCGAACTGCCCATCCAATTTCTTCTAATCCTTTTTGAATAGCGCTAATGCACACCTCTCTACCTTTTGGAGGAGTGGAAGGCTATGCCTTAAGTCGCAACTCAACAGTTTGGAGATTCAACTCCAACTGCACACAAATTGTTTCTTCATGTGCATTTTAGACTCCACTTGCCAGACAGTGGATCTGCATCTCTGTTGGTAGATCTATGGTGATGGACATCTCTTGGAATCGTTGGCATGCTTCATCAACTGTCTGTACAATCTGCTGGTTCTGTGACACTTGTTCATCACGCTATAGGCTAAGTGTTCAATGTTGATCTTTTGCTCACTCATCACCTGAATCACACAACCATCCCTAGCATGGAGCTCTACTAATATGCAATCCTGAAGTTGGTACAATGTGTCTCGTGGAAGCGCATCAAAATTAAGGCCAAGTCCCTTGATCTTACCCACCGTGGCTCTGTCGTCCTCTTTCTTTACTGTTAGCGCTCTTTCTGGTAGCACTATGGTGTTGGCTATCCTTGCGCGTAGTAGCTGCTCTGCTATTGATGTGCCTACTACACCGTAGGTGGCTATCATTCCTTCTTATGGGGGCCACACCTATAGTTCTTGCAGTTGCACCCTTAGGGCCCCCAACACAATCTGCTACTCCAACATGGCTTCCTTGAGAACTTCCATGGTGACCTCGTGAACTGTGTCACTGATCTTGTATAGGTTGCCTTTTATTAACGTGATCGAGTCAATGCCTAATTTGGGTTCCCTGGGCTCTTTTTTTGGACCCGATCTCTTTGTGATGCGTGGCCTTTTTAGTTGGGTGGAATTTGTGCCCGGGTCCATGCCTTCTTCTCTGAGGTCTGTTTCCTCTACTTCCTATGCTATAGACAAGTCCTGGCCCTCATCATCATATGTTGTGGTGGACCCTGTTTCCTGTGCTGCTACTACTTCGGCGGCCTTTGCCTGTTTCGTAGCTACCCTTGCTACCTCACAGATATCCCTTACCACTTTGGTTGCTTTTTCATTACACCGCTTCTCGGCCAACTTCGTGACATGCAACTTGGTCTCATCCTTTTGTTTCTGTGATGCTGTCCTATCAAGCTTTGCCAGATCTGGGGCATGCCACTCTGGGTCCAGGATTCTAACATTGAAAGGATTCCATCATCAATGGCGATGAAGGGGAGATTGTTCCATTGCTATGCTGGATTCTTATGCACCTTGATGTAAACATTATGTATGTCGGCCTTGAAGTCTATAGAGCTTCACATACTATTGTGCACAGTGGGGGATAGGTGAAGCTATCTATTGATCCACATCTGGATGCTTGCCTCCATGAGGACCCAAAACATCTTTGTTTCGTGAATCCACATTGTGTCCTTGGTAGCCGAGAGTGACACATACTTTGTGGCCTCTGGTAAGTCCTATTCAATGCTAGGAAACTAACTATCATTGTACAATTCTCCTGTTACCAGCAAAATGGACAAGAGCAACCACGCGTAGTGGAAGGTCTTGCCCTACTCCTAGGCTTCCTTGTGGTTGGTCAAGAATTCCTCGTAGAGGAACTCAACCCAGTTGAATTGGACCGCCTCTGCAAATTGTTTGGCTAGCACAACTACTGGCACTGGTACCTCATCGTTGTGGCATTTTCTCATTACCTTCCTAGTCAGGAGTTTGGTGGTTACGCGCACCTCTTTATCTTTGATGTTGTTGATTGCGTAACCCCTCTTTTTCTTCTCGAGGTTGTATTTTTCCTGTAGTCATAAGTACCCATCACGCACCACGCAAAGTAGCTGCCCGATGACAAAAACAGTGATAGGTGCACGATGAAAGTGTGGAATCCATAGAAGATGAAGTAATCCGACCTTCTCCAAACTGTACAACAATTTTTGCTGCTCCAGTGTTGTGACTGGCCCCTCCATGCTCTGCTTAGTGAGGCTCTCCATCTCTAAATGTGGGAACTTGTCACTGTCCACGAGGTCCAAATCTTCAAACTTCATTGTGGGCACGCAACCTAGGTGCGAGCCCTCAAACACAATTCCAATGGGGAGGAGCAGGGTTTAGAGTGAACTATTAGTGGCATCCAAGTCCTTTGGTATCTTAGTTTTCCCTTTCCATAGAGGGACATGCTCGACCAATTTCGCTGCAAAGTGCACTGGCTGGATGTCCTCTCCCATGTCTTCTACTTCACTTATCTTATCGATGAGAGCCTGTAGGTCCTCCTCCTAATCATCTGTCTCAATGGTGACATACTTGCCCTTTTCTTTCATTGAGAGTTTACCAAACTACCAATTCCTCAGGGACATGCAAACTAGTCACGCTGCCTACTTACCTTACTTGGACCTTGGCATCCGAGGCAATTTCAAGATTTCTGGCACAACCCCAGTGTCTCCAGGAACATCATGTACCATGGGGTTCTACGCGGCCTCATCGGTGGTTCCTTCTATAGAGCCCAAACCTCTGCTGGTAGTCGTCATCCTATTAGAACTATCTGTGGTTGCTTATGAACTTCAGGGCTCAAATATTTCTCAAAGCTCAACACTCTATGCTCTAATAAACTACTCAAATATCAAGCGAACAAGTGTTGTCTCATGGCTAGCCCCTAGAGTGCTATAACACCTTTTGAATTCAAATTCGACCATCCCCCCCAATCCTAGGCTATCAATGCTTTCTTGCTGACAGATTGTGTTAAGCACCAGTATTACAGAAAGAATGCTGCAACTCCTGGGTTTCCAACTCTACTTTTATCAACCCGGTAGTTCACAAAAAACTTGGAAGTGTCAGTGCTATATTCACAAGTACTAGTTCTCACTATAGGTTGTCACTTTATTAGCTAGCACGAGATCACGAGGAGATCAATCCAACTTCTATAGATTTCAGAAGAAGCTATATGTGTGATGAAAGGAAAGAAATATTAATGTAAAGCAAGACCTAGTAAACCCTAATTAGCAAGCTAATTCTACTTTTACCAAAAACACTATGAATACCGTGAAAGAAATGCCATTATCTACTCAAGAAAGTAAAAAACATCTAACCATGCTAGTTCTGGAAGTAAATACGCAAAAAAAACATATTTTTGGATTTTTATATGTTTTTATGTGAATTTGACATGCATCTAATTTAATGTGTTTGAGTGTGGCATCGAATAGGTGGCGTTAGGGGCAGTTTTGGAGCTTTAAAGGTTGTAAGATGGTGTGGATGGGTCCTAGGAGGTCTTAGGTGGCCTTCTAGAGGCTTTTCCCAAACTTGGCCTTCAAAAGAAAGCCTACAGGAAAAACTACAGGAGAACACAAGGAAACTACAAGAGGAAAATAGGGAAACTATAGGAGGCCTGCAGGAGGAGGTCGAGAGCAATTTCTGCTATTTTGAGGGTGTGAGAGTGGGTGGAAAAGGTGGATGAAAGTTGGAATGAGGTGTTAGGGCACCTAAGGTTTACCATGAATGAACATGAGAGAGAAAGATGATTGGGATTGCTCAAGGAGAGAGGAAGAAGTTCTATGGGAAAAACTGAAGGAAACTAGGGAAGAATTGATGTGAGGTTCAGGAAACTTGTAGGGCATGGATTAGATGGAGGATGTGATTGCTGATAAGCTGGCCTACTTTTGGAAGATATTTGATGCAATGGAACTGATAGTCAACTAAGAAAATCAAGCAACAAATGAAACGACTGCATTTAGGAAAGATAGAGTTTTGTATTAAAATGGTCCAAACTATGATCTATGAAAGGAAGTACTGAGAAATGTTGTCGGAAAGGAAAGCATGAAAGAGGACTATTGAAAATCAGGAAATGAACATGATAAAGGAGATATGAAGAAAAGAAAAACTAGACTATTAACCTATTGAAGATCTGCAAACACTAGAAATCCTATGAAATGAGGAAAATCTGTGTTTTTGGGGTAGCAAGAGAGTCTTTGCCTCAAATCATGGTCCTAGAGGGAGGAAGAGAGGCCAAGGAATTATTGCTAGCATTTTGAATCTTTTCTAATCGTTGCTTAACTTGCTACAGAAACCACAAATTGAAGCAAACTACTAAATCATCAAAAGCAACCTATCCTTAACCATAAAAGAAATACATCTAACAACAAATTAATCTACAAATTGAAGTAAATCATACAAATACAGGTAAAGAGAGGATTGGCTATTTGGATTGGGACCTAACCCAAGAGCTTAATCCCTCTAAGGTAACTTAGTGGTAGCTGAAAAAGGATTCGATCTTCATTATAAAAAATTAGCAAGATTACATGAAACTATCGCAAAAAAAAGTAAGCTCGAAATTTGAGCAGAGTTTACATAAGAAAAAATCTGACCCTAGTGAGGCCCTAGGCCTCTCTACTTATACATCTGAATCTACCAACAACTTCCTTAAAATCAAGGAGGCTTTCCTCCCAAAACTCAAGATAACTATCAGTCATCCTCCACTTGCTCGGTTGCCTTCTAGTGCATGATTCAATTTCTTGTACTCTGAGATGAATGAAGAGGAATTCAAACTGAGTAATAAATGAGGGCGATTCCCTCCTATAATTCCTCTCCTCTATCTAGATCGAGTTATTGCTGCCATTTGACCATTAGATTCTTGACTTTGACCTTGAAATCCATCAATAATCTGCATTAAATACATGTTAGACCACATGGCATCATAACTAACTTAACTCACTCTGTAAGCTTAAATATAATCATGAAATCATACAATAAGCTAAGAGAATGGTTGATTTGACAAGGTTAGGAGGTAAAATGAGCCATTATAATTACCCATTTATGAGGCTCATCATCACCCCCTGCTGAAGGTGTTGCTCATCCTCTTAGCAACTTAGTCAATCTCCTCATCTTTTATGGCCTTGGCGGCCTCCCTAGCATCAAAAACTTCTGATTTGGTTTGCTCATGTTGGTCATAAAATTCTATTATTCTGCATATGTCCTTCCACTGTTCCTTCTCTTCTTCTTCTCTTCTTCTTTCCAACATGCCTAATAGGAGTGGAGGACTCAGTTTGAGGCCAATCTAGTCGACCTTCAGCCTTTGCATGGAGTGCTTGTACATTGGCACTCTTTTCAATGCCTCCCTCAGCCTCATTGGGGAATTGTATTCTCTGATATGCAAGTTGTGGGGTAGGGTGTTCCATATTCTCATGTAGGCATGCACACAATCATCCCCAGTAGCCTTTTCATATGTTCAAAGTGTGCAATTTCTTGTGCCTGATTGGCTATATATATAGGGGCAATCTAAGGGTCATTGGCAAGTAGGTTGTGTGTGTTGATGAGTGCCATAGGATCTAATGGCTTAGCTCTTATCATTAATGGCTCATTGTGCTCTTTTATTATCAATATTCTCATTTGTGTTGTCCTCAATTCTTCATGTTTCATCCATGAGGCCATGGTGATTAATTGTAGGTCCCCTAGCTTGGCATTGGGGTCCCACACATTCATATCTGTGAAGGCCATATTCTGTAGGTATAACTCTACCATATTTTCTTTATCCTCTGAGGTGTTTTGGTCACATAGATCCATGAACTACATGTAGTCTTGGAAAGGTAGTGTGCCTCTTTGTGTCAATGTATTTATTTGGAATTAAAGCCATTGGTCATTCAGATAGAGGCCATAAGTTTTGGCTAGTGTTCTACATTGTAATGTTTCCATGGATAAGCTAGCCATGTATGCTAGCTAAGCCTCTTTCTCTTGCAGCTACCTCCTTAGTAGTTCATTCTCATTTTCAAGGTGGCTTCTTGTAATTCCCTCTCTGTCCCTGAGAGCACTCAATTCTCTGCCCATTCCACTGAGTTTGTTTTCCATATGGCCAACATCCTCAACTCTTTTGGATTTGGCTATTGGCATCCACCTATGTGTTCTCACTCTTTCTTTCTCCAATTCGAAAAACAGTGGAATTACAAATCTCTATGGGATTATCCTACCTCCCTCAAATAGATTGTAATAAGAGGAAATACTAGGTTGGGGTTCAGGTTCTTTTAGCTCTTGCACTTCCCCTTTCATCTCTGGCTACCTATCCTCCTACCTTTTTCTCAAGCTTTTGGGTCTCTTGTAGCTGGTAGAGGGTCTCCTGTAGGACTGTTCCAGGCTCCTATAGGTCTAGTTTGTGATCTTGTAGTACTACCTTTCCCTTCCATGTAGAATATCTTGGAGTCCCCCTTTCATATGTTATAGGTGTCTTGGAAGGAGATTCTTTCACCTTAAAATATGGTGAATCTTCAATGGTAATGGGAACTTTTGAAGAGGGCTGAGGTTTGCCTCTTTTAATTCCTGTGCTCTTCCTTGCCGTGAAATAAATGGAGGTATTTCTTTTCCTCTTCTACTTTGGCTTGACTGGTGTACTGAGGGCACTAAGGGTAGCTGCTACCTCTCTTTCCAAAGTCTCAGGGGACTCTTCTCCTTGCTCTATTTTCTTTACCTCTTTTTCCTCTTTTTGTGTCTTTTCAACTTTTCCCTCCTCTGTTTCTTTTCCTTCCTCCTACCTTTCTTGATCTGATATGTCACCACTGGCTTCATCTTCTCCTCCTTATTGTTCTTCCTCCTCACTTCCAGTAGGAATGACATCATAGGTTAATTATTTTATATCATCCTCAGCTGTGATATTTCGGAAAACTTCCCATGCTATAGGGAGTGTAAAGGTATGGAAGGCTTCCTCTACTAGGATTTTTATTAAGCCAGTTGAGCTAACTACCCTAAATTTCCTACTTGTACCTTAGCACTAGAGTCAATGAGGGACTGAAGGAGAATGTAAGGGATACTAAGCTTTTGGTTTGTTGGGTTATCCATGCCATACCTCAAGTAGTGGAGGATTCTGAAAGGATATCCATAGACAATGTTGTTCCTCCCCTCACAAGAGATGTATTTGATTATTTATTAGCTAACTTCATCCCATGGATATGGTATACCAGCCATTCTAATTCCATTTTTATATTTAATAGGGTTTTCATTATTTTGGAAAAATTTCTTCTTGGCAGCCTGGCCAATTGGTTTCTCATCTTTACTCCAAGGCAACCCAAGAGGAAGGGTAGTGACACTACTTATGAACTCAAGGGTTATTTCCATGGAGAGGCCTGTAATGGTTATATTCGCAAGTAATCTTGTGTGAGCGACTAGAGAGAGAGCAAATCCTTGGACAGTTTCATCATGAAACCCACAAATTTTCTCAAAGAAATTCATGTAGTTTTCCCTTGTGAATATGTCCACCACTTGAGGATGTGCATGGAGCCTAGTGGAGTTACTGGGCTCCTTTCTCACAAACCCTCCTATAACACTACCTGTAATTTTTTAAAACCCAAATATGGAGGTGGAGAGAAAGGGTTTTGAGAAAAAAAAACAGAGGAGACTGTGTTTTTTTTAAATAAACATAAAATTTTATGTATTCTCTGCCGCCATAAAGAGTTATTTCATCCTCAAATTAAGACCACTTCCTTCATATAATGATATTCAATAGGGGGCATGCATGAACCCTACCTCTCCAGATGGAAATTCGTGCTAAAAATCAAGTTTTCTCCCTTCAAAATGACTCACTTCCCCTCCTGTAGAAGCTCGGTGTCCCTCCTGTAGATTTCTTGTACGTGCTCCTATAGATTTCCTATAACTGCTCCTATAGACAATGCCAAGAGCAAGGATATGGAGGAAGTTGATGGAGGATGGTGGTTATGAGGATGTGGGGGCACAAGAAGACTGTTGTGGTTGAGTTACGAGGAGAGAATGGAGAAAAGGTGGTGAGAATGCACAGGGAGGAGTGCTTATTACCCTTTATGGATATTTTCAATTATGAGTGCTGAGCTGGCAAGGTGTACATTGACCATATTCATACTATTGTTCCCCACCTTCTTTGTCATCATGGCCCCTCCTTGTAATCATCCATCATTATTGCATCGGAGTTCACACTTCCTCCCACTACCTATCCTTGGCGTCTTGTGCTCGATTTGGCTGTGCACATGTGTGGGTGACATCTCAGATAAGTGGAGTCAAATAAATGAAGGTGGCCAAGTTAACTGGCCACCATTCCCTCATTCAATATTAACCATCTTGTTTCCTTTGTATGATCTCTAATTACACAAATGAAAATAGAGGCGTGAATTAGTTACTTACCTGTGATCCGAGTGTATTTATTCTGAGGTGATGTGGCTTTCTCTGCTACATGCCTTCATTTCTCTTTATGCATCTTGTCCCTACTTGCTGATGTGTGGTTGTGTGCTTGTCTAGGTTCTTTTTTTGGTAGAGTTGAGCTGCATGTGCCTTTTCAACCCTGATGTGTGCACTCTCTTGGTGCTGGTACTGCAATTCTATGGGATCAACTGCTACAGGAATTCCTATGGGAGCTCTTGTAGCTACTTCTCCCCTGGAAACTTCAACTTTTCCATGTGGTTGGAGCTTGAGAATGATGCCAGAGGTGTAGATAAATATGGAGGGATAATAGGTAAGCTTCAAGTAAGGTTATTGGTGCCTTTTCCTCTTTTTTTTTTTTTTTTTTTTCTTTTTTTTCAATATTGGAAAACTGTTTTTCTGTGTTTTTTCTTGGATAGGGAAAGAAATAATGATGCTTGGGGTGTGATGCAGGCTTGGAAATGATGACAAGGAGGTTTGAAGATGGTATGAGGGATTATAGGTTCCTCATGAAGCTATTTGGTCCCTCAAAATACCTTCTATCGACACTTTTGGCTCTTTGTAACTCCTACGGGAGCCTCCTGTAGAAAACACAGTTTTCAAAGAAAAAGGAACAGTGGGGTGAAAGAGATGTAGAAAATGGTGGAGGAAGGTGTGGAGGAGATGAGATGGATGCTGGTGTGAATGTCGTGGTCCCCTTAGAACCTTCTTCTACTCCTTGTAGTCCTCTTGCAAACCTGTAACGCAATAAAAGTTCATTTTTTTTTGAAAACAACTAGGGTGCCTCAGAAAGGTTTTCACCTTAATTTCCTACCTTGGGTGCCTCCAAGGGAGGTTTTCACCCAATGATCTTATTCTTCTTCCCCCCCCCCCCCCCCCCCCCTTTTTTTTTTACATCATTGGGCCACCTCAGAAGAGGTTTTCAACCCAATGATGGGACTCAACTGCCTCACGGAGGTTTTCACTTGAGTCCTTATTTTTTATTTTCCTTTTCTTCAGTGAGTGGGTGAAGTGGAAGCTAAGAAATGCTCCACTACCATCACTGTTTTATTCAAATTTCTAATAAACTCTCGCTTGGAGAGGGGTTTCATGTAAACTTTGAATTGATGTCCATTGACAAGCATGGGGATGGATTCATCATCAATGGCTATGACTAGAACTGAACCATTGTCATTGCATTTCTCCATAGTGTAGGGTCCCAACCATCTTGTCCTCAGCTTGCCTTTGAAATCTTTGTATCTTGAATCATAGAGTAGTGCCCAATATCCCTCTTGGAATTGCTTCTCCTTGATATTTTTTTCATGTGATATCTTTATCTGAAGTTGAACTACCTATGTATGGAGAAGGGCTTGCAATCTGTATTCATCCAATCCATTGAGCTGAAGTAATTTGTCCTTCTGTGCATGTCTGAGGTATAGGTCCAACTGAGCTGCCACCCTTAAGGTATTGAACTCAAACTCTATTGACAGCAAGGCCTTCTTCCCCTAGACCAGTTCATAGGGTGTGAACCCAGTTGTGGTCTTCCGTGTTGTGTTTTAGGCCCAAGTGGCCTCAACTGATCTATTTTCCTAGTATTTTTTGCTACTGCTCACTACCTTGGTTAGGATCCATTCCAATGCTCTATTAATGACCTCCACTTTCCCATTGGTTTGTGGACGGTAAGTGGTGGAATTCTTGTGCTTGATCCTATGATGTGTGAGCAGGTCTTTAATCAGGCTAGAAGTGAACTGACTGCCTTGTTCTGTGACCAACTCTCTCGGATACCCGAACTTATACAATATGTTTTCTATCAAAAACTTAACTACCTTCTCCTTTGTTCTTGCTTTGATTTCTTTTGTCTTTGTCTACTTTGTCAGGTAGTCAGTGCACACAATGATGTACTTCTTCTGCTTTGAAGGGGGGTTGATAGGCCCCACAAAGTTCATGCTCCACTTCTCAAATGGCTCAAGGGTCACTTGAGGTTGCATGGTCATTTCATCCTTTTGAGTGGGTTTCCCCATCCTCTGACACCGATCACACTGGCTCGTGTATCTCCCACATCCTGATGAAGTGTGGGCCAATAGTAGCCTTCTTGAAAAATCTTGAAGGTGGTTGTTTTTGCTGCAAAATGACCTCCACAAGGTCCATCATGACAAGTCAGGAGGATGTTAAAGACTTCCTCCTCCCTGACACATCTTCTCGCGATCTGATTTGGGCCAAGTTTGAAGAGATTGCCTCCAATCCAGGTGAAAGGGGCACTTTTCCTTACTATCTTGCTCCTCGTTTTTTAGGATAGGTGTGGTGGGAACTGTGTTGAAATGAAGTAGTTTTCTATATCAGCGAACCATGGAGAGAGTATTGATATGGAAAATAGGTGTTCGTTTATTCCTTCTTCACATGTAGGAAAATTTACTCTAGACAAAAAGTCAAGAACAACATTTTATTTACCAGGCTTATCAATAATGGTTAGATCAAACTGATGCAGTAAAAGCAACCATCTAATAATGCAAGCATTTACAACTGGTTTGTTCATTAAATATCTAATTGCAGCATGATCAGTGTGCACAAAGGTTTGATAGCCTGTGATATAATGTCTGAATTTGTTTAAGGAATGCACAACAGCTAGGAGTTCCTTCTCGGTCACTGTGTAGTTTAACTCTTCCTTTGACAAGTTTTTTTTTATAAAGTATATGGATAAGGTAACTTTTCATAAATTTTTCCTAAGGCTGCTCCTATTGCTTTTTTCAATGAATCTATGTGAATGTGAAAAGGTAGGGCCCAATTTGGGCCTCTGAGAATTGTGGTAGTCACTAGCTTGATTTTCAAGTTATCTAGGGCTTCTTGATAGTTTTCCGACCATATGAACTCAACATATATGCCTAACAGGCCAAAAAAAGGAGAGGCTATCTTGTTGAAGTCTTTAATGAACTATAATATCCAAGTAAGCCTAGGAAAATTTTGACATCTCTCACCTTTTGAGGAGGTGGGACCATTTGGATGATGGCAATTTTGTTGTGGTCCTCCTGTAGTCCTTATTGAGATATTTCATGACCTAGCGCGATCCCTTCAGTCATCAAGAATTCAAATTTTTCTAGAATGAGCGACAGGTTCATCTCAATACACTTATCCAACACATTTCCTAGGTTAGATAAAGCTTCATCAAAGTTAGAGCTGTAAGGAGTAAAATCATCCATGTATATTTCTACTGCAACATGAACCAGTTCAGAAAATATACTCGATACCGCTCTTTGGAAAGTGGTTGGAGTGTTGCACAACCCAAAAGGAAGGACCCGGTATGCAAAAGTACCCCGAGGACAAGTGAAAGTGGTCTTATCTTGGTCTTCTGCGGTGATTTGAATATCATTGTACCAACTAAACCCATCTAGGAAAGAGAAAATTTGTTTCCCTAATAGACCTTCTGACACTTGGTCTGTGAAAGGTAAAGGAAAATGGTCCTTTTTTGTGGCTTCGTTCAATTCTTGATAGTCAACATAGATTATCCACTTACCATTTTTCTTTGGCCCTCGCACCAAAGGAGAGATCCATTAACTGTAAAAACGGGATAGATGAATCCTGCATCTAGAAATTTCTGCAGTTCTTCCTTAACAATATCTTTAAGTGCTGGGTTCATCCTACTTTGAGGCTACCTAACTGGCTTGCAATATTCCTTGATGTATGTATGATGAGTACATACTGAATGGTGTATTCCCTTCATCTCCTTATAACTCCAGGCGAAGGAACCTAGATGTTTTCTCAGTAGGATACATAGCTCCTTCTCTTGGGAAGTAGATAGGGATGGATTGATTTTTAATGTTCTTTCTCAACCGAACTCTATATTTTTGACATGGGGAGAAGTAGTGTCAGCCACACGAAGATAATTTGAGGGGTTGTTTTTGGTTTTCCGTACTACGTCTTCTAATGGTGATACATTGGGAGCTGGATTCTCAATCAAATTTTCAATCATATCATCCTCATCTTGCAATTCCCCCCATGGTGATTTCTACTGCACAAAGTGGTGCAGAATAAACTTCATCCTCATCCTCCTCCTGCAACCAGAGAGGTAGATCATGTTCTAGCAGGGTTTGGGTAGGAGGATATAGGGTTAACTGCTTGGACATGTGCCCATTCTTTATGGTCATGTTCCCAGCTTGGCAGTTGATGTAGGCATTGGCTATAGCCAAGCAGGGTCTTCCCAGAATGAAGGAATACCTAGTGAGCTTTGCCTTTGGCTAGAGAACTATGAAATCCGTAGGGTACTTACAAAAATCATTGGAGACCATCACATCTTCCACAATCCCATTAGGGGTCATGGTGGAGCGGCCTGCTAACTACAACACTATCGTGGTCTTCCTCAAGGAGCCCTAGAGGTTAATTTTGAGCATTGTGTCCATTGTCATCACATTAATGGCAGCTCCTAGATCAATCAAGGTATGTGGGACCATTGTGCCATTGATGTGGACATCAACTACTGGCCTTCTAGGATCCAAATATTTTGGAAAAATTATCTACCCCAACATCAAGTCGGACAGTTGTCCTATGACATTGATGATTGGGGCATCTCTCTTGCACCTTCCTCGATGCCTAAAACACTTCTCTTTGATCAACCTATTGTAGATAGGCACATATTTTATGGCTTGGAGAAGTGGTATCTTCACACATAAATGTCTCAATTCTCCCAGGAATTTAGTCTCTTCTATGGTAGGCTAGATTTTCATGGATAGTCTCTCAGGAAAGGGTGGATTTGCTTTAGGTTTGCTTTCCTCTTTATCTTCCTCAACTTCCATGGGTGGAGGCTGGCTATCTGGGAGAACTTTCCCAGATCGCATGTTAATTTCTTGAATCTCTAGAGCATAAGTTGGGCATGATGGTTCCCCACTATACACTTGTTGAGTCTATCTGTTGTTTGGGTTCGTATTTGGCTGGGCAGGAATTTGGGGTTACCTTGGTGGAGGAAAAGGTAACAGTCGTGGTTGGGCAGGTGGTGGAGGCGGAAGAGTGGGAAAAGAGTTGTATTGTGGCCTCCACCCCCAATGAGGTGCATTCACTGAGGTTGCAGCTAAGCATAGTATTGAAATGAATGGGTGGTTGGTTGGGCATGATATTAAGATGTGAAGGACCAGTCAAGTGGTGTTGACTAGGAAGGATGAGAAAGGGGGCCCGAAGAAGCTATGGAGGTGACTTGGTTGGGGTTGTAGTATGCTTGAAATGTCCCTTGCATCACCTACTATTATGGTCTAGGTCCATGCAGCCTCCTTTGGTTTATGTAATAGATCTGTTCATTGTCTCCTTCGGCCCCTTGGCATACAGCTTTAAGTCTAGGCAAGGAAGGGAACTTGTATGTAGAATGATTTTCTTCACAGACTGAACAAACCTCTATAGAGATCAATGGGAAATCATTCCTAGGATGCCTGCTAGGGCATATAGGGCAAAAAATGGCCAAATCTTTCTCTGCTTCCTCTTGTTTTCTTTTGATATGTAAGGTATCCATTTGCATGGCAAGAGTCTACAACATCTCACTCTTGAATTCTTCCAGCATGTTTCCAATTTCACCTTTAATGGATGAATTGGAAGAATATGTATTGGCTATGCATTGACTCCCCGTACCTCTCTTTCTGGCTGCTCTAGAATGGTTTCCAAAAACAATCTTTATGTCCTCATAGGATAGTTGGTAGATGTCTCCCTTGGCCAGTAGATGGAGGGTGTCTAAAAGGTCTTCCCAAATTCCCCTAAGCAGGACCAACTTCAGAGAATTAGGGTCAAGTGTACACCTGACCCTTTTGTAATTGAGCTAAAACCTCTCTTCATAGTCTTCTAGGGACTCATAACTTTCCATGGTCATTTAGAAGATTTCTTCCTTAGTACCTTAGAGGCTTGTTGCATCTGAGCCAAAGTTGTTATGGTATTGCCAGTTAATCCCATGAACCAGTGCACTGCTGCATCCTTGAGAGTAGAAGGGAATAGTTTCAACGTTTTCTCATCTTTTGCATCGTCATAAGTTTGATAGATGATAGCGAACTCAAAAAAGAAGGTGTAGGGATCTTTTGTAGTTAGGCCATGGAGGTGAGGATGGGATGAAGGACTTATATTTTTCATTTTGGTGTCCCCATTGGTCTCCCTAATGGGAAATGTACCCTCTATTATTTCTCCATTTCCCCTAGAATTTCTATTTTCAGCGATTGGCTCCAGAGGAATGTTTTCTTCTTCTTCTTCCCCTATAGGTTCTTCAAATATCTCTAGTTTTTGACCTAAGGGTTCTTCTTGATCGTATCCACCAAAGAAGAGGAAGGTTAGTTGTGTGAAGCATTGGGGGCATTGGGAATTTTTTTTCCTGAGTTATCTCTTTTCATACGAGGCATGAAAGGAAATATTTTTGGTTGGTTTTTTTTTCATTTTCCCCACACTGATAGTACCTGTAGAATCTTAGATTGTGATTGAACAAAACAAATTGCAACTAGCTGAAATGAACTTGATGAATGGAAATTTACAGAATTGAAAAGGAAAGCAAGGAAATGCAGAATTTAAAGAAAGGAAATGACTAGTCTACTTTTGCCGAAATGAAATTTGTAGAATTGAAAGGAAAGCAAGGAAATGTAGAATTGAAAGAAAAGAAATGACTAGTCTAATTTTTCTAAAATAAACTATTAGCAAAATGTTGCAAGAAGAAATGGAAGAAAGCAGTAATCACAGAATACTCTGACGCTTCCCCGACATCAGCGCAAAAAAGTGGTGAGCACCAGTATTGCAGCAAGAATACTGCAACACCTAGGCTGCCAACTTTACTTTTATCAACCCAGTAATTCATAACAAACTTGGAAGCGTCGGTGCTATATGCACAAGTACTAGTTCTCGCTGCAGGTTGTCACTTGGTTAGCTGGCGTGAGATCACCAGTAGCTCAAGCCAACTTCTATAGATTTTTGAAGAATCTCTATATGTGATGAAAGGAAAGAAAGATTACTCTACAAAAGCTATTCTAATTGCATAAAGGAAAAAGACTATAATGTAAAGCAAGACCTAGTAAACCCTAATTAGAAAGCTAATTCTACTTTTGCCAAAAACACTATGAAAACCATGAAAGAAAAGCAATTACCTACTCAAGAAAGTAAAAAACATATAACCATGCTATTTCTGGAAGTAAATAATCAAAAAACATATTTTTGGATTTTTATGAGTTTTTATGTGAATTTGACATGGATCTAATTTATTGTGTGTGAGTGTGGCATTGAACAGGTGGCGTTAGGGGCGGTTTTGGAGCTTGGGAGGATGTAAGATGGTGTGGATGGGTCCTAAGAGGTCTTAGGTGGCCTTCTGGAGGATTTTCCCAAACTCAGCATTCAAAAGAAAGCCTACAGGAAAAGCTACAGGAGGACATAGGGAAACTATAGGAGGAAAACAGGGAAATTACAAGCGGCCTACAGGAGGAGGCCAAGAGAAATTTCTGATATTTTGAGGGTATGAGAGTGGCTGGAAAAGGTGGATGAAGGTTGGAATGAGGTGTTAGGGTGCCTAAGGTCTACCATGAATCACCAGGAGAGAGAAATATGACTGGGTTTCTCAAGGAGAGAGGAAGAAGTTTTACGGAAAAAATGAAGGAAAATAGGGAAGAATTGTGGTGAGGTTAAGGAGACCTGTAGGGCATGGATCAGATGGAGGATGTGATTTCTGATAAGCTGGCCTACTACTAAAAGAGATTTGCTGCAAAGGAACTAACAATCAGCCAAGAAAATCAAGCAACAAATGAAATGAGTGCATTTAGGAAAAACACAGTTTTGCATTAAAATGGTCTAATCTATGATCTATGAAAGGAAGTGCTGAGAAATGTTGTAGGAAAGGAAAGAATGAAAGAGGAATATTTTAAATCAAGAAATGAACATGATAAAGGAGATCTAAAGCAAAGAAAAAATGGACTATTAACCTACTAAAGAGTTGCAAACACTAGAAGTCCTATGAAATGAGGAAAATCTATGTTTTTGGGGCAGCAAGAGAGTCTTTGCCTCAGAGCACCATCCCAGATAGAGGAAGATAGGCCAAGGCATTATTTCTAGCCTTTCGAATCTTTTCTGACTGCTGCTTAACCTGATATAGATAGCACAAATGGAAGAAAGCTACTAAATCATCAAAAGCAACCTATCCTTAACTATAAAAGAAATACATCTAACAACAAATTAATCTACAAACTAAAGTAAAGCATACAAATACAAGTAAAGAGATGCTTGGCTACTTGGATTCGACCCTAACCCAAGAGTTTCAGCCCTCTGAGGTAACTCAGTGCTAGCCCAAAAAAGATTCCATCTTCATTATCAAAAAGTAACAAGATTACATGAAACTATGACAAGAAAAGGTAAGCTTGAAATTTGAGCAGAGTTTGCATAAGAAAAAATCCAACCCTAGTGAAGCCCTAGGCCTCTCTACATATACATTTGAAGCTACCTACAACTTCCTTAAAACCAGGGAGGCTTGGCTCCCAAAACTCGAGATAATTATCAGTCATCCTCGACTTGCTCGGCTACCTTCTAGTGCATGATTTGGCTTCTTGTACTCCCAGCTGAATGAAGGGAATTGGAAGTGAGGAGTAATAAATGAGGGGGATTCCCTCCTATAAGACCTCTCCTCTATCTAATTTGAGTTATTGGTGCCAATTGACCACTGGATCCTTGAATTTTACCTTGAAATCCATCAATAATGTGCATTAAATAGATGTTAGACCTCATGGCATCATAACTAACTTAGCTCACTGTATAAGTATAAATATAATGAGAAAATCATACAATAAGCTAAGATAATGGTTGATTTGACTAGGTTAGGAGGTAAAATGAGCCCATATAATTACCCATTTATGAGGCTCATCAGATTGCCTCAAATATTGCCATTAATTCTTGTCTTAAATGCCTGTCGCTTGCTCCCTTTTGGGTTAAATCTAACATCTTGTCATGAATAGTGACATCAGTTGTCACTTCCCAGTCTACTCGTGCGATAGCATAGCCCTTAGTGCATGGTCGCGATCCTTATGACATGTTGATTCTGCATGTACCTCCCGCATTGCGCACCTCCCAAACAGACTCTTTTATAGTCTCGCACTCTCTTTCAACTGCCTGGAGTGCTGAGATTGTGCTCCCTACGGCTAGTTAGGTGGTCGGACCACCTATGCAAGACTTCAACTTGCCTTTCAGTATAGTCCGTGAAAACTCCTCAATTTCCTGCGTGACAACTAGCGCTGCGTGTTCTACTATATGTAGTGTGCTCCCCTGGTTACTGCGTTTGGTGAGGTATGGTTGTAGCCATGACAGCCGAGTCATAAATTCCAGGTGACAATCTTCTAATGTAGTGGTATGATCGTCTATACCTTGTCTTTTTATCATTGGTTTATCGACAAGACCTACTTACATGATCTCGTTTTCCAACCTTCTAATCTCGGCATCCATCAAAATGCTTCTCTTTTACAGTCGTACCCTATCCTTTTCAAGTTTGTGAGGTCTAAGGTTCCATCGCCGAATGGCTTCTTGAATCTCTATGTTTTCGACCTCACATAGACGTCTGATTTCTTCGTCCTGGTATTTGCATACTGTCACAACTATGGGAGCTATTACATGCAGATCCCTGTTTTCATTCTCTTCAGAAATTATGGTCACTACTCTATTTTGCACCTTTAGAATTGTTTCCGTGGTCAGGGTTTTGCACATGGTCCTATAGGCCCATCGAACCATTGGTACGCGCAGGTCCTAGTTAGTGCGTATTACCTGGTGAACCTTGTTTAGTACTCTATACACCCTGTCGAATGCTTTGTCGTGGATAATTGGTAGCGTGCATAACCTTTCCTGCTACTACAGTTTGTTCTAATTCTCTATTCTAGGGAAGTGTGTGCTTGTGCAGGATGTACAGCATAGGTCTGTACCCATCAAGAAAGGTGGGAGCGCAAGTTGTTCCTCCCCTGCTGACTAGCTCTCGTTCAGAGCTGGGGTTTTACAAAATGTAGGCAAATCATCCTTATGCATCCAGAATAGTCCTCAAAATTTCCTTGATGCGTACCACACCATCGTGCGGGCATCGAGCACAGTGCCCACTTCAGCGCATTGAACCGATACTGTTCTAGTACTCCGTTTTAAAATTTTCTCAGGAATTCATCCACTACTAACAACCCATCATATGTCGGCAAATCCCTTTCTTCTATTGTCATGCAGCACAATGATCTAACCATCATGTTGCAATTAAGCGTTGTTACTTCATGCATTCGATTCTGCCATTGCTCTATCTCTTCGTTTGAATCTGAGGTGTAGGAGCTTTTACCCTCCCATGAAATCCTTCCATCTACAATTGGATTCACCCAATCCTCTTGTTGTGTAGTTATCTTGTAAATGCAATCAAGATCATCATCACTATCATTGTCATGCACCATTTTAGTGTATCATGCTCCTTTGGCTAGATCTAGCGGTACTACTATGCATAGTGACTTTTTCTCAAGGATCATTTTTCACTTCTTCATATTTATGACTTTGTTCATATTAGTGGCCCAATCTATTCCTAGTACCATGGGATAGGGATTACTGTCATCGACAATCTCTATCACTTCAAAATCCACCAGAGTGCCTGCACTTTCAATATCTACTATTACCCCTTGCAATCTTCCCATGGGCAAGACCTTCTATTGGTTCACCATTCATAATTGAATAGGAGACCACTGTAGTGCAGGTTTGCCCATGCATTCACATGTTTGCTTTGGTAGTACATTTGTGTCCGATCCCAAATCCAAGATTATCCAATCCATTTCATACTCATCGATTTGCGTAGGTCAACCTCATTTCTCTTCCTGTGCACAATGAATGCTCTCCAAGTTTTTGGACCATGCGTGGTTCTCCTGACCTCGAGCACCTGTAATAAGTTATTGTAGCCCTTTTACTACCTTGCCACTATGTAGCAGTTTCATGCATGTCTCTAGAAAGGTAGTGAGCATTGAAAGATCCATTCGTGGTTCTAATTGATCCTTACTAGCTAAAGTGGAGGGCTCTGTGAAGCTCTTCTTAGATTCCATGAATTTCTCCTTCGCGCATTCTAAATCAAATTCAAGCTCCTTAGTAGGAGCCTTGTGAACCCACACACATTCTTTTGGTTTCTTACCTTTATCATTTCCAGTGGTCATACCACTCCTAAGCATCATGTTTACATTCGGGTCATCCTCGCGTGGTCCAGACCTCATCATCTGTAAATTTTGAGTCAGATGGGGCTGAAGTACCGCTTTTTCGCGTAGTCTCACTATTAGTGTAGGGCAGTCTTTTGCCTCATGGTCAAACTAAGTATAGTAAAAATATGATTTACTTGTTGGGTTTGTACAATTGCAGGCATAATTCCATGGCCCTCTGCAATTATAACAAATTAATTGTCTACGACCCCTTCCTACTCCCATTCCGCCTCAACCTCGACCACACCACTGAAATCTAGCACACACCATTCTTGAATTCGGGTCGAAGGCTCATGTTTCGGTCTACACTCTATAGGCAGGGGTCCAATCCATCATTATTTCGTAGCTTCCGCAAGTGCGCTCATCATGGCCTACCAGCCTGTTGTGGGGAAAAGTATCCGACTCGGATGACCCTATCCCTACTCTAAGGGTGACAGTCCTTAGCAACAACTGAAAGTAAAGCTTTGATATTTTCCTTTATGAAAGTACAGAGAAGGAAGAAAAGATTGACCAACCGGTGTCTTTCGCTTTTGTCGATCCTGTCCTCTCTCTTTGTCTCTTGTTCCCAGCTCCTTGCTCCCTTTGCCGGTCCAGCTACACAAAGATCCTGCACAAACAAGAGAAGGAAAACTACAAGAAACATGTACTCATAACTGACGCATGGATTAGAGTGAATCAGATATACAAGTAAATACAATACATCAATGCAATACAAGTATATAGGAGAACATTCAAAGCTTTATTGATAGAAGTAAAAGGGTTCTGAGAAGGTTACAACCATCAATGGCTCCAATCCAGCAACACCTCCCCAGCAGCAAGAAATCTCCTCTTCACCTCTATAAAAGCGATCACCCAATAGCTCTAACTATAAACCAACAACACTTCCTTGCTTTGCACAAAATTCCAGCCTCCCTAGACCTCATGAGAGAGCTCTATATATAGGAGATTTGGAGAAAGGATGAGTCAGCTTGAGGCTGGCTTCAAGCTGACTAGTGTCCTCTCCCACTTCAGTTATACTTCAGTTCTTGAGTCCACTTGGAGATCCTTGCTTCCACTTGGAGTTTAAGAACCTCTTACTCATCACTGGGCGAATTCCCTGATCCAAGTGTCATTTTGGAAGCTTCCTGGGCATTGACACCTTGAGAAATGAGCCTGCCACTTGTCCAAACACGTTCAGCGTAGGTAGCTAGTGTTGGAGTTGACATTCAGCGCAGGTAGCCAGTGTAGCAGTTGACATTCAGTGCAGGTAGCCAGTGTAGCAGTTGACATTCAGTGCAGGTAGCCAGTGTAGCAGTTGACATGATCCAGAATTGCCTTGTTTTTGAGCGTTTTCAGGTGGAGAACTGATTTGAAGTGCTGTGGTTTGCTGACCTTGTTCTTCTAGGGGTAAGAAAAACATGTTTAGGGACTTTGGATCCCTTTGATTATGGACATTTCATGCTTCATGCTGTAAGGCACAAAAATGTCTATAACAAGCCTGCAAGAGTTACAAAACAATTGTTGGGATGTCTGCGTATACTTCTACAATAGATCACAATTGTCCATAGTTTATTTTCCTCCTATATGAGAGATCGTGCACCATAATGGATGCATCACACTCAGCCCTACGTCTACCTCAGGTCTTAATGGCATCAGCCCTCCTCCTGCCAAGTAGTTTGTGAACACTGGACATTGGTCCTTGTCTTACCCCTGGCCGTTGAATGTTATGCACCATACCTCCTCGCATGCCTCTTGCTGAGGTGTCTTGTCGTGTTTCAAACCTTTCATTTATATACATAGGTTTTGTGATTACATGTGGATTTTTTGGACTCCTAGGCCAGGATCTTGTATAGGGGTCTCATGCAATCTCATCGCCATTTATAAAGCTTCGGGCTAGGTGGAAATTTTCTGCTGTGACAGTGCCATCCTTAAGTGTGGTGTCAGTGATGCTATGAACCATGTGGGATCTTGTCCATCTGTCGATGTCATGCTGGCTTCGCGAATGATACCCTTTAGTATCTGGTCTAGTTCCAACGGGGTCTCACCCACGAGCATCGTGATCTCTTTAAACCCGATGATTTATTGTGTTTCCAACTTTGGCCTGCTAAATTCCCTATTCAGTGCAACTTGGATCTCTATGATTCTTGTGTTTGGATGGTCATTAGAATGCTTGATGTACCATGTTAATGCATGATCCTGCAATGCGCTTACCAGCATAACCTTCCTGATATTTTCATCCACGATGACTAGTGCTTCCCATAGTTCTCTTACCACGGACCAGAATTGGTCCAGATCTTGATTCCCTACTCCTCTGGATACCGCTAGTTTTATCAAACTTGCGATACTGAACTGTGGTGGTGACGGAGGTGGGTTGGGTGGAGATGGAGGTGAGGAGGGTGATATGGGTGGCGGTGTTAAACGTGGAATGCGTTGCCTTATCAGACTGACCGCGCTTCTTGGAGAAACTTTCGCGATCTCTTCCTCACTTTCTTGTGAGGGAGAAATTAAGGGACTAGTTTCCAACTATTCATCACTTTTGCTTCTATAGATCTTCCCACTTCATGTAGTTCCAAACATTAATTTATTCCCATAACCCACTTTTCACACAATAGCATCTTAATCCAAGTGTTCAAATATTTAATATACTTACCTCATGGTCCCTTGACAAAACATCGCTCTGCCTCACTATAGCTAATAGTCATATCTACTGCAAACTCAATGATAAATCCTCCTATAATTCGGCTGAGCCAATGGTCCAAAGCTTGCATGATCTTATCTCCTAAAACTTCTAGTCTGTGTACTAACTTCGGAGTCCACATGATTGGTTTCTCAAGTCTACACCTCCCGTGACTATGTGCTAGCTTCGCAATCCACTAATACAACTGAAAAGGAATGGATACAAGGAAAATTTCATGGATTTCTGTATACAAGTAGCACTCCAACCACTGTTCCTTAATCATTCAAGGATTTATGTTTTCCTCCGCCACAAACTCATGAATCTTCTTATCCAACCACTCTTCAATTTATTTCTTTGTTGGCTTCTAGTGGCATGACACCAGCCATCCCTTATGCAGATCCCAGTCCCGAAAACATAACCATTTGTTGGCTTGTATGGGCCTGACCCAAGTTTAGAGGTGATTTAGCCAAACAAATCCTGGTACTACTGGACCTTTTGGAAATAGTCCGTGGAGCACAGACTGAGGTCTCACCCGAAGTATTATGGGAGGGTGCTAGAACTAGCTTTTTACACCGTGGGGACATCTGATGAGCTTTTGGAGCTCGACAGTTTGACCCTACGTGCACTTGTTAGTCCCTCGCAACCTGTGATGCCGCTTTTGTACAACCCTATTCGGGGCGCAACCATATTATACCCACGTTCCTTGCTACTTAATTTGTTATTACCCAATTACTTAACTTATTTGTGTAAGACTAGTGATTATTACAGCATACCCAATAATCATATCACTGCACGGAATAAATGGAACAGTATAAATGTAAAGAAGGCAGTGCACAAATAGATACATAGAAATTAGAATAAGCTTCTCTTTATATTCTTTGATGAAGATTATCGACTCAACACTACCATGTGCACTCAGCTGCAGGGCTCCATGCATTCAGCTACGGACTATACTAGGTCTTTGCACACTCAATTGCAGACTATACTAGGCCTCTGCGCACTCAGCTATAGATCCACTTCCTAGTACTAGGACCCAATACACTTAGACTCTTACTCTATGCTCAAACCATGCATATTCATCCTAATTCTCTCATTCCACTTTTTCTCTTTTTACAACTTAGAGCCTCGCTCTATTTATACAATCCCATGGTCCACGAACCATTGGTAGGCCGACATGACATTACATTAATTTACAATACTTAGGGTGGACAACCCTATGAATTAATCTATTCTTCACGCTCTGCACCCATAATTCGTGGAGTCTTACAATACATTTGACGAAAACTTGGCCTTTGAGCCCCAAAACATGCTTTGGGGGAATTCCATGCCCAACACTTGGCAATGGTGTAAGGACCATACGGAGTGGTTTGAGTTTCTGGTAAGCTCCAGTAAGGTGTTCATTCTGCAAATGCAACTAGATATTGTCACCCACCTAAGACTTGTGTGGCACCTAATGTTGATCATTTCACTGCTTGTACTTGGAATTTGATTTCTCCAGAATATCATGGACTTGCTGGCGGATATGTTGGATGTAGTTAATGAAGCCATCTGCCTTATCTGTTTTGAATTGGACATGAGCCAAATCTGCCTCAGTAGCTGCAAATTACATGGCCACATCAATTGGACATAGTGGCTAGAATCCTAAGCCCACTTGAAAAGGGCTATTCCAGTCGAGTTGTGGAGAGCTCAGTTATAGATTTTCTGAACATAGGGGAGGCTCTCATCACATGTGCATGGATTCTTTGAGTTGTACATGAACAGAATGTGTACGATCATCTTGTTGACAACCTCTTTCTGTCGATTAGTTCGGGGATTGAAGGCTATGGACTTAGTGAGTTTGGTGTCCAGCATCGACCAGAGATGGGACCATATTGTACTGAGGAACTTGCTATCCTGATGTGAGATGATAGACTGTGGGATCCCAAAGTGTACCGACACTCATTCAAAGAAGAGTTTAGCAGTGGCTTCTAATGTGATATTCTTCTTTCATGCTGCCATAACCGCCATCTTAGAGAACTTTTCGATGACCACAAAAACACAGTCATTTCCTTGCTTAGTAGAAGGAAGGCCTGACATGTAATCTATGGAGATGGATTCCCATGGTCGAATAGGGGTGCGTAGCAGAGTATATAGGCCTTTCTTCTTGATGGTTTGTTTGGAAATGGAGCGGGCAGTGCAAGATCTAATGTACTTCTCGACATCATGTCGAAGATTCAGCCAACAGAAATACTTTTACAGTACTACCATCGTTTTCTCGACCCCAAAATGCCCAACATACCAACTATAGCATGCTTCCCAAATCATCTTGGCATGGTCACTTGAAGGAACACAAAGGTGACCCAGGTGACATAATAGGGCATCCTGGAGGTGAAAATATGGAACATGCTGACCCTCAAAAAGTGTTTGGTATTTGTGGTCAAATTCTAGGTCGCTTTTGTAGAGAAGTGGCCAATCAGAAGTCTCCTACCCACAAGAGTTGAGCATGCTGGTTAACGCCATGATCGGTGTTTGGCTGAGGTAATATTCATCATTATTGGTGTTTCCCTTTGTATACTTGATATTCAAATGGAACCGTTCTAGTTATACTTCTAATGGAAATCATTCTACAACTTTCCTAGCATCTGTATGAACTACAGGGGCCAGTGGTTTGTGTGGATGAGCATTTCCTTCCCAAAAATATAATGCTTCCATTGCCGACAAGCCTACATAATGGAATACATCTCTTTTTCGTAAGTGGGATACTTCTAGACTATGCCTAAAAGTGTCTCACTGTGATATGCCACTGAAAGCCCGTGTTGGGTAAGGACTGCCCCAATAGCATAGTTAGAGGCATCTGTCTCAATCTCAAATGGTTATTGCAAGTCTGGTAATACATCACTGGTGCCGAGGAGAGGCGATGTTTCTATTCTGTGAATGATTTTAGTTAAGATTTAGATGAAAAGAATCTTTATTTTGCTCCTCCCTTGGCGACTTAACTCAAGGGCCAAGTGATATGAGAAAATCACAACATGAACCTCCAATAGAAGTCAGCAAGATCCAGAAAGCTACTGAGCTTTGTCATAGTGGTTGGACATGTCCAATCCCAAATGACTTGGATCTTGGATGGATCCACATTCACCCCTTGTTAATCAATAATGTATCCCATATACTGATATTCGGTCATGCCAAAAGTGAATTTCTCCAAATTGGCACATAACTTGTGTTGCTACAGTGTTTGGAGAACCTGTCGAATGTGGCGGAGGTGCTCTTCCCAACTTTGGCTGAATATCATGATGTCATCCAAGTATACCACTACAAATGATTTGGAGAATGGCTACAAGATGTCATCCATTAGCCTCATGAAGGTTGTGGGAGTGTTCATAAATAGGGAAAATTTTAAGAACCCCACCTAAATTTACATGTATAATAAATGGGCAAATCTCCATGGTATATAGGAAAAATGGAAGACGATTTTATCAATAATATGATATGTATATATAATTTTTTGGTGAATCTCTCACCAGGCATGGCGAGTATTTTATTCAATTATAAAATCATGTGTTTGTTGAATACACAAATGAAATCAATTCATTTCTTTAAAATATCTTTTGAAGTCAAAATTACCAAAATTACATATCGATAACCTAGTGGGTGTAGGATAAAATTCATCTGTCCCATTCACAAACAGCATGAGAAGAAACCTAATACTATATATAAAACCAATAAAAATTAAAATTCATCACTTCTAGGGACCTCGTAACCAACTTGCCAATACACAAGTGTGGGTGTAGGAATTCACAGAAAGCATGAAAAGAAATCTATTACTATATATAAAACCAATAAAAATTCAAATTCATCACTTCTAGGGACCTCGTAACCACCTTGCCAATACACAAGTGTGGGTGTAGGATAAAATTCACCCGTGCCATTCACATAAAGCATGAGAAGAAACCTAATACTATATATAAAACCAATAAAAATTCAAATTCATCACTTCTAGCGACCTCGTAACCACCTTGCCAATACACAAGTATGTTCCTGTCTGCAATTAGAAAAATTACCCAAATTACAATCTGTTTACTCCAGCATATGTTGGAAAGTTATATAAGGATGACTAGGGCAATCAATCCATTCCTTTTAGCCCTGGATTTGTTTCAGTTTAAAACAGAAGTATACAAATATACTTGTCCAATGTCTATGCTTTAACCATTCACCTTACGATGTTTTTACAATATAATTTCCTAAGTCTATTTAATATCTTCATTATCATAAAAACCAACCTATATCCATCTTAACTCCACATCTACCACTCTTAGGGGGATGAAATCTATTTATCCCTCTGAGCACTTGGTAGACCCAGAATTATGATGGATCTAAGATGATAGAATTTCCCCTTTAAATGGTCTATGCTCACATGAATACCATGGTATTACCATGGGTTGTCATAAACCTGGAGCTTAAAAATTACTATTAGAAATTTATAAAAATTAATAAAATTAATAGTTGATTTTTATTTTATTTTTTATTTTAACCAAGCTAAATTACAACATCAATTTTTACTCTTGATCAGATCAAATATTTTTTCACTCTATGCTAGTTTGCATATCATGATATTTGATACCTCTCGGGGGTTAGTAGATACGGAGTAAAGATGGATCTATGCTAGTTTAATCCCCCATTTAAATAGGCTACATTTCAGGTGAATACCATGGGTCAATACCATGTGCCATTTTGGTGAATACCATGGCTCAATACCATGTGCCGTTTTGGTGAATACCATGGCTCAATACCATGTGCCATTTTTATTTTTATTAATACTAATATTAGGGTTAATAATGTTTTTTTGCATGGTATTAATAACAATCTAGTCCATAGTATTTGTCCCATAGTATTTTTCCCATAGGTTTCACCTAAATATAACGCATTTTTTGAGTGTTCGTAAATATAAGGTGACTTATGGAGTAAATATAAAAAAATGTTTTATTTGTTTACCATAACTGTCATTTATTTATATTTTTATTAATTTACCATACCTCTTTTACAAATATGGTATTTGGCCCATAGGATTCACTTAAATAAAACATCTTTCTTGAGCCTTCATAAATAGAACGAGGGTTATGGACTAAATATAAAAAGAGGTTTTATTTAGTTACCATTCATCTAGTTTATTTATATTTTTATTTATTTACCATACCTTTTGAGTACGTATAAAAAGACGTTTTATTTATTTACCATACCTCCACTTTACTTATATTTTTATTTGTTTACACCCTTGCATGTATATAAGGTGACTTATGGAGTAAATATAAAAAATGTTTTATTTATTTACCATATCTCTCATTTATTTATATTTTTATTAATTTACCATACCTCTTTTATAAATATGGTATTTGGGCCTTTGGCCCATACGATTCACTTAAATAAAACCTATTCTTGAAAATGGGTGAATAGAAGGTTGTAACTCCTAATTTCAAGGGCTAAATTTACATTTTTTACCCCCTCCCTTAAAATAAGGTGGGAAAATGTACTATGATACAAAATATTCGCCCACTAAAAATTTCAAACCCCTTAATTTCGCCAAAAGGCGAACATTCGCCCCTAAAATTATCCTGGTACATAAACCTGAAAGGTATAACAAACACTTCTAAAAGGCCCTCCTTGGCTTTGAAGGTAGTCTTCCACACATCAGAGGGTTCAATTGGTACCTGTTGATATCGTGGCTTCAAATCGATATTGTTGAAATACTTTGTCCCCTTCAGTTGGTCCAAAAGGTCATCAATCTATGGGATTGGGTACCTATTCCTGAAAGTGATCTTGCTGAGCACGCGATAGTCAATACAGAGTCTCCAAGTCCCATCCTTCTTCTATACCAACATGATCAGGCTCCCGTAGGGCGATGAACTCGATTGGATGTGACCTTTCTGCAGCAGCTCCTCAATCTATCTCTTGATTTCATCATTCTCCAAAATGGAGTTCCGATAGATTGGTCCATTGGGTAGCGGTGCACATAGTGTCAGATCGATGGAAAGTGTAGAGGAACCCCTGCTGGGGAGGTGAAGATGTTCTCGTACTCCTCCATGACTTTGTCCATCTGTACTTGTCATGTGGAGGGGCCCCGTCAGGGGGTGATGCCATTGTCTTCTTCTGTCCTTAAGGGTGTATCATCTGGAAAACAAATTTCCTGGTTCTAGAAATGAGCTTACTGCATTGTTTTGCAATAACGAAAGAGATGGTGCTAGGCAGTTCTACCTTCGGTATCCTGTACAACTTAGTTCCCAAAGTAAAAATAACAACATGAGGCCTTGATTCATACATATCATGTCACTTCCATAGGTATGGTTGGCTTAATAATACATCGAAAAAGGTCAAGGGGAGCAACGTCACATAATACCTCATCCGTGAAGGGCTTGACCTTGTATGGAAGGCGACACTGTTGGCTCACAGGAAGATCCCGTCCTTGGTGAAGCCACTCGATGGTGTATGATTGTGGATGTGCTATGGTCGATTAGCCCAGTCACTTCACAACCTCTTCCGAAATGAGGTTCTTTTGGCTCCCGCTATCAACAATGAACTGAACTAGGGAGCCCTTTACCCACATTTGGGAGTGGAAGAGGTGCTCCTCCTCCTCTGGATCTTTAGCTTCCTCATTTTGGATCTTCATGGTGGCAATGTTGGTGTTGGGCTCCGCATCAATAATCTACCTTCCCTTGTAATTCCCCTTGTTGGGTTCTGACTCAGAGTTGGAACATGCATCTGATGTTGAAACCTTTAGCTTAGCCACCAGTGATGCTTGGCCCGACACTCACTTGTGTTGTGGGTGGAGCTCTTATGGAACTCACACCACTTTCCCGTGTCCTTCCTTGACTTTGTGGTGCTGTTTTTTTCTTGTGCCTTTGGCGGATTGTCTTGGGCCACCTCGTCTTGGCTTTATCCTTTGTTCTATGGTTTGGGAGCACCTTTCCCTTGCATTGGATTCACAGATCCAAAGTCTCACCTCTTCTGTTTAAACTTTTTCTTGATCCTGACTGCATATCGGTAGGTTGTGGCAAGCGAGGAGATGTTCAGGAATTCTATTTCGCATTGGATGTACCTATGCAGGCAACTGTGGTATTTGAGTACCAAATGTTGCTCTGAATCCTTGATACCAAAACTTATGTAAAGGGTGTGGAAAATATTGGTAAACATTGGCACGCCTTCGTCCCTTCCCTATCGCAATGTGGTCCACTTTATGTATTGATCCTCATACCTTCTGACAGGGTAGTACTTCTCCTTGATGGTAGCCTAGAATGGATTCCATGTGGGCACAACTGAAAAACATTGAGGCCGTACTTTCATCCTTTTGCTTGCAGTAGGTTTCCCACTAGTCCTTGATGTGGGGGGCATCGTTGAGAAGAGCAAAAGTAATCTTTTCCCAGCCAGAAAAATCAAGAACATAAAAATACCCTTCTAGCAGATTTAACCATTTATGTATGGTGTCTGCATCTACCTGACCCTAAAATATGGGAATGTCAAAGTTAACTTTTACCTTAAAGGGTGTGACACTTCTAGAGTAGTTGTTGGAAGTATATGTGTCGCCCTTGGGTAGCCGCTGAAGAATCCTGGCAAATTTATCCATCATCGTGTTCCTTTGTTGCTTAAGGGCCTCCTCTGGAAATATTTCTATAGGATCTCCTACCTCATCCTCTTTCTTTTTATCTGCCATGAGAGGTCGTCGGGATTTCTGAGGCTGGTCTTCCAAAAGTTCGACCAGTTCAAGCCCTAACTCCTTATATCTCGACCTCATTGGGGACATGCAAAGAAAGACAGAGAAATAGTAGACCACTCTGATACCACTGATCCAGATTTAGATAGGAGCACAACAAATTACAGATATAATTATACATAAAAAGATGAAACAAAAATAATGCTTCATTTCAATACTGTAAAATACTGATATATGCTTAGAAATAGAAATGGAAATAAACTAGCTAGGGAAATGGTAGCTTATCTCTGAGAAGAGATGTGGTATCTACATGCCTCTGAACTATCCTAAAATGATGCTTGAAGGCCTATTTAGTTTTTAGAAATAGTGGAAACCCTAAACATCCAAAAACTTAACCCTGGGAGATGAAGCGCCAAACTATGGGCCCTGTTTTGGGTAAATTGGTACATCAACTTCCCGTGGTCGTCACTTTGGCATACGATCTCTGTTTGACATGCACAATACCTCGTTAGAAAATTCTATCCGAGGAATACAAATTTAAGAAGAAAAATCTCAGTATGGCACCCATGTTGGTCACAGATTTCATAAAAGAACTTCGTTTGGGGCCTCAAAACGGCTCTAGAAATTCAGGATCTAAAAGACTGCTAAAAATAGTAAACTGTGCTACAACTAAGGAAACTAAAAAAATGAAAGAAACAATGGTGGGGGTCCAAGTGGAATTGCAAGGTGAACACTAATATCCAGCCGAATCAATTTAAATGCGGCTTCTCTGACTTTTGAGGCACCTCCTTTCCTCATTTCAAAACTAGTCTCGATCCCATAAAGTTGAACAATAGTAAGAGTCTGTAGATCGTGCTTCTCTTCAATTGAAGACAATTTTGACTCAAATATAAGAGTTAGAGATCTTAAGATTTTCTCAACTAAAGTAGTGTCCTTTATATCTTCACCCAAATTTTTCATGTGATTTACAATGCCATCTATACGTAGAAAGAAACTGGAAATACATTCATCATTATGAATTCTGATAGTTTCATATTGAATTAAGAGAGTTTGGAGTTTATCATTTTTACCTTGGTATCACCTTCATAGCTTTTCATGATTCTGTCCCATATTTATTTTTCTGTGTTTAGTTGCACAACTTTGACAAATTCTAATTCTGTTAGACTTCCCAATAATGCATTGACACCTTTGGCATTGGATTCACACATCTTATTTTATACTACATCTGTGGGAACTGCAGATGGATGTTTGGGACATCCTTCCACAATTGCTCAAACATTTTCTCTAAGAGATTGAAGATATGATATAGTACTTGTCTTCCAATATATAAAATTATTTACGTTGAAGTTTGTTGGTCTGGTATATGGCATTCCATCTTGATTTCTCATCTTAGGATATCTTCTTTCAAGCGATCAAGCTTCTTTTCGAGGACCTTCTTTGATTCCAATTGTTGGGAGAAATACCGAGAGGGGGTGGGGGAATCAATATTTCCAAATAAATAAATTTTCCTTTTCATATTATGATTTGCATACACGACTTTACTGAAAGGAAGCATGTGTGTACATGGCTATTATTAATACAACTGGCATACATCGAGTAATCTAGTGTTTAAGTCAATTCATCATATGTTTGTATTCAACCAGTGGATCAATACTTCATTAAATATTAGATAAATACTAACCATGTGTTGTAAGAAAAAAAAACCATCACACATAAGAAACTAGGATATAAGGTGGAAACCTAATGTGGGAAAAAACAACATATTGCTATCATCTATGTCTTCTTTTCAATATAAAGGTTAATTTATTCTTTTTACAATATTGTACTGGTGCAGACTCATACCAATACGCAAAAACCCCCTCACAGAACACTACAACCTTCGCTCATTTTCCAACTCCTATTATAAGCAAGATCTAACCCATTGATATAATTACCAACTATTACTAGCAAGAATCTTCGAATTCCTCACTAAAGGCTCCAACCCTCAGCAACCTCGATGGACCACGTTTCATAAATTTTCACACTGGATCTACCTGCTACAACACATTATAACTTGTAGGCTATATTTCATAAAATTCTTAGACTCGACCGTTTATCAACACTTAAGATCAATATTAATAATCAAATGTTAATACATCACTATAACATAGTCATCAATCCCTGACACAACTGAATCAACCAATTACTGAAACTAGATAATAAATCTCTGACGCAATTGAATCAACCAATCACTAAAAGTGAATCAACTGCAACTTAATCAACACTCAACCAATCAACTTGAACAATCAGATCATTGTAACCAGTACAAAGATGTGAGCCCAGAATGCTGCATCAACACATAGAATCAACTACAGTGCTGATCATTCAAATGCAAAAATGTATACGCTACTTCACTTAAGGCAACTCGTGTGCAAACACACTTTTCTGTAGAGAAACCCGCATACAGATCTTAATATACTGAAAACTGAAAACTTGACCACTGTAATTCTGAAAATAACATTGAATCATACTCATATCTACTGCAACACTATAAACAAATCACAAAAATTACTTTGATCTTTAGACACAGTCAACAAGTAATCTTAACATTCTTCAAACAATTCATCACCACATTCAACTTCATCATTCAATCATTTCTACTTTGGACATTATCACTTAACCTAGATCAATGATGAGGACATTATTAATAGACAAAAAGAAGCAACAACATTGATGAGGTTTCTCTATCATTTATAAACAAAAGCTCCTGAATTTATATACATGCCTTTGAAGAAGCTAAGCCATGTGTATACACACATTTTCCATGAGCAACCAACATATAGATCTACAAATTTTGACATAAAATTCTGCAGCTCTTTAGGACTTCAAAAAGACCCAAATCATAATCTTCATAGATAAAAACATGTGTCAATATTGAGATCTAGTCAAACCATGAGGAAATCATACAGTGAAAAATCATTTCAGGTCTCATGAACTTGATCCATCATTGTATTCATTGGCTCATAATTATCTGATATCTATGTTACAATTATCATCCTTATAATGCAAATAAACTTCAAGTTGAAGTATTCATCAAAACTATTTTCACCTGCACACATAGAACTTTGATATTCACCTCTTTATATAGTTTAGTCCTTATCCAATACTATAGGTCAAAACTACACTAGTGCGAGTGGTAATCTTTAACGAGATCAATATCCGTTATCGCACTCATTACTATGGGCTAATACTATGGTAAGGGACCCTAGTATTTAGAATACCATGGTGCAAAAACCATACGCTACTGTGATTCACCAAACTCACATTTATACGCGACTTGGCCTAGACAAACCCGTGTATAAACTTTCAAATATTCACCTATATCAAACATCTGATGCTTATCTATAAACCTTTTGACCCATCATTCTGGTATTTTGTTCCATCATTCTATCACCTCTGAACTATTCATCTAGTTACCATATACGTGTTCTGTTACAACTGAGTTTCCATCAAAGGAAAACACATGCATCATAATGTGAATAGATCTAATGTTGCTTTACAAGACCAAAATCCATAAAAAAAAATTGACCATTTTTTATTGTCTCAAATTCTAATGACCCATATATCATCTCATAGAATTCGTTAGGATCTTTCCAACGACATTTGAATCACCTCAAACAAACGTTGTATGAGAAAGTTGTTGATGTTTGTAGTTTTAACAAAACTGTGAAAATGTGGTGCATCAGTGCCTCATGGTAGTTCCAAAGAGTGCTACGTAGCAGCACTGGAGGGTGCCATGTGGTAGTGGTAGGTGGAAAATGATGCGTCCATTTATTGGTTAATACCGCTCAACTCTTGGCTAGACAATGTCGGGGTTGGGTGGACCAATTCTAGGCTGTCGTGTGGACCATTTGTGGGATGTCAGGTGGTAGCAAATTTCCACACAATTAATATCAAAATCAAAATGGTAATTAATTAATTGAGAACCTCCACCAAAATTTTAACTTGTGACCTCTAATTCACAACTCCAACATTTTCCCGCTACACCAAAAACCATATATGCTATGTGAATATGAAAAAGAAATAATTGAGTGGTTAGAATTTTAATGATGCAACAAAAAAAATTAGCAATGCTACAAAATGTTAAAACAACTGTGAGATGGATTCGTGATATCCATAGCCACTGTCATTGGACTCAACAACTATACCCACATGTCAAAAGATGAATTTTCCAGCTAGATGTTCGAGTTCGATTCAAACTTTTCTGCCTCCCAAAAGGTCTGCCCATGGAATTGAGCGTCGACTAATCATTACATAAATGAATGCATTTACGATCGCTCGAGAACCTTTCTGACACTTGGGTTTTTATTTGCGGGTTGATTATTTCTGGTGGATTGCGTATGGCTGAGCTGAATAAACATAGATTCAAAGCCACTAATCACCATCACATCACCGATTTCTTTTGTTGGTTAGAACCCTCGACTCTCATTTTATCATATGTTTTGCATTGGTTGGTTTTTATTTTTATATGGGTTGTTTTTTTTAATGCATGTGTTTTAGGTTTTTTGTTCGTTGTGTTTGATTCATTATTTTATGTTTATTGTTTTTCCTTTCCTTTTATTTTATTTATTGTTGTGTTTTGTTATCTAAATATTTTATGTTTAGTTTTTTTTTATCATTTTCTTATTGTTTTCCTTATTTGTGTTTCTCGTTTTGTTTTTTTTATTATTTATTATTTTTAAAATGTTTTTTTCTTTTATTATTTCCTATTTTATGCTTTGTATTTATTTAATTTTTTTGTGTTTCGCTTCTATGCAAATTTTTTTAATGATTTTGTTTTTATGTTTTCTTTTTAATTTTCATTAAAAAATAAAGACTTTTTTTTAGATATATATAGAAAGAAAAATAATTTATTTTAACAAATTGTAAGATAAATGTAATTCAAAATTGGAATCGCAATTTCAAATATTTTTTTAGAATGAATACTGAATTTAGATCTGTTAGCCATTTCTTTAGAACTATGTATTTCATTGTGAAATTTCAAAATTAACTTATCTAATTTTATTTTCTAATCTTCCACGTAGAAGAATTTCTCTCAAACCTAAAATTTTAGTTCTCTAAACTCCAATCGTTTTCCTTCTTCACAAATATCTCTTTGATTGTAGATATTCCTACCAATGGTTTGCCAATGGGGTGGATCTTACCACACCACCGAAATTTCCAAGAAAATAAATGAAATCAAATTTAAAAATCAAAAACATAAACAAAAACTTTCCAAGCTTGGTTTATTTTCCTATTCTATCCTACTTTATCTTGAGAAAGAGATTCTTGTTTTGTTTGAAGTGTAGGAGTGATTTTAAATGTAACCATTGACGGATCAAAATCTCTAGTGTGCTCAAATCCAACTGTAAAAAGCATACCTAAATGTTTATAACGATATGAGAGATAAATTTCACATTGGGACTAAATGCTAGGATTTGTTGAAGAATGGAAGAATGTTGTGTCCTACTCATCTTTTGAAACCAATCTTCAATGTAGTTCTCATTCCCTTGAGTCTCCTCCAAATGCTTGAATATCATTCTAGATCTCCTCTCCATAAATGGATTAGTTTGAAACTCTTATAGTGCAAAGATTGATTGAAATTTATGCACCCTGTTTATCGTGCTTTATATATGCAACAAAAAATGGGATTAAAAGATAACTCCTATGTACACTTCCCCATGTTAATAAGATATTGGTGTCACCAAGTCATCCTTTTAACATGAGTTAGATTTTCCATGACTAAAACCAAAGAAAAATAATTTTACTTAATTAAACTCCTAATGTCTAATCCCTTATCACCATCCTTAGAAACAATGCCAAAAATGTTGGGCATTTCAATTTCTTGAATTGCTTTAATTAAATTATCAACCAGGGATACTCGTAAGCTTGTGATGATGCCAGCAAAATATATGCAGGAGTAGGAAATTGTCTCTATGCTAAGAAAACTTGGTCGTAATGAAATAAAATTCTTCATTGATCCATTTGGAGTGGGCTCAATTCTCTTAAGATCAAACTGAAAAACTATTATGTAAATCCATAAAAACTTGATCTACATGGATAAAAAAAGAAAATAATGATTTTAATTGTGTCAGAATCAACACAAAAGAGGATCTATATGTAGAGATCTTGGTTTTCCTTCCTTTGATTTCTTTTTCAACTAAAACCAAACACACCATAAATCATAATGACTGATTTAAGAAAGAAAATAATGATTTTAACTAAATTTGAATCAACACACAACAAGGTTTATATCTATATATCCTAGATGTCCTTCGTCTGATTTCTTTTTCAACTAAAACCAAACACACCATAAATCATAACAACTGATTCAAGAAAGAAATTTCCTTAAGAAAGCAAGAGGAGGTGAAAAGAGATTTCAGTCCAAGTCCATAAAGAAGAGGCTCCAACTTGGAGGCTTGGGTTGTCCTTCTTTATCCAAACTTAATCATTGAAATGAGGTCAAGTCCAAAATCTAAATGATTAGAGAAATTTACATTTAGAAATATAGAATGGAAATTTATGTAAAATGAAGCTTTATTCTATTACATCATAACTTGGATACATGCCCCAAGAGTCCCCTCCTTGGAATGGAGGAGAAACTCCTATTTATACATAAAATTGAGATAACTAATAAAGATTTGAGATCCACAAATCTTTTTTAAACCCACAAATGTCTCACGTGGTTACAACCATGTGAAAACGCTTAGCGTGTAACATATGTACAAATCCTCTCACAAATATCTAATATATTTGATAAGAAACCCTATCAAAACTTCCATGATTCTTCTCCATGAAGTATGCTTAAATGAATCTCCCAAATATTCATCAAATCTTCAAGGGATTGAAGAAGAAATTCGAATTTGAGACTTGGTGGTCAAATATGACCTTTTTGAAGTCTTCAAATACACCAACAAACATCATGAAACTCATCCCACTTCCATATATAAGTGAAAACATGTTATTTTTCAAAAAAATAATCATAATTTCACTCAAAAACACTAAAATAGATGCATTAGAAAATAGTAAGTCTAAACCTGATGTAATCATAAAAATAGTTTAATGTAAGGTTATGGGAAAGAGAAATATGGTTTAAAAGTGAAGTGAAAGGTTGGTAAAAAGATGGTATTTGAACAACCCAATAAGGCCTACTAGCTGTCTTAATGAGGTTTTCAACTAGTAGGTCTAATTAGGCAGTTCAATGGAGGTTTTCACCTAAGATTTTATTTTTCCTCTTATTTTGTCATCTTTTTATTTTTTATTTTCTATTCTACTCTACTAGAAAAAGTAAAATCTCTTACGAGTATATGAACACTTCGAATGGAGCCATGTCCACATTAAGATGACATATAAACTGATGTGTAGGCTCTAAATATATGCTTTGACATGTATCTAAATTTTAGAAACCAAGTTCTTTAACTTTGACTATATCAATAATTATTGAAGAAGAGAGTGATGCTCCATCTTGTTGATTTTATAAAACCAAACCTCAATATAGCTTTGATGCCCTTAGTTTCCTTTCTCATGTGGATAATTTTTCACGTCTTATTCTACCATGACATTCAAACTTTCGACTTTTTGTTAATTACTATGTTGAACACATGGAGGATTTGATGATAAACATGAGGGAACTTTCTGAATATTTGATTCTGATGTCTTCTCTTCATCAAGTGTAGCGAAGGTGAAGGTGGATGGTAGAGATAACATGGAGTTGGGTATGGAGGATATTGAGGGAAATATTGTGGATTTCTCCCATAAGGTCTTCGGCCACCTTGTTTCCAAGATTGGTTATGGGCTTCAGATGTACAAGGTTGGCATGGAAAGGTTGTGTTCCAATTATTTTTAGATGGATGTGCATAACCTTGAAATTGTGAATTAGGTTCTTACATTCTAGTAAGTTGACTAGGATGCCATGGTCTTCTTGGAGCTACATAACATAGTTGTTTTGGTGGTTGACTTTCTCCATTGTCTTTGTTAAAATTCCTTCAACTTTGGTAATTATGGGAAATATTTAATAGCACGTGATTCTACACAGAAAACACAACTATCAACATCCTCTTTTTGCTCATATTTCATTCTTAAAATTTCTACTTGTTCTCTTAGAATGCTAACTATTTCTATTTTAAAATTATCAAGAAAATTCGTAAGTTCAACTTGACTTCCCAAGCTTGATGTTGATTTACTAACTCTTTCCCTTCCTCTTGATATGTGTTGGGATCTTTGACAAATTTATGTTGAGATTGCAACAAGATGATGGAGCTTAGTGAAAAGAGTCGCCTTCACTAAGTGGCCCCGCAGGCAAATTATGGCACAAGTTCTATTTTTGATCCCAGCAGGGATGATCATAGTGTGGGTGACCACAGTATGAGTGATCACAGTGTGGGTGACCATAGTGTGAGTGATCATAGTGTGAGTGATCAAAGTCTACTTTTAGACTGGCTGTCAAAAATAGAAAAGTCAAATATTATTGTCTCATAATAATATTTGGACTATAAACTTAATCTTATTCTCTTGGAGCACTTTAGGATGAGCTACGGATGTGGTACATGCACATCCCAGAAGGAAATAAGTGGTTACCTATGGGATGACTAATATTTGCATGCAGGACTTCAATTAGAACTCAAGTAAGTTGAGTTTAGTGGACTGGAGGTGCAGTTGATGGAGTTGTGTTCAGTTTAGCTTTGTTAAACTGGTTGTATTTAGTCTAACTGGCAAATATACTAGAGATGAGTTGGGTGAATTAGTTATTAATTAATTCACAAGTTATTAACTCATAATGCAACTATAGAATACATCAGTTAACTCAGTTGCATGTCAGTGCATGTTCAGTTCAGCAGGGACAGGTGTTAGAGAATCAGATTGCTATCAGTTGTGACTATAGTTGTGCATCAGACCTTGCACAATCAGAGGGATTGAGTATGCCAATGAATTGGCCAATATCAAGAATTGTAGCCTTTGCTCACGTCCAACAGAGTGTGAGTGATTCTTTGCAGGTGAAATACGAGTTTGGTAAACCATTCTCATCAATTCTTGAGCAGGTATTGAGCTGGACAGGCAGGCAAGCAGTGGAATAAATTTGGAGATCAGATCTTAGCTGTATTATGTGTAACAGGTGGAGCTGGTACTAGATTGCTTGTGATAAGCATTGTACTTTGTAATGTTACATGGTCTCAATCATTAATATACAGATAGTGTGGGGTTTTTAGCGAGATGCTTTCCCCGGGTTACATACTGTGTTAATGTGTGAATGCTCTTGATGTTTTATTGATATTGATGTTGCTATATTGATGATCAATGTAGAGGAGCTTATGTATTGTGTATGTATTCCGCAATAGTACATGATCAGGATAATCTCTGTTGAATATGTGTTAAATTATTCAAAATTTCTACATGGTATCAGAGCGAGCTAGATAATTGTAGAAAAAGTTTCTACATGGTATCAGAGTTGTTGATCATCAGATCTACTATTCAGGAAGTGTTTACATTCTATTTGTTCAAGTAGAGTCTGTAATCAGGCCAGGTAGCCTCTATATTCATCCTTCCTTTGGAAGGTGAGATATCTAGTGAATGCCCATACAGTCAATCTTTGTACGAGAAATATTGTGTTCTCACGAATCTTAGATCCGGGGCGGTTGAGTTGGTTGTTGGTGGAATTCGAATTTGCAGCAGTGTTTTCTTGGTGACAACGCAACAATGTCTTTCAATGGATTGCGATTGGAGTACGCTATTGAGGGCAACTCAAACTATATTGCATGGAAGGATAGGATGGAGGTAGTATTGGATGATAACGGGTTGAAGGAGTTCATAGAGATGGATGTCCCAAAGCCTACTAATGCTACTCAAGCTGATGCTTGGAAAAAGAAGACCACAAAATGTTGAAGGATTCTGTTGGAGGGCGTGAAGGATCACATTGTGTCCAGCCTCCATGGAAAGGCTACTCCATATTTGATGTGGAAATCATTAACAGAACTATTCCAAAGCAAGAGCGATCAGAGGAAGCCGGCGCTCAAAGATAAACTCAAAAACATCAAATGCGAGAAGGGTGACAGTATACCCAATTATCTCACGAAGTTCACTCGGTGTCGAGATGAGCTGGGAAGTGTGGGGGTTACTGTCGATGATGAGGACTTGGTGAGCTTGGCTCTCCTTGGTCTTCTGAAGAGTTGGCATTCCTATCAAGACTTTGTCAATGGTCAGGAGAAATTGGCAGGATGGGAAAGACTATGGTCAAATCTTGTGCAGGAGGAGATTAGGCGGAGTACCAGGGAAGGATCTTCGTCAAAGGGAGCTGATGAAGGGAATTGTGCTTTGGCTGCCAAAGCAGAGAAAGGGAAGAGCAAGAAAGCTTCTCAGTCTGGTGCAAAAGGCAAGAAGCAGGATATGTCTAAGGTGAAGTGTTTTCACTGTCACCAGCACGGACACTATGCCACTAATTGTCTGCAGAAGAAGAAGAAAAAGCAGGCTGCTGGATCTTCCGTAGGAGAGGCTCTCGCCTCACAGTCTGAGATTGATTTCTCATTGATCGCATGCTTGGTTTCAAGTGTGATGGGATCGGTGTGGTTCTTGGACAGTGGTGTGTCTTTTCACATGATGGGAGATAGAGATTTGTTCTCTGATCTGGAGGAAAAAGATCTTGGAGTGCACATCGAGATGGGCGATGATGGTAGATACAGTGTGACCGTTATCGGTACCATTTCCTTTGAGAGGGAGTCTGGTAAACCCTTCGTATTGAAGGAATTCATGCATGTTCCAGGATTGAAGAAGAATCTTATCTTAGTGGCGATGTTAGAATACAAGGGGTATGATGTTGTTTCCAGCGAGGGAAAGGCTTTCCTGCGCAACAAGACAACTGGTGAGACCTGGAAGATAGGGGTTCAAGTGAGGAACCTCTATCAGTTGCATGTAGATGGATGCGCAACAATGGCGGGCAAGGCAGAAGGATTGGTGAGCCAGGATGATGGCATGTTGTGGCACAGGAGATTGGGTCACCTTCACCATGGAGCCTTGAAGATACTGCAGCAGATCACTACAGGGCTTCCTAAAGGCACACTTGCGCAGTCAGATCAGTGCAAGGGGTGTACTTTGGGGAAGTTTGTGAAAGCCACCTTTCACGAGAAGGATAGTCACGCCGCGATGATCCTTGAGAGAATTCACACAAACGTGTGTGGACCTTTCTCAATTGCTTCGACCGCAAAACACAGGTATTATGTGACTTTTGTTGATGATTTCTCTCGTAAGTGCTGGATCTTCTTCATGCAGAAGAAGAGCGAGACATATTCAATGTCCTGTGAATTCAAAGCACTGGTCGAGAAGGAGTCGGGGAAGAAGGTGAAGGATCTTAGGAGCGATTATGGTGGTGAATACATCTTGGATGAGTTCAAGGATTTTTGCAACGCATAAGGGATTCGAAGAGAGCTCATAGCTCCCCATAACCCACAGCAGAACGGGGTAGCTAAGTAGAACAACAGAATGATTGTGGGTTCTGCAAGGGCAATGTTGCATGATCAGGGCCTACCCCTTCACTTGTGGGTGGAAGCATGCAATACAACAGTTTATGTGCAAAACTGTTGTCCTCATAGGATACTTGGCATGAGTACACCCGAGGAGACTTATTCTGGTAAGAAGCCTGATCTTTCTCATTTGAGGATTTTTGGTGCTAACGTTTACATGCATGTGACGAAGGATGCCGGGAAGAAGTTGGAGCCGACCGCAGAGGTTGGGATATTTGTGGGGTACATTGATATGCCCCACAACTATCGTGTGTATTTGGCAGACAGTGGTAAAATTGTCGTGCGACAGGATATAAAATTTTAGGAGGAGAAAGCCATGAAGTGTTCGCTTGAGAGGGAGCTACACTTGCATGCAGATGAGGAGCTATTAGTTCCTAAGGATGAGCTTCAAGACGTGGATCAGCCACAAGATGAGGTTCATGGAGTGAAAGAGACCACTCATGCAGTGCCAACCATCAAATGGCGAAAGCGCTTGACAAAAGTTGAGCGACTGGCTCAAGATGCAGAGAAAGTTGTAGGACCACGTACAGCCCAACGTAGGCAGAGATAGTCACCTCATCGGTACACTGGATACATGGCTCTTATGAGCAAGTGTGTTGTGACTGAGCCATCCTCTTTCGAGGAATCTGTGGAGGATCCCGAATGGGTAGATGCCATGGCAGAAGAGTATGATTCTATTGTCAGAAACAGTGCATGGGAGATTGTTCCTAGACCGGAAGGGAAATCAGTGGTGGGTTCGAGATGGATCTACAAGGTCAAGCAGGCAACTGACGGGAGTCTGGAGAAGTACAAGGCAAGATTTGTTGCCCGAGGCTTTTCACAGATAGAGGGGATCGATTATGAGGAGACCTTTGCACCTGCTGCAAGGTATTCTTCCATACAGATCATTCTTGCTCTCTCAACGTAGATGGGATGGCACATTCATCAGATGGATGTGAAGACTGCGTTCCTCAATGGAGTCATTGAGGAGGAGGTGTACATTGAGTAGCCCAAAGGCTTTGAGGTCTTCAGCAGCGAGTCACATGTGTGCAGGCTCAAGAGAGCGTTGTATGGGTTGAAACAAGTACCACGTGCTTGGTACACACGGATAGACAACTATTTCATAGGACTTGGATTCTCCAAGAGCGAGGCGGATCCTAACGTATACCAGATTGTGGTGGAGGGTAAGTTGCTTATCATTGTACTGTATGTTGATGATTTGATTCTAAGGGGTGATGAGCTATTGATACTGTCATGCAAGAAGGATCTTGCTACAAAGTTTGAGATGAAGGACTTGGGCCTCCTTCACTATTTCCTAGGATTGGAAATATGGCAGCGCAGTGGTGGACTGCTTGTTTCTCAGGGCAAGCATGCTCGGGAGATACTGAGAAGTTCAACATGCATGGCTGCAAGCCTGTTCATACTCTTCCTGGAGGTTGGAGGAAGGAGGATGCCACTTCAAGAGAAGAAGTGGATGCCATTGTTTATTGACAGTTGGTGGGGTCGCTGATGTATTTGGTCAATACACGACCCGATATATGCTATGCAGTTAACCAGCTTTCAAAAGCTATGGTTAAGCCTACCAAGCTCTTTTGGAAGGCGGGCAGGCATGTATTGCGCTACTTGGGAGGCACATCGAGCTATGGTTTGCGGTACAGACAGGATGATGAGGTGAAGCTATGTGGCTTCATGGATGCAGATTGGGTAGGGAGCCCAACGGACGGAAAGAGCACATCAGGAGGGGTCTTCAGTATTGGATCGACAACAGTTTCTTGGTACAGCAAGAAGCAGAGATCTATGTGGATGAGGATGATCCTAGTCAGGTTGTTCGGGTCCAAGCACATCAGCTACCATCATATCAGAGATTGTGTGCAAGGGAGGATCATGTTGCTTTCATACATTCCAACGGACGATTAGGATGCTGATATTCTGACGAAGGCTCTCACCTGGAGCAAATTCAAGTACCACCGAGGCAGGATAGGGGTTGCTGATAATCCATATCTTGTCAAGAGGGAGTGTTGAGATTGCAACAAGATGATGGAGCTTAGTGAAAAGAGTCGCCTTCACTAAGTGGGCCTGCAGGAAAATTATGGCACAAGTTCTATTTTTTATCCCAGCAGGGATGATCACAGTGTGGGTGACCATAGTATGAGTGATCACAGTGTGGGTGACCACAGTGTGAGTGATCACAGTGTGAGTTATCAAAGTCTATTTTTAGACTGGCTTTCAAAAATAGAAAAGTCTAATATTATTGTCTCATAATAATATTTGGACTATAAACTTGATCTTATTCTCTTGGAGCACTTCAGGATGAGCTACGGATGTGGTACATGCAGATCCCAGAAGGAAATACATGGTTACCTATGGGATGACTAATATTTGCATGAAATACTTCAGTTAGAACTCAAGTGAGTTGAGTTTAGTGGACTGGAGGTGCAGTTGATGGAGTTGTGTTCAGTTTAGCTTTGTTAAACTGGTTGTATTTAGTCTAACTGGTGAATAGACTAGAGATGAGTTGGGTGAATTAGTTATTAATTAATTTGCAAGTTATTAACTCATAATGCAACTATAGAATACATCAGTTAACTCAGTTGCATGTCAGTGCATGTTTAGTTCAACAGGGACAGGTGTTAGAGAATCAGATTGCTATCAGTTGTGACTATAGTTGTGCATCATATCTTGCACAATCAGAGGGATTGAGTATGCCAATGAATTGGCCAATATCAAGAATTGTACCCTATGCTCACATCCAACAGAGTGTGAGTGATTATTTGCAGGTGAAATACGAGTTTGGTAAACCGTTCTTATCATTTCTTGAGTAGGTATTCTGCTGGAGAGGCAGGCAAGCAGTGGAATAGATTTGGAGATCAGATCTTAGCTGTATTGTGTGTAACAAGTGGAGCTGGTACTAGATTTCTTGTGATAAGAATTGTAATTTGTAATGTTACATGGTCTAAATCATTAATATACAGATAGTGCGGGGTTTTTAGAGAGATTCTTTCCCTCGTTTACATGCTGTGTTAATGTGTGAATGCTCTTGATGTTTTATTGTTATTGATGCTGCTATATTGATGATCAACATAGAGGAGCTTATGTATTGTGTATGTATTTCGCAATAGTACATGATCAGAATAATCTCTATTGAATATGTGTTAAATTATTCAAAATTTCTACAATTTAGTCAAATGATAATTGGTATACATCACCTCTACTCATGGAATCAAGGATATCAATCCACTCATTTCTAATTTCTCTACGTAAGAAGGATTTTAGTGTGTGAGATCCTAAATGATGTAATTTTGACCTCTTAACATTATACGTGAACCTACCTATTAGGTCCTCAAGGCTCTAATATTAATTTTTAGTCATTCTAAATATTTCTTCTTTAATATCATGATCTTTATATTTTTCTAGAAATATCTTTTACATATCATTCCATGATCTTATTGAATTAGTCCCTAAACTCATAAACCATTTAAGAGTTTTATCCTTCAATATTGCTGGAAACAATCTTACCTTCTGAGTGTTTAGTAAGTAACCATAATATCTACAAAGGATTTAAATTTCAAAGAGAAACGTTTACAGATCCTATGACCTGATGCCATGGAGGTTGGGAAGGAAATATGGAGGGATTTTCATCATATGAACATTCACATTAGCATCTTGAATGGGAAATCCAAGAGGATCTGCTTCATTGTCATCATCTCCATCCATCTCTTCTACCTTCTCTATTGCTACTTATGCTTCTAACTACAAAAGTGGATGATGATTTGGTTCCTACTATACCACGTGATTAATTGGGGGGTTTGGTGTTGGAGGAGTAATTCTTTTATGTTTCTTATGAACAAGATTGAATAATAATGTTAATGTAATGAAATTTTAGGAAATGAAATATGCCTAATGAAATTTTTGTTTTTGGAGAAATGGATCAACTAGGAAAGGAAAAAATGAATATCTTGACACCTCCCTGACAACAACACCAACAAGTGATGAGCCTCAACATTGCAACAAGGTTGTTGCAACTCTTAAGGCTACCAAGTTAAAATTATCAATCTGGGGTTTGTAGAGAGTTAAGAGGTATCGGCATTATATGTGCAAAATAAAATGTGTCCTTCTATTGTTGATCTGATGTAATGGAGTGAATTTCATAAAATCAGAGCCTAAACTATTTTTAGAAATGGAATTTTTTCTCTATTTGCTAGAAATGAAAATGCTACTTGCTCAAATGTAAACACTAGTGCTAATTGCAAGAAGATAAAGTTTATGCTATTTGCAGGAATGAAAAGTACTTGTATATTTGTAGAATGTAAACATTGTGCTACCTGCAAAAATATGAATCATTATTCTAATTCCTCAATGTGAAAAGTTTCCTTCAAGAGAAACTAATCCTATGCAAGAACAACAATTTGTAATTGAAATCCTAAGAGAATAAATTCAAAGAAAAAGGCCTGATCTACTTTGTAAAAAAAATCGTCCTAAGTGGTGTTTATTCTTCCCAAATCAAGGATTTAGATCGTAGGGGCTAGTATTCAAGCATAAGAGGCGAAAAACAAGCTTTTTGAGCACATTTGGTTAATTTTACAGGTGCTACTGGACAACTAAATTAGTGTTACACGAGGTGCTACAAGAGGACCTGTTTTTCACCAGGAGGAAACAACTTCCTAAATTCCCAAGTAAATCAAATGAAAATAGGATGGGAAAATTTTTGTTATTAAGTTTTAGGACTCCAGTTTGAGTGAAATCACTCCAAAGTACCCCTGTTAATAGGTGCTAAGAATAGCAGAAAATTATTAGTCTAAAAACTGGAAATTCAAGAACTAGTGAGCTAATTAACCTATGAAATGTAGAAATTCCCATTGTAGATCAACATATTATGAAATATACTAAAACAAAATACAAGGTCTACTTCTACAACACTTTGCAGAAGCTTAATTTAATTGAGCAAGATCAATAGAACATATATAACTGAGCATGAAAAATCAATCACACATAACATAAAAGAAATAACCCGGGGAAAGCCTCAACATAAAACCCCAATCTTTGTATTATCATACTAGTGGAAAGATTGTTTAACTTACCAAAAGAATTAGCTCTCAAGTTGTCCTACTCTCTATGCAATCAAGCAATACTGCTCACAAACTGAATAGACATAGTATATGTCCTTCTCAAGCCCTCCAAGCCTCCTATTTCCTTGTGAAGATTTCCTTGTTGTCCAATGATGTCACATGTGTGAATTGGGCTCACCACACTCACTAAACCTAAACAAGTAACTGCGCAATCCTTAAGGAAACAATTCCTTCTACATCCAAGGAATATTCACAATGGAATATTATAGCAACGGATAGTACACTGCCCCTCCATCTGATCTCAACTGGGTCTCTGTTTGAATTGACATGCATGAGTTATTTATGAGAGAATACTCAATTATCTAAAGTGCAGTAGTTACATGCATGCAAGCATTAACTAATTGAACTTACATTAATTCAACAAACTGTTTGAATTAATCTTACTAGACTTGACTCAGTTAACTGAGCCAACTAATTACAACTCAATAATACAACTCATCCTTATCTCTTTAACTGATGGATAAATTCCTCAATTAATGGAGAAATTGTTGCATGTCCCCACATAGACTTCATGTTTATTTTCCTTAACTAATTAACTCAAGATGAATTAATTAATTATTTTACAAATAGTTGCTAAGACAAAATTCGAATTTTACTTCACTGTTTTAGTTTTGGGACTGACTAAGATAAGAAGGAATCCATAAATTCTATTTATAGAATTCTATTTTTAGCACTTCCATTTTTCCATCCATTGTTGCTAAGATCAGCACTGGCTGAACTACTATTTATAGAAGTGTTATTTTTAGCAATTTTATTTTTAGCATTTCTTGCTATTTTCAACACCAAATTCCTAGACTAATCAAGTGAAATGGTATGGGGTAATTTTTTTTATTAACTTGAATTTTTTTATGACCCAATACAAGTGTATTCAACTCAAATGAATCTCATTAACGTGTTCTAAAAAATAGCATAAAATTACTACTATTTTTCTACAAGAGACTTCCAAAATGTTTAAATATGTGAACTAGTAAATCAATCCAGGTAGATAAATGATGGATATGACATTTCAAAGTTGTTCTAACCCTAAATCATGCTTGTAAATTTGTAAATAACCTGCAAAAAAAATGACTTCAATCATTTAACTAATGTAACGTACAATAAAAGAAGCATGAATAGTAAATCCAGGAATAAGATATGTAAGTGAAAAATACATTCAAAGGACACAAAGAAATGAAAAAGAGGGATATGAGGCTCTTTGGATGGACAAGCCCAATGAAACGCAGAGTCCTGTGAAGAAAACCAAGCATTATAAACTAAAAATGGAACCAAACTTCATTATTCTAGTCAATCCAAGTACATCTCTGCTAGAAATGAAAGTCATGCTGCTAAAAAAATAGTTTTATCCACAAGAAGACTAAGAAATACATGCCTCTAGAGGAAAATTCGAATTGGTACTTATACAAAATTTATGGGGAACAATTCCCTTGAAAGGAGGAAGATTTCACCTATAAAATCCCTCAAATAGTGGATCTGGTTCCTAACACTATAAATTTGCATTAAATGAAATGGAACAAATTCCTAGATTTTCTCAATCACTAGAGCTCCATAATTTGTGCAATTATTTCAAAATATTTTATTCATTTATTTACCAATCATGTTCCCCATGTAGCAGGAAGCTAGTTTATAGGATATCTCATCCTCAAAATCTTCATAATCTGCTCAATATTCTCATAATATTATACTAAATAAGTAATAATAGCTACAAATATGAAATTGTCTCTATACCTCCCGAATGAAAATATTAAAGCTAAAAATGTGTAATGGAATGACACCTAGAAAATTGTCAAAACATTGGACGCTATCATAGGTCTTTTAGCATATTCATTCGCACATGTGAACCTTGAGAACCCTCAGCTTTGTCCATGTGAAAAGAAAAGCGAACATGTTAGCTCATCATCAGGTGAATGAAGGAGTGCTATGTAAGGAAAGCTATATTCGGCATGATTGGGAGTCTATACCCTATGGAAAACTACACGATGATTGTCAATGTCAGGTTGCCAAAGATATGGAGCACTTCTAGACCGTTAGCAGTGAGAAGGAGGAAAACTAGCGGAAGGAGGAGAGAGCGGAGGCCCTTGAGCTGCAGCCACTCCTAATCATACAAACTCAAATTAATAGAAGAGCAAAGTAGTGAATTTGATTCACAGTAACCATTGGATCTAGATGATGAATGGGTGAGATGTGTTCAGGATAGGTGGCCATGATTAAGTCGCATAAGGTGGAGCTCCGAAATGAACAACAGAGTTTCAATCTAAGTACTGGTGGATGTTGAACGATGAGAATCAATTTGGAGCATCGGATCAACAAGGTGGATCAATAGTGCTCACTAGATTAGCAGGAGTAGGAGAGAGAGGAACTCTTCGAGCCTGGTTGAAATGTCACAATAAATCCCAACTGTCAATCCCGTAGTCAATGATTACATCTTACTCAACTACGAGGGTCGCGAGTTGGCTAACCTGTTTGCTAGATGAAGGCTTCCAGATCATGGGATTTAATGGCCTTAGTCATCCAACGAATATCGGGCTGAAAATGGACCGAACGTTAACAACAAGGGTGAACCTGAACATTTATAGATTAAAGTGGTTTAATCTTTATCGACTCCGTAAGGATGTTAATTGTTGTATAAGTGGTCCAAGGTGATGTCATTATAGACTGTCGAATCAAATGGGCATTGATCGTTGGTGCTGGATCACCGAGAAAATCTATTGATTGGAGGAAGTAACGACCATTGGATGGAAGGTAAGTTCGATGGTGGTGATTAGTCATTTAGGCTTTGGCGAGGGGACCCGAGAATATTATCAACGTGGTTTCAATTTATTTGAATTCTGGTCATTTTCATATTTCGCATTCGAGAAAGGTGAAATCATATGGTGGTACATTGTGATGTGATCTTGTGATAGCCATTGATCTAGTAGATTAGATCAATGGTTGAAAAAGGAACTCACATATCGCAAGTTAGGAATCTTGTGTGCATTTACTTTTGAGTATTTGTAACTCCGTGATGCGATGTATGATTTTGGATTTGGTTCACCCTATTGAATATTAATCAGTGACTGGTATGTCTTGAGCTCATATTTACACTGATAAGGATGTGTACCATATGCAATCCCCTTTTTCATTTAATTGAAAGTTCCACTCTTACTTGAAAGAAAATAAATATTAAAGCTAAAAATATATCATCTAATGTAATAAAAGATGTTTAATATGTTGAAGGATGGTCAGATAGAACTTAATTTATGTGTAACTTGGAGGCCCATAATTCTTAACAAAGCATCGATCAACCATAAAGTTACTATGGAACGAATGATCACAATATGTACAATAAGCTCCAAAATTCAAGCATATACAAAATTTTGGATGGCATTTCTCGCAGCGACAGCACTTGGTGACACACTGGTAGAACTAAAGCTTCTATGCCTTGTTCGAATATTTCCTATAGGGTCTAGCTTCTCAGGAAGTATTGATTCATCGTACAAATTAGTTTAGCTTCCCCACTTAACTTGTTTATAGGTATTGTCGACTTCATCTATTTCTCGATTGAACACATTCATATGGATAAAGATATCACAATGTTTTGATTCAAGAGATAGGTAATGTAATTCATGTACTTAATATATTCAGAGTATCATTTTTCATCTATGCTATTTCTATGCTGCTAGTAGGGCTAGAAATTACCCCGACGAAGTCACTACAAGAACACAAGCATTTCTTCACTGGAAGTGACCCTGGATAGTATCTCAGTGGAGTTACTTGATTCACCAAACTATGTAGGAAACCTCTCTTGCTTCACTCTCTATTTATTTATTTTCTATAGGATTGTGCTCCAATAGTTGTTTATTGCATGGGGTAGAAGAGGGTTCCCAACTTATGGAGAGGAGAATAGGTTTTTCCTTTAGAGAAGTTTGTATATATATACCTCTCATATTAATATGCTTGCTAAGATTCTCCCCTTATCCTTCTCTACTTGATTAGATCAATGTGGAACACATCAAAACATAAAGAACCAAGCATAAAAATGAGACTCCTTGAATAGATACAAGTGTCACAGTTTCATAAAAATGTGTCCTTATGCAAGGATAATATTGTTCGTTAAAGCATCTTTGACCAAAAGGTATGAAACAAGAATAAGAAGAAGGATTAAAGGATAGCCAAATGTTGTAATGTTAAAAGGGCCTTTTCTATTTTGCCGCATTCTCTTTCCAGCCAAATGGAACATCCTTTATGCAAAGCCTTCTTAAACAAAAAACAATATAAGAGAAAAGAAACAAACAAGGAAAAAAATAAAGAGTACAAAGAAATGGAGGCTAAACCAAAAACCGGATGTGATACAAAACCAAGAAAACACAAGAAAAACTACCAAGAGAGAGTGGAAGACGAGCATGCAATGGGAAAACTCCTAACCTAACAAGTTGGAAATTTAGGGTCAAGTATAATGAAATTTCCATTGTAGCCATCATAACTACTCCTGACTTGCATACACAAAGACACAATAAATTAAAATAGATATAAAAAAATGTGAAATAGAAAAGATAATATTTTGAGTAACTTGCAAAACAAATTGAAGGTCTTTCCTATCAGAAAAAACTTATGTCATAGACATTACTTCTAACCATCTTTTGCTATTATCCTTTTCATGAAAACCATAATCAAGCAAACCTCAAAAGCTTATTGTCAATGTATATTCATCTGTACTATCCTCCTTAGCAAGCATGAGAATATACCAAAACTTGTTATTTGTGACGAATCTTGCTAGGTAATATTGCTCCAATCATTCATCTATTAAATTATGAAATTCAAAATAATTCTCTTGAGAAACCTAAAATCCTTGAAAACGTGAATTTTCAATCAAAGGTATGGTATCAAGATGGGAATCTTGCGAGTGAAATTGAATTTGATCATGTTTAGATGGATTGCCAAGATAGTGAGGGCCTGGAATAACCACCAACAAGAGTTGAAGTGCCTCAAATGCTTGACAAGTATCAGAATAGGCAGATGATAAGACATAAATATCAAAGGATGTAGAACAAATATCATCATATATGTTGGTGAGAGAATGATGTGCTACATGATAGTCATCAAGAACAAAATTGTGATCAGTTTAAAAATTAGAGAATAAGATTCTCAATTAATAGATAATAAAGATAGGTCAATTTGAAAAGCTGTGAAAATACTTTGAATAATAGAATCATCTTCATTCCATGATGAATGTAATAAACCATTCCCTTGTAGCTGTGCAAAATTATACTAGAATTAAAATCATAGAAAATTTGAAAAGGAATGTCAATATAGAAAACACACGAAACCAACTAGGATAAAATGAATGAATAATAATTTGATTAACTAAATAACTCATGCATTCATTAGCACTCAAGAGGATTTCAAGTGCGATGAAAAAAAATATAAGTAGTATAACATTCACAAGAAAAAGCAAGAGATGGCTATTCTCAAAAGTATCTTATGGATATGATTCCTTTGGCCAAAGATAGTCTTTGAAGTGATCAACTTTGTAGCCCATGCTTCTATGAGAGATACACACTCTAAACCCAAGTTAAGTACAATATCCTTGCATGGATATGAATCAACAAAAATAGAATCTTGAATCTAATCAAAAATCAAATCTTCAAACTTTGAAAGACTATATCTAAAATACCAAACATCTTTTGAGAAGGGATTTACATCTAGTAAAACCATGAAAGAAAAATAATTGTTTGTGAAAAAACATATGTGACTTAGTTCGGGAACCTTAACGGAGTTGTGGGATCCTCATAAATCCATTAATGGAAGTCGGAGTTCCTCGACTTCCTGACAAGTCCCAAAACCTTCAAGGATTGTAGAATAACATTTTGAAGATTGAACTCGATCATGCATAATGCAAGGATAAATAGTTCCATGGATTTCAATAACACCACTACTAACCAGATGGAAACCATATATATCATTTATTTGATCGAATTTTACAAATTTAAAAACCAAATTACTCAATTCGAAAGATTCTTCTAATCAAAAATGTATAAATGTATGAATCAAAGAAACTTCATGAGCAAGTTGATTTGAAGACTTGTCCTCATAAAAAACAAGAGATTGTGATGGACGGAAAGGATACTCCATGATTTGATTGTTTCCTTTTTCATCCTGGATAACCTCAGTACCTTATTTCAATTGAGAGGTTAACTCATCTGATGAATAAATTGAAGAGCATGGAATATGTTCATGACAAGTTGATGTATTAAAAATTATAAAAAACAAGGGATAGTTAGATGAAGGTGAATTTTCCATAAGAAAATATTATTTTACCAAATCAGATTCTAGGTCTAAATATTTCAAATCAAAATATTCTTGACAAACTGAAACATCAATTCATGCACTTGGACATTCATGATCGCATACATCAATAGATTGATGATCATTAGAATGATTGTTGCACAAGAGTATATATTGATTAAGAAAATTAACTTCATTGAATTGAATACTAAGATTAATAGTTTGAAATTCTTCCAAGAATAACATGATCTTGACCTACATTGTTTTGAAAAAGGGAAGAGAGATAAAATGTCTCTAGTTTTTTGCTCCTCTACCTATGTAGTATGACCATCTTGTACTTGATCACAATTTGCACCAGCAACCTAAAAATCAAGAGAGTGTGAAGAGAAAGTTGGTGGATCAGATTGATCAAGCATATCAAGGTGCAAAGAGTCATGGAATGCAGATGATAGAGGACGATAGATGCCCCTCCTGGATGTAATACTTTTAGTGGAATCATATTTAATATTGAGGCTATTATTTCTAATATCATCTTAATGAATGGAAGCATTAGTCCTCACCCTAGATATGAATCATGAGAGTGGGATGAAGGTTGAAGAGATGGATTAACAATTTTATTTTCATATTTCTTGATTTGAATAGGTTCAACAAAGGGCATATAAAAAGGAGGAGGACAAGGAATGGAAGGAATAGTAATTTCCTCCTCTAAAATTAATGATGTCTCATGTATTTGAAAAGTTGGGAGATTCGAATCATCATAGTTTTGAGACTCGCCAAGTAAATATATATAAGACAAATGGTCATACTTTTGTTTCAATAAATCCCAATCGATATCTTCTTTAGGGAATTCCTAACAAAGGTGAAGGAATTGATTAGGAAAATCATAGATTGATTGATTAGGCTTCATTCTTAGTTGATTAATTCTTCTAATGACATCCTAGTAATCATACCTATCAAATGGTAATCAAAGCTCCTTGATGAGGTGATCAAATGAATGGATGGATGAAGATGGAATGTTATGACACCATCAGTTAAATCGACCTTCAACGGTGATGAAGGAAAGTATAAGAGCATCATCTTCACATTCGGTTTCATAAAAATCACAGGAATAGAGAAAATTATAGATGTGCTCATCTATGGATATTTCACCCTCACCATCAAATTTCAATTGTGAGAAGTTGTAAAGAGACTCATTGGGGATTGAAATTTTACCATCATATTTACTAGAAAAACAACATTGGAGTATGATTTGGGGAAGGTCCATTTAAGTTAAGAGGTTCAAAATAGAATCAATGGGAATAATTTGTTATCTTGACCCACTTCTAGAGCCATTTATTATTGGTGTCAGAAATTTGTCAACCAATGGTGTCTCCATGATGAAAAGTCCCAATTAGACTTTACATTGTTTGGTGTGGGATCCATTCTAGAAATAAGGCCCATCTATGATATATTCTTAGAGATTTCCTTGTCTAATATGGTCAACAAAAGAGAGTAATGTGCATGTATTTTCGTATAAACAAGTGAGTATTCCCTGTGGAATTTTCATTTGCAGAATGTAACAAGGCTCTTCTACTAGAGTGGAAAAAAGAGTGAGCCTTTAAAATAAGAGTAATAATACTAATCTAGTAAATACATATGAGCATATATACATACATACATACATATATATGTATGTATGTATGTATGTATGTATGTATGTATATATGTATGTATGTATATATATATATATATATATATATATATATATATATATATATATATATATATCTATATATATAGATACATACATGCATACATACATACATATATATATATATATATATATATATATATATATATATATATATATATATATATATATATATCTATATCTATTTATATATATATGGATGAATGAATTGTTGATAAACAAGAGAAGTAGTTCAAATACAAAACAATGATTGTTAAAATAGATACGACACACTTCCAATAAGATAAGTAATAAAGCCACTAAATAGTTCAATTTCCTTACTACATATGAAAAAGGCATACATCGAGAACATTCAAAGATTAGTCTTACAATATTTACAACATATGCATGAAAGTGTGCCGACTCAAGGAGATTCAAGTATTAAGCAAAATATCTAAGATACAATAGTACAATGAGCACTACTAACTTCTAGTGGAGAATTCAAGCAGCCACTTTCTCCTTCAAAAGAACCATCCTCCTCTCTAATGACTGGGAGGAGGAGGCAAGGGGAAATTTCCTTTGCATGTGCTATGAGGGATATATATAAAAAATGGGGTGAATCTCCACCTACCTTATGACTCTTAGAATACTTTCATGACTCTTTGACATCCATATGACCTTTAGAATCCTTCATGAATTTTCACATTCTATTAATGACTCTTGAAATTCCACTTTACATTAGCTTTTTCATATATGAAAATTACATAATAATTTCCACAAATTATTTGGAAAAAGACGACTCATATAAAATATTGACATGACATCTTGACTTTGATGATATGGATTACATGATCATATGGTAATGTCTAGCCATTATTCATGTTCCTATCTTTGTGTTTTCTTGAAATATGGTGCATGTTCTTATTCTTCCTCCTCCATAAGGCTTATAGGTAGGGGGTCTTCATTACAATCTTTCTCTTTAGTTGAGGTCCCAATATGGTGACCTATCATATCTTGTTTAATATTCAACTTGCTTTGAATTTGCGTGGGTGGATTCTAGCATGATCTACTTAGTATTCTTCTTCTTCGTCATCCTTTCATTACATGATGTAATACCCACAACTAGAAACCACTCATCATAGTATGAAATCTATCTCATAAAATCCTATTCTACCATGTTTTATGAGAACCATTGATTGAGATGAAACTAAGCATCGGACTGAGGGACTAGTTGAGGGATTGCATAATGCACAGTTGCAGAGGTCAAGGGTTAGGCTTGAGGCTTGAGACTACATAATACATAGTTCAGCAAGGCCAGTGCAAATTATCTATGTAGTTGAGGGGTTCAAGGAGAAATGATTGAGGATTTAAGATTGATATTTCCCACTACATAGTTATATAGAGAGAGAGGAATAGGGATTGAGAATTTTCATAGTTCAAGGAATTAAGCTATAATCTTGAGACTTCACACTATGCAATACATAGAAGAAGGTGATTGGTAGGCAAGGTTGCACAATTCTGAATCTCAAGGGTTAGGGCTTAACACTAAGACTATGCAATGCGTAGTTCTAGGAAGTAGCAAATGTGCATTGCATAGTTTCAAGAGCAAAGGTTTGAGGTTGAGGGCAGAGACTCCACATTGCGTAGTTTAGAAGGGTTGAGTGAGGCCAAGTTGTTCAGGTAGGAACTTTTCACGATTTGGCTATGTTTTGGATTAGTGATGTCCAAGTGAGCAAGGTAAAATCTTGAATATGTTCACATAATCATGACAATCAACAACACACCATTTAAAATTCATAAGATAATAACAACATTATCCCCTCAATGTGACAACAATTCAACAACTTCATCTAAGTGTGACATGGAAGGTACACTTTGCGGCGATAATGATGACACTTGTGTGAAAGTGCATAAAAATTTAGAAATGAGTGTGATACATGTCTATATGATAAATGGCAATCATTAGCACCAAATATACCCCTAAAAAAAATATAACTCAGCCTATGAAATGCACGATGCTTTCTATGCCCAAAACATGGCACTTCCGATAGTACGAAAAGAGTGCAAATGACACTTGAAAAATGTGAATGACATTGAAAATGAAACAGGATAGAGTGAAGGAAATGTGAAAATGACACTTATTAAAGTAAAAAGAAGAGAAAAGTGAAATTTTTATGTATGAAGGAAACACTTACAAAAGTAAAGGTGTTCAAAAGCCACATCTGGAAAAATGAACAGAAATATAAGAACAATCACAACCAAAAGTGAGATATTGTTAATGAAAGTGCACATTGACTATTGACACAAGTTAAACATTCCACGTGAACTGTCATAATGGTCTTGTGCTATGTATGTTCAAGCTTGCATGTAAGAATGTTCTCATGACCTTTTTTCATACTGAGCATGTGTGAGTAGGTGTCTTTGACACTTACAACCTGAGAAGAAAACGAGATTTCTTAACAAAGCATCGATAAACCATAAAGTAATTATGGAACAAATGATCGCAAGATCCATAGTAGGCTCCAAAATTCATGCGTAGACTGAATTTTGGATGGTGTTTTTCACAGCGACAAAAATTTTATAATTAAATGTTGCCATAGGATGCATCTCATTGATCTGAAATTGAAAAATTTAGGCAAAAACCATCAAAAGTACCACTTTTCCCAACTAGGCTTTGGATGGGAGAACTTGATAGATCATCAACCAAGAAAAACCATGGATTTGGTGGGAAACTAGAATCTACTAGACACCTTGCAGCTATTGAATCCAACAACTCCCTATATTTGAAGATATCAAAATGGCACTAAGAACAAGACATAAATAATACCATTGATAAAAAATAGAGTATATCTTATGGGAATCATATTGAGTCAATGACATCCAAAACTCCACTCCAAATATTGCTAAAATAAACTATTCATATTAATATTCATGATTTGGATGACATTGTTATATTATTTTAATCCATATTTATGATTTTAGAATTAAAAAATTGGATAAATCCAATCATGAGACTATTTTTACCAGCAAGTCCCACTTTGATGAATTATGGTTTTAAATCTTTGTCTGGAAGTTTGTGAAATTTCTCAAATTCTTTGGGGTGAAGAAATATTACTTGTGCAATACCCTATAAAACTATTTTGCAATGAAAAAGTTTCCAATGTTGCAAGAATAACATATAAAAACGTATTTATGAAAAATTTATGCCACTCAGAAGTTGACCTTCTTGTTTTAACCATTGTAACATGAGAGGATGTCATGTCACCCACATTCCCCATGGAAAAGGGCCTAGAAATGTGCACATGATTATAAATACTCTAGAAGAGTCATTATGATAATTCTACTTAAGAGTTGAAGGAGCCATAACCACTAGTAAGATATTAGGTCTTGTTATAATTGGGACACTAGGAGGAAAATGGGTTCCATTCTACTGGATTGTATTTTCTTCCATAGATGATAAAAGTGGCTACAACTGGACAAAGAGAGAAAAAATAGAGAATGTTTTTGTTTTGTGTTATTCCATAACTCACATGTCTTACTCCACTGTACTTGTGTAAATTTACATTGAGATAAAGTGAGAGTAGAGAAACCAGACCTTCGATATTGTTTTTTTCCCAGAAGGGTTTCCAAGGACATATCTTGTGTCACCATGATTTGTGATTTTTCATGATTTTATTGTTCTTCATTTTTCATATTTCATATATATAATGCATAAGTGAATAAATAATTTAACAAATAAATAAATATAAGGAGAATTAACCATCATAGTATTTATTTTGTATTTTCCGTATACTTTATTACATTTGTTGTGACAAACTATCTAGTGGAATAACCATTAAATTTTGTGGATCATACTAGTATACGAACTAGTTTCATTGGGAATTTTCGGGTTGTTGTATGAATATAGACTAGTTGAGTTTAAATTTGGAAAATCTTGGCCATGGTTGATGAATCCATTAATACCCATCAATATGTAGTAGAGGATATATTCAAAAGGATGGAAGAGTAGGTTAGAGATCTCAATCCTAATATGAACCTTGTCATTGAACATCAGGGGTTAAGATTGGAATTGGAGAAGGTTAAGATTCAAACATTGATGATTGATCAGAGGGAAAACCAAGTGATTAAGAAAAATAAGAGAAGGAGGTGAAGAGACAAGTCGAAAAAATAACAACCCAATTCAAGTTCCATTATCTATTTATAGACCCTATTAAGCATGGAATTAGATTGTCATCAAGCCTATATGAAGGTGAGATTAAAATTTTTAAATTATATCCCTAGTTGTAGAAATTCAAGGCTTATTCTAGTCTTCATCGTATAGAGGAAAAACATAAAGTTTATTTATCGCTTGAAACTAGAGGGTAATGCCATAACCTCATGAAAAAGTGATATGAAAACCCTAAGGCTAGAGGGGTATCCTCTAGTAACTAAGTGGAAATATTTCATAACTCTCATAAATTATCAGTTCTACCTTATTGACTATGTAGAATTATAGTGGATCTAATGGAATTACTTTAGGAAGATACAATGGAAGAATCTATAGGAATACACTAAATAATTTAGAAATATGGTAATAAATTTGGGTATATCTCCCAAGAACCGAAATGTACTCCTGAAGTATCTAGGGCACCGATGCATCTACCTACAGAAGACAATGATGTTTTTCAAACCCAAAATAGTGGATGGGGATTTTGTATAGGTAGTGTACCTAGAAAACATGGATCAGAGGAAATGGAAATAAAGAGGGTTGAAGGTGAAAGAACAAGTGGAAGCTTCCCAAAAAAGGAAGAAAAAAGGGAATGTCAAGAAGGGAAAAAAGAAAAAAACCAAAAAACACTAGTGAACATATCCCAACAACCACAACATTGATGGTCATATAGAAGAGAGGTGTTCAAAACTACATCCAAAACTTAACATGAAGAAACGAAAGAAGGGAACAAAGATGAAAAATATCATGGCCATAGATTTGTGTATTATGTTTGAAAGAAGCTCAAATGTGGATGTGAATATTTTTTGACCATTAGAGTAGAAAGTGTTGAATCTAAGTATATTTTAGCAAGAAGAAGATAAGGATATGAAAAGACTCTTCCATATAAATATACCCATCAACGAGACAAAATTAATGTCTATTCGACTTGGGATCATAGGGGAATTTCATTGTAGTGGAGCTAGTAAACAAATTGTGGTTGGGGGTTCCTAACAATTCTCTCCCATATCCATTGAGATGGGTCAGCAAGGAAGGTAAAATAAAGATAAACAAATAGTTGAAAATTAAAATTTTTATTAATGTTGATTTTATTTATGAAGGGGAATTGTATGTAGTTTCACTTGATGTACATCAAGTTGTACATTTTATTTTGTATATGTGAATTTTGGATGTAAACTTAATGTGGATATCTACCCAATACCACATTATCAACGATGAAAAGTACTTCATCATAAATGAAAACAATGGAAAGTTAATGATCTCACTGGTAAGTGCCAATGAGTCCAGTAAATGAATCAGTTCAAGAAAGAAGTATTTTTTATTATTTTTAGTAGAAAATAAGTTTGTAGAAGAGTCAATGAGGGGCAAGTCATAGTTAGAGTGTTGTACTAAGAAATATAAATAATAGCTAGTATAATTGCTAGAGGCATACAAGTGTGTATTCTAGGAGGCTAAAGGGATACCACCTAAGAAATAAGTGGAGCACGAGATGAAAATATTGCTATAATCTCTATTTCCAAACATTGGGATGTACATGTATTTTGTTACACAAAAAAATGAGGTGAAGTAGTTGGATCAATTTTTGCAATAGGGTATAATTTTACCAAGAAACTCACCATGTGTGTCACCTATCATAATTTTCTGAAAGAAGGATGGGACTTGTAAGATCTGTATTAATTACACAATGTTAAACAAAATTATGCTTAGCAATAAGTACCCCTTCCTAGGGTAGATGATTTGTGTTGAGTAGTTGCAAAAAAAAAAATACTTCACCAAGCTATACTTAAAGTTAGGGAATCACAATGATCAAGTTAGAGAAAAAGGTACCTAGACGACTATCATCAAAATGAGATAAGGTTTGTATGGCTATCCAATTATGACATTCAGACTATGTAATGCACCAATTATGTTCACAAGATTAATGAGTCATATATTGCACCTATTAATAGATTTATTTGTTATTGCTTATTTGGATAGTATAGTGGCATTTATTGGACATATTTTGTCATTGATGCCAAATGATATTTTGATGATCAAGAGAAAAAGGGTTGAGTTGGGTGTTTGAAAGATGCAATATGGTGCTTGCATAGCTTATTTTCATGGAATGTTGAAGTTTCTATTGGGTTGTGAAAAAGCTATGTTTTTCCTCCTCATTTACTTAATTAATCATCTGGTTTTCCATGAATTTACTCTTGTCTTGGGAACATTCTTGAAGAAAGACTATGAAAAGAAAATAGAAAGTAGTGTTGGAAAAATTACATGGATTTAGTATCAAAAGCCAATGTTTTCACTTATTTATGCACAGGGTGTCTGGATTGGAAAACTACTGGTCCTTTTGGATAAGAAGATAGTGCTAAGAAAGGGAGATGTCATTGATTAGTTATGTGAGCCATGCTAAAGGCAGAGGAAAAATAACGGATTGATGTGGAAATCTAATTTTTCAACTGAGTAATCCTGAGGGTATTATAATCCTTAGGATAAGCTCTAATTTTTCTAGCATTTCATAGAATATATAATGCTAGTAAATCAAAACAAAAGTAACTTTGTAACTCTGTAATTTGTAAAATTCCAGGACTGTGAATGTAGATTGAAATTTAAGGAGTCGAAGTGATTTTGTAATTATTTTGACAGTTAATGAAAGACTCAAAATTTTCCATTAAATCTGTTTATTGAATTTGTTCTAGAAGTTTTCCATTAAATTTATTTGCATTTTACTATTAATATTTACATTCTTGTTTCTTCTCTAGGTTGACTTAGAGTAAATCATATAGCTTAGTTGATATTATTTTTATTTACAAAAGGTATGTTTGTATATGATTGTTGTTCCCTCTTAGTATATTATATCTATAATTACTTCTAGTTTTAAATGTTCTTCATAATTAGTATGATTTCAATAGTTTCCTTTAATGCACGTGGATTTCATTATTCAGGCTGATTTTCTCTCTCGTATTAGGACATTGGATTAAGATATTTGTTTGAAAGTAGTTTGCGAGTGATTTATCTTTGTGATTTTGAATTATAGAATAATTCTTGCTCTCCATATCTAAGAGTTAATGAGTTGTTAAGTGATTTTTTATTTATGCAACGATTAGTTAGGGTTAATTACCTACATTTCAATCTATGATTGTTATCACATAGGTAGTGCTTACAACATTGGAATAAATAGACGAATCCAAGGTTGACGTATTCATGTGGGATTAAGATTGATTTATAAAGCCATATTAGTGCATCAACATTTTTGCATCCTTTCCAAGGAGGTTGTCATGATAATAGTTAATTTGTGTCTCTGAAGAGAACTAGGTATTGAAAATGGGAGGTAAGAAACTACATACACATCAAGAAAAAATCTTCTTTCTAGTGACCGCTCTCAGTGGATAGCAAGAGGTTGTGTAGGAATGAATGACTATGAGAAGAAGGATACCAATAGATCATAAATCAATAACAAAAACCATCAAATCCCAGGGATCGGTGACCCTTGGGAGACCAAATTTTATAGATGGAATCATTTAGAGAGCTGAATATTATGTGTTAGTAGGACCCTGGACAATATATGGAAAGGGATCTACTTTGATACCTCAAGCAGTAGAATCACCAATTGAATCTTAAGTTGAGATCCATAAAAAAACTAAATGATGTGAGCAAAGTTTCCAAAATATAAACAATCTATACTATAGTCATTCACAAGATGGAAAATTGTGTAATTTGAAAGAATGCGAGGGAGAAACTAGTGGAGCTGCTAAGGCAGATCCACAACCATCTGAATTGGGATCTTCTGTGATCCTAGCTAAAAACAAGGTACATAATATCCCAGATCTAAGTAGTTTAGTAAAACCCCTTTGAAATTTTGAATACTCCATCCACACGCATAACACCCCCTGACCAGGAAATCCCTAAAGATTATTGGCACATCTTCGACCAAATGGAAAATGAGCCACCTTAAGGTCAGAACTCGATGTTGGAATACAATATCATCAACCTAGTAGCCAATGACCTGATGAAATATATTCCTTTACAAAATATCCAAATCTTTCACGAGATCCGTTAGAGGATCCTTAGAGGTTAATATTACACTTGTGATCCTCAAAAATTGAAGTTGTTCCCCTCCACCTTAAAGGAAGCATATTTGCGACGGTTGATTGGTTTGGGAGGAAGTACCATTAACTTCTGGGATGACATGAAAAATTCTTTTCTCACAAAATAATAGGACTATTGTAGGACTACGGATCTAAAAGATGAGATCTTCAAAATGTCTACGAAGGGTAATTTGACTTTAGAAGAATACATTGAACGGTTTCAGTATAATTTGTAGAGATCCCCCCACTCCACATTAACAAAAGAAGCCTTGAAAGCCATTTTAATAAAGGGAATGAGATAAGAATGGTTAGAAACTTTAAATTTGATGAGAAAAGGTGACATTTATCAAGAATACTATGACGAATTTGTCTTATTGTGGATTAGGTTTTCGCGGGGTAGCACACACATCAGGCTGTGAAGATGAGACTCGATGACTAGAGAAAGGAGACCTCCTAGCGGAGGCATGACGAGACCAGGAGACAAAAACCCTCTTGCAAGATTTGAAGATAGATATCCTACGCATGTTTACCACATAGTTAGATGTCTTACATGCTAGTCAAAGATAATCTAGGCAAAACAAACGCTATCCATCTTCTGCCCACGCTGACGAAAGAAGCAGAATCAGAGAGAATGTCCATTGGAGATTATTCAAACTTAATCTATATGTACCAAGGACCATGGAACGGATTAATTTCCATCAATTCTTAGATTAAAACAAGTGTTCAAAGAAGCTAAATAAGGAACATAGTTGGCATACTTAATGGCACAACGTGGACAATGGCGACGACGACCCTTAGGAATTCCACAAGGCCATTCTTTGTTCTTTCCTATTTGATATAATAAAAAAAAACATCCTGGAACAACATGGGAAGCTCAACCACCATTCTCTTCCTCGAAATCCCAACACTATTCCATGTCACCCTCGCCAAACCAACCCTTCCCAAGAGCCAGCTGGCCAAATCCAGAATACCCCACCCCCTTTGGAAAAATTCCGCTAGTAATCCATACCCTTCACAGTGGGATACTTCCATGACTCAAGTAGATCTTGGCGGCCACCCACCTATTCCAATTGGAGCCCCACCATTGTTTCTTTTAGTTTTCAATTTCTTTATTTGTAGCACAATTTACTATTTTTGGCAGTTTTTTGGGTCTTGAACTTTCAGAGTTGTTTTGAGGCCCTAAATGGCGCTTTTCACGAAAACTGGGACATCGTTCATCGACCAATGTTGCTCATTCAAAAGATGTATTCCTCATATAGATCTTCCTAATGAGGTATTTTTCTTGTCAAATGAAGATCGTATGCCAAAGATATGACCTCGAGAATTTGATGTACAAATTTACCCAAACAAGGCCCATAGTTTGGCACTTCATCTCTTAGGGTTAGGTTTTTGGATGTTTAGGGTTTTCCATTATTTATTAATAATAAATAGGCCTTTGAGCCTTATTGTAACACAATTCATAGACATGTAGTCATAACATTTCTTCTAAGAGATAAGCTACCATCACCCGAGCTAGTCTTATTTCCATTCTGTTTGTAATCATATTTCAGTATTTCATATTAATGAAATGAAGTGTTATTTCTACTACACATTTGTATTTATGGTTATCTTTCTATTTTTTTGCGTTCATTCTTAAATACGGATCAGTGGTATCAAAGCGGTCTACTCTTTCTCTGTTTTTCTTTGCATGTCCCAAACGAGGTTGGGATATAAGGAGTTACAACTCGATCTAGTTGGACCTTTGCAAGATCAGCCTCGCAAGCCCCGACAACCACCCATGGGAGAAGAAAAGAAAGATGGGCGGGGGGCAGGAGATCCTATTGAAATATTGATCAAGGAGGCCCCAGAGAAAAATAGGAACATGATAATGGATAATTTTTCCTAGATCCTTCAATGGTTACCCATCGATGTTGCATCCACATGTAGTAGCCACTATGGGGGCTCCACTCCTTTTAAGGTAGAAGTAGACTTTGACATTCCCATATTTGAGGGTAAAATAGATGCAAACATCATAGATAAATTATAGTTAAATATGTTAGAAGGATATTTTTATGTTCATTATTTTTCCAGTCAAGAAAATATTAGTTTTTCTCTTCTCAAAGTCGGCCCCCATGTCAAGGACCAGTGGGTAATCTACTATGAGCAGAAGGATGAAAGTACGATTTGACATTTTCAATTGTACCTATATGGAACTTGTTTCAGGATGCCATCAAGGAGTAGTACTACCTTTTCATGAGCTATGAGGATAAATACATAAAGCATACAACAATGTGATAGGGAGAGGACCATGATGATCCAGATTTTAGCAATGTTTTTGATACCCTTCACACAAAGTTGGTTATCAGGGATTCTAAAAAACATTTGGCACTAAAATATGGTGGTTTCCTACAAAAGTACATCAAGGATGAGATGGATTTCCTAAGCATCTCCTTGCTCGGCATGGCATACCAATATGCCATCAAGATTGAGTAGAAGTTTAAATAGAAGAAGAGAGACTTTGGATCTATGAATCTGAAGCAAGGGAAAGGTGTCCCCAAAATGCAGAGAAAAGGAAAAAGCAAAGGTGGGGCAACCCAGGACAACCTAACAAATCTACAAGGAAAGAACAACACCACGATGCCAAAGAAGGACATGGGAAAGTGGTGTGAGTTGTATAAGAAATCCACTCACAACACAAGTGAGTGTTGAGCAAAGAAGTCACTGGTGGGTGAGCTGAAGACTTTGGAATCAGATACATGTTTTGACTTTGAGTTAGAACCTAACAAGGGGAATGACCAAGGGAACTAGACTATGGATATAGAGCCCAACGCAACCATTGCAACCACGAACATCTAAAATGTGGAACCTGAAGATCCCGAGGAGGAGGAGTGCCTCTTCCACTCCCAGATGTCGGTAAAGAGTTCCCCACTATAGTTCATTGTCGAGAGTGGGAGCTAAGAGGACCTCATTTCGGTAGAGGTCATTAAGTGGGTTGGAATACTAGCCACAACACACCGACAAGAATACACCATCTGGTGGCTTCACCAAAGATGGGATCTTCGTGTGAGCTAGTAGTGTCACCTTCCATACAACATCAAGCCTTTCGCAGATGAGGTATTATGTGGTGTTTCTCCCCTTGATGTTTGTGATGTATTATTAGGCCAAGCATAGTTATGGAAGTGACATGTTGTGTATGAGTCAAGACCTCGTGCCATTATTGTTACTTTGGGAAATAAGTTGTACAGGATATCAAAGGTAGTACGGCCTACCGCCATTTCCTTCGTTACTACAAAATAATGTAGCAAGCTCATTTCCAAGGCCGGGAAATGTTTTGTCCTGATGGTACACCCTCAGGGTAAAAAGAAGACGGTGGCCACAACCTCCAAACAGGGCCCCTCCGGACAACAAGACCAGATGGAAAATGTCCTAGAGGAGTATGAGGACATCTTCACCTCCCCTGCAGGGGTGCCTTTGCACAGCAAGGTCAAGTACTCCATCGATCTCACCCAAGGAGTGTGATTGTCCAATCAACCAATCTATCAGCCATCCCTTCTAAAGAATGATGAAATCAAGAGGAAAATTTAGGAGCTACTACAAAAAGATCACATTTGGGCAAGTTCGTCACCCTGTGGGAGCCTGATCATGTTGGTACAAAAGAAGGATCAAACTTGGAGACTCTGTATTGACTATGGGGTGTTGAACAAGATCACTATATGAAATGGGTACTTGATCCCATGGATCGATGACCTTCAAGACCAACTCAAGGGGGAAAAGTATTTCAACAAGATCCACTTGAATTCTAGATATCACCAGGTACCAATCGAACCCTACGATGTGTGGAAGACTTCCTTCAAAGCCAAGGAGGGCCTTTTCGAATGGCTGGTTATGCCTTTCAAGTTGAACAATTCTCTTGTAACCTTCATGAGGCTTATGGATGACATCTTGCGGCTATTCACCAAATCATTTTTACTATATACATGGATGGCATCCTGATATTTAGCCAGAGTCAGGAAGAGGACCAAAATTGACCTAAACATCACTCAAATAGGATAAGGGAAAGTGTAATTATGATGAAAATACCACATGTCCATATTTTATAAGGGTGACTTGAAAGTAAAATGGACCACCTTAGAAGGATATAAACACAAGTTACCTCAAACTCATTTAGCAACAACGATGACACACTATCCTATCTTGGTTTTTGGTTCACACAAATATTAGGCTTATCCATCGAGGATCAAGTTCACTTTGACGTGAAATTGTAGCGTTTGAAGCTCACATCTTTGATTTAGGCTTTTGGGCCTCAGTTGCAAGAACAACACGGGAAGGATTTAATCGTAGTCACTCACACAAAATCTCATCCATGTGAATGGAGCCTTCCAGTCACATGCGAAACTATCCATCCATGTGACTAGGAGTTAGGGTTTCCATAATCCATAACTGACCCTAGTCTCTCACATGCAAGGCATAAGGGGATGAATGGGAAGCTATATTCGCTCACATGACCCCTCCTCCATATGAGCGCGACCTAAAATATGAAACCTCAGTCTTCAAAATATTTGTCTTATTGACTGTATTATTTGGGAGTTGACTACAAACAGCGATAATTCATTACAGACTTTAGAATCAGGATTTTGAGTATATGCTTTGCTGGGTTCATTTGTGGATGTTGTAGTTATTTTTTATGGTTAGTTACATAGATGATGTTGGCTCCCTATAATACTAGTGATTACCCCATTACTATTGTAGTTATACCCCTTATTTATATTTTTGTGCCCCTATTACCCCCATATTGTTATTTATGTGCCCCATAGAATCCCTCTATTGTTATTTTTGTGGCTTTATATTATTATTATTAGGTCGGCTGGATTATATTATGACTCCCTAGACTCCTATATATAGAAAGGAGGTTTTGTCATTTGTATCATCCAAGAATTGTTCATTTATGTAATATAAAGGAGGTTGCCCCCTCGAAGAGGCTGAATTCTAAGGCGTTGATCTATCTTTTCTATCTTTTCTTGAGCTGGTTTCATAACATTTGGTATCAGAGCTTTGGATTCTAGGGTTTCGCTGCTCCAAAGAGGTCATCGTGGCATTTTCGCTATAACTTTTTTTCTGTGACGTTTCAGAAGTCGCAAAAAAAACCCATTTGAGAAGAAATCATGCTGAACCTTGGGTCCAAATTTCATAGCTGTTAGCACGATATTTGTGGAGATATGATCTGAGGAAGTTGATCTTTTTCCAGACTCCTGAATTACTTTCAAAACAGGTGACCTGGGGAAAATCGTCATAACTTTCTCTCTGGGGATCGGATTGAAATTTTGTAAGATGGTACAGAAGGAGGACAGACTGTAGTTTCTTGTGTGTGTGTTGCAGATTCAAAGGTTGAAACAGGGACTCGTGGCACGTCGTACAAGTTCGTTGTACTGAACTAGTCTAAAAACAAGTCACTGTGGGAGATTTCACATAACTCTTCCTTGGAGAATCCAATTTGGCTCAGACATGTGGCATTGGAAAGGGGACGCAGAAGGCTACTGCAGGTAGCAATTTCAAAATTAGATGATCGAAAATTACAGAGATACGTCAGATTCAATATTAGGCTTCTATAAAGTGAAAAAAGGTGTGTAGTTTTTTTTTAAATTTTTGTGTAAGCTTGGTTTAACGGAATTCAAAGGGCATAGTAAAGCATTATTATCGGTAACTGATGCCCCGAGGAAAGAAAATGAAAACACCTATTACGGAACCTGAAAGCTCTAGCATGACCCATGAAGAAGAGGAAGAAATGCTACATGATATATCAAAATTACAAGAACAAGTGCAACAAATGTCACGCTCACAAAAGCTAACAGAAGCTAAGATAAGTGGCGTGGAATCTAAGATAAATGGAGTGGAATCTAAGATAAATGGCGTGGAATCTAAGATAAAGGGCATGGAAGCTAAGATGGATGATTCGAAGACAGATTTGAAGAGAGACATGGCAGATTTGAAGATAGATATGAAGACAGACATGGAAGAATTGAAGAAGTTGCTACAAGAAAGGGTCACTAACGGTGAAAAGGTAGTAAAGGAAACTCATGATGAGAAGAAAAGAAATGTTAATCATGATTCCATAGATGCTAATGTTGGATCGAAGAATCACCATATTCCAAAAATCGATATGAGGAAGTTTGATGGCAAGGATCCCGCCACATGGATATTACAGATGGAGCAATTCTTCGATCTCAATAATGTGCAAAATGCACAAAAGGTATGTTAGGATATTCCGACACATAGGATATAGTTAAGTTCAACTTGGTCTAGTATAGAGTTAGGTTAGAGTTAGGTAAAGTGTGTTTCTTTACCGTTGTACATTTTGTAACTTACAATCCGACGGTCACGATATGTAGTGATCCGACGGTTCACTCTCACCTCGGTATTACCGACACTTGATCCGTGACTTGACACCCGATTGGTCCATGAGTTCTATTTAAAGCGCATGGAGGGTCATTGTTCGGGTAATCCGTGCATGAGAGAAGCTTATGTAAATTTTCATTCTTTGATTAATAAATTGCCTGTAGTACCCACGTTGGGACAGGCCGTGGACTGTTTCCCTCCTTGCACTTTGAGGGTTTTAACCACGTCAAAAATACTGGTGTATTGATTTGAGATCTGGTTGTGAGTGGCGTCCTTTTGGTATTCTTTCTGAGGAACTTACCCTGTAAATTCCTACATGGTAGGGAAAAAGAGGTTTCTCATGGCAAGCACGCAAACCAACCCCCCCCCCCCCCCCCCCCCCTCTCTCTCTCTCTCTCTCTCTCTCTCTCTCAAATTTTTTGTATAGATCAATTGGTTCAAAGATATTTTAAGAGAGTAGAGGTCTTGGGTTCAAGTCTCCATTTTGTGGGGGCGGATTTTTTTTTCATTCCCGCACATTCGCGCACTTTGCCGGCAACTTCAACAATTATTTTTCAAAAAGCCATAACTTCTTCATCCGAAAGCCTTTTTCAGAGCCGTTTTTTTTAAAACCGCCTATTTTTTCGAGATCTATCCATTGGAACACCTAATTTCAGCATCTTCAGCTTCAGTTTTTTTTAAAATGGAAAGCCCATGCCAAGTCATTCTTGACAGCACTAACTACTTCCAATGGGTAGCCTACATCGAAGATTTACTTAGAAGTAAAGGTCTCTTCAGAATAGCCACAGACCAAGAGAAGAAACCAAAAGATGAAGACAAGGCGGCAAAATGGGAAAATAGACAAGATCAAGCACGTGGTTTGATAGGGATGTCTATTTCTCCTGATCTTAGATTCCACATTGCAGAACTTGAGACTCCTCATGAAGCATTAGAAAAACTTGCTAAAGTTTTTGGGATTAAAAATGAAATTAGAGCCCATCAACTTGAAAATGAGCTGCTTACTTTGGATCCTAATAATTTTTCTTGCATTGAAGATTTCTTGTCCAAATTCAAGAACCTTAGATATCTCTTGGAAGGTGTTAAAGTTAAGAAAGAAGATGGTAACCTTATTTATTCCATCCTTACTAAGTTGGGACCAGCCTACTCTGTATTTGTTTCCACTTTCCATTCTACAAGAGAAGCTTTCATTTGTCAAGGACAAGACTACAAGGCCCCTTCCTTTGACTCCTTTTGTGATTCCTTAATAAGAGAACAAGAAAAACTCTTACACCTTGGTCTTCTTAATCTTGGAAACTCTTCCACGAAAGCGTTAGCCGCCCAGCAGCAACCAAATTCAAAGAATCCTAAGAAGTCATATCCTCAAAAGAATGGTCCTAAACCATCTCAGCCTCAAAATGAAAGATCATTTCAGCAAAATGATAAGACCAATAAAAACAAATGGAAGAAGACTGATAGACATTGTAACTTTTGTAATCGAGATGGCCACTTAGAATCTAAATGCTTTAAGAAGATGGAAGCCTTGGAAGCCGCAATGAAGAAACATAACATCCATGTGGAGCCTACTTCAACTTCAACTTCCGGAATGGCACTTTCTGCATGTCATTATCAATCATCTCAGTCTGGTTATGCATTAAATGTATCTTCTTCTTCTTCTCATTCTCATGAGTGGCTCATTGATTCTGGAGCCTCTTGTCACATGGCCAAAAACCAAGCCATGTTTTCTTCTTTAAATGATTGTAACACCAAAAATATATATATATTGGTGATGATAGATCTCTTAATGTTGTAGGGACTGGAACTGTTCATCTAGACAATGGTCAGTTTAATGATGTATTATGTGTTCCAACCTTATCCTGCAACCTTCTATCTGTCTATCAGATAACTCATTCAGGTGAAGGTAAAATTGTTGAATTTTCACCTCATGATGTTGTAATCAAGGATCTAAAAGATCCTAAACAGATTCTAGCTACTGGTCTTGCTGATGATTCCAAAAGGTTGTATAAGTTTCACAACTTTGGGTCATCAAATCTTCCCTCAGTATTTGTTGCTCATAATGATGAAGTGAGCAAACTTTGGCATGAGCGATTTGGTCACTTAAACTATCGCTCCCTTCAGCATCTATGTAAAGAAAATATGGTGACAGGTCTTCCTATGGTATCTTGCAGAGATGGTGTTTGTTCCGGATGTGTACTCGGAAAACATCATCGGGACAGTTTTGACAAACGTGCCTCTTGGCACGCCTCAGCCCCTTTACAGCTTGTGCACAGTGATTTATGTGGTCCTCTTCCTGTTGCTTCATTCTCTGGCTGCAAGTACTTCTTAACTTTCATTGATGATTTCTCCAGACGCACTTGGGTATACTTCTTAAAACTCAAGAGCGAAGTATTTAACACTTTTTTGGCCTTCAAAGCCTTTGTTGAAAAACAATCTGGACATCAAATTCTTAAGCTAAGAACTGATAATGGTGGAGAATATGTTAAAAACACATTCATCAACTTTTGCACCGAAAATGGAATTCAAATGCAACATACTGTTCCATACACTCCACAACAAAATGGTGTAGCTGAAAGGAAAAATCGCACCTTAAAGGAAATGGCTAATTGTATGCTGCAATCTAAAGGACTCAGTCTTAGTTTTTGGGCCGAAGCAATTAATTGTGCAAATTATATAATCAATCGCACTCCTACTAAGGTTCTAGAGAATATCACTCCAGAAGAAGCTTGGAGTTCCATTAAACCAGATGTAAGTCACTTTCGTGTGTTTGGAAGTGAAGCATGGGCCCATATTCCAGATGAAAAGCATAAAGCTTTAGAACCTAAGAGTGAGAAATGTACTTTTGTTGGATATTCTGAAGATGTAAAAGGTTATAGACTTATTCCATTTAAGTCCAAAAATGTTATCATTAGAAGAGATGTAAAATTTGATGAAAATAAATCGGCCTGCGAGCCTAGTCCGGCGGATGTGCCACCTCTTTCTATCTCTTCTACTTTTGAAAACATTTCTTCTTCAGATGATGAAAGCGAGGATGATAATCCTCCCCCACCTTCTCAGGATCCTCAACTTCCAAGATGGGTCCGTGCTACTCGGGATGCAGCAGGTGATCTTGCCGGTGATCCTACAGATCAGCGACGTACACGTTCTCAGTTTGAAAGAGCCTCTTCTTTACTGGCTCAAGCTCCAGTAAATCATGATCCTGACACTTTTGCAGAAGCTTCAGGCCATCCACATTGGGAAGCAGCTATGAATGAAGAATATCATTCATTGATGACAAATGATACATGGGATCTTGTTCCTCTACCAAAGGGACGCAAACTTGTTAGATGTAAATGGGTTTACAGAACCAAGTATGGACCAGATGGGAAAGTTGATAAACATAAAGCTCGTCTCGTTGCTAAGGGCTTTTCACAGGTTGAAGGCATTGACTACACTGAAACCTTCTCCCCTGTTGCCAAAATGAACTCTATCCGCCTTGTTCTTTCCCTTGCTGCCTCTTTAAAATGGGAAGTCCATCAGATGGATGTTAAATCTGCCTTCTTGCATGGGGACTTGCAGGAAGAAATCTATATGGAACAACCCATTGGCTTCATACAAACAGACTCCAGCCTTGTTTGTCGACTTAAGAAATCCCTTTATGGCCTCAAGCAAGCTCCTCGGGCTTGGTATGCCAAAATGGATAGCTTTCTTTTAGAATTTGGCTTTTCTAGGTGTCATTCTGACAATACTGTCTACACCAAGAAAGTGGGCAACTCTCTTATCATCCTTGTTCTTTATGTTGATGATCTTATTCTTACTGGTAGTGATCCCAACCTTATAAACCATGTGAAGTCCAGCCTTAAAAAGAAATTTGAAATGACAGACTTAGGACACTTACACTATTTTCTCGGTCTTCAAGTCTTGCAATCCCAAGAGGGTATTTTCCTTTCCCAGTCCAAGTATGCTTGTGATATTCTTCGTCATTTTCACATGGAAGACTGTAAGCCAGCCCCTTCTCCCTTTCAGTCTGGAGTCAAACTTTCAGTCTCTTGTACTTCTCCTGAAGTTGATGCTACCTTATACCGTCAACTTGTCGGAAAACTCTTGTATTTAACCCATACTCGTCCTGATCTTTCCTTTGCTGTTGGCCTTGTTGCTCGTTTTATGCAAAACCCCCGTGAAAGTCATTGGAAAGCAGCTAAAAGAATACTTCGTTATGTTCGAGGTACAATACAGTTTGGGATTCATTACAGTGCCAAAGCAGCTCCTCTGTTAGTTGGTTTCACTGATTCTGATTGGGCTGGTGACCCTGATGATCGGAAGTCTACTGCCGGTTATGTCTTCACTCTTGGTTCAGGACCTATTACATGGGCTTGTAAGAAACAGGCTGCCATTTCTCTTTCATCAGCAAAAGCAGAGTATCGTGGTGCCGTGGAAGCTAGTAAGGAAGCCTTGTGGCTTCGTCAGATCCTATCAGAGTTTGGCTTTGAGCAGCAGCATCCAACCACACTTTGGTGTGATAATCAAAGTGCCATTCAGCTATGCAAAGATCCAGTTCAGCATCAGCGCAACAAACACATTGAACTACACATGCACTTCATCAGAAAGCTCATTCATGACCATGTTCTTGAAGTGCAATATTGTCCAACAGATGATCAGGTTGCAGACATCTTCACAAAGGCTCTCACAGAGGCGAAGTTCACTAAACTTCAATATATGCTTGGAGTTCAGGAAGTTGTCACTAAGGGGGGATAGGCTCTAGTGCCTCCTTCCTTCTCCTATTGTGTCATATTTGTAAATCCTTCAATCCTATCCCAAGTTGTTCTTAAGGGGGGATGTTAGGATATTCCGACACATAGGATATAGTTAAGTTCAACTTGGTCTAGTATAGAGTTAGGTTAGAGTTAGGTAAAGTGTGTTTCTTTACCGTTGTACATTTTGTACGATATGTAGTGATCCGACGGTTCACTCTCACCTCGGTATTACCGACACTTGATCCGTGGCTTGACACCCGATTGGTCCATGAGTTCTATTTAAAGCGCATGGAGGGTCATTGTTCGGGTAATCCGTGCATGAGAGAAGCTTATGTAAATTTTCATTCTTTGATTAATAAATTGCCTGTAATACCCACGTTGGGACAGGCCGTGGACTATTTCCCTCCTTGCACTTTGAGGGTTTTAACCACGTCAAAAATACTGGTGTATTGATTTGAGATCTGGTTGTGAGCGGTGTCCTTTTGGTATTCTTTCTGAGGAACTTACCCTGTAAATTCCTACAAGGTACATATGGCAACTGTATATTTGGAACCAAATCAGTTTGTATGGTATCAATGGCTTTGCTCTCGTAAACAATTTATCACTTGGGCAATTTTTACGGAAGAATTGATAGCACATTATGAAGATACAAAAAGAAACACTTTTTTTAGCCAATTGATAAGTCTCAAACAAAAGGGTTCAGTAATGGAGCACATTGAGGAGTTCCAAAAATTGAACATAAGGGTAAAAGATATTCCAGAGGAGCATAGGATTGATGTGTTCATAGGGTCTTTAAAGGATAATATCCAACATGATGTTTGCCTTTGGGAACCTGATTCATTAGAGAAGGCATTCAGGTTAGCAAGAAAAATGGAAAGCAAAATTATGGCAACCAGGAAGCATACCACTCACAACTATAAAGACGGAAGTGTTGTTGCCCTAGTCTTCCACAACCTATAAGGTTGACACCACAACAATTGGAAGAAAAAAGAGCAAAAGGGCTTTGTTACAGTTGTGATAGCAAATACACTAAAGGTCATAAGTGTGCTGAGAAGAAATTATTCTACATAGATTGTGAAGAGGAAGAAGAAAAGGAGCAAGAAAGGTCAAAAGAAGAAGATATACTTCCGGAACAAAACCTAGATGAAGAACAAATAAATATGACCATATCTTGTAATGCATTGGCGGGAATTACCACTCCTCAAACCATCAAGATAGAAGGACAAATCAAGAAGAAAAAGGTAATAGTGTTGATTGATTCAGGAAGCACCCACAATTTTATTCATTGTAGGGTAGCAAAAGAATTGAATTGCTTCCTATATCCAGCACCAGAGTGTCAAGTGATGATTGCAAATGGAGGAACAATAAATTGCTCTGGAAAGTGCCATAATATCAAGCTATCCATGGGAGAATATGTATTGACTAGCCCAATGCTTTCCATTCCAATGGGAGGTGCTGATGTTGTACTAGGAGTCCAATGGCTACAATCCTTGGGTACAATAGCTTTTAATTTTCAAGAACTTTTCATCAAATTTTCTACGGAAGGAAAGGAAGTTGAATTAAGGGGTATTGCAGGGAAACCAGGAAAGATAATCAGCTCTCATGGTATGACAAAGCTTCTAAAAAAGGAGCAAAGAGGTGTAATTGCACAATTATGTTCGCTAGATGTTTCCACATTGGAATCATCTATTTCTCCAGATCTCCAAAAAGTCCTGGACAATCATTCCAAGGTATTTGAGACTCCCAAGGGTCTCCCACCTATGCGTGATCATGATCATGCTATTCATCTGATTCCAGGAAGTGTTCCTCCAAACATCAGGCCGTACAGATATCCCTATGTCCAAAAAAGTGAAATTGAACGTATGGTTGCAGAAATGCTAGAGGCTGGTATAATTCAACCGAGTCAAAGTTCTTTCTCAGCTCCAGTAGTATTGGTGCACAAGAAGGATGGATCATGGCGCATGTGTCCGGATTATAGGGAGCTCAACAAGCTCACTATTAAAGATAAGTTCCCCATTCCTGTTATTGATGAATTACTGGATGAATTGCATGGATCAATTTACTTCACCAAGTTGGATCTTCGTTCGGGATATCATCAAATCAGAATGAAGATTGAAGACATTCCGAAAACGACATTTAGAACTCATGAGGGTCATTATGAATTTTTGGTCATGCCTTTTGGCCTTACCAATGCACCTTCAACATTTCAAGGTTTGATGAATTCAATTTTCAAACCATTCCTTAGAAAATTTGTGTTAGTATTTTTTGATGATATACTAATCTACAGCAAGTCTTGGAAGGATCATGTTGAACATGTTGACAGGGTGCTACAACTATTGGAGGAGAAACAATTATATGCAAAAAGATCCAAATGTTTCTTTGGAGTCCAGGAGGTGGAATATTTGGGTCATATTGTATCTCATGAAGGAGTTAAGGTAGACCCTAGCAAAATTAAAGCCATTAAGGAATGGAAAATCCCCACATCCATAAAGCATCTGCGAGGATTTCTTGGGTTGACAGGGTATTATCGCAAGTTTGTTAAGAATTATGGGAGAATAGCAGCACCTCTAACAACATTATTGAAGAAAGATTCATTTTCATGGACTCCGGAAGCAACAAAGGCCTTTGAACATCTTAAAGAGGCAATGTGCCAAGCACCGGTCTTAGCTACACCGGACTTCACAAAAACCTTTATTGTGGAATGTGATGCTTCAGGAAATGGAATTGGTGCTGTTCTAATGCAAGATGAAAGACCCATTGCTTTTGAAAGTCGTCCAATCAAGGGAAAGTTTTTAAGCAAAGCTATTTATGAGAAGGAAATGTTGGCAATACTCCATGCACTTAAGAAATGGCGACCCTACCTAATGGGAAGACACTTCAAGGTAAAAACGGATCATGATAGCCTTAAATACTTTTTAGAACAAAGATTATCCTCTGAAGAGCAACAAAAGTGGGTCACAAAGATGTTGGGTTATGACTTTGAAATCATCTACAAAAAAGGGAAGCAAAATGTGGTGGCAGATGCACTCTCAAGAAAGGATGAGGATGTGGAAGCATTGTTGTGTGCCATTTCTATTATCCAACCAGATTGGATAAACGAAGCAAGGGAGGAATGGAAGAATGACGAAGAAGTGTGGGCACTTATTCGAAAGCTACAACAAGATTCCAGTACTTCTGATACATTTAGCTGGCAAAATGATTCGTTATGGTACAAAGATCGCTTATACCTCTGTAAGAATTCCCAGCTAAAACAAAAGATTCTTATGGAATTGCACACTTCTCCCTTAGGAGGGCACTCAGGATTTTTAAAAACTTACCACAGGGTTAAGAAGGAATTTTTTTGGGATGGCCTTAAATCAGATATTCAAAAGTTTGTGGCGGAATGTTTGGTTTGCCAGCAAAATAAAGTTGAAACAATTAAGACACCGGGTCTATTACAACCTTTATCCATTCCAAGCCAACGTTGGGAGGAGGTTTCAATGGATTTTATCACAGGTTTACCCAAGTCTGAGGGAAAGAGTGTCATCATGGTGGTAGTTGACAGACTTACCAAGTATGCACACTTTTGTGCATTATCACATCCATTTAAAGCCAGTACAGTTTCTACTGCATTTATGGAAACAGTTCAAAAGCTACATGGAAACCCAAAGATTATTGTAAGTGACAGAGATCCCATTTTCACTGGAAATTTTTGGACAGAATTATTTTCTTGTCTTGGTACTCAGTTAGCTCATAGCTCATCTTATCATCCTCAATCTGATGGGCAAACTGAGATAGTAAACAAATGTTTGGAAGGATATCTTCGTTGCTTTGTATCTGATAAACAGACACAATGGGTCAAATGGTTGCCTCTGGCTGAATGGTGGTATAACACTTCCTTCCATACAACAACAAAAATGACCCCATTTATGGCACTTTATGGGTATCAACCACCATCCATCACATCATATTTAAGAGAAAATTCTAAGGTTCAAGCAGTGGAACATCACATCGAACATCAACAACAAGTCCTCCAACTCTTAAAGGATAACCTCGTGTTGGCACAAAATAGAATGAAACAACAGGCAGATCAACATCGCAGTGAAAGAAGTTTTGATGTAGGTGATTGGGTATTCCTACGGCTACAACCATATAAGCAAATGTCCCTAAAGCAAGCTAAGAAGGATAATAAATTATCACCAAAGTATTATGGTCCGTACAAGGTGTTGCAAAAGATTGGTACTATGGCATACAAATTGGAGCTTCCTGCAGCTTCTCGATTGCACCCAGTTTTCCATGTTTCATGTTTAAAGAAGGTTATAGGTGACAAGCTCCCAATTCAAACAATATTGCCAGAACTTGACGAGGAAGGAAAAATTATATTGGAACCAGAAGCAGTCACAGAAACAAGAACTCGACAGCTACGAAATCGATCAATTTCAGAGTATCTTATCAAGTGGAAGAACTTATCCGTTGAAGATTCCACATGGGAGGATGAGAATTTTATGCAGAAGTATCCAGAACTACTCAAGCGTTGAGGACAACACTTTTTTGAAGGAGAGGGGCATGTTGGGTCACTATAATACTAGTGATTACCCCATTACTATTGTAGTTATACCCCTTATTTATATTGTTGTGCCCCTATTACCCCCACATTGTTATTTTTGTGCCCCATAGAATCCCTCTATTGTTATTTTTGTGGCTTTATATTATTATTGTTAGGTCGGCTGGATTATATTGTGACTCCCTAGACTCCTATATATAGAAAGGAGGTTCTGTCATTTGTATCATCCAAGAATTGTTCATTTATGTAATGTAAAGGAGCTTTCCCCCTCGAAGAGGCTGAATTCTAAGGCGTTGATCTATCTTTTCTATCTCTTCTTGAGCTGGTTTCATAACAGATGAACATATGGATAATTACACTCCCTTTTACTGAATTATTTGATGACAATGTAAGAAGAAGAATAATGTAAAAGGCTTTTCCCCATAGTGGGTTTTGCCCTGGTTTTCGAACAATCCTGGTGTGTTTATGTCTGAATGGTTTTCTTCTATTGTTCATTTATATTCCACTACATTGATGATGATGATATTGTTCTTTCTACATAATTGCACATGTTTTTGAATAATGATGTAAATTTGAATAAGATTATGATGTTATGGGGTGAACTTAGTGTGTTAATGAAGAAATGAAATTATCAAAGAAAAGAACAATATAGCCCTAAGAAAAATTAACATGGTATCAAATTTGGGCTGAATAAAATTCATGGAGATCACCCCTATGATGACACCATTGATGGAAGCAAGAAGAGGATGGAAGAGAACTAAAATAATTCTAGGGTTTGAAGAAAACTTTAGAAAATATGTGTATTTGGGTTTGATGGATATTATGAGGTTAGGTTTTGAGAGAAACCCGGTTTATGGAAAATATTTGAGATATGAAATCTAGAAACCATAGCATCGTCAAAGTGAATATGTTCAAGCACTTGCGACAAAATTGACGAAGCGCTAGATGGGATAGACTCTATTAGGCTAGGTTGCTGATAGAGTTGGTTGAAATATTAAAGGAGACATTCTCATATGGACAATGGACAATGATGGCTCTTGAAGTTTCATTCAAGAGGGAGACGGTCACGTTTCATTGAAGATAAGTACGTTCCTATTTATGATGCTTCTCTATACAGTTAATTACTTTTAGACTTATTGATCTGATTATTGTTTTGATCATTACTTATACTTATTATATATATATTTGAGTGTTTGGATATTTCTAACCTCCTTGATGAGATGTAGCAAAAGGATCCTTCTACAGGATCACTTGAGATGCAAGAATTGAAATCTAGAGAAGGAAAGGGTAAAGAGGCACCTGATGAAAATATGACAAAGTGCTACTGCTTCCTATGTCAAATTAAGAGATGCACATGTATTTAAATACTACAAGGTATGCATGATATGGTATGTAATGTTTCAACTACAAAATTGGATGGCAAGGTAAGCTATAAGGTATGATAATAATATCTCTTTCACAAATATCTCATACATATGAAGGTGATTTGGATTCGTGGTTTTTATGATCAAATGGTTCACTTGGTATTGATCAACTATCTTACATTTTTTATCATTATGAACTTATTGATTCTACAAGGCTACTGGATGTTTGGTTAATATCTATGATTTTCGATATCTTGATCCCATAAAGAAGGTTAGCCCCTTGATTCAAACAAATGTTAACTTGATTCTACAAATTTTATTTGTGAAAAAGATGATGGTCATGCTGATATAAGTGTAATAATGAGATTGATATTCTTGATGTTTTTACCATGGTTATGCTTTGATTCACTTAGTAATTATGTCGTATGGAAAAATTGAATGTGCTAACTTGATGGATTGAGTTACATGACAAAGAAGTAATGTTGTGATGATGATTCTTGAAGTATGCTCCTATTAGCTATTTCAGACTAACCCTTAATGAAAGATTGATGTCATGATGTCATGGTGAAGCAGTGATCCAGGTGGATGTTGGTGGCCACCCACCTATCCCATTTAGACCCCCACAACTGTCTCTTTCAGTTTTTCTATTTCTTTAATTATAGCACAGTTTACTATTTTTCGCAGTTTTTCGGGTCCTAAACTTCCGGAGCCGTTTTGAGGCCCTAAACAACGTTTTTTGGGAAATCGACCAACATCAAATTTTTTGCCTAAAAATCGTCTTTTCCGTCGTAGTCCTCGGAGAGATCTTTCCAATGGGCTATCATGCACATCAAACGGAGATAGTACGACCAATTCGCGACCCTGGGAAGTTGATGTACCAAATTACCCAAAAACGAGGCCTACAATTTGGCGTTTCATCTTCTAGGGTTAGGTTTTGGAATGTGAAGGGTTTTCCATTGTTTCTCAATAATAAATAGGCCCTCGAGCCTCATTGTAACACATTTTTTGGAGAACAGTTCAGAGGCATGTAGCCACCACATCTCTTCTCAGAGATAAGCTACCATCGCCCTAGCTGGTTTATTTCCATTTCTGTTTGTAAGCATATTTCAGTATTTTACAGTAATGAAATGAGGTATTATTTCCACTGCATATCTGTCTTTGTGGTTATCTCTGTATTTTATTGCGTTCCTGTTTAAATCCGGATCAAGTAGTTAATGATAACTTAGTATAACCATGATTAATATGTGATATGGTCGGACTTTATGATCCAGCAGATCTGTTGATTCATGATAGCATTACAGACAGGTTGATGGCATGAATGAATATGACTAATGTGGATTCCCATTTAGAGAGAGAACCTTTTCATAAGATACCTTATCCCATTTTCATTATCATTATATACTCTTTACTATTAAAGTATAATTTATGGGCATGAATAAACAAATATATGACATTTTTTATCTACAACAAAGTTCTAATATGAGGTGAGAAAATTTTATCTTACTCTAAGCCTCATTCAAAGAGAAGAAAGCCTATAGGTGTGTCTATAGCCTCCTATTCACATGGAATCAAGCTCAAGGGTGTCATTGAGGCACTGAGATAATTTTGCATAGATCCAACCATAGTCGTTCACTTATAGTGCTTCATAGAGTTACTGGGAAGCCATAGTCACTCAAATAACATCATGAAGAGTGCAACTGTGATCTCCCATCCGCTTACAACGAATACCTATGAGTGTGGCTATTCTTGATGGATAATAGAATGAAGTCATGTGTATAAAGGCTGGGGTACACCCTAAATATGTGATGCCTACAGATGTGGAGGAGACAACAAAAATTTCTATGAACAAGGAAGTTTAAACGTTTACTATAATATGAATATGTAGACTAAACTTGTGGTTGAAGGTGATTGGGATATGCATATAGATATGTCATTATGATTTAAATATTGTATTTTGTGTTGCAAGAGTTCAACTAGATTTGGCTTATTGGAATATATCATAAGTGTTTGAATTTTTGACATGATAATGATTTAGAAATTTGACTTGATGATTGAGATATGTCCTGGACTATGGATCTCACTATGATAGAGATTATGGGATTTGACCTGATTACTCGTCACTTGACTTGATGATTGATGATTTCCCTTGATAATAATGAGATATGGGCATACTAGACTTCAGTGACTAATATTGACAATGGTTTTGTATTGACCTTGTTTTTCTTAGCTCAATCGTTGAGGTATTGACAATTGTGATTTGGTATAAAGTAATATCATGATAAATCGATGGATCCTGCATGACCTATTCTTTTTGTATGAAATAAATTATGTTATTATCATGACGATGACTTCATGAAGTTTGGGATGATATTCCTTAGAAAAGGAAAACTTGTTGGCATGACAATATAAGAATTCATGACTTGAAGAGAGCTCTACTTATCACCTAGTCTAAGGAATCTGATTTTAATATTGGTTCTCATCTCGCATCTAAACTTTGATAAGTTGACATATTGATTTGATTGTACAATACTGAGCATATTGGTTTGAAAAATTGTTATTCTTGCACAAAGTATTGTATGAATCAAGCTCGTCCATCTCGATGTGTTCGCATTAACTTATATTTGGTGATGTCGGGATGATGTGTTAATCCAAACGTATAATTCAAATGTGTTCCAAGGTATGACTTTGATTTTGGTTTTGGTTTTATATACTGATGGTCTATTATTGATAGATAATGAGCCTCTCATGATCTAAGTAAGAGGAAGATCACTTCTGAAGCTTGAAATGATGAATCCTGGCATGATGAAATGATTTTTAAAGCTGAGAAAATATAATCTATATTTCGAAGCTATTGAAGAAGCATTAGAAAGTGGAAATGCAAGTCCTTAGACACTCTGATTGAATTTCAAGATGTTGTGAAGAAATATTTTTGAACTCATCTTGGAAACCAACTATTGATTGAAGCAATGATGTTCCATTTTGAGAACTTGTCTATATATATTTTTGATGTGAATAGAACCTGAATGAGTTCATGATTGATCCACCTCACACACATAGAGTTTCCATCGATAACTCTTCAAAATATTTGCATGGGATGATCAACTTTTGATCTCAGATATTGTTCCTATGATATGTGACTACATGAATGTATTTTTGATGTTTGGGACTATTGTTGATGACCACATATGGGTGTTTCCTTAATATGAGATCTGCCATGATATTTTTAGATTAGAGGCCCACAAATTTATGGACAACTAAGGTCGCGTTGGATGTCGCTATCATGGCTAGATATGAAGCATGATGAAGAAATACTTTTGGAGATATGTTCGAATATAATATGGATACGTTGTGATGACAAAGAGTGGGATCTGATTGGAAGAGAATCCTATATATATAGTTGATATTGAATTACCTTCATAGTGTTGCTATATGAGACAAGCTTAAGCTTGTGGTTATCACCTCCTTCAATGAGAGGATGAATATGGTATCCTTTTGTGATTTATATGATTATTTGTGTTCAAAATGATATTTTATTTGATGACCTAGATGAACAGGGTGTTGTAAACAATGATAATACTAAGAGGGGGGGGCGGTGAATCAATATTAAGGCTAATTTTAAAATTTTAGGTATACATAATTTTCTTATTAACGCTTGTCACCCATCCATATAATCAGCATGAATATGTAATATGGAATATGAACTCAAAATACAAGCATACACACCATGAGTATTATACACATCAGACACAAGGTGTTTATGTGGAAACCCTTCTGGGAAAAATCCACCAATGTTTGTTGTCGTTATTTATGTAAATAGGAGAACTTACTCTATTACATCAATATGTTTTGTAAGAACCCACTAATAGGAAGCACCAAATGCCTTTGATTGTTTTCTACCAATGACTATTAGGAAGCACCAACTCCCTCTTTTTGTAAACACCTATCTAGCTTACCAGAAGCACCATGTGAAGCACCAACTTGCAGCTCCTTGGATTTATGCAAGCACCAACTTGCAAGAGGCACCAAACCCCAAGCATTCTCAAGCACCCACTAGAGATGAAAGAACCAACTTCATGTATGTATGCTCTAACCCACAGTCAAATATGAACTCAATGTTCTCTGTAAATGCATTCACTCTTCCTCATATAAACTTTTTTCGTTGCTCACTCTACTCACTCTGCAGCAACCTAATGATCTACTCAGAAATAGTCATTCATCACTATCCATACAACTCTTTCATCTCTTCTCTTCATCAACAATCACTCAACTCTCTCCCTCTTACTCTCCACAGCAAAAACTCAGCTTTCGACCCTCTTTCTCTAACATGCACCTTCGACCTTCCTCGTATGCACTTTTCACCTTTCTCACACAGCACAAGAGACTTTGGCATTTCTCACAGTGCATACAAATTTTTTCCCTTTATTACACATCACAAAGGAAGCTTTTGCCCTTCCACATAGTTGTGTAACTCTCGGACTCTCTTACCTCTGCATAGGCACTCTCAACCTTTCACTATAGAACCAGCTCTCACTAAGCCTTACACAAAAGTGCATAGACTTGGAGCTTTTCCACTTAGCTCTCTTGCAACTATGGTGATTTCTCCCACGTTTCTCATCTAAGCTCTTAGGTCTTGGTCCTTTTCTACTCCCCAATTAATGTTGCCACTTTGTTTTTTATTCACATTGTGTGAGTGTACCTTGCCATTTATCTGCCATTTTTTTGTCGTGTCTGCCTTGGTCTCTACCACTACATTAACCATGAGAATGGGAACTTGACAATCTCTTCATAGTGAGAATGAATTCTTAGTCCACTTGCACACACCAACCAGGCACGCTCCTCTCTGTGTGAAGCTCTCTTGTCATTGAGGCTCCCCATGCTTATTCATGGTTTCGCGCAGTCTTGGTTGTTCCTCGACATCGCTTCTCTGTGGACTTAGGCATGGCCTTGCTTATCGCTGATGTGACTCCTATTTGTTTCTTATCACATTGCAGAAACAGTTATCAACCCTTCAGTCCTTCATCACCTAATTCTGTGGAGCTCCATGCTAAAAAAATTAGTTCTCAAATGACCTCAAGGCATACCCAACACTCCTTCCCAAAGATTGTGGTCCTTCCTACCTTGACCCAATGATCTTTGACAACCACCATTACTCTTGAGACCAACCCCTTTGCTCTTGCATTTAACTTCACAAATACTCACCCATATTCTCTTTAAAGCCCTATACTTCCTTATTGGAGTGATTCCATATCACAATTCTCGTAGTGGTGCATTATTCTAATTTTTCGATTTTCGACCTGTGATATGACAAGCTCTTTCCCCTTAGTGCTTCTCACATTTCTCACCATAAGACTGAGGGTCTTGACCTGTCGCTTAGCCTTGACATGCTAGAGTGTTTTCCCATGTATTCCAAAAATTATTGGGTGAGGAAAAGGCCTTCCACATGAATCATTGTGGAGTCATCACAGTTAAACTAAAATTGAAAACATAAGGAAAAGAACTCAAAACTGAAGCAGCAAAAGAAATCAACAAACTCAAAAAATGTAAAAATGAAGAAAGAAAAAGCTTAAAGAAAAATCCAAATTTAAAGAACGAACTCTAACAAGTTTTGACTATAAAGTGTCTCAACAAACGAATAAAAGAAGAAATATATTGTGTGTTTGTCTTATATTGAGAATTCAGTAAATTTCATCCTGTGGAGATATAAATGATTAATATTCCGAATAACAGTAATGATAGTAAATAAGCTAAACGAGATGTCTTTTCCTTTTGCATTTTTTCTTGTTTCAAAGAAAAATCTACATAAAGAAACAATCTAAACTTCGAAACAGGAACTGATACAATCACCTGTTTCGTAGAAGTAGCAAAAAAGTGACTTGATTTTGAAAAGAAGTAATGCAGAATTGACATATTTTTTTAGCATAGTTCTTGGCACTTTAAATTTTTTTATGTACATTACTTTTTAGAATGTTAGTGATTTGCATGTTGATTTGAAAAAGTGGTGATTCTGTATGAAACCCTTTCTTAAGAGCTATTTTTTGACTTTGAAATTTCTAATGTATGAAATGTAAATAATTATTTTGTAAATTTAACAATTTTTGAAGTGGTCTTCTTCTTCATATATATATATATATATATATATATATATATATATATATATATATATATATATATATATATATATATATATATATATATATATATATATATTCTCTTATAGTGAGGTTTCTATTTTTTTGCATATTTAAAGAAGAAAGTCGATATTTTAAAGTTTCGATATTCTAGATATTTATATATTTTTAGTTAATTTTTCAATGCACATGAAACATTTGTTTCTAAAAAACAATAATTTTTAATAATTGACATAAAAATAACAATTTTGAACATAAATATAACTAAAAAAATACGCATTTTCATATTTTTTTTCTAGAATTGATATGTCAAAATAAAAAAATTTATAAGAAAATTTTAACAAAAAATGGTTAAATAATAGTTTTGTTTTATGAATTTCATGTCAAAAAAAAATAATAATCACTTATTTTTTTCAAAAAATAATGACTAACATAAAAATCAATGCGAAAATCACATAATACAAATATTTAACACATAACAACATTATTTTAATGCTTATTATTCTCATAAAATGTCAACGTCAAAATATTACAAGTTTAACTAATTAATAGTTACAAAAAATGAGCTTGATTTCCAAGAATAACTTAAATTTAATCAACAATATCATGTAATCCAAACTCTTCATCCTCTAGAGTTTCATCATTGTCTTCTTCCACAATATTTTCTACTTCATTTTCCTCGTTTTCCTCTTCTAATGGATCTTTGATGTCTGTGAATCTCCCAACATGTGACTTTCCAATCATTCCATGTAATGGTTGTTGAGGTCCATTTGCCTTTTTTTCCATACGTGATTCACTAAAATCCCCTTTATTCAACCAAATTTATTTCATTGCATCTCGAAGAAATTGAAGAGTATTAACTCTTTGTTGAATAAAATTGCACTGTACTGGATCTTATTCAACGGCGATGCAATTTCTTGCTTTTTGTAGGCAAAATGAGAGTGTTGTACCTAGTTATCAAGCACAAAATAAATAATTGATTAAATTAGTATAGTTAAATATAAATTAAGAAAGAATATAATGAAATTCAATTTCATATAATAAAACTTACCTGAGCCAGAAAATAAATCTAGAACCCAATCTTCTTCATTTGAGCATATGTCTATAAGACAGTTAATCAATAATTGTGTTTTTTTATCAATGTAAACTATCTCGCCCTTTTGCTTATTTGTCTTTATATATTAATTTTCTCTCAACAACATCATAAGCCAATACTTGGCTATGACTCTTTTCATCTACTTGAGTAAAAATCATAGACATATATCTATCATCTTTTGCACAACTATGAATATGGATGAACTCACAATCATTTATAAATAGTTGATCTTAATGGTTAAGAAGATTGAGTTTTTCCTATAACATGAAATAGTAAAAGTTCAATTAACTTGTACATAAATGAATTTTTTAACATTAATGAAACATACGTTTTCAACATCTTACCACGTGGGCTGCATCATTGAGCTTGTTTTCCCCTTGAAGCTTGACAGTAACATTGTAAATTATGTGTTTGAATGAAATGTCACAAATCTCCATAATGGTGATGATGTGACTTCTGCAAATATCACAACCACTTTAATAAGAGATTGATAAGAATAAGGTTCACTATCATAGTCAATTCTTGGGATATTGAAACCATGGGGAATATCTACAATAACTAGGGCATAATCCCTTTTAGGTATGAGTTTAGCAATGTCTTCATAGTCACCCTGTATTACTTGATATTGAATAGTGTGAAGCCCATTCCAAAAGAAATGAATAAAAGTTGGATCACGTACAACATTCTTAAGATGCTCCTTCAGTCTTTCGATCTTAATTTTTTTCAATAAAGGTTTCGAAACTATTTGGTGCTCCATTTGCATCCTTCCTCATCTTTAATGAAATAAATAAGTATATGTATAAGCTATAAAATAAAAATAGGATACAAATGAATAAAAATGAATGTATAAGTCAATGTACCTTTTTAAATGCAAGGTAAAAAAAAATTAGTGTTGATGTAGAACTTGAATCTAGATAGTTGTGTACAACATCATCCCAACTATCTTCATTCAACGATTTAACCATATTTTCTTGTATTTTCATGTAAGCTTCTTGACTGAATAGATAAAGGAGAAAAATTTAATATAATGATATGTATAACAAATACTACCAATAACAATATGTTATATTTAAAAGAAAATTATAATCTAGAAATAAGTAAAAATAATTCAACAAACTTACTTTTGGAATTCCTCAGAAATTTCCTCCAATGATAATTCCCTTAGCTCACATGAGATAATATTGCTTTCACAAGTTTTTCATCCTTCACTCCTTGCAATTCTCTCCAAGGTGTGATAGTCATATCTTCTGGAAGCTGCTTCCTTTCAAGATCTCATTTAATGCCAATGTTATCCCACGTGCTAAAAATATCATTAATCAATTACCATATATCTCCAGTTCTAAATTCCATCTGGAAAATGTTATAAATACCTCTGAATGTATAAATATATATTGTTCTGACTTTCGAATTCATTTTCTCCTCAATTTGATACCCTATTCCCATACAACATTCCTTTCGAAAATATATAGTAACATTTATTTTATGCCCACCACATTTTTCTTCAGATTCACTATGAATAAATCTAACCCTTTGGATGAATGTCATATACATCCTATACACATTATCTGAATTATGATCCCATGCCACTAACTTTTCTTCTGTATCTAATAAACCACCATAAATGATACATTACATCGTTTAAAAATGTGGGTTTTTGGGATATTCCTCCATCAATTGTCTTTGAGCTTCTACAAAATGGTTCCCCCCAAGCACATAATAATTGTATTCAAAAAAATTGACTTATCAAATGCTTCTTTGTTGGGAACTTGACTTGGATCAACAAGAAGCACATAATTAACCACATGAGACTATGGGTTGTACCTCATCAATGTCTTCAACATGTGAACATGCACGTGGTGTGGATTTATGATTTGATATTAATATTTTCCTTCACTTTCCTTATAGATTTGTCTCCCATTAAGCTAAATTGAACGACCACCCTCAACTAATTTTCTCTTTGTCAAGTTCTGTCGAATGGAATTTGGTTTCGTTTCAATAATTCCATCCTCTAAATTAGTTCATGGTGTAATGATTTCCATGCTTCCTTTTGAAGTTTTACTACAATATTCACTGTTGGTAATGACTACTTGAGGATTTTCAACTTTACTTTTCTTCCTCCTAATATTCTCATTATTAACTAGAATACAGACGTTCCTAGGCATTGCTACCTTTTCTCTTCTATGGCTCTTATTCTTTATAACATCAGTTCTAATAACATCCTCAGTAATGAAAACATAATCTTCAGTTTCAGTTTCAAATTTCTCATCTTCAAAAGTAAGATGTCTACCTTCGCTAGATTTCCCCACTAGATGCATTTTTTTCTGATCCTTTCGATGTAGTTTTGTAGCATCATGAATTACTACATTTTTCTTGTTTTCCATATCTTCTTCTGACCCTGGGTAGAAACTACTGACAATGTTCATAACATCTTTCTCTATGAAATGAATGCCTCCCATCATAATTGAAGGGCTTTCAACAAAATTCTATAAAAAAAATATAATATGCGAATAAAAACTAAGTTATAAAAATATAATGAGACAATTACAATAACAGAAAACATAAAAAAATAAATAAGAATACTTACGATATCTTGTGTAATCTCATTTAAGATTTGTTTACAAAAATTTGTAGATATCTCTCTCATGTCATACAATGAATATAATAATTGATATTTGATAATGTCATGTGACTTGGGTGGTTTTGTAAGTATATAAAAAACTTCAATGTCCGGTACCAAACACATGTCTATGACCTTTCCCAGCAACTCATAAATTCCACTATCGTTAGGGAAACATATAAATATATCTTCACATCTTTGCCTTCTCTTTCTTCACATACCATATATTTTCTAGAAGTCTCACTTCTTCTGATTTCTTCCAGTATGAAATTGCCGTCTTAATGTTTGAGGCACTTGAAATATTTGTAGCTATCAGTTCAGGTTTGGTTCATTCAATGGTTCTTTTCTAAGGTCCACCTGTAATTTTAGCAGTCATTGGTCGAGAAAGATTCATAGAAATCTTCTTTGATTTCATTTTCCTACCAAAAAAAACACACATATATAAATTAGTAAATTACAAAAGAATATTAGGTTAAATTAACAAAAAAAATGATAAATAATAATTAATTTTGTAAAGCATAAGAATTTAAAAAATAAATAAAAAAATAAGAAATTAAAAAATACAGCCCCATGCTTCCCCAACCAGGAAAATTGGCCTGCCACATGGGTCGACTACTGATCCATGACCCACCTAGGCAGGTCGTTGGGACGCATAGGTGGGGTAGGGGGGACGGGTGGCCGGTTCACTACCATCCCCCTCCCCATCCTGGCAGGCCGTTGGACATCTGGGGTGAGGTGGGGGGGCTGGCACCTAGCTTGCCGACTCTCCCCCATGGGCTCATTGGGCGACAAGGGTGGGGGAAGGGGGATGGCGCCCAACCCCCCCTCCCTCCTCCATCGGCCCATTATGAAGGCGGGGGGAGCATGACTAGGCCCACCACGGCCAATGCAGACATAGTGGGTAAATCTAAATCATTTAAATTTCTAATTTCTTAAAAAGAATAAAAAAAATTCATTAAATGTATTGAATTTTAAAACTTGCACATGAAAAAAGAAAAACTAACCTTTCAAATGCAATAAACTTTCATTGAATATGTTGTTGATGAAAATGTAGCTTCTCCACAAATTCACTCCAAGTATTTTAATGAACCTCGAAAACCTTGATGTTATGTGAGGAATAGTGATAATGAAATTTATGTTATAGCATAAATTACGAAATTGTTTTACTACACAGTTAATGTGGGACTAATTTGTTTTTATAAAAACTTTAACATTTATATTTTGTTATGGTGATATAGGGAACTATGGTAAAACGAACATTATAGAAGACTTTAACATATAATTCTTGTTATGAAAATATAGTAAACTATGATATACCAAACATTACGAAATTTTTTTACAACACGATGAATGTAGAATTAATTTGTTTTAGAAGATATAATAAAAATTAAAAAAAACATTCAACTGTCTAGTAAATATTATATAGTCTAGGTAGAAAGATAATTTAAGTAAAAGATTTAGTTCACAATTCTAATTTAAATATTCAATTTAAAATATTTATTTCATAAGAAAATTAAAGTTAAATTTTTTTAGTTAATTGTAGAAGAAAATTATGGAGGGAAATACATGAAATGAAATTTTAGGAGGGAAAAATTTTGGGGAAAATTTTTGGACTGAAACTTTGGAGGAAAATTCTGATTCTTTAAGATATATATTATCACTAGGAGAGAGTGCATTTGTATCATTTAACCTCTTCTATTTGAAAGACATGGATTCTTCTGATATTGAAGTTTCGTTTTGTGAAGCATCAACATCTTCATCACATAAGAACTCTATTCATATTGATGAATATAGCAGAAATTCTTCCACTATGAATAGAGAGTCAGAGATTCCACTTAGTCCTAATCCTAAGGACTATGAGTGTAGCACTGATGAAAGACAAGATGAAGAATTTCAAATAAATAAAGAGTCTCAGTTTCCACTTAGTCCTAATCCTATGGACTATGAGAGGAATAGTCATCAAGAGCATGATGAAATTTTCAAATAAATAAAGAGTCATGGTTTTCACTTAGTCCTAATCCTATTGGCCATGAGAGAAGCAGTGAAGAAGAGCATGATGAATAATTTCAAATGAATAGAGTGTCATGGTGCCCACTTAGTCCTAATCCTATGGAATGTTAGAGCATCCATGATGAAGATCATGATGAAGAATTTAAAAAGAATGGAGTGTCATGGTCTCCACTTAGTCCTAATCCTATGGACTATCGGAGTAGCTGTGATGAAGAGAATGGTGAAGAATTTCAAATGAATAGAGTGTCATGATGTCTAATTAGTCTTAATCCTATTGGCTTTGAGAGCAGCACTAATGAAGAGCATGATGAAGAATTTCAAAAGAATGGAGTGTCACGGGGTCCACTTAGTCCTAATCCTATGGAATATGAAAGTAGTATTTATGAACAACATGATGAAAAATTTCAAAAGAATGGAGTGTTACAATATCCACTTAGTCCTAATCCTATGGACTATGACAACAATAGTGATGAAGAGCATGATGAATAATTTCAAAAGAATGGAGTGTCACAGTGTTTACATAGTCCTAATACTATGGACTATGAGAGTAGCAGTGATGAAGATTTTCAAATAAATAAAGTGTCATAGTTTCCACTTTGTCACAATCCTAAGGACTCTGAGAGCAGTAGTTACGAAGGACAAGATGAAGCTGTTAGTCATAATCCTAAGTACTATGAGAGTAGTGGTGACAAAGGGCAGGATGAAAATTTCTCAGTAAGTGAAGAGGCACATTTTCAATGTAGTCCTAATCCTATGGACTATGAGCGAAGCACTGACAATGCACATGATGAAGAATATCCAATAAAAATGGAGTCAAATTTTCCATTTGTTCCTAATTCTAAGGACTATGAGAGTAGAACTGAAGAAGGGAAAGATGAATAATATCTTCCAAGTCAGTATTTCAAAATCACAGATGCTCATATTTAGGATAAAATTCCGCAGAATGATGATGAAAATTCTTATAAAAATGATGATCCAATGATGGAGATGTTGCCAGGAAATATTGTATTGAGGAGTAGGAGCAAACCTTTTCATATCATTCTAAAATGTCCTAGTTATACAAGGGTTAGAGAAGAATATATGAAGAGAATAAGTTATGTGAGTGCTCCCATTTCAAGTGAATGTTATCAAAAATATTGCTTGAAACATATGGATTTCAAGTTTGCATTCGAGAAAAGGAAGAGATATTTGTGAATGAACAAAAGGTTGCAAAATTATTATTTAGTGGGGTGCATGCAATCTACATTGTCAGGTTATGATTATCATATTGGGTCTTTATTTATCTGTGTAAAAGCTTTCAAAATGTTTCATTCATTGGGTAATTTTTCTCTATCAAGAATCCAATAAAATTTTGAAAAGGATACCACATTTTATTCAGAAGTACGTCATTTTATGGATGAAAGATTTATTTTCAAAGCATGGAGAGTGTACGCCAAATAAAGAGACAATACATATTCTAGATAATTCCTTAAGACAAGAAATCTACAACTTATACAAAGAATGTGTAGAAGGTGCTGAGGGACATAGTCAAATTATTACATATCAATATTTTGTGAAGGTATGGAAGAAAGAATTCAACAATGTCTGTATTCCTAAGAAGTCATGGATGACGATTTGTACTACATGTTTTTATCTTAAAGAAGAAAGGGATAAATGTGAAGGGTCAGAAAGGGGTAAAAATTCATAGCTTTAACTTTTAAAATTGTATAGTCGTCAACTATGAAAATTTATTTCTTAATGACTTTCTTTTATGTTGTGTGGATTTCATTGTCAAAGAACTTCAGGAGCATCATGAACAACAAACAAGTGAAATGAAAAATTTGTACAAGCATTGAAAGAAGTGTTACTATAATCCAAATAAATATTTTTGTTTGATAATTGATGGTATGGACCAGAATAAAACACTTTTACCACATTCTATTTGCACACCAAAAAATTTATAAGAGGAAAATTTTATTCAGTATCACTTGGTCGGTTGTATGGTCTTCAATGGGAAAATGTTGCCAAGGGTGTACTTCACAACTGCAAATATTTATAATGATGCTAATATGACAATAACCATAATTCATGATGTGCTTTCTCATTGGCCTGGTAATCTTCCTAAAGTTTTGTATCTAAAATTGTACAACACTTGCCGTGAAAACAAAAATCATATTGTTTTTGGATATCTAAACATCCTTGTTATATTGAGAAATTTTCATAAGGTAAAGGTTGGTTCTTTCTTGTTGGGAACACCCATGAACATATTGATAAGATGTTCAGTCGTTTTTCAGTCACACTGAGGAGGAAGGACATTGGGAGCTTGCCATCATTAATTGAATGTATTAAGAAATCATACATTCCAAATTGTGCTTTTGATGTGTTGAGAGAAACTGATGACATGCAAATTTTTACTCTAGAATCGCATGATGAGGACAATTTCATTGAACAACTTGATTACATTAGCTTCCAACATCAATTTCGTATCAAAAAAATTGATGGGAAAGCACTAATATGGGGTAAGATGTGTTCAAATACTATAGAATGGGCACCATAATCAAGTTTTGAATTTTTTAAGTTCATTCGAGATCATCCAATATTTGCACCAAATATATGTTGTTACAATCAGTTGCTGAAGTTCATAATCCATGTAGATAGAATAGAGATATAAATTATTCTGATTGCCTAGAAGAAATTAAAAAATGTATTACATATACGTATGAGTAATTTGATATTGTTGATTCAGTTTGGTGGGATTTTTTTTTCAATAATCAAAGTGATATTATTTCAATAAAAAAATATGAAGATATACCTTTGAAAAATACATTTATTTGGCTACAAACTGTGTCAAATGAATATGAGGAAAGAAACATTGTTGAAAAACAACAATCTCAAAGTATTATTAATTCTTCATAGGCAGAGGAAACAGAGATGTGTAATGGTTCCAAAATATCTCATGCACAACATGAAAGCATGGAAGACCTTTACATGGGCTTAGTATAGGATATTAACGAGGGTTGCATGATCGCAGTGCTAGTAGATGGAGATCCCAATGGCTATCCGTTATGGGTTGCTAAGGTTATAAAGGTCATTACGGAAAATGACGATGTTATAGATGTTGAAGTATATTGGCGTGCCACAAATAGATGCCCATTCAATGGTGTGTATAAGCCAGAGATGGTATTTGATAGGTAGAAAGAGAAAAAGAAAGTGTAAAATATAAATCGGTGTCGCACATACCTCTTAAAATTGGAAGATGTTGACATAATTTTTTATGGCTTCAATTTAACAAAGAGAGGAACTCTTCGCTTCAAGATGATAGAGATTCTGCAAAGGGTGTTACTAGAAGGAACAACGTTGAGATGGGAATCTACTGAAACCAGTCGTAGATGTAGAAGAAATTTGAAACTTGAATTGGTGTGCATGCATGTGGAATTAGATTGGGAACTAGTTGATGAAAGAGAATAATATGGAACATCTTCATTTGCATCCAATCATTCATTTGAAGATGTGAATTCTGATGGTGTGCAAGAAAATATGAAAGATTTTGAATAATTGTCTAAGACAGTTTATATAACTGATGTTTGCGTCATATCCTGAAATAAAATTTTTGATTTCCGTAAGGTGTTAAATCAAAAATTATGATTCATTTCTATTTTTGTTGGATTATATATTTTAGTTATGATTATTTTCATTGCTGAGAATACCTACAATGCGACAATAACTTATAGATATAATGTATGTTTCATTCAAACTACAAATAATGACATTTTGGTTAATTTAGTCATGGAACCTGTTCATAATGTCATGGTTTTTTTAGTTTTATGGTTGAAAAAATTCTAAAGCAATTTGTGTCTTTAATGTTATGGTTGAAAACAATTAGAATTTTAACGATCTTTAGTGTCGTGTTATTATATATTTAACAACATGGATGAAAACTAATAGAATTTTAATGTGTTTCAGATCACATTATTTGATCTTCCTTGTCATTACTAAAACATGTTGAAATTATACTTAGGAAAGAAAAATGTTATTCTACCAAAACCATTAGTGTTTTTTTTCCTCAAAAACAATTGTTTTTTTGCACATAAAAATTCGATTTTACTGACAATTTTTAAAAATGTTGAAAATTGACCCTAATATGAAAAACCATCATTCCAGTATCAACACTTTTCATTTTTAGGCTATTTTTTGGACACATTTTGAACAAAAAAATCATTTTCACTACCATTTTTAAAACATATTCAAAATCAACTCTAAAAAAAAAACCATTGTTCCAGTATACACACACTTCGTTTTTAGCACTATTTTTCATGTTTTTTTGGGGTATTTTTGCCATAGTTCCCATTTTGAGTTTATATTTCCCATTCAAAAGTTTACATTGTTAAACGAGTCTCAACCATTCTCTCATAAGAGGAATGCCTAAGAAACGGATTAAAGGTTTTGAAACTTCCTAGTTTGGCTGATTTGATGAGGACCATTACTGTTTCTCCCAATAACTTGAAAGCAAACCAGAAAAAGGAGAATAAGCTCAGACCCAGATCTAGTAGAGGCATGAAAACTTTATGAAGAGCTAAAAAATAGAGTTTTGATATGAATGGAAACTAGAAACAAAACTGAAACCAAAAGCTAAAGAATGAAAGTATGAAACTTACCATTGGAAAATTTCATTTAATATTACTTGAGAGATATCATATTCTCTAGTAAAAGTAACCTCTTCTTTTAATTAGAATTAAAAGCATAAAGAAGTTTAATGTTTTGAAATATCATTGACCTAAAATCTTCATTTTTTAAAAATGAACTAAAGAAAGTATTCAACTAAAAGAAAGCAATGTTTCATATCAAAGGAATCTAAAGTAAATCAAATCCATTAAAAATGAGAATGAAGATAACATTGTTTATGAATTGCAATGACGATTGTTCTCTTCCTTTTTTCCATTCTAAATTTATATCATCCCAAAAATATTGAAATCAATTCAAAATCCCAATTAATTTAGCAATTTATGTATATGAAGAAAAATTGAACCTTTACATGATAAGTATTGAGTGATATATCAAAAATTCAAATAAAAGAGAATTCAAACATGAATGAACCATAGTATATTACCTTTACCTATTCCAAATTCCTTATTAATTGCCACATTACCATGGTGGCTTCTCAAGAGTGCCTTGAAAACAAAATGAAGATTCTCACTAGAAGATGATTGAGATAATAAAATGTGCATTCAATAATGGGTCAAAGGAAAAAAATGTAAACAAGCCACATGTGATGAAATTTCTCATTAGCCAAGAAAATTGGAAGAAAGAGTAAAATAGGCCATGTGCATATACCATGAAGAATGTATATCCCTAAAGTCACAATGTCATCGTAATGAATAAATAATTGGAATTGAAAAATTATGATTAAAATGTATCCAAGCTCTCGATCACCCTGATAACATGAAAGTAGGAATATATATATATATATATATATATATATATATATATATATATATATATATATATATATATATATATATATATATATATATATATATATATATATATATATATATATATATATATATATAATAACTTAATCAGAAAGAGTTAATCAAAGGCCTACGAAGATACTTAACCAGATATTTTGAATTTCTCAGTTTTTGAGACAATCAAAGTGAAGGGCAAGAGCTCAAGTTTTCAAAAAAATAGTATTAATGGGAAAAACTACGATAAGCAAAAATCTTGCTTCAGAATGTTTCTAATGACATTTGTTTTCCAAAGTTCAGTTAAATTTTCACCTTTGATATAAGAAGTCCTAGTATTTTAGAATATTAAAGGGAAACAAAATCTTGGAACAATTTTTTTTGTAATTTTTACAAACAGAACTTATGATATTGGTCATTCCCGATAATGAATGCTTGTTAAATTTACAGTGTAGGAACATTGTCTCTCTAGTAAATGAAACATTCAGGCATAGGATGTAAAATTTTTGTAAGAGTTTACAAATTTGTTTTGATGACTTTCATTCTGATAACGAGATAATGTGAAGTTTTGTAAAACATGATTGCAAGAGAACTTACATTTATCTTTAAAATAAACTTCCAAGGAAAGGAGTATGATATTTAATAAATATGAGAATAAATTGTGGGTCAAATATCTAGAAAACCTTTTTGAAGCTAAGATCAACTTACAAAACTCTGATTCCGTAAAATTCTAGTGAATACAATGAACTAGGAACCATTTCCTTTACTAATTGTAATGGACAAGATAGCGGAGGAAAAGGCAATGTGGATCTTGCAGTGATAAATCTCAGAATTTGTTTTAAATGATTATGATATAATGCAAACCGAGGAGTTCAATAACATAGTCTATAATTCTGAGGAAAGATCTCAAAAAAATTAAAATAAGAGGATCATGATTCCAAAATTTACCAATTAGAGGCTCTGAGTTCCTTCAGAATAAAGGAATATGAGTAAAGGGAAAACAATACGAATGAGTGAAATGAAATGGTTCAGTTGAACTCGAAAATTGTAAGATTCAGAATAGGCATAGATAAAATCATTGATAACATCATTCGCTACAAGATTTTGCGTAAATTTACCTATGTTTGTAGCAAATCTGAGCAATAAATGGTATAAATGTTTCAGTTCAGTTGCATTGATGAGTGGTAGAAATGATCACTGAATCATATTTCTAAGTGAAAAAAATGAATTCATGTGAGTATACCCACATGAGCGTATCAGAAGAAAAATATCGAAGAAATCTTATGGTTGTATCTTTGAAACATGAAATATTATTACCTTCTAATAATATTTTATTATTAAAATATAATGGTTAAAAATATAAGCGGTAAGGGGTATCAGAGATTTGATATTGGGTTTTGAAAAGAGTGACAGCTGATAGGAAGTTTCAATGTGGATAGGAGAAGTTTATCGGAGAATCGGAGGATTGGGAATATCAAAGTATTTTGAGTGATGGTTATATGAAAAGTTTTAATATTCAGAAGCTTCGATAATGCTATGTGGTAATCCTGTGAGGTCAGGCCTTTTATTATTATATTAAAAAAGATGCACTTAGGTCAACATTTTATTTTAACAGAAACCCCTTTAATAATTATATTAATTGTCATAAATATTATATCAGAGAATGATTTGATTGTAAGCTTCTTATGAGTAATGTTACGATATTATAAGGATCTGATATGAATCTTCCTATAATGTATTAAAGGCCTATTGGTGTTTTAATGAATAGAAGAAAAATTAAAGAATCCTCAAATTCTAATTGTTGTAGGGAAAAGTATCCGACTCGGATGACCCTAACCCACTCTAAGGGTGACAGTTCCTTAGCAACAAATGTAAAACAAACTACTGAAGGTTTACTTCTTTATGAAAGCAAAAGAGGATGGAGAAAACACTAACCGTTGCCTTGCGCTTAATGTCGAATCCAAACTCTCCTCTTTGGCCGCTTGCTCCTAGCTCTTTGTCCTTCTGCTCGCCCAGCTGCAATGAGATCCTGCACAATGACAAAGAAGGAAACTACAAGAGGCATGCAATCATAACTGGTTCATGGATTAGTGTAAACTAAACATGCAATCATCAAAATACATAATTGAAACAAGAGCACATAGAAGAACCTCAATAGCTTTTATTAATGAAGAAATAAAGGTTCTGAGAGGATTACAACCATTGCAGGCTCCAACCCAGCAACACCTCCCAGCAGAAAGAATTGCTCTTCTTCACCTCTCTCAAACAATCACCCAATAACTCAAGAATGAAACCAACAGCATATCATTACTTTGCACAAAATTCCAGCCTCCTGAGCTCATAGGAGAGAGCTCAATATATAGATGAATTGAGAAAGGATGAGTCAGCTTGCAACTGATGTGTAGCTGCCTTGTGTCCTCTCTCTCTTCAGTTAATCTTTAGTTGATCTTCAGTTCTTGAGTCCACTTGGTGAACCTTGCTTCCACTTGGAGAAACAAAGCCTCTGACTCATCACAAGGCGAAATACCTGATCCAAGTGTGAATTTTGGAAGATTCCAAAGCTATGAGTCACTCTGCCACATGTCCAAACTCGCCCAACGCAGGTGGGCTTTGTTCTGCCTGCTTTGCAACGCAGGTACACCATGGAGCAGTTGTGTTTCAGCGTAGAAACCCAGTGGAGCACCTGCTTTGATTTCAGGATTGCTTGTTTTTGAGTGTTTTCAGGTGGAGAACTGATCTGAGAGCTGTTGGTTTACTGACCTTGTTCCTCTAGGGGTAGGAACATCATGTTTAGGGAACTTTGGATCCCTTGGATTATTGACAATTCATGCTTGTTGCTGCAAGGCACAAAATTGTCTATAACAGATGCCCCCTAAAGTATGAGGTCGTTTATCGGGTGAAATGCTTTATTGAGAGGATCCGAAGTTCATTCAATCTGCTGAGAAGTGTCCTGTAATAAGATACAATACAATACATTATTTTTCATACATTTTTCATGATCTAGCTGAGGCGGGCATTCCCATGCTCAGCTTTATAAATACATTTTGGTACATAGAACAGATGATCATCTGATGCTAGACTGATAATTCTCTGCCGAATTTATCATCCTTCACTGATAATTCTCTGCCGAATTTATCATCTTTTGAGAAGGATAATCATCTGTTTCAATGATGTACATATCAAATGTCTTTATGTCCTGAATATATATCGCAGCCCGGATGGATGAAACTAGATCTGGGGTCTTCAATCTCTTCCGATCTTCACTCGATGTACAAGTCGATCCATGTGAGAATTTCTTGAAGTCGAACATGGAAAGACATCGCTTGATTACCGGTCAATAATGTAAACCGTTAACAAGCGCGAGAGGAATCACCGATAAGGATGATGACCCTCAAGGTACGGCAGTACAATCTACATGGTGGGAATAAAGGACTTGGCGTCGACCACCATGCAAAATCTTCTGGTCGAAGGTCATTAATGTATACCTGTCGCCGGAAGTGAGAAACTTGCCATTGAGGCATGCAAGCTTCAAAGTACTGAGGGGGGTGTTCCTAGATCAACTCCTTGGATAATGAGTTGATGTCGACAAGGAGCGATCCGTCAAAGGAGGGCCTTAATGAATCCCACATCAGTGACACGGAACGGAGCTAGTGATAATGATGAGGTGAAAACAAACTGTGATGTATGATTCAGGGTGGCGGTCATGAAGTGGATGAAGGATAATGTATGGCAATGGGTGGAACAGGGTTGACTCTTTACAGAACCACATCTCTTGAACATATAACGACACTGATGTGATGGATTGGTAGCATTACCCCAATTGTGGATGGTGTGGCGAGGACCATGATTCTGCGATCGGTGAATGAAACAACCCAACCCGAAGCGGACGGAGGACAAAGTGTCATGTTCAAGAGCGACTTGCTACCATTAATACTGTGAGGTTCTCCCAATTTTTCCCCAGTCATTGCTGACCAGTACCTCTTTATTTTTGTCAAGCTTGAGGAGGATAACATATGCTTGTTCTATAACCTGCCCTTCGGGCAAGCCCATCGCTATGTTTTAACGAGCCTAGCGATAGGGAAACTCGTTCTCGTCTAAAGACAAGTTTGTCGCTATTTAATCATTTTAACGAGTCTAACGACAAGGAAAACTCGGTCCTTTTCATTTTTAGAGAGTCTGAAAAGGCACGAAAAGTTAACTCCAAAATTCCTTTTTCGTCATCTAATCCCTTAAGTCCGAAAAAGTATAAAACAATACAGAAGGGATGAATTTTCGGTTGCTTTAACGAGCCGAACAAAACAAGCGCTCGATCTTTTTGTGCAATAATCCCTCAGGTCCAAAAAGATTAAAATCTAGAGGAGGGATAGCTTTCCGGTCGCTTTAACGAGCTGGAAGGCCAAAACTCGGCAAACTTTTCATATTTTATGAGTCAGTGAAAAGAGCTCAAAGAAGACTCGTCTTTTGAGGAACGAGTGATGAACAGGGATAGCAGCAGATTCCAGGTATAGGTTGGAATTCTCCAATCACAGCAGTGTCAGAAGGATGGCTAAGTGAAATCACTCTTCGCAACTGTTCCTCAAAATGGGTAAACAAACATATGGAGGTGAACGATTGGCCAAATGAACAGATGGAGGTGATGGCATATAAACACGACCAAGGGCTTTTAATATGGCTTTCAAAGGTTACATTTCTCGAGGTTGTTTACCGGTTCATTTTTTATGCGTGAGCTTGAACTGCTAGGGAAAGATTGCTCACAATCTACGTTTATTTTTTAACGAGCATGAACTTCTGCACAAAAACTGCTCGATTCTTGCGTTTATTTTTTAACGAGCATGAACATTGCTAAAACTACTCGATTTATACCAGTCTTAATACAAGGAATGCTTTAGGTGAGGTAATCTTATTTAAGGAGCGATACCTCACTAATTACTCCAAATTGGCAGGTTTTAACTTTTGCCCTTCATCCTTTCTTTATGCAAGCTAGAAACGGCTAATCCTACGAGTTTAACGGGTTAGACCTACAGGTTTAAAGGGAGGACCTAAAAATTTAAAAAAATAAATAGTCGTCCCGTGCTTGCACTCTAAAAGGTTTGCATGCCCCCAGGTATAAAGTATAATTTCGAGATTCTGCCATCTCTTACTTATTATCCGAAAAATGGTTTTGTTTGCTGCCGCAAACTAAACTCTCTTTTCGGCGATGTCTATCATTAGGTTGCTAAGGATGGTGACCACTTGTTGCAGCAATTTCATCTCTTTCTTTGAAGACTGCCCCTACTTATCCTTCAAAACAGCTTGTTTTAATGGGTGAGGCTTGACATTCAAAGATGGTGGCTTCTTGCTGCCACAAATAGACCCCCTCCTTAGGAGAGCCCACTTCTTTAGACAAAGGGAGCGATCGCTTCGCCCACATAACTTTGACAAAAGAATTTTATCCTAGAACAACCCCTCTTCCACTGCCGGACGGGGTACGGACTAGTCCATTCTTCTGCGGAAATTAACTTTATACCTAAGGTTTTCTCTGCCCGAGGCAGGCCAGGGTGCATGCCCCCTGGGTCCCAGTTCTTTCTTTCCTGATTACTCGCATTCATCGGGAAGTAGAACTGGAGGCGGTGGCATTCCTTGAGCGAATAAACCGTTAAGGGATGGTATTTGACTATTTGCAATGCGTGATCCTGGAAATGAAAGTTGGTCTACTAGCTGGACCATTCTTCCTTCGTGCGGAAAACACATGACTCTAAAGAGCGAGGACACTATTTCCTCCATGCAATATATATAGTCTCGTCCAAGGAGTAAGTTATATGCCAAGGGTCCCTGGACGACCATGATGTTCATGCGAACTGACTTCCCTTTCAATGTAAGCGGAACATTGGGGAGAATCCCTAACGGATGACTGGTTCCTTTATCAAAACCTCATAGATTTCTCATCTCAGGTAAAAGCGCCGGGCAACCCAGTGCTTTCCAAGCAACAGAGGAAAGGATACTCACAGATGCCCCTTCATCAATGATAGTTCCAGCCATCACCATTCTGTAGATTTGGACTATGATTCTGAATGGGATACTGGCTGGTAACCGGGGTCTGCCTAGTTGATTCCAATCAAAGGATACAACTAGGTTGCTTGGTGGTGGGACCGAATATACGGCCGGATATGACCCTGACGATGTTCCTTCCTGCGATAAAGGAATGGGCGCATTGCCCTGATGCTCATCAGAGTCTGTGTTGATGAAAAGAATATGGACGGTGTCATCCTTATCCTCTTCAGTGAGGGTGTCATTTGAAGATGGATCTTCAATGACGGAGTCATTGGACGATGAAACCTCTTAAGGAAGAATCGGGTCAACTGCCGTTTCGACCTTTAGACTTTCGTCTGGTCTGGATTCAGTAGGTTCATTTTCAATGACCGACACTTCAGCTGAACACTTGGGCGGGTCAGCTGGATTTTCAACTATCGAGGGATTAGGCACGAGTTTTTGGTATCCAGGAGGAAGTCGTAATGGCGAAACCGGACGATCTTCCAAAACTCTCTTTGCCTCATCTAAGAGTGGACATTTGTGGATGGCATGCTCGCCTTCACACAATATACAGGGTGATCTTGGTCTCCCTCTTCGTCCTTCACTCTCGCTAGTTGACGGACTGCAATCAACATGACTGCCAGAGGTTGATGCTACCGGATTGTGCAATCTTGGGGACCAGTCCCTTAGTATCCAGGGAATACAAGGACAATCACGATGGAAGTGGGCCCCTTCGCAAATGACACATGGCGATTTAGGCCCGGTCGATGCAGTGTGTGGGTTTTTGTCAGCTGTCTTTTGCTTGCCCCCAGTCGCCTTCGCCATAGGCTCCTTCTGCTTCTTTTCTCTCTTCTTCCTCTCCTTCTTCTCCTTGGGAGGCTGACTTTTGCCAGTTCTACCTCGCGAAGATGAAGGATCAGAGGAAGTATTGTAAGAAGTGGAAGGCTGGTGGGTAGTCCTAGACTGGTCTGATTGTTGATTCGACTGCTCAGGATTAGCGGCGATCTGGACTACATTAGTTGAAAAGAGCCATACAGGTAGGCCAATTGTCAATCCTGGAAGTGACAATGTTGCCATATGAGGCGCACCAACATCTCCCCAAGAGGAGAAGGGATTTGGACTTCCGCCAAGGTTGCCTCCTTGGTTGGTGGGCTCCATACTTTTCAACTGAAAGATCAACGTGGGAATAACAGGTGATTTTGTTCCGCTTAAAATAAATTTTATTAACGACGCTTTTAGACACAAACTTGCTTTTTCATGTTTTAAGAGTCGAGAAAAAGCTAAAGATGACTCTAGTCGCCTTCGATGTTTTAACGAGCCCGAAGTGACAAATGCTCGGATGGACTTTTTCAGTTATAGAGTTTGAAAAAGGCCAAAAGAAACTGCTCTGGAGTTCTAGGCAGAGGGTGTGCCAAACTTTTCGCGAAACCACAGAATACGTTTTACGGTACGGGTGGTCGATCTTCGTGAATGCTGTGTTCACTGCATCGCGATCAGTAGGGCGGTCGACACGGCTTCCTATGGATAAAGGATAATTTCCTATAGGGGTCTCCCAATATATACGCGACGGTACGTGGGAGCACAAGTCCGTATTAGTGCCACCGACTCTCAGGAGGAATCACCCACCTTCGTAGAGATTGACAGTCACTATGTTTAACGACGCCGGAACACGTCTCTACCTAGACCTCTATGTGTTTGCGTTATGTTACAAAGCGTTGTTATGTAAATTGGATTTATTTTAATGTTGATCTTGCTTATCAGTTTGCCTTTAAGGATCACCACGAGATGTATATAACAAATTCCTGAATGCAGTCTAAGATGAGAAGCAAACTTTTCAATCTTTCAACTTTGAAAACCTTAACTACTGAGGGAAAAGAAAGGCAAATCTTTTCACACAGATCATAGAGCACACACTAAAATGCAAATTTTCCTAAATCGTCAAGCACACAGTCAAATGCAAAATGCACAATACATGTATTTTCTTTTCCCTTTCTTAATGTGGATGGATACAAAAAGAAAGTGGTTATATAACTTTGATTTCGATTTAAAGCGAAAGTAAACAAGTTTGTCCAAAATCAAAAGACACCTTAAGATTCACTTGCTTAATCACTGGAAATACATGAAATCAAACCATATGAACGAAAGTAAAATGACTAACCAGCTATGGACAGCAAACAAGCTAACTCTTTAGACCAGCAAAACGCCTAACACAGGTTCAGATCTAAGAGGCCAAAAGCATGACTAGTTTACTTTTCGTTATGGGAAATTGTAAATGAGCAAGAAATACAAAGAACAAGTACAATTTCGTTATATAACAGAGGCAGAATGATGGCAAGTAATATTGGTTTCAAAACAGGCACAAGACTGACACTTAGCAGCAAAACTAAGTGAAAACAGGCAAGAGAAAAGAGGAAACCCCAAATGCACTAAGCAAATTTGGGTCAACGCAGGCTCTGCACAGTCAAACTGGCTCTCAGCGCAGGTAGTCAGTTCGGGACCTGCGTTGCAAAGCAGGTAGCCTGTGTACTACCTGCTTTGGAAAACGAGAGTTGCGTTTTCACAGTTTCCGGGTTATAATTTTCTCAAAAATGCACGGTTTTTGCTCAAATCAGAAGCATTCAGTCAAGCATAATCAAAGGGATGATTTAGAAGGTGCAAAGCTATCACTAAGAGCTTACAAGGATCTTTGTAGATCAGCTCTTCAAATCATGAATCTGCTCAGACAAAGAGCAAGAGTAGCTGCCCCTCTACTTCGCTTTTGATATAGTCAAAAGCTTTTCGATTTGGTACTCTTTTGTTCAGGAAATGAATAGCAAAGATACTACAAACACAATCAAATGGATACGATCCCCAGTGGAGTCGCCAGTTTGTTGTAGGGAAAAGTATCCGACTCGGATGACCCTAACCCACTCTAAGGGTGACAGTTCCTTAGCAACAACTGTAAAACAAACTACGGAAGGTTTACTTCTTTATGAAAGCAAAAGAGGATGGAGAAAACACTAACCGTTGCCTTGCGCTTAATGTCGAATCCAAACTCTCCTCTTTGGCCGCTTGCTCCTAGCTCTTTGTCCTTCTGCTCGCCCAGCTGCAATGAGATCCTGCACAATGACAAAGAAGGAAACTACAAGAGGCATGCAATCATAACTGGTTCATGGATTAGTGTAAACCAAACATGCAATCATCAAAATACATAATTGAAACAAGAGCACATAGAAGAACCTCAATAGCTTTTATTAATGAAGAAATAAAGGTTCTGAGAGGATTACAACCATTGCAGGCTCCAACCCAGCAACACCTCCCAGCAGAAAGAATTGCTCTTCTTCACCTCTCTCAAACAATCACCCAATAACTCAAGAATGAAACCAACAGCATATCATTACTTTGCACAAAATTCCAGCCTCCTGAGCTCATAGGAGAGAGCTCAATATATAGAAGAATTGAGAAAGGATGAGTCAGCTTGCAACTGATGTGTAACTGCCTTGTGTCCTCTCTCTCTTCAGTTAATCTTTAGTTGATCTTCAGTTCTTGAGTCCACTTGGTGAACCTTGCTTCCACTTGGAGAAACAAAGCCTCTGACTCATCACAAGGCGAAATACCTGATCCAAGTGTCAATTTTGGAAGATTCCAAAGCTATGAGTCACTCTGCCACATGTCCAAACTCGCCCAACGCAGGTGGGCTTTGTTCTGCCTGCTTTGCAACGCAGGTACACCATGGAGCAGTTGTGTTTCAGCGCAGAAACCCAGTGGAGCACCTGCTTTGATTTCAGGATTGCTTGTTTTTGAGTGTTTTCAGGTGGAGAACTGATCTGAGAGCTGTTGGTTTGCTGACCTTGTTCCTCTAGGGGTAGGAACATCATGTTTAGGGAACTTTGGATCCCTTGGATTATTGACAATTCATGCTTGTTGCTGCAAGGCACAAAATTGTCTATAACACTAATGAAACAAAAAATACTTCCATGAACATGTTGCAGATTTAGAGAGGGTTGGCTACTTTCTTATATCAGGTCTCCAAAATCAAGTCAATGAAGACCTACAAAAAGAAGAAAAACATAAATAAGAAATAAACTATGAAAACGAGAACTAAAAACAGATGAAGATTAACCTCTTAATACATACCTGGAAGACTATTAACTGTAGGTTTACCTCACAAATCTTCAATTTCTCCCATGCATTTCCAAAAATCCACATACGTTCAACATAATCTACTTATTTAGTCTAAAATGCTAAGTAATTAACTTTCATATTACAAACATCTCAAATTTACTTCGGAGGACAAGAGTGGTGAAAGTGAGCCTTAACAAATATGAATCAAAAATTACCAAGTCATAACAGTTCCTTGGAATTTCTTCATATATGTTCAATGTGATGAGGTTTTACGAAAAGAAGGCAATTAGGCTTTCACAAGTGTACATGATCCAATTATATAAGAACATTGATATTTTCTAAACCACTTTTCCATAAAATGATAAGGGATGCCAAAAAGAAATCAAATTCATTACTTTCTTATTAAAAATGTTAAATAATGAAATAAATGCAAACAAAATAATAATCTAAAGATAAATTTATCTATACCTTATCTAAGTACATCGAACGAAACATTACTAGGTAGAGTCGTACTTCCTATGTAACCATGCAAGAATTTTATTGCTTGCATGTATGTACAAGACAAACATTAGTAAAAATAAAATTACAATTAAACTAATATAACTAAATATGAATGTAGAATGTATTTTTATTGCTAACATATTTACAAAAAATATCTTATTTACAATTATGTTCACTTGAAATTTCCTTTCTAGCTGAATTTCAATTAGATCATAGAAATCTAGATGGGTTCCCATTAATGATTAGAAGATGCATAAAGAAGAAGATAACAAGCCATATTGTGGAAATGGATTTTTAGATAAAATGGCTTGCAAAAATTTGTCAGCATTATGTACATATGTTAAATTATTAATAACGTTCCGTGTTAGATAATTTTCCAAGTATCTTTCAAATGGATCAATCGAGTATGGATGGAAGTTTGATATATGTATTGGAAGATCATTAATTGAATTATATTGTTGGTCATATTGCAAAAATACAATCTGTTGTCGAAACTACTTTTGATAGAAAAGGAGCAAGTGTAAGAGATGAGCATCAATTGAAATTGGAAGAGTAAAATATCTTGATGTTCATGATTATATTTTTAACCTTCGTTTTCCCATTCAGAAAATGCATCAATTGAGTGTTCAATACTAAGCCACTTAATGTTCCAGCATAAGATATTAAAAATTCGAAAAATAAAAAGAGAAAACAAATCTTAAATAAAACAAAATAAATGAAGGAACAATAGAAAAATCAAATCGTAGTTTACACTAGTATTATAGTTGCTATTACAACACAATTGGAACTGACTTGAAGCAATGTCCTCTTCACAAGAATTGGCTTTGAATGATCGCTAATACCAACCTATGAATTAAAGAGAGGGCTAGGACTATGAATATGAGTGAAAATTTGATCATCATAAAAATCATAGATTGGAATGTGCTCTTGAATGTTTAAATCATGAATATGATTAATTGTTTGAAAATGAGAACTAGTTGAAACAATTTACGAGTTAGAGTGTTTCTCATTTTCACATTTGATTTGACTTTGATCATGAAGATTCAACTGAGAAGAAGACAAATCAACATCTTCAATTGCAGAGTAATCATTATAAATAACTTCGGAAAATTCTCTATAATTCCCTTCATTCATATCCAAAGTATCAGAATGGGAAGGAATATGGATCACATCTTCATTGATGCTAGAAGAATGATCAATAATTGTCTCTCTAGCTTGATGCCAAGTAATAGGATTTTTTTTTAAATCAACCTCTCTATTTTGTGGTATAACATTAATGCAAAATGGGGATAAATTATTATCATCGGAAATATCAAGATAGAGGTGAAAATGAGAATCAGAAACAATGAATTTAAACATACCTCTATTTGCAGATTCTTGTAAATACTTTCCATTGCAAAGTTTAGACTCAAAATCATTTACCTAGATAATTGTACTTTCCTGAATGATATTCTTTGGCTTCCCCAAATGTTGTATTTGATCAACATGATCAAATTCAAAACTTTCTACAACAGGTTCCATATTATTAGAAATTCCAATTTCTGCTTGTACTTGTTGATTTATAATCTAATTTTCTAAAGTTAATTCATAGTGATTTCCATATTTCGTGGCAGATGGTTCTTCAAGTTTATTATTGATTTATTCTTGTAGCTATTTATCAAATCCTTGCAAGCTTTGTGATAATCGTTCATCAGCATGATTATCATTCACAAGATAATAGGTGTGTACTAAATTTAAAAACTTATAATACATGGATGAGGCCACTTAATTGTGATTAATATGCACCTATGAATTAGATTTTATGATAATATTACTAGAAGTTGAAGGAGACTCATCAATGTTGGAATTATGGTACATACAGGTCAACTCAGAAATGATAAAGTGATGTATGATGGAAAATCACATTCTAACAAGTCTATTCAGAGGTAACAGAGTAATGGCACAAAAGAACAAGATGATGGGACAAAGGATTAGAAATCAGAATCAACAAATTTAGGAAAGAGAATGTCTTAAGTTGTATACACTGGTTAATCTAGTCCAAGTCATGTATACATGCAAGTACACAAAATAAAAGGCACCTAAGCGTATGCACATCGTTTCATAGAAGGAAAATCTTGTATGGAATGGTAAATTAATTTTGAAGAATACCAAGGGTCCATATCATGTTATTATCCCACAATATTAAGTGGAATAATAGTTACTTCATCCTGTCTAAGAATGCCATAGGTTCTAAGTGTTGTTTTGGTGCATGGTATTGACAAATTCTCTAGTATATAAGGCGGAGAAGATCAAAGGGATAAGTGTGCAAGTGAAATGTTTTTTCATGGATACTTCTATTTGAAGTACATTTTGTGTTGAAAGGGCTATGATTATAATATAGATCTTAAACATCTTGTGCACCCTTGGATACAATGTTGGATGAGGATCATGATACCTGAAATGACTTATCATTGTATGATCTAAAAATGGATTGAGTACTAACACATGTTTTATCCTATAAATATTGTAATATGAGTATACTTGAAGCCTTGAAAAGATGCGAAGTTATAAGTCATCATTTGTATATCTATATGCAGATTTGCCTCGGTGAAGGTGTGTATACTCGCGGATTCGACACTTCCAATTACCACATGCAGAGGAAGGGATTATGGTTTAGAAATGAGTAATCTATCTGATCAATGCTATTTTTTTGTTGTTTTTCATCAATGATGTCTTCATTAGATCTGAAGTAAAACTTATTATATAAGGAGATTGAGTCTGGCAGACTGATTGATTGAGTAAGAAGGATGATCTTTGTTGCTATCTGTTTAGAACATTGCAATATGATAGTTGATCTTTAGAATGTCCTTGGTTAGTATAGTTTTTGGTTCAAAAGCTTTATGATTCAATATATTTAGAGCTATGTGTAGGTTGGGTTACAGAAAGTAGCATATACATGTAGGTTGTCATCATTGAACTAGTGTATACATTCTGACATATGATTTTTGAGGTTGTAGTTGGTTCTGGTTGTTGACACAATGTTCTAGGTTCATCTTTATGCTTTGTTAACAGTGATCTATTATGTTTTGCTTCATAGTTGACCAGTTTCAGTGATTGGTTGATACATTTGTATTTGATGGTTGTATTATTGTGGTTATTGATTTTGAGCTCCAATGTTACTAATGGGTCCAGTATGAAGATTTGAAGAAATGTGGCATATATATTGTGTTGATGTATACCAGTAGTATCCAGTCTAAACATTTTTGAAATGTGTTCCCCGGAGAAAGAGTGAAGGTAGTAGCCTTCTGCAGGCCGGCATCTATGTAATGTTAAACATATTAGTTAGTACAAGAGCTGAGGGATTGGAGCTCCCTTTCAGTAGATGCTGGAAAACAATTGAAGGTTGTAGCCTTCAACTCATAGATCCATGCATACTGGAAAATGTTTGCACCAATACAAAACTTGTAAACAATTTTATTAATAGTAAGATTGAAGGCTCAGAGGAAAACATCGGTGGTTTCTTACCACATTGGGTTTCCACATGAAAAATATAGGGGTTCATTTGTGCTACTTATGTGTGTTGATCTATTCTATTCTTACTGCATCTGTTTATTGCTTAGTAAATGCATCACACTCTAATTTAAATTCATCAAACAATGAATTATTTTTTTTACAAGTTTATTATCGATACGTTGGTTCCATTCATTATAGTCATGGACGTACACATTTTGGCTTCTATAAAATCATGTATAGAGTTTGAAAAGGGAAAATAATATTGTGAAAGTTTAAATATTGATTCATCCCCCCCTCTTGGTATTTTTCCGAATAAATTTTATCAAAGAAGGTCCTTGAAAACAAGCTCCATCGCTTGAAGTAAGATCTCTCAAGATGAGAAATCACAAAGGAATGGGATCTGTCAGATCACCAATCCTCAACAGAAATAACTTAGCATATTGGAAGACAAAAATCAGAGACTACCTTCGGTCACTAGGAGCTAATCTTTGGGCAGTTGTGGAAAGAGGATACCAATACCTAGCAGTAGTCCCCACAAATCCAACAAAAAAGAGATTATATGAAACCAATGCCAAAGTCGCCAATCCATTATTGGGAAGTCTATCAGAATTAGAATTCGTCAAAATCGTGAAGCTCAATAAAACCAATAAATTATGGGAAAAAATAATTCGAAGCTATGGAGAAGACTCCCAGGTAAAATGTTCCAAACTCCAAACTCTCAAAAGTCAATATCAAACGCTCAAGGTGCATAGTAATGAAATTTTTGCTAGTTACTTTTTACAAGTATATGAGATTGTAAATTGCATGAAGAATCTGGGTGAAGAAATAAAGGAGGCTATTATAGTAGAGAAAATTTTAATATCTTTATCTACTAAATTTGAGTGAAAGGTATCTTCCATTCAAGAGAATAAGGACCTACAATCTGTTACTATTGTTCAACTTCATGGAATTTTAACTACCTTTGAAGTTAGGAAAGGAGGTCCATCAAAAATCAAAGAAGTCTCTTTCAAAGCCTCTACAAAGGGAAAAGAAAAGGAAGATCTTAAGGGATGAGGATATATATCAGAAGAATATGAGGTAGACTTTGTGAAGAAACTTCAACTGAGTTTCGAAAAATTCAGAGGTAAGCTTCCATTCAAATGTTTTTCTTGTGGTAGAGTTGATCATTATGCTACTAAATGTCCTCTTAAATATAACCAATACAAAGTAAAGGATTCTGCAAATGGTAATAGAAAACATTTTGTTAATAGAAAAATCTATTATGCTCATGAAGATAGTGATGTCCTATTATTGTACTAGGAAACAAACCCCCAATTTATAAAGAACAATAGCTAAATTTAGAGTTACAAATGGGGCCTATTATAAATTTTTAGGCTTAGGATAACAATACCAAACTCTAAGAAAATACCTAGGAAAACCTCGCAAAACGAACTAAGGATGAAATCCACATCGCAAACCGCAAATCGCACTTTTCCACATGACTATTTTAGAACACCTTCAGAAAATTGAGATATGCAATTAGGTCTCCCACTGGGATAACATCAATGTGTCATTTTTCAATCACATTTCACACTTTGCATAGTTTGCAATAAACTTAACCATGCCATTAGAACGATTGTTGGCGATTTGCGAAATGCAATATTGCAATATCCGCAATTTCTTTTCGCTTGATGCATCTGGTAGCGCTATGTTGTATACCTTTAAAGACTCTGATGCACAATTAAGAGCGGTAAAATGTGTGGAATAATTATGTTTTATATACCAAAAAAAACAAGTTGAGAGGTTAATAAATATTTAGCGGCCTGAGTAAGGATAATAATTTTCTAGGTTATGGGTAGTTATAATCGAGTATCTCATTAAACCTTTCTCACAACCCAAAGTCATCTAAGAGAATCTTTCAGTCTTAATTACGCGATATCGTCTGTATTGATATATCTTGTCTATTTCAAGCAAGCAACAAAAAACATGTCACTAAGAATGTTAGTGCAGAAACAAAGAAAACTGTTATGAAACCAGCTCACAAAAAGATAGAAAAGATAGATCAATGCCTTATAATTCAGCCTCTTTGAGGGGGAAACCTCCTTCACATTACAGAAATGAACAATTCTTGGATGATACAAATGACTAAACCTTTTTTCAATATATATAGGAGTCTAAGGGGTCACAATATAATCTAGCCAACATAATAGTAATAACATAAGGCCACAACAATAATAATAGTGGGTTTTTATGGGGCACACTAATAACAATATGGGGGCAATAGGGGCACAATAATAACAATAAGGGATATAATGACAATAGTAATGGGGGAATCACTAGTATTATAGGGACCTAACATGCGCCTCTCCTTACGAAAAGTGTTGTCCTCAATTCTTGAGTAGTTTTGGATGCTTCTCTATACAATTCTCATCCTCCCAAGTGGAATCTTCCGCAGATAAGTTCTTCCACTTGATGGGATACTCGAAATTGATCGATTTTGTATCTATCAAGTTCCTATTTCTGTGACTGCTTCCGGTTCCAATATGATTTTTCCTTTCTTGTCAATTTCTGGCAATATTGTTTGAAACATGGAAAACTGGGTGCACTCGGGAAGCTGCAGGAAGGTCCAATTTGTATGCCATATTACCAATCTTTTGCAACACCTTGTACAGACCATAATACTTTGGTGATAATTTATTATCCTTCTTAGCTTGCTTGAGGGACATTTGTTTATATGGTTGTAGCCGTAGGAATAACTTGTCACGTACATCAAAATTTCTTTCATTGCGGTGTTGATCTACCTGGTGTTTCATTCTATCCAGTGCCAATGTGAGGTTATACTTTAAGAGTTGGACAACTTGTCACTGATGCTCGATGTTATGTTCCACTAGTTGAACCGTAGAATTTTCTCTTAGATATGATGTGATAGATGGTGGATGATATCCATAAAGTGCCATAAATGGGGTCATTTTTGCTGCACTATGGAAGGAAGGTTATACCACCATTCAGCCTGAGGCAACCGTTTGACCCATTGTGTCTGTTTATCACATACAAAGCAATGAATATATCCTTCCAAACATTTGTTTACTATCTCAGTTAGCCCATCAGATTGAGGATGATAAGATGAGTTGTGAGCTAACTGAGTACCAAGACAAGAAAATAACTATGTCCAAAAATTTCCATTGAAAATGGGATCCCTGTCGCTTACAATAATCTTTTGGTTTCCATGTAGATTCTGAAATGTTTCCACAAATGCAGTAGAAACTGTACTAGCTTTAAATTGATGAGATAATGCACAAAAGTGTGCATACTTGGTAATTCTATCAACTACCACCATGATGACACTCTTTCCTTCGGACTTGGGTAAACCTATGATAAAATCCATTGAAACATCCTCCCAACCTTGGCTTGGAAGGGATAAAGGCTGTAATGGACCTAGGGTCTTAATTGTTTCAACTTCATTTTTTTGGAAAACCAAACATACTGCCACAAACTTTTGAATATCTGATTTAAGTCCATCCAAAAAAAAATCCTTCTTAACCTTATGGTATGTTTTTAAATACCCCAAGTGCCCTCCTAAGGGAGAAGTGTGAAATTCCATAAGAATATTTGGTTTGATTTGGGAATTCTTACATAGTTATAAGTGATCTTTGTACCACAACAAATTATTTTTCCAGATAAATGTATCAGATGCATTGGGATCTTGTAGTAAATTTTGAATGAGTTCCCACACTTCTTTTTCATTATTCCATTCATCCCTTCCTTCATTTATCCAATCTGGTTGGATAATAGAAATGGCGCACAACAGTGCTTCCACATCCTCATCCTTTCTTGAGAGTACATCTGCCACAACATTTTTCTTCCCTTTTTTGTAGATGATTTCAAAGTCATAACTCAACATCTTTGTGACCCGTTTTTGTTGCTCTTTGAAGGATAATCTTTGTTCTAAAAAGTATTTAAGACTGTCATGACCCATTTTTACCTTGAAGTGTCTTCCCATTAGGTAGGGTCACCATTTGTTAAGTGCATGTAGTATGGCCAACATTTCCTTCTCATAAATATCTTTGTGTAAATACTTTCCTTTGATTATATGAATTTCAGAAGCAATGGGTCTTTCATCTTGCATTAAGACAACACGAATTCAATTTCCTGAAGCATCAGATTATACAATAATTTTTTTTGTGAAGTCTTGTGTAGCTAAGACCGGTGCTTGGCACATTGCCTCTTTAAGATGTTCAAAGGTCTTTGTTTCTTCTGGAGTACATTAAAATTCATCTTTCTTCAATAATGTTGTTAGAGGTGCTGCTATTCTCCCATAATTCTTAACAAACTTGTGATAATACCTTGTCAACCCAAGAAATCCTCACAAATGCTTTATGGATGTGGGGATTTTCCATTCCTTAATGGCTTTAATTTTTCTAAGGTCAACCTTAACACCTTCATGAGATAAAATATGACCTGGATATTCCACCTCTTGTACTCCAAAGAAACATTTGGAGCATTGTTCATATAATTGTTTCTCCTCCAATAGTTTGAGCACCCTGTCAACATGTTGAACATGATGCTTCCAAGACTTGCTATAGATTAGTATATCGTCAAAAAATACTAACATAAATTTTATAAGGAAGGGTTTAAAAATGGAATTCATCAAACCTTGAATTGTAGAAGGTGCATTGGTAAGGCCAAAAGGCATGACCAGAAATTCGTAATGACCCTCATGAGTTCTAAATGATGTTTTTGGAATGTCTTCAATCTTCATTTTGATTTGATGATATCTTGAACAAAGATCCAAATTGGTGAAGTAAATTGATCCATGCAATTCATCGAATAATTAATTAATGATAGGAATGAGAAATTTATCTTTAACATTGATCTTTTTGAGCTCCCTATAGTCCGGACACATGCGCCATGATCCATCCTTCTTTTGCACCAATACTACTGGAGCAAAGAAAGAACTTTGACTAGGTTGAATTATACCATCCTCTAGAATTTCTACAATGATACATTCAATTTCACACTTTTGAGCATAGGGATATTTGTACGGCCTGATGTCTAGAGGAACACTTCCATGAATCAAATGAACAGCATGATCATGATCACGAATAGGTGGGAGGCCTTTGGGAGTCTCAAATACCTTGGAATGGTTTTCCAAGACTTTTTGGAGATATGGAGAAATAGATGATTTCGATGTGGGAACCTCTAGAGAACATAATTGTAAAATTATGCCACATTGTTCCTTCTTTAGAAGCTTTGTCATACCGTTAGAGTTGATTATCTTTTCTAGTTTCCCTTCAATACCCCTTAATTCAAACTCCTTTCGTTTTTCACAAAATTTCATGAAAATTTCTTGAAAATTAAAAGCTATTGTATCGAAGGATTGTAGCCATTAGTCTCCTAGTACAACCTCAACACCACCCATTGGAATGGAAAGAACTAGGCTATTCTATACATATTATCCCATGGATAGCTTGATATTATGGCACTTTCTAGGGTAATTTATGGTTCCTCCACTTACAACCATCACATGACGCTCTAGTGTTGGATACGGGAAGAAATCCAATTCCTTGGCTATCTTACAATGAATAAAATTATGGGTATTTCCAGAATCAATCAACACTACTACCTTTTTCTTACTGATATGTCCTTCGATCTTGATAGTTTGAGGAGTGGTAATTCCAGCCAATGCATTACAATATATGGTCAGATTCATTTCTTCTTTATCTAGGGTTTGTTCCTTGAGTATATCCTCTTATTTTGACATTTCTTTTTCCTTTTCTTCCTCCTCTTCACAATCTATGTACAATAATATCTTCTCAACACAATTATGACCTTTAGTGTATTTTCTATCAAAACTGTAACAAACAGATTTTTCTCTTTTTTCTTCCGATTTTTGTGGTGTCGACCTTGTAGGTTCTGGAAGGCTAGGGAAACAACACTTCCATATTTATAGTTATGAGTGGTAGGCTTCCTGGTTGCCATATTTTTTCTTTCCATTTTTCTTGCTAACATGAATGCCTTCTCCAATGAATCAGGTTCCCAAACATGAACCTCATGTTGGATATTATCCATTAAAGTCCCTATGAACACATGAATCCTATGATCCTCTACAATATCTTTTACCCTTATGTTCAATTTTTGGAAGTCCTCAATGTGCTCCATCATTGAACCCTTTTGTTTGAGATTTATCAATTAGCTAAAAAGGGTGTTTCTTTTTGTATCCTCATAATGTGCTATCATTTCTTCCATAAAATTGGCCCAAGCAACATTTTTTTAAGAGAGAAAAGCCATCAATACCATACAAAATGACTTGCTTCCAAATATAAAGTTTGAATACCTACGTTTTGTGTGTTTTTCACATTATGGAGATCGAACAATTGATCCATTTGTAGTATCCATGTTCCAGGATCCTTGCAATCAAACATCCTCATATTGATTTTTGGAACATGGAGGATCTCCAATCCAACATTAGAGTCTATGAACTCATGATTAACAATTCTTTTGTTCGCATCATGAGTTTCCTTTACTACCCTTTCACCATTAGTAACCATTTCTTGTAACAACTTATTCAAATTTATCTTCAATTGTTCCATCTTAGCGTCCATGCCATCCATCTTAGAATCCATGCCATTCATCTTATCTTCCATTCCATCCATCTTAACTCGCACGCCATTCATATTAGCTTCCACGGCATTCATCTTGGCTTTAGCTACCTTTTGTGAGAGTGAAATTTGTTGTACATGGTCTTGTAATTTTGATATATCATGCTGCATTTCTCCATCTTCTTCAGGAGTCATGCTAGATCTTTCAAGTTTCTTACTAGGTCTTTCCATTTTATTTCTTCAGGGCATCAATTAATGCTAATAATTCTTCACTATTCCCTTTTAATTCATTGAAACTAATTTTTCAAACCAATCTTTTGCAAAATTTAAACAAATCTACAGACCTTTTTTTCCACTTTGTAAGAGCTCAATGTTGAATCTATTGTATCTGTGTAGCTACGGATCTCGAATATATGAAATCATGTCCTACAGTAGCCATTTGAGTCCTCTTTATAACCCCACATGTCCGATCAGTATTGGATTCTCTAAGGAAGAGTTATGTCAAATCTCCCATGGTGACCTGATTATGGACTATTTTAGTAAAGAGAACTTGTATGAGGTGCCACGTGTCACTGTTTTGAGTTTAGTACCTGAAATGACTTGCATAAAGCTACAGGAAGTCTGCTTTTTGAAATGTCTGATGAAATTTCAATCTGATGCTCAAAACAAAAGTTAAGATGATTTTCTCTAGGTCACCTGTTTGGAATTTAATTCGGGAGTCTCCAAAAACCCTAACTTCCTCAGATCATATATCCAAAATTATAGCGAGCCAAGCTCTGAAATTTGAACCCAAAGTTCAAGACAGTTTTGGATCACATGGGTTTTTTGTTTAGCTCCTAAAACATCACAAAAAAAAAAGTTATAGTGAAAATGGCATGATGACCTGTTTGGAGCAGTGAAACCCTAGAATCCAAAGCTCTAATACCAAATGTTATGAAACCAGCTCTCAAAAAGATAGAAAATATAGATCAACGCCTAAAAATTCAGCGTCTTTGAGGGGGAAGCCTCATTATTCTTGGAAGATAAAATGACTAAACCTCCCTTCTATATATAAGAGTCCAAGGGGTCACAATATAATCAAGCCAACATAACAGTAATAACATAAGGGCACAATAATAACAATAGTGGGTTTCTATGGGGCACACTAATAACAATATGGGGACAATAGGGGTACAATAATAACAATAAGTGATACAATGACAAGAGTAATGGGGGAATTACTAGTATTATAGGGACCTAACACAAATAGACCATTGTTGAATATGAGTTTACAGAGATGGCTCCTACCTTTGCTGATAAAATTTGTGATGCTATCAGAGGCACAACATCTTGGGAAGTGATTTACTATAGGCTGGAGGACGATTATCCTAAAATCACTATTACGAGAGAAGCAATGGGCTCGACAAGGCCTTCAGGACTTCAATGCAGAGATGCTTCCTGTTATTTCATTAATAGGATAGGAGCAAGAGATAAAATCCTCCCATACATAGATATGATCAGGTGGGTGATCGAAAAACTTATCATTGAAGATAGGGAGTTCAAGAATTCAATTATGGAGCTCATAGGGTCATTAAAAATAGAGGAATTGAAGAATATGTACCACATACTTGACCCATAGGATATCTACGACAACATATTTGTGGCTAACTTTGCAAAGAGGAACCTAGACCCCTTCAAGCTAATTCATGGTTGGAGAGTGTTGGACAACAAATTCAAATATGACAAATTGGGTATGTATGTTGTAGCCTCTTTAGAAAACCCCTACAACTATGTAGCGGCCATGTTATGTAGATTGTATGGGCTACCCAATAATGCTAAATTTTCAATAGAATGGATTCCTCTGATTGGTTCCTGTGTTAATTTCCATATCATGAATTGGTCTTCCATCCTATCCCACAACCCAACCACGATCATTACCTAATATCGACAGAAGAAAGCATCCTCTTCAGATAACCTCCCTCCCTTCTATTTTAGTGCCTACATTATGGATGATATATGCTTTTTGCATGACATTTCTAACATGGGTTGGAAATGGACCTTACAAGATCCTTACCCAATCCATCTCAGTCATAAAAAAATATGGGAATCGCATTACATAACTCACTTCTATAAGATATTTCATGTTTTTGTGTTGCCGCTACATCAAATAATTTTCAATAAGAAAGACCCTAGGTTTTCCCAAGAAGCCACAACAAACCTGCTTACTGTCGGAAAGTATTTCATTAAACAATTGTTCACCTACATTAGGGTTTTTGGTAGTACAGTCAATCCATATGTCCTTCCTTTATATGTTTATGATAAGTTATTAGCAAGAGAGATTTCCTACCAGACTGTGGGAAGGAGCCTCACTAAAGTTCTCAAGGATGACAAGAAGTCATTAAGGCTGACTTTCCCTATCAAATGCAGTTCTTTTTCTTTAGTGAATTTTTTTCATGCTACTTAAGGATCAGCACATATGGAAGCCATTAAGATTCATACATTGCCTAAGAGGTAATTTGATCCAAACAAAGTCGCATATAATGTCACTACTCGAGTAAAGCTCAAGCCATACAATCATAAAGATAATTATTTTGAGGATTTGTTATAGTCGGTTGTATCCTTCGAACACGTGTTTGAATGGGCGAAGGTGAATTTGAAGCCTGAATATTTTCAAAGATTTTAGGAATTCAGAGATGAGAGGCTCCGAGTGATCCTAATGCATCTATTAAAGCCCGAGGATAAGTCTACACTAAGTGTCATTGTTGATAGTGGAGGTCCTAGCTCTCAAGTAGACTCTCAGGTAAACACTGAGAAGACACGAGACATAAGGAAACCTCATGACACAAACAACACAGCTGAGTTCGTCAGGAAGTCAACTGAGAAACAAGTTATGAGCACCGTGACTACAAATATTAGTTCAGAGGCCTAAGGTAGTAGTTTGGAACAGAAGTGGGATCAATTTAATTAGAAATTGAAAGGAACTCCAAAACCCTCAAATACCAAAGAAACAGAGGAATGTAAAACTCCTCTGCATGTTCATAAGGATACAAAGCCCAAGTATGTCGACGAACAATCCACACCTATGGAGGAACAAGCAACAATGTTCCAACATACTAGAATTATCCCTACTCTACCGACATCCGAAATTGTTCTAAAAATAACTAGAATACCTCCACCTGATTTGTTCTATAGCCCTCTCCACAAGGTTGTAGTTAGAAGGTAGAGAAAAAGGAGAAGGGTAGATACACCTGAATTCTCACCTAGAAACGAGTCGATGGACATTGTTTGGAAGGACATTCCTTTCAATCCGGTTGAGAAGTTGACTAGAATATCACAGTTCACAGGAGCATATGCATCGAATTACCTCTTAGGAAATTCCGAGTCAGAGCCACCACTTTAAATGGAAAAGGAGTTGTCTTAAGGTATAGACCGGTTGGTTATCCGCCATGTTTCGGCAGTAGAATTCAGACACTGTAACATTTTGGCACTAGAAGGAGTGCATTCGACTGTGAATGGCATATAAACCTAAAGATCATTCGAAAATCATTCACAAGATTCAAAACTCCTCCACCATTTGTACACTTTCTGAAACTCATTCATAATCACCTAATCAAAAGTCTGAAGTTTTAGAGAAATCCCTCTCATCTCTTGAAGTAGTAATGGAATCACCCTCTCCAAATTAGACTCTCAAGTCTCCCAAAGTTCATTCTTTGATACAAAAATTGGAACAGATATCCATTTCTTCCAAGTAACTAGAGAGACCCAAAGTGTCTAATGAAAGCATTACCTCCTTATTACAAAAAATTGGTGTGCTGACTAGACTGCAAAGTGAAATACTTGGGGTTAGCCCTTTTGATTTCCCCATTCCTCCAAAACGTAGCAAAGTTACTTCATAAACATTGAAATCAGGCACCAGTGAGATTAGATCACCTTTCCATCCATTTACTTCCCCATTCACTTCTACTCAATCCACAACTTCTCAAATATCCACTTCTCCAATTAGTACTATAATTAAAAGTACTAAGCCAGTAGTAATTTCTTTGCCATCTATACCTACTTCTTGACTAACCTTCCCATCTTCTCAGTTCCCAACTCAAGTTATCACCAATTAAACTTGGAGAAATCATGGTTCTGTCATAGTTGGAAATCCAAATGCACTCCTAGCAAACCCAAAAGAATGGTTGCCTAAGTATAATCCTAATGATTCTCTCCCGACCGAGGAACATATAAATAATTTTATGTTAGCCATGAATCTCAATGGGGTTGCACATGAAGATGTTGTAATCAAACTATTTCCTTATACTTTCCAAGGATCTACTAGGTCTTGGTATTTTTCCCTTCCCGCAGGTTCAATTAGAGACTGGGATACTTTTCAAGAAGTATTCCTTGCAAAATTTGTTGATGATAGGACCACATCATCCTTAATCAATGATGTTTCTAATTTGAAAGCTAATCGAGATGAAAAGATCAAATATTTCAACTCCAGATTTAACAAGTTGCTAAACAAAATCCCAGCTGCCTCTAAACTTTTTGTAGGTGTACAAATAGAATGGTATATATCATCTCTTCCTTCTAATATTGCAATTTTTGTAGATAGAGCCAATAAGGCTACCCTTGTAAAAAACATGATAGAATCCTTGTTTGTAGAAAGAAGAATCATAGCTTTCGAAAAGAGATCACAAATAGATGAAAAGAACTCCAAGAAAGTAAAATTTAAGGATGACTCTAAGAAGAAATCTCAAAGGATGGTTTTGCTCTTGAAGGCCTTCAAAAAGCATTAAAAACAATGTGTAATGAAATGGTAGAAATTAAAAAATAGGTCACAAAATCCTCTGCTCCTAAGAAACATTTTTCATCATTCAAAAGAAACTCTTCTTTTGCATCACAACCCCCAAACACCATTTCAAATGTTGAGTCTGACCAAGAAGAGGAAGAAGATTCGCAAAATGAGGAGGAAGTTGAAACAGAAGAAGAAATTAAAATGAATGGGATATGGGATTTCATCCTCCCAACTGAAGAAGAGGCACAAGAAATGCCAGTGACTACAATAAGTAAAAACTCTCCTGACATGTCTATCACAAATTAGAAGCAAAAAGTTGCTACTCCTGCAAAGGAGAAAACAATCGCTATGAAATCTAAGACTAGCCAAACTGATCCTATTCCTCCAGATTCCCCAAATGCCTCAAAAACATTGGTAATCTTAGATACATTCGAATATAATATAGTGGAAGACATGAAAAATACTAGAAACATAGTTACCAATCAAACGAGAAAGTGAATTGGTACCTGTTTTTTTGAGGTAGCAAAAAATCACCCGATTTTGAAAAGTGGTGATGCTAGAATACACTTTTTTTTAAGCACATTTTTTTCACTTTAAATTTTCTTATATATCAAGTACGAACATTTTTTTCGATGTTACTGATTTTCATACTGATTTTGAAAAGTGTTGATGCAAGATCAACACATTTTTTTAAATGTTAGTGATTTTCATGCTGATTTTGGAAAGTGTTGATGCAGCATCAACACATTTTTTTAAAGGGTTTATTTTTTACACTTCAATTTTTTTATGTATCAAGTTTGAACACTTCTTTTTTTTGTTAGTGATTTTCATCTTGATTTTGAAAAGTGCTCATGAGCATCAACCCTTTTTGTTTAGAGGGCTTAGTTTTTACACTTTAAATTTTCTATTGAATTAAGTGTGGATATTTTTTTTATATGTTGGTAATTTTCATGTGAGTAATAAAACATAAAAAAAAAAATTAATAATAAAGACATGACAAAAAAAACATAAAAATAAAATATAAAGCATGACAAAAATAGAAATAATAAGAACATGTTAGTAATCAAACATAAAAATACAAATAAAAACAAAAAAACATGAAAAAAAAAACATAAAACATAAAAAGTGTTAGTAACAAAACATAAAAATAAAAGTATAAAAGACATGACAAAAAAATTCAAATACAAAAAAAATATAAAAAAGAAAGAAAAAAACAAAAACAAAAAACCTATAAAAATCTAAAAAAAGCAAAAACTAACTCATAAAAAAAATTAATAATAAAAAATTAATGAAAAAAGTAAAAATAAAAAGAAAAAGAAAAGAATGATTTTTTTTTTCAAAAAAAAATTATATAATTTAAAGAAAAATAAATTGAACGACATAGAAAACAATCTAAAAACATTTTTTTAAGTTAAAAAGATAAAAATAAAGAATAAATAAAAATAAAAACCTTATTACAAAAAAAACATCAAATAATTACCAAAAAAATATTAAAAAAAATTAAGAAAAAATTAAATTAAATAAATGATTTAAAACAAAAAATTTGAAAATATTTAAATTAAATAATTTAAATAAACAAAATAAAAAGTAAAAAATGAAATAAAATAAAAATTTAAGAATGGTTACTTTTTAAATTCAAATTATAAAAATAAAGAAATAAAAATAGTTAAAAAAAAAACAATTAAAAGAAAATGATTTAAAAAAAGACATTGGAAAAAAAACAACAAATTAAAAAACAAAAAAAATATAAAAAAAAAAAAAAAAAAGAAAAAAAAACAAAACAATTAAATTAAAAAAATAAATAAAAGAAAGAATAAGAAAATTAAATTAAAAAAGCACTGTCGAAAAATTTTGCCCCCGCTGTCTCCCCTCCCACTGCGCGCCCTCTCCACTCCACTTCCCTCTATTCCCATCTCCCCTCCCATGCCCAGCCTCCATCCCACACCCCGTGCTCCCCTCGCCCCACCGTCGGCCCTCACCCCTCCCTCTACTCCCTGCCCCCTCCCCCTCCCTCTACTCCCTGCTACCATCCCCCTCCGTTTGCTCCCCTCTGCCCTTCTTTTAATTTTTATTTATTTTTATTTGGTTTTTTATAATGTTTTCTTCTATTTGTTTTTCTTAATTGTTTTTATTTTTATTTATTTTTTATTTTTTATTTGTTTCTATTTTTATTTTTTAAATTGTTTTTACCTTTATTTATTTCTAATTCTTTTCTTTAAAATGTTTTTTAAATTGTTTATTTTTAATATTTTTTTTGAATATTTTTTTTTTTTTAGGTTTAAATTTCCTTAATTTTAATTTGAGTTTTTTCCATAGTTTTGAATTTTTTTATTTTTATTTTGCATTTTATTTATGATTTTTTTGTTTTTATTTTTAAATTAAAATATTTTTTTTTTAAGTTTTAAATTTAAATATGTTTTATTTTATATTTTTTTAATTTAAATTTTAAAATATAATTAAAAAAAAATTAATTCGAATATTTTTCGTTTTTATTTATATTTATTTTAATTGTAAATTGATTTTTTAATTTTTTTTATGTTTTCTCTTTTTATTTTTATTCTTTTCTAATTATTTAATGCTTTTTTAAATGATGTTTTTATTTTTTTATTTTTTATTTTTCAACTTGAAAATGAATTTTTTTAATTTTTATTTATATTTTCTTTTATATATATATATATATATTTTATTATTATTTTTTATTTTTTTTATAAATTTTCCATTGAATGGTTAATTTTTTTTTTTTTTTTTTTAATGGCATTACTATATATTTTTAATATTTGATTTTTTTGTCATTTTTTATGTTTTATTTCTTGTTATTATTTTTTTTTCAACATTTGAATTTTTGTTTTCTTTCATATATATATAGATATATTGTTTTTTATGTTTGAATTTTTTTTTCTTATATATATATATATATATAGAGAGAGAGAGAGAGAGAGAGAGAATTTTTTCTTTCATAGGGTATGTGCCGATGCTTGTCTAGCAACTCTATCCCATTATGTGCGATTTGATAGTTGATTTAAAAAAAAAATCACAATGTATCAAGTTGTCTTAGGCTAAGATTTCAAAATTGCTATACATTTAGCATTTTAAAAAAATTACTCTTCGTATAATAACTCTTTCCTTGAAGTGTTCATTTTTAAAGTTTTTTTAGTCATAAATTTTTTCTACAATGTCACGCTTAAAATATTTTGAATATTTGAGATTGTTTTGTAGTCATAATCTTTGGTTTTAATTCCATTGTTGAAAAATTGAAAAGATTTTTAATGTTTTTCTAAGTCGTGATATTTTATCTTTAATCTTATGGTTGAAAACAATTATAAATATTTTTTCTTAGCACTATGCTTGATAATTGTTGGAATTTCAAGGTTTTTCAAAGAAGTGATATTTAAATTTAATGTCATGCTTTAAAATCATTGGAATTTTAAGGGTTTTCAAGGACATGATATTTTATCATTAATGTCCTGCTTGAAAATCATTGGAAATTTAAATTTTTTAGAGTCACGATATTTTGCTTTTAACGTCATTACTAAAAAGTGTTGAAAATGTACTGTAAAAAAGAAAAATGTTATTCCGGTATTATCACTTTGCGATTTCAAGTTATTTTTTGCACTAAACAAAATGGCTTTTATTCCTTTTTACTATTATTTTTAAAAGATATTGAAAATGTACTTTGAAAAGCAAACCATTCTTGCTTCGATAGCTTTCAATTTCAAGGTGCTTTTCCATGTTTTTTTGGGATTTTTGGAATTGAGTAAGAGTTTTGAGGTAATAGTTCCCATTTGATTGGTAACTATGTTTAGATCTAACATCTTATTGCATGAGCTCACTAAACTCAAGAAGCAACATAAAATTCTATTAAGAGAATTGAAAGTAGTTCCAGTAACTCCCTTGCCATCTGTTGTACTTACTCAAGCTCCCTACGATATGGGAAAACCTCCCTCATCCTCAAACAAAGTAGATCCTTCAGATCTAGTTCTAATTGGTGATAGGTCTATTTCTCATGTTCCTCCATTTTTGCTCACTTATGAAATTTTCAATAGGAATGTTCACAATTGCTTGTTGATTCAGGAGACTCTTCAAATATAATGCCAAGAGTTGTGTGTACCAAATTGAACATTACACCTTAAAAATCTGTTGTGCACATAGTTCAGTTAGATAGGACAAAACTAGAGGTTCTCGCAGAAATAGCATCAGTCTCAATTAAGCTTTTCTCTAATCCAAATGTTTCACAAATAATTGATATTTTGGTGGTTGATACTCCCGAATTGTATTTTTTAATTCTCAATAGGGATTGGTCTAAAAATTTGCACGGTTATTTCGCAACTGATTGGTCTCACATGTGGTTGCCACACAATAGTAAACAAAACCAAATCACGGTAGACCGAGAGAAATTCATGAAATATAAAGTCATCAACTTCGAGGGAAGCAACGAACATGTTGCCTTCACTAATAATATCATTGGAAATTACTCATCTGAGCCCTCTTTAGGATCCTTTAATGAGCAGAGGTCTCCCTTTTTAGATAACGCCATAGTTTCTCAAATCGAAATTTTTTCACAAACATATGATTCCAAAAGTCTAAATTTAGTAGATAAAGTTTCTAATAACTCTCTATTCTAGACTCTCTATTTTGATAGTTACAAATCAGAAGATGGTGCAGGTGTATGGTGCGTTTTGATCAATCCGCAAGTTAAGAAAACCATGCTAGCCTGCACACTTGAATTCCAGTGCACTAATAATATCGCTAAATATGAAGCACTGATCCAAGGGCTATTTCAAGCCATTGGTCTTAATGTCAAATACCTGCAATTCTATGGTGATTCTAAAATAATTGTGAAATAGGTAAGAAATACAATCCATTGTGTCTCTGGGCAGCTTAAACACTATCAATCTTTAGCTCAGAAGTTGACTTCTCATTTTTATGCTTTCAACATATCTTCAGTCCTTAGACTGCAAAACACAAGTGCTGACTTATTTTCTAATGTGGCATCCATGCTTATAGCCTCAGAAGTCTTTAGTCCAGACAGATTTCCAATAGAGTTAATATTTAGGCCATCTATTCCCGAAAATGTAGCAAATTGGAGAGTATTCAACAACAATGCGGATATAGTTAATTTCATTACATCAGAGGGATCATATGAAGAAAAAATCATAGATGAACATGAGCATGATCTATAAATTAAGCAAAATCATGATAAAAAACCAATCCCAATGTCTATGGTTAAGATGGAAGATCTCCATGATTTAAAGGATAGGTTCAAGAAAATTACTAACTCCAAAACCCAAAGTTCTAGTCTGAGATTTGAAGTAGTAAACCTAGGGTGAAATGAAGAACCTCAAAATGTCAACCTAGGCATTGGCCCATTATCTGAAGAAAGAATATCATTCATTAGGTTATTGAAAACATATAAAGGCGTCTTTGCTTGGGATTATGCATATCTCAAATCCTATGATACCTCTATAATTCAACATACCATACCAATGACTTCGAATGAAAAGGCAGTTCAATAGAAGCTTTGTAAAATTCACCCAAACCTTGAGAGTCAAGTCAAATCTGAATTGAACAAACTTCTAAAGGCCAAAGTAATCTTCCGTGTTAGACATTATAAGTGGGTATCGAATATGTTACCCGTAAGGAAAAAGAACAATGATATTAGGATTTGTATTGATTTTAAAAACATTCATAAATCTTGTCAAAAAGATAATTTTCTCTTGCCTACAAAAAACATCACAAACTTCATTGATCAGTACATAATTACTAGGTTTGGTTTACCCTCAGCTTTAATGTTTGACAATGCATCTTACCTTCCTGGAAATACAGTGGTAGAATTTGCTCTTAAGCAAGGTTTCAAGTTGAAATATTAAGCCAATTATTATCCTCAAGGTAATGGATTAGCAGAATCAACAAACAAGAACCTCATGAGAATTATCAAAAGGACTATTGATCAAAATCATAGGAATTGGCACAAAGCATTAACATTTTCTCTATGGGCAAACAGGATTAGTCAGAAAGCCTCTTTTATCTCTTCTCCTTTTTCTATAGTTTATGGAAAAGAAGTTGTTCTTCCCACAAATGTAGAAACCCCAACCCTTTCCCTAGTACAATTCATTGATGAAAACCCTTTATCTTCTCTCCAGGCTAGACAATCTCAAATTATCAAGCTTGAAAGAAAAAGAGGAAAGGCTAAAGGAAGCCACTTCCATCATCAAAAATTAGTCAAAGCTTCTTTTGACACAACTTCTATTAGCCAAAAAACTCTTGAAGTAGGTGACTTGGTTCTGAAATGCGATAAAGCACATAAGGAAAAAGGTAGACATACCAAATTCCAAAGACTATGGCTTGGCCCTTTTCAACTCATTGAAAAAATTGGACAATCAATGTTTCTTTTACAAGACTTGTCAAGAAAGAAGGAATATTTTCCCGTTAATGGGAAAATTTTGAAAAAATACTTTTCCTAGTAGATAACCTCTTCCAATTTTGTAACATATTTCATTTTAGGAAAATAATGGTTAACTAGTATTTATTTTTGGCTTTTCAAAATAAAATCTTTGATAACATTTATGTTTTCTGCTTTTATAATAAAGTAAGAGTTAAAAGGAATAATTAGGACATTTGAGTACTAAAGTAAACTTTATTTCTTTGGAAAAACTTGATCTTTCTTAAAACATTTATTTTATGAACAAACTCTTATCTTTATAGAATGTGAAGGTTTTATTACGAGTCAACAGAAGAATCTTTAACCTAGTAAGGACATTCTACAGATCAGTATCTTAAAAACTCTATCATTATCTCCCAAAACACTCAAAAGAGCCAATGATCCACCCCATCTATTAAACTTTCCCTTTTTCAAAGTGTAATTCAAAAATATGTAAACTTAAAAGATAAAAAGTCTCATTACAAGCTTGTTTACCATGTTCATAGGGAAGGGATTAAAATTGATATTACAAATACTGCATATCAAACAGGATAATAGCTAATGATCTCCTCGATTAGAAGACAAGGGGTCTCATCAAGAGCCAAATTGCTCACTTTACTTAGAACCAGTGAGTGGGATTGTCATTAGTAGGTTACCACGCCTAAGCAATGCCTTTTAAGAAACCAAAAAATAAAAAGATTACAATCAAAAGGTGAAAAAGGGACAAGGTCTATGTAAGACTCAATCCAAGTGAATATCATTTTCAAATTTGAAATTTCATATAAATTGGATAATGAACCATTGTTGGTTAAAAGATAACCCTGTCGAAGCTATGAACGTCTGCTGGCAGCAAAGTCTCTATTTTTGATAAATGAGTAAACACCAAAAAAATAATCTGCAAAAGGCACCTGCTATATTACTTTAAACCTTATTATTGGCTGATGCGAACGTTTATACTTTTATCATTACAAGGGTAAAGTAATTAAGTAAATGAGCTGAGAAAGTAATGATGATTCCAAAGAAATGTTGTTTACCTATAACTCATGTAATCATTATTCTTATAACTCTAATTACTTTGAAAGATTCTAGAAATTTCGGAAAACTACTCAGCGATAACTATTTCTCCCAAGTGAATCTCTGATTGTTGTACCACGAAACAACCCCCCCACACCCCCCATTTATAGAGAACAATAGCTAAGGTTAGATTTATAAATGGGGACCCCTTTAAATTTTTAGGCTTAGAATAATAATACCTAACTCTAAGAAAATACATAGAAAAACCCTGCAAAACAAACTAAGGATGAAATCCACATCGGAAATATAAAATCTCACTTTTCCGCGCGACTATTTTAAAAAACCTTCAAAAAATTGTGAAATGTGATTTGGTATCCCACTGCGATAACATCACCTTGTCATTTCACAATCGCATTTCGTACTTCGCATATTTTTCAAGAAGATTAACCATGCCATTAGAACGACCATTAGTGACTTGCGAAATGCGATATCGCAATATCCGCAATCACATTTCACTTGATGTGTCTGGTAGCGTTATACTATATCTGTTTAAAGACCGCAATGCATGATTAGGAGCAATAAAACATGTGGAATAATTACATTTTAAATACCAAAACAAATGAATTGACAGTTTTAAGAAATATTTAATGGCTTGAGGAAGAATAATCATTTTCCAGATTATGTGTAGTCATAATCGAGTATCTTGTTAAACCTTTGTCACGATACAAAGTCATTTCAGAGAAGCTTTCAGTCTTAATTACCTGATATCGTTTCCGCTGATGTATATTTCCTATTTCAGGAAAGCAACAAAAGACATGTCACTAAGAAAGGTGATGCAGAAATAGAGCAAATAGACCATTGTTGAATATGGGTTTATAGAGATGGCTCCTATCTTCACTGATACAGTTTATGATGTTGTAGGAGGCACAATAGATTTGGAAGTGATTTACAATAGGCTAGAGGAAAAGCATCCTAAAATTGTTGTTATGAGAGAAAAAACTGACTCAACAAGACCTTCAGGACATCAATGTAGAGATGCTTCATGTTCTTTCCTTGACAGAATATAAGAAAGACATAAAATCCTCCCATACACATATATGATCAGGTGGGTGATCAAAAATCTTATCATTGAAGAAAGGGAGTTCAAGAATTCATGGATGGAGCTTATAGGGTCATTAAAAGAAGAGGAATTGAAGAAGATCTACCACATACCTGACCCACATGATATCTACGACAACACATTTGTGGCTAACTTCACAAACAAGAACCTAGACCCCTTCAAGCTAATTCACTGTTGGAGAGGGTTGGACAACAAATTCAAATATGACAAATTGGGTATGTATGCTATAGCCCCTTTGAAAAACCCCTACAACTATGCAACAACCATGTTATGTAGATTGTATGGGCTACCCAATAATGTTATGTTTTCAATAGAATGGATTCCTCCTATTGACTTTTGTGTCAATTCCCATATCATGAATCGACCTTCCATCCTATCTTAGATCCTAGCCACCAACATTACTGAATATCGATAGAAGAATGCCTCCTCTTCAAATAACCTCGCTCCCTTCTATTTTAGTGCCTACATTATGGATGATATATGTTTTTGCACAACATTTCCAACCATGGGTTTGAAATGGAATTATAAGATCCTTACCTAACCCATCTTAGTCATAAACAAATATGGGAATCACATTACATACCTCACTTCTCTAAGATGTTTCGTGTTATTGTGTTTCCCCTACATCAAATAATTTTCAATAAGAAAGCCCCTAGTTTTTCCCAAGAAGCCGTAATAGACCTTCTTATTATCGACACGTATTTCATTGAAGAATGGTTCACCTACATTATGGTTATTGGTAGCATAGTTGATTGACATATCCTTTTGTTATGTGTTTCTGGTAAGTTATTAACAAGAGAGATTTCCTACCAGAATCTGAGATGGGGCCTAACTAAAGTTCTCAATGACATCAAGAAGTCATTATGGCCAAATTTCCCTGTCAAATGTGGTTCCTTTGCTTAAGCAAATTTTGTTAATGCTAATAAAGAATTAGCACATATGGAAGCCCTTAGGCTTCATACATTGCCTAGGAAGGAATTTGATCCAAACAAAGTACCATATAATGTCACTACCGGAGTAGAGTTCAAGACATACAATCATGAAGATAATTATTTTGAGGATTTGTTACAGTTGACCATATCCTTTGAATAAGAGTTCAAATGGGTGAAGGTGAATCTAAAACCTTAAGATTTTCAAATGTTTCAGGAATTCAAATATGAGAGGCTCCGAGTGAGCCCAATGCATCTATTAAATCCCAAGGATAAGTCTACACCAAGTGTCAGCGTTGATAGTGGAGGTCCTAGCTCTCAAGTAGACTCTCAGGTAAACATTGAGAAGATGCTAGACACAACAGAACCCCAAGATGTAGAAAAGATAGTTAAGCCCAGCAGGACATCAGCTGAGAAATAAGTGATGAGAACCTCGACTACAAAGATCAGTTTATAGGCAAAAGGCAGTAGTTTGAAACATAAGTGGGATTAGTTTAATAAAAAATTGCAGGGCACTCCCAAGGCCTCAAATACCCAAGAAACAAAGGAATGTACAACTCCTCTGCATGTTCATAAGGATGTGTTCTATAGCCCTCTCCATAAGGTTATAGTTAGAAGGAAGAGAAGAAGGAGAAGGATAGATACACCCGAATTCCCACCTGGAAATGAGCCGATGGAAGTTGTTTGGAATGACATTCCTTTCAATCTGGCCAAGAACTTGACTAGACTATCATAGTTCACGGGATCATACACATCGGCCACTATGGAAAAAGCTACTGAAGTCTCTACTTTAATAAGGGAGAAAGAGGAGAGAATTTCACAGTTCGAACAAGAGATCAAGGTAGAGAAAGAAAGCGCAAATAGGCAGGTGGCTGAGCAGCTCGCATAATTGCAACAAGACATAGAGGTGCTAAAAGTAAACCATGAAGCCAACATATCAACCAAAAACATGAAGCTCCAAGAGATGCATCAATCCATGGAAAGATACAAGGATTTTCCGACTACTGAAGAGTTCATTAAAGAGGCCCAGGAATTAAATTCCCTTATGGTAAAATAGTAGGATTATTTCTACCAGAAGATGATACACATTACTCCCTATTTGACTACGAGCCACCAGCTGACAGATAAGGCAATCGACCAAAGAACGAAGTTTAACGGTTTAAACAACAGAATCTCTGAGTTCATTGAATTGTATGAAACATAAGATGAAAGGAAATCCAATCTGCCCTGGCATGGAAAATTTTAGGGGTGAATTTTCATCGTTGGCCGAAATTAAGGGGTTATATATTTTTATTTGGTGAATATTTTGTATCACAGTACATTGTTACAAATTACCTCAAATTTATTTTATAAAAAAATTAGGTATGGAGGTTAGTCCACCTTATTTTAAGGGAGAGAGTAAAAAAGGTAAATTTAGCCCTTGAAATTAGGAGTTACAACCTTCCATTTGCCCTAATTTTCAAGAATAGGTAATTATGATAGTTATTTCACCCTCCACATTTGGTGTAAAAAAGGTTCTTTTCTTTCATTTCCCATACTTCATGGTATTGGGGATAATTTCGAGAAAATGACCTTATTTTTTGGAACAAATGGTCACAAAAGAATAATTCATTTTATTTAAAAATTCAAGTCTCTTATTTTGATGTTTATTGAAAGATTGAATAGTGTTCTTTCCATATTCCAAGTTTGCATCTGTTTAGTCATAATCATATAAAGAATAATAGAAAACAATTTTTTATATTTACTCAATAAGTCACCTTATATTTATGTGTAAATAAATGAAAATAAAAATAAAGTGGAGTATGGTAAATAAATAAAACCACTTTTTATATTTAGTCCATAACCCTCTCTTCTATTTAAGAATGGTCCAAAAAGAGGTTTTATTTAAGTGAATCCTATGGGCCAAATACAATATTTATAAAAGAGGTATGGTAAATTAATAAAAATAAAATAAACGAGAGGTATGGTGAATAAATAAAACATGTTTTTATATTTACTCCAAAAGTCATATTATATTTAAGAACACTCAAGAAATTTGTTATATTTAGGTGAACCCTATGGGCCAAATACCATGGGCCAAATTATTATTAATACCACGCAAAAAAGACATTATTAACCCATTATTAACCCTAATATTAGTATTAATAAAAAAAGATGGAACATGGTATTGACCCATGGTATTCATGTGGAATGTAAGCTATTTAAGGGGGGGAATTAAACCAGCATACATCCATCTTTACTCTGGATCTACTAAGCCCCAAGAGGGATCAAATATCGTGATACAAAAACTAGCATAGAGTGAAAAATATTTGATCCTAGGGCTTGGTAGATCAAGGGTAAAAATGGATCTTGTAATTTAATTTCACTTAAACATTTTAATTTGGTTAAAAAAAAATCAATTATTAATTTTTATAAATTACTAATAGTATTTCTTAAGCTCCAGGTTTATGATAACCCATGGTCTTGATGCATGGTAAAGTCATGGTATTCATGTGAGCATAGACTACTTAAAGGCGAAATTCTATAATCTTAGATCCATCTTAATTTGACATCTACCAAGTGCCGAGAGGGATAAATAAATTTCATCCCTCCAAGAGTGGTAGAGGTGGAGTTAAGATGGATATAGGTTGGCTTTTATGATAATCAAGATATTAAATAGACTTAGGAAATCATATTATAAAAAACATCTTAACGTGAATGGTTAAAGCTACATTTAGTCACTTCACAAAATTTAGTAAAAAATACCAACATCTCCATTAATATTCATTTTTTTGATTTAACCAAAAAAAATCAAAACAGTGAAATCTTATCACTCTTTCCGCATCACCCTCGCAGAAGAGAGATAGTCAGTGCCCAAATTTCCCACCATTTTTCAAGTGTTCTCAATAAGATATCTTCATGAAAAAGTTAAGGTACTAATATTAGATTATTTGTTTGAAAGATATGCTGGTTTGTACAACCTTTCATCTTCTCTGTTATTCTTAATTTCCTGTAATGATCTATAGGGGTTGGTCCAGTGCTTGAAAAACATGTTGGTTTGTACAACCTTTTATCTTCTCTATTTTTCTTAATTTTTTGTAATGATCTATAGGGGTTGGGCCAGTGCACCATATTGTCCTAAAAGAAGAATATTGTGCACCAAAAAGGAAATTAATCCACATGTTACAACGTTGTTAAAAAATGCAAGACGTATGAAGGTAGTGAATTATGCTAATAAGCAATTTAGATTGGGAAAGACATAATTAAATTTTATTATTTAATTGAAGATTTTAATTAAAATAATAACAAATCTATATGTATATATTAATATATTGATTGGAAGGCTTATGACAACGGTCACTTCTTTCCATTAGATCCCCTTCAAGCCTCTGGGATACCTACTACTTTCTTATATTATATAGTTAGGGTTTGCTACTTGTTGGCGTGTTGGGGTAAGAAAACTATGCTTCTTTTTTATCTCATTGTTGGAGTCTATGGAACAAGAAAGAAATTTGATAGCTTGACAAAAGTGGTACAAAATATGTTTTTTTTATCTCGTAGTTGGACTCTATGGAATAAGAAAAAAATTTGATAGCTTGACAAAAATGGTAGAGAAAAGATTAATCTCTCCTATCTTGACAGAACTAGTGGTAAAGAACAACCCCTAGGATAACTTTGTTGTGGAATATTATCAAAACTAATAGAAGGATATGAAGGAGTGTACAATGAGAACCTTGACAAACATGGCCATTGAAACTTGCAACATTGTTTGTAGGAAGAGAAAATTATTTTTCTTTTTTCCAAACATGTATGTTAGTATAAAAAATTTAATGAATATGTTTTCCTATTATCATATATGGTTTCATACTTTAACAAAACATTCGCCAATACTTCACTTTTTATTATTTAGTGAAAGATTTTCCAAGATCCTACAAGCTTTTATAATTCAATGATGTGTTCGCCATGACTTTACAAGATAATATAATCCAGTGAGAGATTCGCCAAAAAAATTATATATACATATTATATTATTGATAAAATTTCCTCCCATTTTCCTATGTATCATGGGGATTCACCCATTTATTATACATATAATTTTAGGGTGGTTCTTAGATTTTTCCATGTACCCTAGATTTGGAAAATGCATAAAGACGTTCTCTTCCCAAATTGGGATACGGGAATAACGTAGGCCAAGCTAGTAGTGGCAAGGGAAGCCATAATATAAAAGAATACCATTATGGAAATGAATCACATCCTATTCACCACCAATCTCATTAAAGAAGGCAATACAAAAGAAATGCCTAATTTAACTACTCTATATAAAGGCTGACTTACCACGACCAACTGGGAGTCGTATTGGCAATATCTTGTTAAGCCACATAGCCATATTATGACTCTCAACTCTTCCCTTCATACAACTCAAAGGATGCTACAACCACTCACCGATATGATCTTCACAGGACAACTCAGGACACATTTTGGGGTGCCTCCTCCAATTCAACTGATGACCGATATTTGCAATTTAAAGGACAAGCTAGCAGACAACAAGTCATCCTCTTAGCTCTATTTATTTAACCTCTGTTTATTTTTTAATTTAGTTACCTAGTTAGGAGGAAGGTTATTTAAAACCTCCTCAAATTTTTTATAATGTATTTTTGCACATTTAGTTAGAATAGTATTTATACCCTTCTCATGCATTTAGAGAAGCATCCAGAATTTTACCAAAAAAATTTGCAAACAATGCACTATTGTAAGTTTGTGAATGCTTTGGTGAAATTATGGAACATGATCGTTTCTTTTAGATATCAGACTACTTTCCTTTGTTGATGCACTTTTGTATTCTTGGGAGACAATTCGATTTGAAGAAAGGAGGTTGTCTATATCATTTGTCAAATGAGCAGGACCTCACACATATGGTACTATTATTGTGTATGATTGATTCTATTTACGTTTAGTTAGAGGAAAAATTTTACTTTCATGAATTATATGTGAGATTTATTGTTTATGTTAAGCATTAATTGCACTTTTGTATGATGCATAGCTGAAATTGTGATTTTCATATATAACTCATCATATATGTGATATATTTTATAAATTCCTTTGAATAACTATTTAGCCAAAGGAATTGTCTTTTAAGTTATCATGTTTGTTTAGTTGTGTTCAATCTTTATTATCACATGTTAACCAAATATCTTTATAGATCACATATCACACAGGAATACCCGAGTTTATATTAGAATAAGTTAGTTAGATAAATTGCATTATAGAATAGGTCACTTAGATTATCATTATTTTATTGAAAACACTCGTGAGCCACCCACTCTCATTTTAAAACCCACACTGTGAAATTGGTCCCATTATCCCTAGTCAGAGCCACCACTTTAAATAGAAAAGGAGCTATTTTAAGGTATGAATTGGGTGGTTATCCCCCATGTTTCAATGGAAAAATTATGAGGCCACAACACCTGTCTAATAGTGATGAAGGTGAATATGATCAAGATATTAAACTTCTCATGGCTTTTGAAAATGATAAGTTTATGGATGCCTTAGAAGAAGGATATTTTCTTGAAGAAATCACTTAAATTAAAATCTACTCGGAATAAAAGAATATAGTGATAGACACTTTGACACATCAACTCACAGAAAGGGAAAATCACAATGAAAAATTAGAGTGTAAAGTAGTCAGTCTAAGAAATAAACTTGAGAAGACAAAATATATGAATCTTAAATTTGCTAAAGGATAAAAAACCTTAGATGAAATCATCAAGGTTCAGTGTTCTCCTTTTATAAATATTGTTCTTGGATACAATGGAGAAACACCCCAACCAGAAAATATTCATCCATCACTAGAAGCTATCTTAATGTAGAAAAAACAGTGAAAAATGCATTAGTCCTCGACAAAAGCCTAAGGTACTTCCCAGGTATATCATGCTCAATCTACTCCAAGTGTGAACATCGGTAGAAGAAATAACCAAAAGGTGAACAATTCTAGATGATTTTATGATCACAAAAACTTCTTCTTTAATGGACAATTCTTTTCATGTCACAACTTTTGTCATAAGGTTTCTCAATGTGTTGCTTACAAAACTATCATCACTAGAGAAGCAAGAAAATAAGGATTGTTACAGGAATCAAGAAGATATCTTATAATAACTTTTCACCTCTTGAAGATGAAATTGAACGTTCATTTTGTAATAACTTTGGTCATCAAGAATATGAATGCAGGAGAAAATTTCGGCCAACATATCGAAAGGAGCAAACATCATCAAACTCCAAACGTATGGAAAAAGATGGAACTACAATCAGAAAAATGTGGCAGAGCTTTCTTTGCAGAAGGACAAGAAAATCAATGGTAGATTGATAGTGAATGCTCTAAACACATGACAGGTGCTAAACATAAACTCATTTCTTACAATGCTATAGAAAAAGAAAAGAATGTCTCTTTTGGAAATGACACACCGGTTGTCATTAGGGGTAAAGGTTTCGTTTATATAAAAGAAAAGGTTAAATCTGAAAATGTTATGTATGTAAATGGACTAAAGCATAACTTAATGAGTGTTATTCAAGTGTGTGATCAAGGAGATGAAGATGTGTTTCGATCAAAAGAATGTGTGGTTTGTGAAACTCACATAGGAAAGACCATAATAAAAGGTACAAGAACTCCAAAAAATCTATATATACTAGAAGGAGGTCAAGAAAAATGTTATCGAACAAAAATAAAAGAGAATTGGTTATGGCACAGAAGATTGGGGCACCTAAGCTTTTCTCAAATAAGAAAATCATGTAGGCTCAAGATTGTTCATGATGTTACAGATATCATCATCTCAGAAATTACCATCTACAAACCATGTCAATTCGCTAAGAAAACCAGAGTTCAATTGAATGCCAAAGAAGGATCAACAAGTAAGCCTCTCGAAATCATTCATACTGATTTTTTTGGATGAACAAAGAAAAGGTCACCTTGTGGAAAAGAATACTAGATTTTATGCATTGGTGATTTTTCTAAAATGTGTTGGATTGGGTTACTAAAACATAAAGATGAAGCATTTGAAAAGTTTAACGTCTTCAAAGATTTAGTTGAAAATGATTTAGATCTAAAAATAAAATGTCTCAGATCTGATTGCGGAGGAGAATTTATATTAGATGAGTTCTTTGAATTTTGTGAACAACATGAAATAAAGAGACAACTCTCCGTTGTGAGAACTCCTCAACAAAATTGAATGGTGGAAACAATGAATAGAAAAGTTCAACAAATGGCTACCGATATGATTGATCAGTCTGGAACTTCTGACACCTTCTCGGGTGAAGCTGTAAATATTGTAGTAAATATTCTCAACAAATCTCATATACATGTAACTACTGATAAAACTCCATATGAACTTTGGTATGGTAAGATTCCCACTGTAAAACACCTAAGAGTTTTGGGAAGGAAATGTTTCATCAAAAGGACTAATGAAAAACATGGTATGTTTGAACCCAGAGTAGGCACATGAATATTTCTTGGTTATTCATCTAGAAGTAAAGGATACAAATGTTACAATAAGGGACTTCAAAAACTTGTTGAATGCAATGATGTTGTAATCAATGAAGCATGTAGAAATTGAAAACATGTGACATTAGCAAAAGAATATGATAATAATGACTATGGTGAATGTTTTCCCATATCAAATCGAAATGATATAGAAGAAGAAACCAATGAAGCATCAGACGAGGATAAATCTGTCAAGGAAAAGGCTCCGTCTAGGTATGTTCAAAAGAATCGTCCATAATCACAAATTCTAGGAGAAAAAGTGTGTGGAGTACAAACAAGAAGAACTCTTGTAGGAGCTTCTATTTATCTAGCCTTATTGTCCTCTAGAGAACCACAAAATGTAAATGAAGCTAGAAAATATGAATGTCAGGTTAAGGCCATTGATGAAGAACCTGACCAAATTCAAAAGAATGATAATTTGAATTGACTTCCTAGACCTCATGATAAAAATGTTATAGGGAAAAAATGGATATTCAAGAATAATTTGAGTGAAAATGGAGAGGTAATTAGGAATAAAGAAAGACTTGCCTGTAAAGGGTATGAGAAACAAGATGTTATACACTTTGAAGAATATTTTGCACCTGTAGCTAGACTTGAAGTTGTAAGAATGTTTCTTTATCTTTCAAGTTTTTGAAATTTCAAAGTTTATGAAATGGTTCTAAAATATGCATTTCTTAATGGAGATCTAGAAGAAGAAGTATATGTTGGACAACAAGAAGGATTCATTCAGGGAAATGATGCAAATCCTATATCCAAACTAAAAATGGCTTTATATGGACTGAAGCAAGCTCCGAGGGCATGGTATTATCATCTTGACAAATATCTTCAACAACAAGGATTCATAAAATGATTTTCGGAGACAAACATATATACAAAAATTGAAAATGATAAACAACTAATTATTATTGTTTATGTTGATGATATCATCTTTGATAGTAATAAATAATCTATGTGTCAAAACTTTGCTTCTATTTTGCAGCAAGAATTCAAAATGTTTTTGCTTCAAGAACTAACCTATTTTCTTAGTCTACAAGTGGAACAAAAAAAACATGGCATATATCTATCACAAACTAAATACCTCAAGCAGATTCTAAATAAGTATGGAATGGAAGATTCCAAACACGTATGTACTCCAATGGTAACAGGATGTAGTCTCAGTTATAATGATGAATCGCCTACACTGAACCAACGAAAGTACAAATCTATGATTGGACATCTACATTAACTAACAGGTATGAGGAAAGATGTCATGCATGCGGTAGGAATTGTTGGAAAATTCCAATCCATTTTGGAGGAATCATATCTTCGGGTAGTAAAGAGAATATTGAAATATCTCCATGGAATTCAAGACTTTTGTCTATGGTATCCTAAAGATACAGATCTCACCCTTCATGCATATATAAGTTCAGATTGGGATTGAAATTTTGGTGATCGAAAAATCACTAGTGGAGGTGCATTTTATATGGGATGATAATTAGTATCTCAGTTCAGAAAGAAACAAAGTTCGATTATCTTATCTATAGTGGAAGGCGAATATGTGGCTATTGAATCTTATTGAACACAACTTCTTTGGATGATACAAACATTACAAGATATTCTAATTGCATGTTCCCCACCCATCTCCATCTGATGTATCAATACAATTGCAATTAGTATCTCAAAAAATCTTGTTATGCACTCCAATACCAAGCACATACCCATTAAGTACCACTTTCTACAAGAACAGGTATTTGAACAAAAGGTTAAATTAGGGTATGTTCCCTTCAAGGATCAGGTTGTTGATATATTTACAAAACCTCTTCCTAGAGAAGCATTTGATTACCTCAGACAAAATTTCAGAGTTGTTTCTACCTCATCTTGCTATTAAAATAAGTTTGTTCAAATTGAGAGGTTTGTTTTGTAAACACAAATTTCATGAAGCAGAGTCATGTATATATGCGAGTTTCTATGGCAGACTCAAAAACAGTGGGTCAAACTCAAAATCAGTTTCTGACATGCCTGTTCAGTATGATGTTGATGGATATAGTCTATTGATATGCTTTTCTCATTGATGTTTATTTGATTTATGAAGATGTGTTGATCAATGAATTGGTGACAATGCACAGGCTCAGGGGGAGCATTAGCCTTCAAAATAGTATGCATTGTTGGCAGCATGGCTGTTGAATTCAACTATGCTATCACCTATTAATGTCATTTGATGAAAGGGTCATGTAAAGACCTATGGTGTAATAATATGTCTCTTTCTATCATATTCTATTATGAATTAGTCCTTTTGGACATATGATGTAATTTGTACCCCAACTATGCATAGGAAGGATGATGTAATAATTGCAATTTTTAGTCATGTATGAACATTTGATGTATACCCACTTTGTTGGGTGATTGATGTATGTATGATTCATTGGTGATAGGAAGGTCGTACTCACATAGTTGATTTATAGAGTCATGTTATTCTTTTGAAATATATTTCTACAGACTCTACATGTGCTTATGGGGAGCATGGATACTATAATGCATCTCAGCATGTACTAAGGTCGAGAATATCTTGGTCTACCCTTTTCCCTTGATGTCAAAGGGGGAGAGTATCTTGTTGTTGCTTGATATATCTAACAACTTTTCCAAATTGAAGTGATTAACACCAATATGGCTGCCATCAAGTCTGTTATGAAACCAACTCAAGAAAAGATAGAAAAGATAGATCAACACCTTGGAATTCAGCCTCTTCGAGGGGGAAACCTCCTTTATATTACATAAATGAACAATTCTTCGATGATACAAATGAAAAGACCTCCTTTTTATATATAGGAGTCTAAGGGGTCATAACATAATCAAAGCCGACATAGCAATAATAATGTAAGGGCACAATAATAACAATAGTAGGCTTCTATGGGGCACATTAGTAACAATATGGGCACTACATGGGTACATCAATATAATAAGTGGGTTTTACTAATAACAATAAGGGGTTACACTAGTAGTATAGGGGCCTAGCATGCCCCTCTCCTTCAAAAAGCGTTGTCATCAACGCTTGAGTAGTTCTTGACGCTTCTGTATAAAATTCTTGTCCTCCAATGTGGAATCTTCAGTCGGTAAGTTCTTCCACTTGATGAGATACTCTGAAATTGATCAATTTCGTAGCTGTCAGGTTCTTGTTTCTGTGACTGCTCCAGGTTCCAATATGATTTTTCCTTCCTTTTCAATATTTGGCAGTATTGTTTGAATTGTGATCTTTTGCAACTTTTGAATAAGTGGCCATACTTCTTTGTCCTTCTTCCATTCATCCCTTGCTTTGTTTATCCAATTTGGTTGGATAATATAAATAGCACAAAACAATGCTTCCACATCCTCATCCTTGAAGAGTCTTCCCATTTGGTAAGGTCGCCATTTTTTAAGTGCATGTAGTATTGCTAACATTTCCTTCTCATAAATAGCTTGCTTGACATGTAGCAGTAAAAATACCCAATCACCTACATCAAAACATTTTTCACTACGATGTTTATCTACCTATTGTTTTGTTTGATTTTGCACCGAAGTGGCATTATCCTTTAAAAGTTGGAGAACTTCTTGTTGATGCTCGATGTGATCTTTCACTGCTTGAACCTTTTTCTTCTTGATCTGTCCTTCTATCTCTAGAGTTTGAGGAGTGGTAATTTCTTCCAATCCTTTACAAGATATGGTCAGATTCATTTCTTGATGCTCGATGTTATATTTCACTTCCTGAACGTTTTTCTTTTTTATATATCCTTCTATCTTGATAGTTTGAGTAGTGGTAATTTCGAACAATGAATTACAAGATATGGTTGGATTCATTTCTTCTTTCTCGATGTCATCTTTCACTTCTTGCACATTTTTCTTCTTGATATGTCCTTCTATCTTGAGAGTTTGAGGAGTGGTAATTCTTGCGAATGCTTTACAAGATATGGTCTGATTCATTTCTTCTTTCTTTGAGGTGGGGTCCTTGCGTATATCTTCTTCTTTTGATGTTTCTTGATCCTTTACTTCCTCCTCTTCATATTCTATGTAAAATTATTTCTTCTCAGCACACTTATGACCTTTAGTGCATTTGCTATCACAATTGTAACAAAGCCCTTTTTCTCTTTTTTCTTCCAATTGTTGTGGTGTAACCCTTGTAGGTTGTGGAAGGCTAGGAGAAACAACACTTCCATCTTTATAGTTGTGAGGGGTACGCTTCCTAGTTTCCATAATTTTTCTTTCCACTATGTCACAAAGCCCTTTTACTCTTTCCAATTGTTGTGGTGTTGCTCCAAAGAAGGTGTTGCTCTTTGTATCCTCATAATGTGCTATCATTTCCTCCGTGAAAATTGACGATGTAACAAGTTGTTTATGAGAACAAAGCCCTTCATACAATAAAAATTGATATGGTTCTAAATATGAAGATGCAATACATACCTTTTGTAATAGTTGTAAACCATGTAGATCAAAATATTGCTCCATCTGAAGTATCCAATTTACCGGATCCTTTCCATCAAACTTCCTCATCTTGCATTTTCTTGATTTTAGGAGCTTGACATTTAAACGACTGTAACTCTGTACTTTTAGATCTTTAAGTTCTGAAATTGAGATCTGTAGTAGCCCTCTGTGTCCTCTTTCCAATGCCACCGGTGTGATCCAAATTGGATTCTCTAAGAAAGAGTTATGCACAATCTCCCAAGATGACCTGATTATCGACCTTTCCAGAAGAGCGAACTTGTAAGAAGTGCCATGTGTCATTGTTTCAACCTTTGGATGTGAAAAAGATATAAAAAAAAACTAAAGTCCGTCCTCTTTCTGTACCTTCTTACTCAATTTCAATCCGATCCCCAGAGAGAAAGTTATGACGATTTTCCCCAGGTCACCTGTTTGGAAGTGAAAGGGTTTTCCACAAATACTTCTATTTGAAGTATATTTTGTGTTGTAAGGGATATGGTTATAATATAGATATGAAACATCTTATGCACCCTTGTATACAATATTGGATCGAGATGATGATACCTAAAATGAATTATCATTGTATGATCTAATAATGGATAGGCTAGATCTGAGTACTAACACATGTTTTATCCATAAAATGTTGTAATCTAGGTATATCTGAAGTCTTGAAAAGTTGCAATGTTATAAGTGATTATTTGCATATCTATAGAGAGGTTTGCCTCAGTGAAGGTGTGTTTACATGTAGATTTGACACTTCCAAGTAAAGTATGCAGAGGAAGGCCTTGTTGTTCAGAAATGACTAATCTATCTCATCAGTGCTTTTCTTTTACTATTGTTCGTTAATGATGTCTCCATTAGATCTGAAGTAAAACTGAATGTATAAGGAGATTGAGTCTGGCTGACTCATTGATTGAGTAAGAAGGATGATCTTTGCTGCTATCTATTTAGAACTCTGTAATATGACAATAGATCTTTAGAATGAATCTGGTTTGTATCTTTTTTGGTTCAAAAGTTTTATGATTCAACAACTTTAGAGGTATACGCAGGCTGGGTTAGAGAAAGTAGCATATACATGTAGGTTGTCCTCATTGAAGTAGCACATACATCCTGACATATCATTTTTGAGGTTGCAGTTGCTTATGGTTGTTGATGCAGTGTTCGCGGTTCAACTTTGTGTTCTAATAACAATGATATATTGTGTTTTCCTTCAGAGTTGATGGGTTCTAGTGATTGGTTGATGCAGTTGTTGTTGGCATTATGAGATAAGTGTTGTCCTTGATGGCAAACCACACTGATGACAAATCATAGTGCAGAAGGTCAGTAGCAAGGAATTGATGATCAGACTATAAGAAGAAGAGAAAATTCATATACGCAGGTTCAGTAAGCCCATGTCGCGTATACACGCTGGTTCGCTATATAAAAAGTCGCGTATACGCAGGTTCACTATATACCAAGTCGGGTATACACGCAGGTTAATGAACGGAAAAGAGCGTACATGTCGGAAAGCTTACTTTTGGTCCGTGGTAGTTAGTCCTCGGTACTTGAGCCTATGTTTTTGGACCAAATTATCTCGACAGACGTGTTGATCCCTAGTATTGAGTTGATGGTATTGTTTTACTATGGTTTTCGACCATGGTATTATGAAAGGCCTAAACCTATATAAGGAGAAGATCATTAGGCCAAAGGGAGTGAGTGAGTAATTAATATCTGATGAAGTGTGAGATCCAAATGCTGGTTATGGGTTGGTGATCTGAACCATGGTTTCACTCATGTGGAGGATGATGAACTATAGAACGGGATCTCAAGGCTTGGAATGATTATCTTCATATGGTTTGACTGTGGATAGACTAGATCTATTGACGCATGTTTATTATTATGATCTGGGTATGTTTTGATGTCTGATATAGCTGCGGAATTATAAGTTAGGATTTGCAGATCTATACGCAGGTTGTCTTTGGCAAAAGAGCGTATACACGCAGGTTGAGTTTGTCCAAGTAGCGTATACAATGTGAAGTATGATTTTGATGATACAGTGAATTCTGAATGTTGTTGCAGAGTTCAGAGTTCTGCTCTGTGTTCTGTTGACTGTTGTTGACAGGGTTTCAGTGATTCAATATTTGGTGATTCAGAGATTGATGATGTAGATTGTTTTATGGATCCAGTATGAAAATGTATGAAACGTGGTCCCAGGAAGATCATAGAGTTCAGTAGGTTGACGCCTACGTACTGGTAAACATATCAGCCAGTACAAGAGCCAGGGGGTTGTAGCTCCCTTCCAGGAGCAGCTGGAGAACGAGTAAAGGTTGGAGCATTCTGTAGGCAGGCACCTACGTACTAGTAAATGGATCGGCTAGTACAAGAGCTAAGAGGGTTGTAGCCCTCTACAGGTTGTAGCCTACGTGCTGGTAAAGGACTGCACCAGTACATTGTAAAAGAAGTTTCTTATTAAAGGAAGATAGAAACAAATTGCAGCAGGTGGTTTTCACCCACATTGGGTTTCCACCTTATATCATGGTGTTCATGTGTGTGGCTTTTGTGTGATGATCTGTTCTGTTATACTGCACCTGTTTACTGTTAATATGGTTAATAATGTTCTGATGCATTTACTGAAGATAAGCTAACTGAATCATAAGATTTCTGGATATACGCAAGTTTCTTTAGACACAGTAGCGTGTACACGTGGGTTCACTTAACTGAAGTAGCGTATATGTTTCTGTGTATGAAATTGAAAAGTATTATTGATCTGATAATACTGATTCACCACCCCCCCCCCCCTCTCAGTATTATTTCCAACAATTGGTATCAGAGCAGGTCCTTTGATAGAAGCTTGATCGCTTGAAGGAGATCCGTGGAACAATGGGAAAGAAGCTTAAGAAGAAAGCTCATAAGAAGAAGAAGACATCTCAGAAGGACTATGACAGTGGGAGAATCGATTGGGGATTAGGTATAAGAAGCTCTTCAGATTCAGAATCAGACTCAGAATCATTATCAGGTATGAATGTGTTATCCTCTGATGTTCCAGCTATATTTCCTTGTGAAAGAGATGGAAGTGATAGTGAAACTACTGAACTTGCTTTTATGGGTGAGCAAGAAAAGTATCAAATAGAGGCAGTATTTAGAAGGCTTACAGACAAAATTAAAGATCAACAAGATCTATTGAACAAAAGGGAATGTGCTTTCAAAGAAGAAGTTACCAAACTAAAAGCTCAATCAGAGGAAGGAAACAAGGTAAGAAAGTTACTCAAGGACAGGGAAAATCAATGTCAAAAGTTGCAGGGTGAAGTGACATCATTAAGAGATGAAGTCAACGAAAGAAGCACAACCATCAAGAAACTCAGAGATAGATCTAGTTACTATGAAAGTCTTGAAGCCACGATCCGCTCGCTAAAGAAAGATCTTGAAGAATCAAAGAAGCAGAATAAAGATCTACTCCAAGCTATTGAAAAACAGGTAAACGAAGATATCAGCTTAAAATCTCAACTAGAATGTGCCTCCCGAGTTCGTCAAATGCAGCAGGATCTGAATGAAGAACAAGAAAAGGAGATTCTCAAACTAAGGGAACAAATGGAAGAAGGAAGGAAAGCTGAAGAAGATTTAAAAAAGCAATCTCTTGAAAAGGAAGAACAGCTTCAGGTTGAGGTAAATATCTTGAAGGGTAAACTAGAAGAAAAGGATAAGCTTTTATGATTTCAAGATAGTTCTAAAGTCTTGGATGATATTCTTAGTAGTCAAAGGTCTCCTGCTATAAAGACTGGTCTTGGTTTCCATGAATCTGTTGAAGGTGAATCTAGTTCACAAGGTGAGGCAAGGAACTTTAAAGAGAAATCTAAAATGATCATCAAGGAAATAAGAGGTCAACCCCATCAACATTCGAGGAAAGAGATTCCTCATAGAAAATCTCTCACTCTTCCTATGGATAATGTTGAATGTTATGTATGTCATAACCTTGGACATGTTGCAGCTACATGTAGAAGAAGAAGAGCCCAAGACCATCATACAAAAAGATCATCACATTCAAGGTACTTTAATGGATATTGATTTGCTTGCAATATGTTTGGTCACAAAGCTGTTGATTGCTACAGGAGAAATATCAAACATGTAAGATGTTATGCATGTAACAAGCTTGGACATATAGCAAATGAATGCAAGAACAAAGCACGGACTTCACGCCAAAAGGAGAAAACAACATCACACTTGAAGATATGAAAGAAGAAGGAAGTACAGACAGAAAGATGTGGTACAGCACAAAATACTCACGTTCAGCACAACACAGACATAATAAACTCAGAGGGAGCTGAAGGTGTAAAACTTCAGTGTCCTGAAACTCATACGCAAGTTTCATAAATGGAACTCGCGTATATACGCGAGTTATACACTGCAAAGTCGCGTATATGTCAGTCTGTGGAAAAGCAGTGGGGACAGGTTCAGAAAAGGGGTCTGATATGATTCAATCCAGTATCTGCTCTATTGGTTAACAGTTACAGTCTACTGAGAATGTCTTGAAATGTCTTGATACTTGTAAGATGCTAGAAGTGTTCTAATCCTAACTTGATGATGATGATGTCTTGATGCTTACTACTGATGTATGCATGTTCAGATCTAACAGCAAACAGATGACACAGTTTGAGGGGGAGAATATGCCCTTAATATTGCATTGTTGGCATTATGGTTGATAGTCCTTGGTGATGATGCTTATATGGCTAAATGATATATCTCGCTATGATATGGTTATGAGTTGTCCATGATATGATTCTTGTGGTTACATAGTTGATGTTCAGATCAGATTTATGGTTGATTCTTTGATAATGCATATATGGTGCTTACATAGTGATCTTCATAAGGATAAGGAGAAGTACAAAGCTTGAATACACATCTTCCTCACTTGATGATGAGTCACTCTTATGCTATTGTCATCATATGCATAAAGATCATACAGTTATGATGCAGGCACTCATGTGGATAAGGATTGTTGCTGTTGATGATATCAAGAAGTTTTGTCAAAAGAGCTTGAGCTCAAGATACATAGTGCTGATACATGGATGACTACTCAAAAGTTGCCTTGTTGGAGACATGATGATGAGTTCTTATCTATATGATGATAGGTTGATACTTACATATGATGATTGATGCAGATGTTCCCAAGTAATGATACTTGGAGCATGTAGATCTTGACGTTGATGTAATGACTATAGTGGTGTCACATATAATGTGAATGATTTCATGATGATGTTTAAAAGGAGGAGTTGACTTCTATGTTCAGACATACATTGTTGCAGGACATTTACAGGTTGCTGATATGGAAATAGTTGTACGCGAGTTTCATAAGGCCTATCCGCGTATATACGCTTGTTTATGTGGATGCAGACACGTATATGGAGTTTTGAAGGAAATCAGCAGGGACAGATGTTGGTTGCAGAGAGTCTGATATGGGTTTGACAGAGACCATTTGGCAGAGGTTCAGGGGGAGATGATAATCTTCCAATGATGCATTGTTGGCATTATCTTATAATCTTTTGGTTCTAGTTCACATTTGTTGTTGGTTTCAGGTGGAACAAAGGCGAAAGGAGAGTAGAAGGATCTCTTGGTTGCTGCTCTGAATGGTGATTGACAGATGTTGCCAATATCAGTTATTGGTGACATTCATAAGTCTTGCTCTAGATATTTCGTCTCTATGACATATATCTCTTTTGTGGTATCTCTTTCATGGTGTCAAGGTCATGTAACGACCTATTTTGGTTTCCCCACTATGCCTGGGATGATTGATGCAATGTGGTTGGTTGTCATATGTAAACTTTTGATGTACCCCACTTGGTTGGGTGGATGAGTCAATTTTTTTGTATATCCTCACTTAGTTGAGAGATGGATGTATGTATGAGTCTTTGGTGATAGGAAGGTCTTTTATGATGTATAGAGTTATGTTCTTCTTGAAGAACATCTTTTGCAGATCTTTCCTACAGTCAGGAAGAGCATGAACAACACACTTCAGCAGTACAGAGACTCGACATGTACACAGGGGGAGCATGGATAGATTGGTACACTTTGGCATATACAAAGGGGGAGATCATTCAGAGATTTTAACAGATACTCAGGGGGAGTATGGACAATGAAATGTTCAGCAAAGGAAGAGAACATCTTGGTCCATCCTTTGCCCTTGATGTCAAAGGGGGAGAGTGATTTGGTGTTGTTGCCATCAAGTCGAAAGGGGGAGATTGTTGGCATTATGATGCATGTGTTGTACTTGATGGCAACCCTCTCATAGAAGAACATCTCACTTATGTATAACTGGATGAATCTTCATAAGAGATATCAGATGTGACTAAAGGAGGACAGCTCAAAGGAATCAGATGATAGTTCTAAGTGTAACAAGTTAGCTTTGCCATCAAGTCCAAAGGGGGAGATTGTTGGCATTATGAGATAAGTGTTGTCCTTGATGGCAAACCACACTGATGACAAATCATAGTGCAGAAGGTCAACAGCAAGGAATTGATGATCAGACTATAAGAAGAAGAGAAAATTCATATACGCAGGTTCAGTAAGCCCATGTCGCGTATACACGCTGGTTCGCTATATACCAAGTCGCGTATACGCAGGTTCGTTATATACCAAGTAGGGTATACACGCAGGTTAATGAACGGAAAAGAGCGTACATGTCGGAAAGCTTACTTTTGGTCCATGGTAGTTAGTCCTCGGTACTTGAGCCTATGTTTTTGGACCAAAGTATCTCGACAGACGTGTTGATCCCTAGTATTGAGTTGATGGTATTGTTTTACTATGGTTTTGGACCGTGGTATTATGAAAGGTCTAAACCTATATAAGGAGAAGATCATTAGGCCAAAGGGAGTGAGTGAGTAATGAATATCTGATGAAGTGTGAGATCCAAATGCTGGTTATGGGTTGGTGATCTGAACCATGGTTTCACTCATGTGGAGGATGATGAACTATAGAACGGGATCTCAAGGCTTGGAATGATTATCTTCATATGGTTTGACTGTGGATAGACTAGATCTATTGACGCATGTTTATTATTATGATCTAGGTATGTTTTGATGTCTGATATAGCTGCGGAATTATAAGTTAGGATTTGCAGATCTGTACGCAGGTTGTCTTTGGCAAAAGAGCGTATACACGCAGGTTGGGTTTGTCCAAGTAGCGTATACAATGTGAAGTATGATTTTGATGATACAGTGAGTTCTGAATGTTGTTGCAGAGTTCAGAGTTCTGCTCTGTGTTCTGTTGACTGTTGTTGACAGGGTTTCAGTGATTCAGTATTGGGTGATTCAGAGATTGATGATGCAGGTTGTTTTATGGATCCAGTATGAAAATGTATGAAACGTGGTCCCAGGAAGATCGTAGAGTTCAGTAGGCTGGCGCCTATGTACTGGTAAACATATCAGCCAGTACAAGAGCCAGGGGGTTGTAGCTCCCTTCCAGGAGCAGCTGGAGAACGAGTAAAGGTTGGAGCATTCTGTAGGCAGGCACCTACGTACTAGTAAATGGATCGGCTAGTACAAGAGCTAATAGGGTTGTAGCCCTCTACATGTTGTAGCCTTCGTTCTGGTAAAGGACTGCACCAGTACATTGTAAAAGAAGTTTCTTATTAAATGAAGATAGAAACAAATTGCAGCAGGTGGTTTTCACCCACATTGGGTTTCCACCTTATATCATGGTGTTAATGTGTGTGGCTTTTGTGTGATGATCTGTTCTGTTATACTGCACCTGTTTACTGTTAATATGGTTAATAATGTTCTGATGCATTTACTGAAGATAAGCTAACTGAATCATAAGATTTCTGGATATACGCAAGTTTCTTTAGACACATTAGCGTGTACACGCGGGTTCACTTAACTGAAGTAGCGTATATGTTTCTGAGTATGAAATTGAAAAGTATTATTGATCTGATAATACTGATTCACCACCCCCCCCCCCCCCCCTCTCAGTATTATTTCCAACAGTTGTATTTCATGGTTGTATTACAATGGTGATTGATTTTGAGCTTTAATGTTACTGATGGATCCAGTCTGAAAATTTCGTGAAAAGTGGCTTACCTATTGTGTTGATGTATACCAAGAGTATCTAGTCTAAAAATGTATGAAATGTGGTCCCTCGAGAGATAATGAAGGTGGTAGCCTTCTGTAGGTCGGCGCCTACATACTGGTAAACATATTAGTCAGTACAAGAGTTAGGGGGTTGGAGCTCCCTTCTAGTAGAAGTTGGAAAACAAGTGAAGGTTGTAGCCTTCAGTAGATAGATGCCTACGTACTAGAAAAATTCTACAAGAGCACAAAACTTGTAAATAATTATATTAATAAGAAGATTGAAGACTCAAATGACAAGAGAGGTGGTTTTTTCCCACATTGGGTTTCCACTTGATAAACCCTGGTGTTCATGTGTGTTACTTATGTCTGTTGATTTATTATGTTCTTACTGCATCTGTTTACTTCTTAGTAAATGCATCACACTCTGATTTTATTTCATCAAACAATGAATTAGTTTTTTTACAAGTTTATTCTCAATATGTTGGTTTCATTCATTATTGTTGCGGACATACATTATTTGGTTTTTATAAAATCACGTATACCGTTTCAAAAGGAAAATTATTATTGTGAAAGTTTAAATAATGATTCAGCCCCCTCCCTCGGTATTTTTCTGAACAGTCAAAGCTTGCAATTGTTTCATATGGATTTGAAATGGGAGGAAGAGAACAAATACACTCAAACCAATCTATCAATTAAATTCCTGAAGGTTTATCTTTAGCTTTGAATCTCAAGCAAGTTAATTTAAAACTAATGGTAAAATCTAAAAGAGAGCTATTTCCAAGCCTTTGTAGATCTTCAAATTCATCACATACATGTTCATATGCATAACCATCAAAATTATAGAGGAAAATTGTGATAAATTGATCCCAATTGTGAATAGAGGCAACTGGAAGAGATTGACAATAGTTTCTGGGTTTTCCTAAGAATGTACGAGTAAAAATCCTGCATAAAATGCCTTCATCCATATCATGAAAAGTAGAATTAGAAAAAATTTGAATAACTTGGAAGGAATGATAAAATTCACAAAAATCATTCTTACCATTAAACTTTACCTTTGAGAAGTGTCTTACTATTTTTGGTGGAGTATTGGCAGATGCATGTCCAAAGATACAACTCCAAATTGGAATTTTAAGCAGAGCCATTGTGATTAAATAAATCTTTAAAATACAAAATATCGAAAAGATAACAAGTGTCGAGGCCCTACTTCTAGCACCAAAAATGTTGAAGTCTCAAAATTCTCTACCTTAACATTATAAGGGAGACCACCTGATCGGGACCTTAGAGAAGCTCCCTTTCCATTTGGAATGGTGGTTCCAACTGGTTAAGCTAGGTCTAGTTACCATCTCTCTATCTCTACTTGCTTAAAATATGACCTTAAATTACCAATAGAGAAGAGACATCATATCAACCCTCTTGCTTATTAGGAAAGAAAGTGATCCTTAAGCTGATCTAGGGCTCAACCTAACCACAACTTAAATTTTTTCCCTTTTATAAGAGGACTTCTAGAAATTTTGAATTAAATCCAATTGAAACCAAAAAGAAAGAAATCCTAAGCCTACCTAATTTAGGAAGATGTAGATCTAACCCAACCGAGGGCAAAGTATTTAACTGATTCTGATTTAAATATGTCTAGTTTATAATGAATATCAAGCTAATTAATTAATTCAATTAACTGATGTTATGAATACCAAAACACATTGTGTTCAGAGACCTATTAACTGAGATAATTAATCAACAACATTTAGGAAGTAGTTAAAAAATGATGATAACTATTAAATCAATAACTCGAATAATTAAAAAATAATATAAATAAATATTTCACAAAAATTATTGTTTGTTAGATCAAAATTAAAAGACTAATTTTTGAGTTAATAGTTACTCATATAGATAAGTGCACAAAATAAATAAAAATGACACAATTCTGCCATTATAAAATGAAATTTGTATAAAAAAGATAGTACTTTCAATACCAATTTATTGAAATTGTTCCTCTCGCTCTGGTCTCTAACAATCCTTTACAGTGCTTGAACTTTGTTATTAAAACAAGAGTTTAAATAGTGCAAGCTCGGCTCTTCATACACAGTTCAAAATGCAAAGTAAAAACCTTCAATTATCCCCCAAATCTAGTTTTTACTCTTGTCTCACCTTCAACTCTAAATTCCCATTACAATAGTGTTTTTAAGAATTCCAGAATTGTAGAGAGGAGAAGCCCTTTGCATTTTCGAACAAACAACTATTTATAATTTACAAAAATGAATTCGAAACAAGAGATTCGTTGAAGAGTAATTTCTCTCCAACAATTTTCGTTGGTATAAATTCCTTTTCTTATATTGTTGGAGAAATTCCATTGATTGAAATCTTCCTTTCCTCATCTCTTCAACTGTTTTCTTGGCAAAACCAATTAAATGCAAATTAAAATCAAAACACTAAATATGGAACACACAATATGTCCAATCAAAACTCAAATAAATAATAAAAATAGGAAATCATATATTTTCATTGATCCCTGTAAAAATCTAATTGGTCAATGAGAACATGTTGAATGGATTTGAGCAAATGAAAATCTAGAAAATTGAACTCCGAAAATTAATTTTGTTTAAAAATTTCGGGCTTGATATTCTGCTAAATTTTAGTCTTATTATATTATCAAATCTGGTTATGGAACCACCTCATAAATATTCTCCATGATTGTATCTATCCAACAAGCCATCCTAGGCCTCATTTTCCAAGTAGAACTCAACTTATGAGCTTCCAAAGTTGACGTGTCAAAATTGCTAGAATTCTCGAAAATTTGCTGCTTAGGCAAAAAATAGGATTTTTTTTAAATCTAATCCTAATTAGATTAACAATTATTATTTACTTATTATTAGTTTAACTGTAATTAGATTATTAAATTGAATTAATAACAAAATAATTAGATATAATTAAAATGAATTTAAAAGTTAATTAAAAATATAATTATATTATATTAATATTATAATTAAATTGTATTAAAATTATGTTATTTTTCTTGTTAAGCTTGACAAGACCTTTCATTTTCTATTCATAATATGAAAATTTAAAACACATAGTTTGGCTAGGTGGCCTCAACTTGCCAAATGGGAAACCAAGTCTGTTGGCCACCTATCCTCATTGTAAGACATAGAAAAACAATAAAGTTTCAATCTCTATAGCCAAGCTATATATGTATCTATTTCATGACCAGACTCTATATTTATATCTATAAATATAATTTCATGACGAAAAGTAAATGATAATCGCATATATAACAAAAGCAAACATGGTAAACTGTTGGGTCGTTATAATACTAGTGATTACCCTATTACTATTGTATTTATAACCCTTATTTATATTGTTATGCCCCTATTACCCCAATATTGTTATTTCTGTGCCCCATAGAATCCCTCTATTGTTATTTTTGTGGCTTTATATTATTATTGTTAGGTCGGCTGGATTATATTGTGACTCCTTAGACTCCTATATATAGAAAGGAGGTTTTGTCATTTTTATCATCCAATAATTGTTCATTTATGTAATGTAAAGGAGGTTGCTCCCTCAAAGAGGCTGAATCTAAGGCGTTGATCTATCTTTTCTATCTTTTCTTGAGCTGGTTTCATAACATTTGGTATCAGAGCTTTGGATTCTAGGGTTTCGCTGCTCCAAACAGGTCATCGTGGGATTTTCGCTATAACTTTTTTTCTGTAACGTTTCAGAAGTCACAAGAAAAACCCATGTGAGAAGAAATTGCATTGAACCTTGGGTCTGAATTTCTAAGCTTTCGCGTGATATTTGCGGAGATATGATCTGAGGAAGTTGGTCTTTTTGCAGACTCCTGAATTACATTCAAAACAGGTGACCTGGGTAAAATCATCATAACTTTCTCTCTCGGAATCAGATTGAAATTTTGTAAGAAGGTATAGAAAGAGGACGGACTTTAGCTTCTTGTATATCTTTTTCAGAACCAAAGATTGAAAATTATACACGTGGCACTTCATACAAGTTCGCTCTTCTGGAAAGGTCTATAATCATGTCATCTTGGGAGATTGTGCATAACCCTTTATTGGAGAATCCAATTTGGATCAGACTGGTGGCATTGGAAAGAGGACACAAAGAGCTACTTCAGGTCACAAATTTAGAACTAGATGACTGGAAAGTACAAAGATACATCAGAGGCAATATCAAACTCCTACAAAGTGAAAAAAGGTGTGTAGATTTTTTTAAATTTTTGCTTAAGCTTGGTTTGAAAATTTATTTTGAAGGAATTCAAAGGGCATACTAGAGCATTATTATCGGTAACTAATGCCCCGAGGAAAGAAAATGCAAGCACCTAGTAAGGAACCTGAAAGCTCTAGCATGACTCATGAAGAAGAGGAAGAAATGCTACATGATATATCAAAATTACAAGAACAAGTGCAACAAATGTCACGCTCACAAAAGTTAACAGAAGCTAAGATAAATGGCGTGGAAGCTAAGATGAATGGCATGGAAGCTAAGATGGACAATTTGAAGATAGATTTGAACACAAATTTGAAGACAGGCATGGTAGATTTGAAGACAAATTTGACAAATTTTCTACATGAAATACTTACTAATGGTGAAAAGGTAGTAAAAGAAACTCATGATGAGAACAAAAGAAATGTTAATCATGATTCCATAGACGCTAATGTTGGATCGAAGAATCACCATATTCCAAAAATCGATATGAGGAAGTTTGATGGCAAAAGGTACGTATGGAAACTGTATATTTAGAACCAAATCAATTTGTATGGTATCAATGGCTTTGTTCTCGTAAACAATTTATGACTTGGGAAATTTTTACGGAAGAATTGATAGCACATTATGAGGATACAAAAAGCAACACTTTTTTTAGCCAATTGATAAGTCTCAAACAAAAGGGTTCAATAATGGAGCACATTGAGGAGTTCCAAAAATTGAACATAAGGGTAAAAGATATTCCAGAGGAGCATAGGATTGATGTGTTCATAGGGTCTTTAAAGGATAATATCCAACATGATGTTCGCCTTTGGGAACCTGATTCATTAGAGAAGGCATTCAAGTTAGCAAGAAAAATGGGAAGCAAAATTATGGCAACTAGGAAGCATACCATTCACAACTATAAAGATGGAAGTGTTGTTGCCCCTAGTCTTCCACAACCTACAAGGTTGACACCACAACAATTGGAAGAAAAAAGAACAAAAGGGCTTTGTTACAATTGTGATAGCAAATACACAAAAGGTCATAAGTGTGCTAAGAAGAAATTATTCTACATAGATTGTGAAGAGGAAGAAGAAAAGGAGCAAGAAAGGTCAAAAGAAGAGGATATACTCTAGGAACAAAGCCTAGATGAAGAACAAATAAATCCAACCATATCTTGTAATGCATTGGTGGGAATTACCACTCCTCAAACCATCAAGATAGAAGGACAAATCAAGAAGAAAAAGGTAATAGTTTTGATTGATTCAGGAAGCACCCACAATTTTATTCATTGTAGGGTAGCAAAAGAATTGAATTTCTTCCTATATCCAGCACCAGAGTGTCAAGTGATGATTGCAAATGGAGGAGTAATAAATTGCTTTGGGAAGTGCCATAATATCAAGCTATCGATGCGAGAATATGCATTGACTAGCCCAATTCTTTCCATTCCACTGGGATGTGCTGATGTTGTACTAGGAGTCCAATGGCTACAATCCTTGGGTACAATAGCTTTCAATTTTCAAGAACGTTTCATCAAATTTTCTATAGAAGGAAAGGAAGGTGAAGTAAGGGGTATTGTAAGGAAACCAGGAAAGATAATCAGCTCTAACGGCATGACAATGCTTCTAAAAAAGGAGCAAAAAGGTTTAATTGCAGAATTATGTTCGCTAGATGTTTCCACATTGGAATCATCTATTTATCCAGATCTCTAAAAAGTCCTGGACAATCATTCCAAGGTATTTGAGACTCCCAAAGGTCTCCCACCTATGTGTGATCATGATCATGCTATTCAGCTTATTCCAGGAAGTGTTCCTCCAAACATAAGGCCGTACAAATATCCCTATGTCCAAAAAATTGAAATTGAACGTATGGTTGCAAAAATGCTAGAGGCTGGTATAATTCAACCGAGTCAAAGTCCTTTCTCAACTCCAGTAGTAATTGTGCACAAGAAGGATGGATCATGGCGCATGTGTCTGGATTATAGGGAGCTCAACAAGCTCACTATTAAAGATAAGTTCCCCATTCCTGTCATTGATGAATTACTGGATGAATTGCATGGATCAATTTACTTCACCAAGTTGGATCTTCATTCGGGATATCATCAAATCAGAATGAAGATTGAAGACATTACGAAAATGGCATTTAGAACTCATGAGGGTCATTATGAATTTTTGGTCATGCCTTTTGGGCTTACCAATGCACCTTCAACATTTCAAGGTTTGATGAATTCAATTTTCAAACCATTCCTTAGAAAATTTGTGTTAGTATTTTTTGATGATATACTAATCTACAGCAAGTCTTGGAAGGATCATGTTGAACATGTTGACAGGGTGCTACAACTATTGGAGGAGAAACAATTATATGCAAAAAGATCCAAATGTTTCTTTGGAGTCCAGGAGGTGGAATATTTGGGTCATATTGTATCTCATGAAGGAGTTAAGGTAGACACTAGAAAAATTAAAGCCATTAAGGAATGGAAAATCCCCACATCCATAAAGCATCTGCGAGGATTTCTTGGGTTGACAGGGTATTATCGCAAGTTTGTTAAGAATTATGGGAGAATAACAGCACCTCTAACAACATTATTGAAGAAAGATTCATTTTCATGGACTCCGGAAGCAAAAAAGGCCTTTGAACATCTTAAAGAGGCAATGTGCCAAGCACCGATCTTAGCTACACCGGACTTCAAAAAAACCTTTATTGTGGAATGTGATGCTTCAGGAAATGGAATTGGTGTTGTTCTAATGCAAGATGAAAGACCCATTGCTTTTGAAAGTCGTCCAATCAAGGGAAAGTTTTTAAGCAAAGCTATTTATGAGAAGGGAATGTTGGCAATACTCCATGGACTGAAGAAATGGTGGCCCTACCTAATGGGAAGACACTTCAAGGTAAAAACGGATCATGATAGCCTTAAATACTTTTTAGAACAAAGATTATCCTCTGAAGAGCAACAAAAGTGGGTCACAAAGATGTTGGGTTATGACTTTGAAATCATCTACAAAAAAGGGAAGCAAAATGTGGTGGCAGATGCACTCTCAAGAAAGGATGAGGATGTGGAAGCATTGTTGTGTGCCATTTCTATTATCCAACCAGATTGGATAAACGAAGCAAGGGAAGAATGGAAGAATGATGAAGAAGTGTGCGCACTTATTGGAAAGCTACAAAAAGATTCCAGTACTTCTGATACATTTAGCTGGCGAAATGATTCGTTATGGTACAAAGATTGCTTATACCTTTGTAAGAATTCCCAGCTAAAACAAAAGATTCTTATGGAATTGCACACTTCTCCCTTAGGAGGGCACTCAGGATTTTTAAAAACTTACCATAGCGTTAAGAAGGAATTTTTTTGGGATGGCCTTAAATAATATATTTAAAAGTTTGTAGTGGAATGTTTGGTTTGCCAACAAAATAAAGTTGAAACAATTAAGACACCGGGTCTATTACAACCTTTATCCATTCCATGCCAATGTTGGGAGGAGGTTTCAATGGATTTTATCACAGGTTTACCCAAGTCTGAGAGAAAGAGTGTCATCATGGTGGTAGTTGATAGGCTTACCAAGTATGCACACTTTCGTGCATTATCACATCCATTTAAAGCCAGTATAGTTTCTACTGCATTTATGGAAACAGTTCAAAAGCTACATGGAAGCCCAAAGATTATTGTAAGTGACAGAGATCCCATTTTCACTGGAAATTTTTGGAGAAAATTTTTTTGTTGTCTTGGTACTCAGTTAGCTCATAGCTCATCTTATCATCCTCAATCTAATGGGAAAACTGAGATAGTAAAAAAATGTTTGGAAGGATATCTTCGTTGGTTTGTATCTGATAAACAGACACAATGGGTCAAATGGTTGCCTCTGGCTGAATGGTGGTATAACACTTCCTTCCATACAACAAAACAAATGACCCCATTTATGGCACTTTATGGGTATAAACCACCATCCATCACATCATATGTAAGAGAAAATTCTAAGGTTCATGCAGTGGAACATCACATCGAACATCAACAACAAGTCCTCCAACTCTTAAAGGATAACCTTGTGTTGGCACAAAATAGAATGAAACAACGGGCATATCAATATCGCAGTGAAAGAAGTTTTGATGTAGGTGATTGGGTATTGCTACGGCTACAACCATATAAACAAATGTCCCTAAAGCAAGCTAAGAAGGATAATAAATTATCACCAAAGTATTATGGTCCGTACAAGGTGTTGCAAAAGATTGGTACTATGGCATACAAATTGGAGCTTCCTGCAACTTCACGATTGCACCCAGTTTTCCGTGTTTCATGTTTAAAGAAGGTTATAGGTGACAAGCTCCTAATTCAAACAATATTGTCAGAACTTGACAAGGAAGGAAAAATTATATTGGAACCAGAAGCAGTCACAGAAACAAGAACTCGACAGCTACGAAATCGATCAATTTCAGAGTATCTTATCAAGTGGAAGAATTTATATGCTGAAGATTCCACATGGGAGGATGAGAATTTTATGCAGAAGTATCCAGAACTACTAAAGCGTTGAGGACAACACTTTTTTGAAGGAGAGGGGCATGTTGGGTCCCTATAATACTAGTGATTACTGCAATACTATTGTAGTTATACCCCTTGTTTATATTGTTGTGCCCTTATTACCCCCATATTGTTATTTATGTGCCCCATAGAATCCCTCTATTGTTATTTTTGTGGCTTTATATTATTATTGTTAGGTCGGCTAGATTATATTGTGACTCCTTAGACTCCTATATGGAAAAGAGGTTTTGTCATTTGTATCATCCAATAATTGTTCATTTATGTAATGTAAAGGAGGTTGCCCCCTCAAAGAGGCTAAATTCTAAGGCGTTGATATATCTTTTCTATCTTTTCTTGAGCTGGTTTCATAACATGATATTATCTATCCAACAAGCCATCCTAGGCCTCATTTTCCAAGTAGAACTCAACTTATGAGCTTCCAAAGTTGACGTGTCAAAATTGCCAGAATTCTCGAAAATTTGCTACTTAGGCAAAAAAATAGGATTTTTTTTTTTAAATCTAATCCTAATTAGATTAACAATTATTATTTACTTATTATTTTAACTGTAATTACATTATTAAATTGAATTAATAATAAAATAATTATATCTATTTAAAATGAATTTAAAAGTTAATTAAATATATAATTATATTATATTAATATTATAATTAAATTGTATTAAAATTATGTTATTTTTCTTGTTAAGCTTGACAGGACCTTTCATTTTCTATTCATAATATGCAAATTTAAAACATATAGTTTGTCTAGGTGGCCTCAACTTGCCAAATGGGAAACCAAGTCTGTTGACCACCTATCCTCATTGTAAGCCATACAAAAACAGTAAAGTTTCAATCTCTATAGCCAAGCTATATATGTATCTATTTCATGACCAGACTCTATATTTATATCTATAAATATAATTTCATGACGAAAAGTAAATGATAATCGCATATATAACAAAAGCAAACATGGTAAATTGACTAGCCCTTCTACTCCTTCGAGGCTGATTCCACTGGCGCAACATCCTTAACACTTGCTCCAGGCATCGTCAATAGTTCCATGATGCATGAAATGTGTGTTTCAATATGTCCAGTCTAATATCCTACTTATGGAGTTGGAACTGAATTTTATACAGATCTTGTTTGTAGCTCAACATCCCTTGGAGAGAAACTGCCATACCCACCGAGATATGGTCCATCACTTTGCCCATCAGGACTTTCATTAGCCAGTAGAGGTATAATGTCTACTTGATTGGGTTATCATGCCTCTGGTGTTCCTAGGATCTAGGATGATATTCCTCCAAATTTACATATCCTCCTCTATCATAGTGTCCTACTTAATTTCCCCTTCCCATTCCTCTAGCAGACTCCAGATGCCTTCATCCATGCCCTCATGATATGCCGCAACACATTCACTGATCATATGATAGACTAATTTCCTCCCCCTATGGGGATCTAACATGCTCAGGTCCTTATTCTTTATGGGTTACCAGTACCATCTTACATGTCCATGACCTCTTGCTGGCCAAGCCATCTCAATGATGCTCGAAACCTGTTCACACCAAAAAATTGTTAACCAAAATAACTTTGATATACTATAGCAATGGTTACTACCCTGAATTAAATTGTCAATGTCGTCGTCCTTCCCGTTCATTTCCTTTTTTTGTTACTATGTATACCATATGTGAGACGGCCATATAGCCAGTCCTTAGAAAGGGATGGACTCCAAATCCCATCTATCTTCTCACCCCTCCACCCCTAGTGCCTCTCATACATCGTAAGGTTGACAATATGTGGCTACGGAAATGCAAGTGAGCCCAACCTCAGACTGACAGATTTCCCACTATGAATTGCAGACCATTTCTCCTCTTCCCAGTAAGCTAGAGAAATATCGTGGTCATTTTCATACACGATGTGACCGTCAAGGACACTGGAAAATTCTCTTAATGTGGAGATTTATCTCAGTGCCCCAACAATTTCAGTAGTTTCGAAAGGAGGGCCAAGCTCCGAGATACCATACTAATAGACCCATTCTTCCCTCAACCTCAGAATCAAATCCTCTACCTACCAGACCCCATCAAACAACCCCACACAACCCTTAGTGTGATGAACCTGGTTTCCCACTGCCAAGAAATTCAAGGTTGAAACAGCTAGAGGTAGGGTCAATACTTGGCAAGATCAATACAAAGATGCATAGCTAAACCATTACAGCCAGTCACCTCCTCCATTTCCCCCAACATTCCCCCTAATTATCCCCCCTCTCCCCTAGCAAAAACCAAACCAGGTCGTCATTTCCAAGGAGGTGAAGAGCCAAGAAATATAATCATTGTCGATTGTAGACCATCTCCAAGTTTGATGTCATTGGTGTCAATGCCTTCCCTTGCCTCTACTCCAGCTTCTTACTCCACAAACACACTCACCAATGTTACCCTCCTATCTACCCTTTGTTTCTATAAAACGTGTCTCTCCATTATCGTATTTTCCACCTTTCCCACCACCCTTACATGTACTCATGCAAAGGGTCACTGCACCCATCGCATTGAGTGTGTGGGTGGTCGTTGTATGTAATTCATATGTACACCTCATTAGTTCCCGTAGGCATTTCCAACCACCGACATGCACCCCGATCAGGGTCAAATTAAAATGATAATATTAAATTAAAATTAAAATATAATATAATTACAATATATATAATATATGTATATATTAATAAAAATTTATTTACAAAAACTCAAACTTAAAGAAAAAATATGTCAACTTTTAAAAATCCATGAACGCAACAAACATGATAAGGAGGAGTTGCTCAACATATGTGAGTTGGAGTCAATTTGGAGGTATAAGAGACGTAAGCTTTATGTATAGAGGAGGAGTAGGAGCAATAAGGAGGAGAAGCTTGATATTAAAAAAATAATCACAACATAAAACCAATATCAAAGGTTGGTGACGATACTGTTATTGGAAGATTTTAAATGTGCGCCAAACAAAAAATGTTGATATTTTAATATTGGGATATCAGAAATTTTTATTGGAAAAAATGCTGAGAGGGTGGGTGAATCAGTATCTTAAAAAAATTACAATAATAATTTTTTTTTTTTTAATTCTGTACTTGACTTTGCAGAACCCAACTCGCATATGTATGGGACTATTGTAAATGAAACTAGTGTATGCTTAGTAAACTTGTAAAACAAAAAATTCTTTATGAGTTAAACTTCAATCAGAATGTAAGAGATTTATTAGACATTTGATAAGTAGTAAGCAGGTGTAGCAAGAATATAATAATCTATCTCACATAATAAAAAAACATTAAAACTAGGATTTAAAGTGGAAACCCAATGTGGGAAAAAATCACCGTTGTGGTCGTCTTAATCTTCAAACTTATTAATATAAAAAACTTATTATAGTCATGTACTAGTGCAGAATCATGCCAATACGTAGGCACCCACCTACTGAAGGCTACAACCTTCACTCCTTCTCCACCTCCTATTGGAAGGGAGTTCCAACCCATTGATTTGATTACTAGCTACTACTGACAGTAAGATTTGACTTCCTTACTGAAGGATCCAACCCTCAGCCACATCTGTGGACGATGTTTCATAAATTTTCACATTGGATCCACCTACCTTAATACATCACAACTTGTAGATCAACTAAAGAAAACACCAACTTAATACAAATAGAACAGTCAGATCACTATAACAAGAACATAGAACTAAACTCAGAATACTAAATCAACACACAAAATCAACTGCAACCCTGATAACTCCACTAGTATAAAATGAGAAATTAGTGATTAGGTGACTAATAAAAATATTCACCACAACTTTTCATAGTGAAATACTACCAAAACTGAGAAATATTATGTGACCGGAACAAAAATGGCTAACATAAATCACTAATTTAGTCCCGGGTTAAAATCTGTGACTATCTAATAATTAATGCAACTAAAAATGGCTAACATGAATGAATAAGTTAGTTTAAGAACCAAAATACAAGTACGTAATAGGTACTACAATAATATGAATGAGTTTTTTTATGTTAGTCATCTTAATTGTGTCAAGAAATCTAAACTTACAAGTTATAGGGGATTGAAAGGTTGTTAAAGATTGGTTGAAAGATTATATTTCCTTAAAAACTTATTCATCCTCACATGGTGTATAGGTGAGGCAACTTTCCATTATTTATCTCTAATAAGTTTTAATTGAAGAAAAAAAATTAATAAAAAATTTTATTTTATGTATCTTTGAAAAATCTATTCGTTGAATCTAATTGGATATAGTTCCAATTCCAAATTAATTTGAAGAGAAATTTTAAATTTTAAAATTATAATATCAAGTAAAAACTACCTTAATTTCATATTAACTTTCCTAGATCCATCTTAACCTCGGATCTATCAAGTGCTCATAGCGATCCAATCTATCGAGGTGCAAACTTTTTTTTCTAGTGCAAAACTTGAGGAAATGTTTACACCTCGAGAGATTGTATCTCTCTCGGAACTTTATAGTTATAGGGTCAATATGGTTATAAGTTTGTTATATAACACTATAAAATATCTATATTTTCATTTGCATCTCTTTTTTATTCCCTCTCTCCATATCACCCCCCAAACATACACACACTCTCTCTCCCTCTCTTCCCCTTCTTTGTTTATCTCCCTCTTCCCCTTCTATCCCTCTCTATCTATATCATTCTCTCTATTCCCTCCTTCTCTACTCTCTCCCTCACTCTCTCTCCATAACTCCCTCCTCACCCCCTCTCTCTGCAACTTTCTCCCTCTATGTTTTTCTTGTTCCCCCCCTCTCCTATCCTCTCCAATTCCATATCTCTCTCCTCATCTCTATCTTCATTCCTCTCTATCCCTTATCTCCCACCTCCCTCTATCTCTACCCCGTAAATCACGCTCCCTCTCCCTTGCTCTCTTCCTTCCAACTCTATCACTATATCCCCCCTCCCTGTCCTTCTCCATCTTTATGTCTCCATCTCTCTCCCTTCCCCTTCTCTCACTATCTCTATCCTCTCCTCTTCTTTCTCTGCCCTTCTCTCCTCTCTCCCTCACTCTCTCTCCATCTCTCCTTATCACTCCTCTCTCTCTCTCCACCTTAATCTCTCTATCTCTTTTTTCTTTCCCCCCTCTCCCCCATTCCAAATCCATCACTCTCTCTCTCTCTCTTCCTTACTGTTTCTCCCTATCTCCCACCTCACTCTCTGCCCCCATCAATCTCTCTTTCTCTCTGTCTCTGCCCTCCAACTTTTTCGCTATCTCCCTCCCTCTTCGCCCCCTCCCAAAATCTCAGTTAAATTTGATCACATTGTATTTTTTTTAAGAAATTATCTAAATTAGAAAAAATTAATTGGTTGTAAAATATTAAAGCTATATTTTGGATCAATCATGTGAAAGAAAATAAAATAATGAAAAACTATAAAAAATCATGCACTATATTTAACCTATTATATTTAGTCAATTTGCTTGCTCTCATCCCTTGGATCCTTAAATAATATGGATCTATGGTGGTTATCACCTGTCATGTGTTTTAAGCATCCGCTGTCAATGTACCATTGATTTTCTTGTCCTTCTGAAAACAATGTTATGCCACAAATTTCAAACTGTAACTCCTTCCTTTTCCATACCTTAGAATTTGTTGATATTTTCTATTTTGGATATGTTATCTATAATGTGTTCCTGCATTCAAATTATTCATGTCCAAAGATATTGCAAATAGATAACTAAATTTTATATTTAAGAAGTGGGAAGTTATTATAAGTGTTCTTATTGACTCCTATGTCATTCCTTTGTTTTCTTACCTCTCTAGTCATGATAGTTTTGTATGCAACACATTGAGCAACCTTATGACCAAAATTATGACATGAGAAACATTGTCCATTAAAGAAGAAATTTATGTCATCATAAGGTCTTCTCGTGTTGTTTACTTTTTGAGTGGTGCTTCTTTTCTTATTCATCCTTGGATTAGAGTGACCATGATTTACGTATGGAATGCCCTTATTCTTTTGCTGAGGACTCAATCTTTATTGACTAGTTTTGTATCCATTTAAATAGCTTCGAGACTTTTCTATTTGATATGTTTCTCCAATGTATCCAAGACCTATCTTCGTAAGAGGAGTGCATTGTACCTTGATAATTTCATCTAATGTTTCAGATCCTTTAGAAAATATAATATTCATAATTTTTATTTTCTCAAGTTCCTTTCTTTAACATACTACTTCTGTTATGAAACCAGCTCAAGAAAAGATAGAAAAGATAGATCAACGCCTTAGAATTCAGCCTCTTCGAGGGGGCAACCTCCTTTACATTACATAAATGAACAATTCTTGGATGATTCAAATGACAAAACCTCCTTTCTATATATAGGAGTCTAAGGAGTCACAATATAATCCAGCCGACCTAACAATAATAATATAAAGCCACAAAAATAACAATAGAGGGATTCTATGGGGCACAGAAATAACAATATGGGGGTAATAGGGGCACAACAATATAAATAAGGGGTATAACTACAATAGTAATGGGGTAATCACTAGTATTATAGGGACCCAACATGCCCCTCTCCTTCAAAAAAGTGTTGTCCTCAACGCTTGAGTAGTTCTGGATACTTCTGCATAAAATTCTCATCCTCCCATGTGGAATCTTCAGCGGATAAGTTCTTCCACTTGATAAGATACTCTGAAATTGATCGATTTCGTAGCTGTCGAGTTCTTGTTTCTGTGACTGCTTCTGGTTCCAATATAATTTTTCCTTCCTCGTCAAGTTCTGGCAATATTGTTTGAATTGGGAGCTTGTCACCTATAACCTTCTTTAAACATGAAACATGGAAAACTGGGTGCAATCGAGAAGCTGCAGGAAGCTCCAATTTGTATGCCATAGTACCAATCTTTTGCAACACCTTGTACGGACCATAATACTTTGGTGATAATTTATTATCCTTCTTAGCTTGCTTTAGGGACATTTGCTTATATGGTTGTAGCCGTAGGAATACCCAATCACCTACATCAAAACTTCTTTCACTGCGATGTTGATCTGCCTGTTGTTTCATTCTATTTTGTGCCAACACGAGGTTATCCTTTAAGAGTTGGAGGACTTGTTGTTGATGTTCGATGTGATGTTCCACTGCCTGAACCTTAGAATTTTCTCTTAAATATGATGTGATGGATGGTGGTTGATACCCATAAAGTGCCATAAATGGGGTCATTTTTGTTGCTGTATGGAAGGAAGTGTTATACCACCATTCAGCCAGAGGCAACCATTTGACCCATTGTGTCTGTTTATCAGATACAAAGCAACGAAGATATCCTTCCAAACATTTGTTTACTATCTCAGTTTTCCCATCAGATTGAGGATGATAAGATGAGCTATGAGCTAACTGAGTACCAAGACAAGAAAATAATTCTGTCCAAAAATTTCCAGTGAAAATGGGATCTCTGTCACTTACAATAATCTTTGGGTTTCCATGTAGCTTTTGAACTGTTTCCATAAATGCAGTAGAAACTGTACTGGCTTTAAATGGATGTGATAATGCACAAAAGTGTGCATACTTGGTAAGTCTGTCAACTACCACCATGATGACACTCTTTCCCTCAGACTTGGGTAAACCTGTGATAAAATCCATTGAAACCTCCTCCCAACGTTGGCTTGGAATGGATAAAGGTTGTAATAGACCCGGTGTCTTAATTGTTTCAACTTTATTTTGCTGGCAAACCAAACATTCCGCCACAAACTTTTGAATATCTGATTTAAGGCCATCCCAAAAAAATTCCTTCTTAACCCTGTGGTAAGTTTTTAAAAATCCTGAGTGCCCTCCTAAGGGAGAAGTGTGCAATTCCATAAGAATCTTTTGTTTTAGCTGGGAATTCTTACAGAGGTATAAGCGATCTTTGTACCATAACGAATCATTTTTCCAGCTAAATGTATCAGAAGTACTGGAATCTTGTTGTAGCTTTCGAATAAGTGCCCACACTTCTTCGTCATTCTTCCATTCCTCCCTTGCTTCGTTTATCCAATCTGGTTGGATAATAGAAATGGCACACAACAATGCTTCCACATCCTCATCCTTTCTTGAGAGTGCATCTGCCACCACATTTTGCTTCCCTTTTTTGTAGATGATTTCAAAGTCATAACCCAACATCTTTGTGACCCACTTTTGTTGCTCTTCAGAGGATAATCTTTGTTCTAAAAAGTATTTAAGGCTATCATGATCCGTTTTTACCTTGAAGTGTCTTCCCATTAGGTAGGGTCGCCATTTCTTAAGTGCATGGAGTATTGCCAACATTTCCTTCTCATAAATAGCTTTGCTTAAAAACTTTCCCTTGATTGGACGACTTTCAAAAGCAATGGGTCTTTCATCTTGCATTAGAACAGCACCAATTCCATTTCCTGAAGCATCACATTCCACAATAAAGGTTTTTGTGAAGTCCGGTGTAGCTAAGACCGGTGCTTGGCACATTGCCTCTTTAAGATGTTCAAAGGCCTTTGTTGCTTCCGGAGTCCATGAAAATGAATCTTTCTTCAATAATGTTGTTAGAGGTGCTGCTATTCTCCCATAATTCTTAACAAACTTGCGATAATACCCTGTCAACCCAAGAAATCCTCGCAGATGCTTTATGGATGTGGGGATTTTCCATTCCTTAATGGCTTTAATTTTGCTAGGGTCTACCTTAACTCCTTCATGAGATACAATATGACCCAAATATTCCACCTCCTGGACTCCAAAGAAACATTTGGATCTTTTTGCATATAATTGTTTCTCCTCCAATAGTTGTAGCACCCTGTCAACATGTTCAACATGATCCTTCCAAGACTTGTTGTAGATTAGTATATCATCAAAAAATACTAACACAAATTTTCTAAGGAATGGTTTGAAAATTGAATTCATCAAACCTTGAAATGTTGAAGGTGCATTGGTAAGGCCAAAAGGCATGACCAAAAATTCATAATGACCCTCATGAGTTCTAAATGCCGTTTTTGGAATGTCTTCAATCTTCATTCTGATTTGATGATATCCCGAACGAAGATCCAACTTGGTGAAGTAAATTGATCCATGCAATTCATCCAGTAATTCATCAATAACAGGAATGGGGAACTTATCTTTAATAGTGAGCTTGTTGAGCTCCCTATAATCTGGACACATGCGCCATGATCCATCCTTCTTGTGCACCAATACTACTGGAGCTGAGAAAGAACTTTGACTCGGTTGAATTATACCAGCCTCTAGCATTTCTGCAACCATACGTTCAATTTCACTTTTTTGGACATAGGGATATCTGTACGGCCTGATGTTTGGAGGAACACTTCCTGGAATCAGATGAATAGCATGATCATGATCACGCATAGGTGGGAGACCTTTGGGAGTCTCAAATACCTTGGAATGATTGTCCAAGACTTTTTGGAGATCTGGAGAAATAGATGATTCCAATGTGGAAACATCTAGCGAACATAATTGTGCAATTACACCTCTTTGCTCCTTTTTTAGAAGCTTTGTCATACCATTAGAGCTGATTATCTTTCCTGGTTTCCCTGCAATACCCCTTAATTCAACTTCCTTTCCTTCTGCAGAAAATTTGATGAAAAGTTCTTGAAAATTAAAAGCTATTGTACCCAAGGATTGTAGCCATTGGACTCCTAGTACAACATCAGCACCTCCCATTGGAATGGAAAGCATTGGGCTAGTCAATACATATTCTCCCATGGATAGCTTGATATTATGGCACTTTCCAGAGCAATTTATTGTTCCTCCATTTGCAATCATCACTTGACACTCTGGTGCTGGATATAGGAAGCAATTCAATTCTTTTGCTACCCTACAATGAATAAAATTGTGGGTGCTTCCTGAATCAATCAACACTATTACCTTTTTCTTCTTGATTTGTCCTTCTATCTTGATGGTTTGAGGAGTGGTAATTCCCGCCAATGCATTACAAGATATGGTCGGATTTATTTGTTCTTCATCTAGGCTTTGTTCCTGGAGTATATCTTCTTCTTTTGACCTTTCTTGCTCCTTTTCTTCTTCCTCTTCACAATCTATGTAGAATAATTTCTTCTCAGCACACTTATGACCTTTAGTGTATTTGCTATCACAACTGTAACAAAGCCCTTTTGCTCTTTTTTCTTCCAATTGTTGTGGTGTCAACCTTATAGGTTGTGGAAGACTAGGGGCAACAACACTTCCGTCTTTATAGTTGTGAGTGGTATGCTTCCTGGTTGCCATAATTTTGCTTTCCATTTTTCTTGCTAACCTGAATGCCTTCTCTAATGAATCAGGTTCCCAAAGGCGAACATCATGTTGGATATTATCCTTTAAAGACCCTATGAACACATCAATCCTATGCTCCTCTGGAATATCTTTTACCCTTATGTTCAATTTTTGGAACTCCTCAATGTGCTCCATTATTGAACCCTTTTGTTTGAGACTTATCAATTGGCTAAAAAAAGTGTTGCTTTTTGTATCTTCATAATGTGCTATCAATTCTTCCGTAAAAATTGCCCAAGTGATAAATTGTTTACGAGAGCAAAGCCATTGATACCATACAAACTGATTTGGTTCCAAATATACAGTTGCCATACGTACCTTTTGTGCGTTTTGCACATTATTGAGATCGAAGAATTGCTCCATCTGTAATATCCATGTGGCGGGATCCTTGCCATCAAACTTCCTCATATCGATTTTTGGAATATGGTGATTCTTCGATCCAACATTAGCATCTATGGAATCATGATTAACATTTCTTTTGTTTTCATCATGAGTTTCCTTTACTACCTTTTCACCATTAGTGACCCTTTCTTGTAGCAACTTCTTCAATTCTTCCATGTCTGTCTTCATATCTATCTTCAAATCTGCCATGTCTCTCTTCAAGTCTGTCTTCGAATCATCCATCTTAGCTTCCATGCCCTTTATCTTAGATTCCACACCATTTATCTTAGATTCCACGCCACTTATCTTAGCTTCTGTTAGCTTTTGTGAGCGTGACATTTGTTGCACTTGTTCTTGTAATTTTGATATATCATGTAGCATTTCTTCCTCTTCTTCATGAGTCATGCTAGAGCTTTCAGGTTCCTTACTAGGTGTTTGCATTTTCTTTCCTCGGGGCATCAGTTACCGATAATAATGCTTTACTATGCCCTTTGAATTCCGTTAAACCAAGCTTACACAAAAATTAAAAAAAAAACTACACACCTTTTTTCACTTTATAGAAGCCTGATATTGAATCTGATGTATCTCTGTAATTTCAGATCATCCAGTTCTAAAATTGCTACCTGTAGTAGCCTTCTGCGTCCTCTTTCCAATGCCACAAGTCTGAGCCAAATTGGATTCTCCAAGGAAGAGTTATGTGAAATCTCCCACAGTGACTTGCTTTTAGACTGGTTCAGTAGAGCGAACTTGTACGACGTGCCACGAGTCACTGTTTCAACCTTTGAATCTAAAGAACACACACAAGAAACTACATTCCGTCCTCTTTTTGTACCGTTTTACGAAATTTCAATCCGATCCTTAGAGAGAGAGTTATGACAATTTTCCCCCGATCACCTGTTTTGAATGTAATTCAGGAGTCTGCAAATAGGTCAACTTCCTCAGATCATATCTCCCACAATATCATGCAAAAAGCTCTGCAATTCGGACCCAAGGTTCAGCGCCAATTCTTCTCAAATGGGTTTTTTTTGCGACTTCTGAAACGTCACAGAAAAAAATTATAGCGAAAATGCCACGATGACCTGTTTGGAGCAGCGAAACCCTAGAATCCAAAGCTCTGATACCAAATGTTATGAAACCAGCTCAAGAAAAGATAGAAAAGATAGATCAACGCCTTAGAATTCAGCCTCTTCGAGGGGGAAACCTCCTTTACATTACATAAATGAACAATTCTTGGATGATTCAAATGACAAAACCTCCTTTCTATATATAGGAGTCTAAGGAGTCACAATATAATCCAGCCGACCTAACAATAATAATATAAAGCCACAAAAATAACAATAGAGGGATTCTATGGGGCACAGAAATAACAATATGGGGGTAATAGGGGCACAACAATATAAATAAGGGGTATAACTACAATAGTAATGGGGTAATCACTAGTATTATAGGGACCCAACAACTTCACATTCTAAATTCTCATTATGCTTTTCCTTTTCTATCGGTTGTTTCTTCAATGTATCTATGGTTACTTTGTTTTCTTCCTAGAAAAGTTTGAGTTGAGTAATTTCTTCAAAGAAATCTTTTTCCTCTAAAGCATCCACAAATTTATCATTAGACTCGTTAGTACTTTTCTTAAAATCCATGAGCAATTTTAAGATCTTGATTAGATTCTCCTTCTTCACTATTTGAAAAGCCATCACTATCTTCATGAGTAGAAAAACATCTTCTATTTTCAAATCATCTCCTACTACCTTTTGCAGTATCCTTTCCTTTGTCATGGTTGTCTTTATGATGAAATTTAGCAACATATTGGCCAACTTTACCACAAGAAAAAAATGTGAAAGGAAGCTTACCTCTGAACCTTCTTGTGCCCAGTTCAAGTTTCTTTACAAAGTTCACCTCATCTTCTTCTAGTATATATCCTGATTCCTTGTGTTCTTCCTTTGATTTTCCTTTTGCAGATGTTTTAGATGCAACTTTTCTTATTTTTGATGGACCTCCTTTCATCATTTAAAAAGCACTCAAGATTCCATGAATTTGAACAATAGTAAGAGTGTCAAGATCCCACTTCTCTTCAATGGTAGACACTTTTGACTCAAATTTAGGAGTTAGAGATCTTAATCATTTCTCTACTAATATAGTTTCCTTTATTTATCCACCCACATTTTTCAAGAAATTTACAATCTCATCTATATGTGGAAAGAAACTAACAATACTTTCATCATTATGCATTTTGAGAGTTTCATATGGAATTCTGAGAGTTTGGAGTTTAATGCCTTTTACCATGGTATGGCTTTCATATCCTTGAATGATTATGTCCCATATTTATTTTGATGTGTTTAACCACATAACTTTGAACAATTCTGATTCTGTCATACTTCCCAATAATGCATTGACAACTTTGGCATTGGTTTCATACATCTTCTTTTCTGTTGCATTTGTAGGAATTGCGGTTGGATAATTGTAACCTCCTTCAAAAAGTTTCCAAATATCTACTCGAAGGGACTGAAGATAGGATCTTATTATTGTCTTCCAATATGTTAAATTATCTTCATTGAAGAGTGGTGGTCTGATAGATGTTGTTCCATCTTCATTGCTCATCTTGGGACATTTTCCTTCAAGCGATCAAGCTCCTTTTGAAGGACCTACTCTGATACCAATTGTTGGGGAAGATACTAAGAAGGGGGTGAATTAATATTTCAAAAAAATCACAAGAATAATTTTCTTTTCTGAAATAAGTACATGACTTTACTGAACCCAACTCGCATTTGTACATGACTGTTGTAAAATAAACTAGTGTATGCTTAGTAAACTTGTAAGACAACTAATTCTTTATCTCTTAAAATTAAAGAGGAATGTAAGAGAATTATCAAGCATTTGATAATAAGAAAGTAAGTGAATTATGAACATAATAAACTATCACACATAAGAAACAAACATGAACAACAGGATTTAATATGAAAACCCAATGTGGGAAAAAGCCATCACTTTTATTGTCTTAGTCTTCAAACTTATTAATATAAAAAACTTCTTACATTCTTGTACTAGTGTAGAATCATGGCAGTACACAAACACCCACCTGCTGAAGGCTATAACCTTTACTCGTTCTCCAGCTCCTATTGGAAGGGAGCTCCAACCCCACAATTTGATTACTAGCTACTATTGGCATGAAGCTTTGACTTCCCCACTGAAGGTTCCAACCCTCAGCAAAATCTATGGACCATGTTTTATAAATTTTCACAGTGGATCCACCTACTTTAATACATCACAGCTTGTAAATCAACTGAGCCAAGGAAAAACTTAATTCAAAGAGAAGAGTGAGATCATTATAACCAGAAAATAGGATTGAACTCAGAATACTGCATTAATACAGACAGCCAATTTCAATCCTAATCATTCATATGCCAACATGTATACGCTTCTTCACTTAAGGAGACCCGTGTGTATACAAGCTTTTTTGTAGAGAGACCTATGTACAGATTTGAATATACTAAAAACTGTAATTGAATGACACACAAAGTTGGCTAGAGTTATTCTGAAATATCTTGTTAAATTACAAAACCCTCATACAGTTGGAAACATCAATAATCTTTTCAACCAATCAACATGTAACCAAATTCTACTTCATCATTCAATCAATTCTATTTCAGATATTATCAGACAACCCAGATCGACATGAGGACAACATTAACAAACAACAGATATACAACAACACTGATCAATTTGATCGGTCATTTATGAATAGAAACCATTCCTTCATGTATGTGACTTTAAGAAAAGAGCACGTGTGTATAGGTGACTTCACAGAGACTAACCTGCATACAAATCTGCAAAATTTGACCTAAAATTGTAAAGGTCTTCAGAACTTCAGAAAGACCTAGATCATAATATTTAGAGATGAAAACATCCTTCAATACTTAGATCTAGTCAACCCATGAGAATATCATACAATGGGGATTCATTTTAGGTCTCATGATCCTGATCCATTATCGTATTCGTCGGTGCATAATTATTTTAGATCTATGTGTCAACTATATCAAGACAAACAAACAATATGAGAGAGGCCACTTACCATTTAATCAAAATTACAGACAAAAGTTCCTTTAAATCCCCTCAACCATTACCATATCGTTGATTCTTTGAAGACTGTTCCAACACTTCCCATAACTTCTCCATGATGTATTGAAGGATATCTGCATACAGAGAAACAAACAAACGATCAAAGCATCTAGTAGATCGAATGAAACATAAATGAACTAATTAACTCAAAATATATTGTCATTTGAATCAATAACCAATCATATCCTATGTGGATGATCAAGGAATCCCACAAATAATATCAGAGAAGACAGAATTGGAAAAGGACATTTCCTTTAATATTAATAAAATGGAGAACAAACCTACAACCTCAAAGCCTTGATGTTACAAGCCTCTTCTCACAATATCCAACCCTGTCCTTGGATGAATAGCCTCCTAGACTTATCTCGATAGCATAAACCTACCTTCAATAGTCCTCCTTAGTCCTTAGGTCTATGTTAGATTTATAGGCCAAAATGGGAAAGTTTGAGATCCATTTTCCAAGGGATGAGATCCACAAATGGTGGGATAGGGGTTCCACAAAGAGATGGAGGTAGCTCCATGATGGGAGCGATCAGGGCTGAATAGGAATCAATTCGAATCTTGTTAATAGGGAAAGATTCAACTAACAATTCTTCTAGTTTTTATTTTTTATTTTTAGTTGTGTTAAGTCATTTTCACAGGCCGCGTTGTAAGACAGAGCGAACTTATGCATAGTTTCTATTGGAATTTTTTCGTATGCATAGAAATGGACCAGGTAACTCTGTAGGAAGCCAAAATTTAGTTCTTGAGCCTTGGGATCCAAGAATTTCATTCTATTTGGCATTTTTTAGATTATAGCCTTACAATGGGGTCATTTGGAACACATTGATGGATATCAACAGATCCAAACTGATGGTCATTTGCCTGATGTGACAAAGTTACTTGTAACATATTCCCCCCTAAGGTGGAAAGTCATAAGAGATGTCTTGATGACTGAAGTGATTTATCATGCCAGGGTTTGGATTAGAGACTACAGTCTAGGACCTAAAAAAATTAATCAATTGTTACAATGCAAATAGATAATCGTCGCTGAGGTAGGCTCCCAATACTCAAAGTATAAATGTCTCAAAGAATCAATTCATCTAAAGCTCCATGTCAGAAAATGATATAGTATTGATACATACATTAGTATATATATGCTAATAGTCATGAACATTTAATAACTCCATGTAGCTCGGATGGATGAAACTAGATGCAGGGTCTCAATCTCCATCTCTCAATTCGTAGTACAAATCTATCCATGCGATTGAATGTCTCATAGTCGAACATGGTAGAAACCAGTTGATTATCAATCAATGATGTCAATGATTAACAAGTGTGAGAGAAACCACCCATAATGAAAACGCCACTCTAGGTACTTCCATTATAACTGATGAGGTGGAAATAGATGTGATGATTTTGAACACTCATAGAATCATTTGTCGAAGGTCAGTGATGATAACCTATCGTTGAAGGCAAGAAACTTTCCATTAAGGCATGTAGGATGTAAAGTACTGAAGGTTTATAAATGATCATGGTGCATATTAGTGGCCACCTACCTATTCCACTTGGACCCCCAACATTATTTCTTTTAGTATTTCAGCTTCCTTAATTGTAGCACAATTTTCTATTTTTGGCAGTTTTTTGGGCCGGAGCCGTTTTGAGGCCCTAAATGAAGTTTTTTGGGGAAATCACTGATAATATTTATGAATTTTTAACATGGTAGTCATGCTTACTAGTTGTATTCCTTAGAAAAATCTTTCTAAAGAGGTATCATACGCATCAAACAGATATCGTATGCCAAAGTTACGACCCCAGGAAGTTGATGTAACAATTTACTGCAATAGGGCCCGTGGTTTGGTGTTTCATCTCCTAGGGTTAGTTTTTTGGATGCTTAGGGTTTCCAATTGCCTCTAAATAATAAATAGGCACTTTAGAATTATTGTGATATAGTTCAGAGGCATGTAGCTACCATATCTCTTCTCAAAGATAAGCTACCATCGCCCGAGCTAGTCTTATTTCTGTTCTATTTGAAAGAATATTTCAATATTTGATATTAATGAAATGAAGTGTTGTTTCTACTGAATCTTTGTATTTATGGTCATATCTATAATTTTTTGTGTTCTCATTTAAATTTGGATGAGTGGTATCAGAGTGGTCTACCCTTTATTTATTTTCTTTGCATGTCCCCAACGAGGTTCGAATATAATGAGTTAGGGCTTGAACTAGTCGAAGCTTTGCAAGACCAGCTTCATAAATCTTCATGGCCTCCCATGGGGGAAGAAAATAAAGATGAGGGAGCAGGATACCCTATCAAAATATTTCTCAAGGAAGCCCTCCAAAAACAATGAAACATTACGATGGAAAACCTTTCCCAGATCCTTCAATGGTTGCCCACCGGGAGGACATCCAACAGTCACTCTGGTGGTGCCACTCCTTTTAACGTACAAGTAACATTTGAAATTCCCATATTTGAGGGCCAAATAGATGCAGAAAACATAAATAAATGGTTAAATTTTCAAGAAGTATTTTTTTGTTTACTATTTTTCAGCTTGGAAAATATTTCTTTTTCTCTTCTCAAAGCTACCCCGCACGTCAAGGACTGGTGGGAGACCTACTATGAGCAAATGGATGAAAGTACACCTTCGCTTCTTTTAGCCACACCCACTTGGAATTTTTGCTGGGATGCCATCAAGGAGCAGTACTACCATGTCGAGAGCTATGAGCATAAGTACAAGTTTTCCACACTACCATAGGGAAGGGACCAAGACATGCGATGTTTACCAATCTCTTTCATATCCTTCACATGAAGTTGGGTATCGATGATTATGAGAAACACTTGGTACTCAAGTATATGACTACCTACGAAGGTACATCCAGGATTATATGGAGTTCCTGGACATCTCCTCACCAGACATGGTGTACTGATATGCTATCAAGATCAAGCAAAAGCTTAAACCAAAAAGTGAGACTTTGGACGTATGAATCCAAGGCATGTAAGAGGTACCCCCAAACCATAGAACAAAGCACAAAGACAAGGTAGGATGGCCCAGGAAAAACCACCCAATGATGAAGCAAATAAAAGCACCGTGAAGCTGAACAAGAACACGAGAAAGTGGTGTGAGTTCCATAAGAGCTCCACTCACAACACAAGTCAGTGTCACGTCATGCAGTCACTAGTGCCCAAGCTTAAGGATTCTGAATCAGATGCATATTCTGACATTGAGTCAGAATGTGAAAAGGGGAATGAAAAAGGGAAGAAGATTATCGATGCAGATCCCAATGCCATCGTTTCCACCAACGAGTTTCAGAAGGAGGAACCTAAAGATCCAAAGGAAGAGGAGTGCCTCTTCCTGTCCTAGATGTGGGTAAAGGTTTCCCCACTACAATTCATTGTCGATAGAGGGAGCCAAAATAACCTCATTTCAGTGAAGGTTGTGAAGTCATTGGCCTTATCGACCACAATACACCCACAACCATACATTATCGGGTGGCTTCACCAAGGATGTGATATTCACATTAGCTGACTGTTATAGACATATTTGGGCACATAAACCCCAAACTTATATGTCGATATATTAGGGCTCATCAAACCCTAGAAGATTTCTTTCATACCCTAAAGGAACATAGTCATCTGAATACATCATTCTCCAAAAATACAATCTAAGAAACCATCTAGAAATTTCCTACATTGAACCATACTGACTGCTCCACTGGAAAAGTGCGATGCATACTGAGTGGTACACTACCAGAATGTGATGCATACTATTTAGGCCTTCTATAGGGTGTGATGGGCGAGGATGTACAAATTTCTGAGATAGTTTGTTAGTTTGTTTCTCAAGGAATCTTCTAGAAACTTTTCCTATGCCACTTGCCTCTCTGAATTCACCCAACGATGAATAAGAGAACTAGGAAAACATCTCTAATTCTCCTCCCTTGTGGAACCAATTGTAACAAGTGGAATGACACTCATCAAGCCCCATGGATGACTCACACCATTGAAAACATCTATAAAAGGATCTCCCATCCAAGAGATCTGGGGGCAGGAATGTTGTGAATTGCAAGTAAGTGTTGATAGTTTGTAATTGAGGAGAGAACATTGTATTGTTGTTGGAGTGATATTGCTATTTGACGAGGTGAAGAAGGATTGAAGCTAGGAGGATTGCACTGGATAAGACAACTGGGTTGTAATTCTCCTTTCTATTAATAAATCTCTTCACGTTTTCCCCCATATCATTGTGCAATTGTGAATACTATAAGTTTATTATATATCTGATTCTGTAATGTTTATGTTGTAATAGATCATGATGCTTTGACAGTTCTTTATTGCTATACTTGTACAAGTACTCTCCAAAGGGAGGACTTTTAGGATCTACCAAAGCAGAGATAGATCAAGCAAGAGATTAAGTGGAAGCTCCAAGTTGGTTCCACTATCTTTCTCTTATCTGTTATACATAGGAAAGATCATTGAATTTCTTTAAACTGTTGTTTCTATGGTAGCTACCAAACCTAGAGGGCTAGCATTCTTTAGGAATAATAGTTTTTCCAGGAACACTGACAGTGCCACCTTCCATACAACATCAAGCCCTTCGCAGATGATGTATTATGTGAAGTTGCTCCTCTTGATGTTTTGGATGTATGATTAGGCCAACCATACTTGTGGATGTGATATGTTGTGTATGAGTCAAGACCTCACATTGTTATTGTTACCATGGGAAATAAGTTGTAGACGATACCAAAGATAGCACCACCTACCACCATCTCTTTGGTTACTTTAAGACAATCAAGTAAGCTGATTTCAAAAACTGGAATTTTTTTTTTTTTCCTGAGGATATGCCCTCAAGGAAGGAAGAAGAAGGTGGCCATGACCTCCAAACAAAGCCCCTCCACATGACAAAAATAAAGGGACAAGGCTGTGGAGGAGCATGAGGACATATTTACCTCCCCCGCAAGGGTTCCTCTGAAATGTCACGTCAAGCACTCCATCGATCTACCCCTAGGTGCATCATTGCCCAATGGACCAATCTATCAGTGCTTTATTCTGGACAATGGTGAAATCAAGAGGCAGATTAGGGAGATGCCATAGAAAGGTCACATCTGGCCAATTTCATCACCCTATGGGAGATTGATTGTGTTGGTATAGAAGAAGGATGGGACTTGGAGACATTCTATCGACTATTGCTGGGTAGCGGAAGCCCTGTGCAACGATCAAGAGGCTAAGAGCCCACAATTTTGAGTAAAATCAGGGTAAAGACTCTGCGAGATGTGAAGAGAATGGTTTGTAATAAGTCAAAGTCAAAGGGGTAGTCCGCCCAAAAATAATGTAAAGAAATGTAAGAAGAATTAGCGCGCCCATGGATCGTGGTCCATGGAGAGGTATAAATAGAGAAAGGCTCTATGGGTAGAGTAGCTAAGTTTTTCGGATAATCTTAAGATTTGATATGTAATTGGTTGTTGACAGAAGCAGTCTAAAAGCATCTGTAAGTCCAAGTAGAGGGTTTGGGTAGAGGATAGAGGCTCTGTAGCTGTGTGTGTAGAGGCCTGGAAGAGTCCGCAACTGTGTGCGCAAACCCCTGTAGTTGAGTGCGCAGTGAAGATCTGGTTGTACTAGTGTGAAGTGGAAATAAAGATAAGTTCATTCTGAAATATATTTGTGATCTCTAAATTATCGTGAATCTTGTAATTTTTATGATGAATAAATCTATTTTTCTCTATGCGCATTGATTATTGAATACTTGTGAATCTAGCTTTAATCATAATAAGCGAACTTAATAAAAGTGGTAAATGTTTTCTACAAGACCATTTTAAAGTAGATCTGAGTTGCAATACTTTATCGTCTAGAGTAAATCTGTAGAACTGAGCGAGGTGTTCAGAATCGGTGCAAATACAGTACAACGTGAAACTGTAGAGCAGAGCGCAAACCCTCCAAACCGCATTTGGACATCCCAAGGGTGCGAAAACCTAGTTCCAGCACCGTCCCCTGCTACCTTGGGTTAAACCTTCGTCCACGCTTCACAGTCTATTGCCAAAAGGGCTGGTAGCTACGTGATTTTCTTGGCTAAATAATTTTTTCGAACCTAGGTGAGGCCCATGTAAGCCAACAAATGCTTCGGTTTCCAATACAGGGATCTGCCTAAGGGGTGTCTGATGTGGGAACACTGGAACCCTACAAAGAAGGATGTTGAAGGGTGGTGGGATCTGAAACTCCACGAGTTTACAGTTTAGGAAAACAGATACTCGCAAGTATCAGAAGAATATTGGCTGGACCAGTATATATTCACAGATATTCATGAGATCTTTTTTGCATCATTTTAGGTAGAGTTGTACGAGTGGATTGAAAGGCTAGCTGACAGCTTGGGAAGGTGTAGATTGGACCAGCCTATTGTGTGGACCCCGAAACTGGTGCACAGGCTAGAAGCCACCAAGGATAAAATTCCACGCATAGTAGATCACTGGTTCGATTGGGTAATAGGAGGATTTATCACTGAGTTCGTGATAGATACTATCGTGAATTATAGCAAAGTGGAAAGGTGGTTTCTTAAAGGAGCTCGGGGTAGGTATATCAAATCATTAAATACTTTGATTAAGATGTCGTTATGTGAAAAATAGATTATGCACGTTTATTGATGTCTGGAGTAATGCGGAGTGGAAGAGGTTACCACGGAAGGGGAGGAGTAGAAAATAGTCCTTTAGCATCCATTTCCCAGGAAAGCGAGGAGGAGCTCACGAGGTTCTCACCAGGAAGTGCAATCCAATTGATCATGGAGTGCTTCCCACTGATACCACCTCCATCCATGCCACCATCTCCTTCATGTACTTCGAAGCTGTCCACACCAAATCTAACCACACCTCCTCCACCACTTCTACCAAAAGTTGAGATGATGAGTGCAATCAAATTACCAGTGTTTAAGGGTGTGGGGAATGAAGAACTAGGATGATTCTGGTTTGTGATATGATCTCTATGGGATGCTCAAGGCATTACAAATGATAACATCAAGAAGGCCACATTAGTTAGTGCACTACAGGACCACGTACTGACGTGGTACCTAAAATACTCAACTGACCATCCGAATGAGGTAATAGTGGCAATCCAGGATGCAGTAAATAAAGAGTTCGGCTAACCAAAGTCTGAAACCTAGTTGGTTATTGGATTCAAGGAGATCAAAATGTTGCCGAGTGAAACTCCGTGGGACCTAGACCAAAGGTTAAAGAGTAATATTCACGAAGCTAACATGACCTTAACAGATGCATAGCATTGCATGTAGTTTTTGGCATCATTGACACCACACCTGAGCATGGATCTTTCACAACAAAATATCTCAACCCAGGCTGAGGCACTAGAGACAACAATGAGGTTACACGAGACCCCAATACCAGATCTAGGGTTGGGAGTTCAGCAAATCCACATGCAACTTCAAAACTTGAGTTTAGAAATGCAAAGCTTGAAGCAAGAAAGAGTATCCTGACCAGAGGTACGTACGGAGTTAGGCTGTATTAAATGCAAGTGCCAAGCACATGATAAGGACCATTGCCCTGTCTTCATGAACTATCTGGTGAGGGGAGGCCCGATGCCATTAAAAGTGGAGGTACAAGCAAGACCGAGTGCCACGCCTATGCTTTGGTGTGCGATTTGTCAGGTGGGTGGGAAACATGCAACAATTAATTGCCACCTATTGAAAACCTATACCCAGACCCCGCAGTAGTTGTATTGCAACTTTTATCGATCGGTGGCACACGATGAGAAAACGTGTCGAAGTTAGGACTTAATGATGGAAAGAACCTCATCTTATCGAACGAAGACTGAAGTGCGGGGAGGATTTCAAAGGAACGTCTGAGGAAGAGGAATGGGGCCTGGGTGGGGCCACGGATAGCTAATCTGTTATAATTGTGGTGGGCAGGGACACTAGACTCGTGACTACACTAACCCAACTAGGACTTCGTGCCCCTATTGTGAGTAGTTTGATCATGAAATGGTAAACTATCCAGCCTTAATTTCCCAAATGCGCAAAAAGGGAGTACTCCAATCTCCACCAACCCAGAATATCCACATGATACGATGAGAACCTCTCGAAGAGGATCCCAATATAAATATGGTACTAAGAAGTAGCGCAACTATAGGAGGTAATCCGCAAGAGGAATGTGTTGAAGGTGGAAAGGGGAGCGACACACCTACAAAGGAACATGACTCTGAGCTGGAACAAGGGAGGATGATGCTGAGGGAAGCTCAGCGGAGCTTCACGAAAGCTTCTACCTTGAGTAGGATGGATCAAACGGAGTCGGGCTTGGACCCCTCCATGATTACTACCTTTCTTGAAACCTGCATGAAACTACTACATGATAGTAAGGTCATTCAAGGGCTGCAAGAGCTGATCACGAGGTGCGCTAGATCCAACAAAACATAAGTAGTCTGGAAAATAGGAAGGCATGCTCTGTGCACCAGACGAGAGATGAGACTGACAGTGCAAATCGATGAATATGAAATGGATCAGGTCATCTTTGACTTAGACTTGGATGCGAACGTATTACCTAAAAAAACATGGGAGCGCATGGGCAAACTTGCACTGCAATGGTCTCCAATTCAGTTGCAAATGGCCAACCAGCAAAAGATCTTACCAATGGGTCGACTGCAATGAGTGTGACCATGGATATTGACAGTGTAAGTACATAGACCAATTTCAAAGTCATAGAAATTGTTCATGATAGTAACCCTTACCCTACATTGCTCGGAATTAAGTGCGCAATGGATATGAAAGGGATCATTAACTTGAAAAGGTGGAAGATGATGTTAAAGAAAAAGTCACTAAGAGTAGTAGTTCCGTTGGACCCAACAGAAGGAGAATGCTACATTGAACTTATGCATGACGACGAAAGTGACAATGAACTAGATTAAATTTATCAAATAACTGCGCAGGACCAATGTCAGGTGCACCCCGCGAATAGTGGGAGAACCTCGTGGGAATGCGATAGCACCTGGACAATGGATTCTGATGAGGAGACTAAGTGATGGCAGAACCATTTGTAGGAAGTTACGAATCTTAACTGCAATATGATGAACTGGTCATTGTGATGCATAACCATCGAGAAAAGACAATAGGCAGCAGAGAACACCGCAATAGTTGAAGGGTAGCTCGGCTGGCTAGGCACTTTATACATAGCACGGGAGCAACATAATGTGGTAGAAGACGTGGTATGCACACCTGGGGGGCGCGGAAGCCGAATTATAGGAAGTGATTTCGGGGACACATTGGAGGACATACGTGGCCACCAAGATGGTATAGAATGACCGTTCCTCAATGATGATGGGTATAGGCATACATCAAGAAGCCATCAACCCAACCAGACCTACGCGCAACAAAAGCTCAACAGGAAAGTCTCTCTACGACTGAAAAAACTAGCACAGAGACAGTTCACCCTAGTGACAACATCCGTGAAAGAATTTAGTTGCTCCAGGCAGCCATTTGGTGCTGTAAGGTGCAACTGGGTAAGTTAGAAGAAACAGCGGCCAGATTCTATGCACAGAATGTGAAGCTGGATAAAGCTATTAACAAGTTGTAGTTAGAAGCTGCCTAGATAGATTATGTGAAGGAGCTAATGAAGGAAAAGGACATGGCTGGCTCCCCTACCCTACCACAAGTAGCGACCCCGCTAACATGGTTGTGCTTGCACCAGAAAGGACAAGACCCCACTCACCACAACCTGTTAGCAGAATCAAGGGAATGCAGAAGGTGCTCGCAGCTCGGGCTAGTCGGGAAACAGAAGACCCACACAAGGGGTTCACCCACCTGAGTATTCGTAGGAGGACCAATCCCAGTGCCCCATGTAGTTGAAAGAGAGTGCGAGACTATAAACAAGGTTGCTACAAAGCTGTGTGATATGACCTCAGAATACATACGAAAATTGCACTTGCGATCCTGGAGTTTTGCTGCCACGATGGAAAGATGGAAAGCGACCGTTGCAGGTACTGTTCATGATATGATGACCCATTTAAAGCACCATGGAGTTGGCAGCAGGCAATGAAGGCAAAAGAATAACTACCAAAATTGTATTTATGAGATGCCATAAGGGCAAGCAACCAATCTTAAATTTTGAGTCATATATAACCATAGTAATGGTCACACCACCATGTATTACCACCATGCAAAAAAACCGCCCTAGGTTAGAAACAAGTGCTAGACGAGTGACAAGAAATTTGAATAATGTCTATGTTTTAAGGCATTGCTGAAGCACTACCATGAAGAAATCCTCAAGGCACACAACCCTACCATCAGGAACCTGCAGCAAGCTTCACCATAAGCAGCTGAGCTCCTAAATCTCTTCGGACACCAAGGACTAGGAAGAACCCTCAGGTTCCAGAATCAGTAAGAAGGTCACCATGACACCTGCATTTTGGCAAATTCACAATTGAGGAAAAGGGTAAAAGAGCTACAACTGACAGTGACGAGGAAGCAGAAGAGTCTCCCACATATATCAAAGAAGTAAACCCTAAGGAGGATCCCATATAGCTAGTGCGATGACAAAAGTATGTGCTGCCAAGCAAGGTGAAGATGAAGGTACCTACAAACCTAGATGAACTCGACATTGTAATCGTTACCCCGTCTCTACTAAAAGTTGTCCCAGTGGAAAAATTGGTGATTGGTCGTGTTGCAACAATGAAGTTTGAAGATTGGGATCTCGCAGATATAGTAAAATTCCCCCACCTGGTGATAGATGCACTAATGGAGCGAAATGTAGAAGGGATGGTGACAACACTACAACCAAAGGAGTGGCTGTGGAAGGTGGCCAAAGCGGGGTTGCTCTATCTATTGTCGATTCCTCACTTTCCACAGCCTCCTATCACCATGTTGGTCATAAAGCAGTTGCTCTGTTTAGTTCATGAGGAAATATTATGGGTCAGCAAACCTGTCAGTATCACAGTTGAACTTATTCATTGGGTCTCGCACCTTCCCTGCGACAGAAGAGACCCTCGGGAAATTACTGATAAAAGTAATGATGTCGTGATGATAGAGAGATTGAAAAAGAAGTATCATCTCGCCAAGGGACAATGAGGGTACATCATTGATAGTATCTCAGACAATGCAATTCATGTTGCCACATAGTTGCTGGGCAAAAAAATAATGAGGAAATTCCGTGGCATTGAGGTTCCCACCGTAGTTATCGCGCTTGCTGAGGAATGCATAGCTGGCATATGGTTCAATTGGTCATAGTTGCTTTCTGAAGAGCTTCTGACCAATTTCCGTGAAGTGTGTGAGGAGGGAAAGACTTTACATTATGCGTGGCTGCTCCTATCCATCATGTTGGTCGCCTCTGACTTACCTGAAGAAAGCTAGTTTCCAGTCTTCGACTCAGAATGGCTGGAATCCACTCAATATGCTTCCCTATAAGTGACAAGGGACGTGGGACAAATTTGAAATATAAAAATATTTTTGTCCTAATGGATGTGATTGTGCATCCGTGGATTAATGAGTTACCCTGCCTGTCTGACGGGATCTATGAAAGCATGAAGCATATTACCGAATTTAAAGTAGACATGCATTGTCTCTACATCAGGGCGTATAAGGACCCAGCTTAAGCATGGACCTCACTCTGATTTATTTCTATTGATGATGTTTTCGATGGGATTGTGGATGACTGGTCATCGGCGTGGCACGGACCGATAGTGGTAGAGTGCAACAAGGTCGCTATCTGATAGAAAACGGAGGAAGCTAAGTGGGTTATGCAGCAAAACCATAATGAACAATTCATCGCAGAAGTTCAAGCATCATAGAAACAACATTGGTGGTAGCAAGAAAGACACCACCAGGAGGGGTAGTGAAAACAATGGACAAGGGCAATTAGAAGGCACCCCCTAAGATGGCCCCGGATGAACCACCAATAATAGGCACAGATCCACCTTTGAAGTAGTCAGCGACATCAGAGTGGCTGAAGCCATGAAAGAAGGCAAAGGCATCTAAAACGGACAGTGGAGTGACCACATTAACCAAAGGAGACCTAACTAACATTGAGAACACTGTTCGAGATGCTGCTCAGGAGGTAGTCTATGAAGCCATGACGAAGCAGCAGATTGTGTTGGGAGAACTCCGCACGTAGTTACACGAACTGGGAACAAGAATCATACCATTAGGCACCAGCGCTACTCCAGGGGTCTCCAGTATGACAGTTATGGAACCATTGTTAAAAGCCCAAATGGCTCATTCTATCCTGATTCTAGCAGGAGCGTTGATCACTATAGAGGTGGAGGATTGAGCTGTGCTAGAAAAACTTACAGGGCTGGGACTAAACATGGCTACTCTATTGAAAAAATTTTTGCAACAACTCCATGACACAGCCACAATTGAACTTTGTATCAGGGCCAGCCGGGCTGAACAAGTACTCCAGGAGAAAAAAATTAATATCGAACAGCTGTAGTTCACAAAAGTAGCAGGTGAAGAAGCTAGTAGTGGAAGCTTGTTCAAGTTCCCAAGAGTTAGAAATTGTGGAGGAGTTTCCCATTGAGACATAGATCCATAAACTGGCTACTGGGTTCTGAAAGACAAAGGAAGAGGACGCGCGGATCCAGCTACAGCTCAGCTCGCAAATCGCAAACTTAAAACTCTAGGTTCCACCACTGATGCCACCAGAGGTCCTAGAGCAATGCAGGAATATTATTACTATTGGGAGTGCGATGCTCACACGTTTAATGGTGGAATGTATGGAGCTACTAACTCAGTCGATTATTATGCTCGCCACCATTCAGGAGGATCCAACACTTTGTCGATTAGAAACCGAGGCATGAGAGCTCCAACAAGCTTACATTTAGCTTAGAGGAAGTGCACATACCATTGATATTACCTAGTAGTAGGCTAAGATGTAGGAGGCGTAGGACCTAAAAACCCAAGCTGATGTCGCCAAACAAAGTGAAGAAGTGGTTAAAACCCATCCCTAGCCATGGTTATATGAGGCATTTGTAGTTTCAACCACCATAGACTGCAAAATATCCCACATGCAGGTCGAATATGCTACTATGGAGTCAGCAGAGATAGGGATTGAGGTGCAGGCACCACATGTGGAATGGATGTATCGAATGACAGAAGAATTTGTGGTTATCACAAGCGACGCATAGAAGAAGCTAACAAATCTCAATGCCAAGTTGACCGAACCAGTTAAGTGACTTGAGATGAGTCATGATGATTGTCTTGGGCGATTGTTGGGTAGCAGAAGTCCCACGCAACGGTTAGGGGGCTCAGAGCCCACAATTTTGGGTAAAAGCAGGGTAAAGACTCCACGAGATGCGCGGAGCGTGATTTGTAATAACTCAAAGTCAAAAGGGTAGTTTGCCAAAAAATAATGTAAAGAAATGTAAGATGAGGTGGCCCGCCCATGGATCGTAGTTCATGGAAAGGTATAAATAGAGTAAGGCTCTTTGGATAGAGTAACTAAGTTTTGTTGGATAATCTTAAGATCTGATATGTAATGGGTTGTTGAGAGAAGAAGTCTGAAAGTGTCTGTAAGTCTAAGTAGAAGATTTGGGTAGAGGATAGAGGCTCTGCAGCTGTGTGCGGAGAGGCCTAGAAGAGTCCTCAGCTGTGTGCACGGACCCCTGTAGCTGAGTATGCAGGGCAGATCTGGTTGTACTGGTGTGAAGTGGAAATAAAGATAAGTTCATTCTGAAATATATTTTTGATCTCTGAATTATTGCGAATCTGGAAATTTGTATGATGAATAAAGTTCTTTCGGTCTATGCGCATTGATTATTGAATACTTATGAATCTGGCTTTAATATTAATATGCGAACTAAATAAAAGTGATAAATGTTTGCTTAAAGACCATTTTAAAGTAGATTTGAGTTGCAATACTTCATCTTCTAGAGTAAATATATAGAACTACGTGATGTATTCAGAATCCGCCTGAATACAGTACAACGCGAAGTTATAGAGCAGAGCGCGAACACTTCATACTGCCTCCAGACATCCCAAGGGTGTGGAAACTTGGTTCCAACACCCTCCCCTGCTACCCCGGGTGAGACCTCAGTCTGTGCTTCGTGAGATGTTGTCGAAAGGGCCGGTAGCTGCGAGATTTTCTTGGCTAGATAATTCTTCTGAACCTGGGTTAGGCTGATATAAGCCAACAACTATCAGGCTCCAAACAAGATCACTTTCGAGAATAGGTACCCAATCCCATGGATTGATGACCTTCTGGACCAACTCAATTGAGCCAAATATTTTAGCAAGATCGACTTGAAGTCTGGATGTAACCAGACACTAATCGAACCCTCTAATGTGTTGAACTATACTTTCAAAGCAAAGGATGGCCTTTTCGAATGGATCATGGTTATTCATTTCAGGTTGAGAAATGCTCCTGCGACCTTCATGATGTTGATGGATGGCATCATTCAACCATTCAAAAATCATTTTTTGTGGTATACTTGGATGACATCCTGATCTTTAGCTAGAGTTAGGAATACACCCTCCACTACATCTACCATGTTCTCCAAACACTGCAATAGGACAAGTTGTGTGCCAATTTGGAGAAATGTGCTTTTGGCATGACCCTGGATAAGTATCTCGAATAAAATATTAATTAATGGCGGGTGCATGTGGATCCATCCAAGATCCAAGCCATTGAGCATTGGACAACCCCAACTACTCTGATAAAGCTCCACAACTTTCTTGGTCTTGCCAATTTCTACTCCAGGTTCATGCTCGGGTTCTCTAATATCACTTGGCCCTTGAGTCAAGTCACCAAGGGAGGAGTGGAAGAAAAATTCTTTTTGTCTGAATCTCAACAGAAGGCATTTGCAGAGCTGAAACATCACCTCTACTCTGCAGCAATTCTCACATTACCAAACTTGCATCAACCATTTGAAATCAACACATATGCCTCTAAGTATGCTATTATGGTAGTCCTTACTCAACAGGGACGTCGAGTGACATATCAGAATGAAACACTTTCAGATATAGTCTGGAAGTATCCCACTTATGATAGAGAGATGTATTCCATTCTGCAAACCTGCCATCAATGGAAGCATTAACGTTTGGGGAAGGAAATGGTCATCCACAGAAACCACCGACCCCTACAGTTTATATAGATGCAAGGGAAGTTACAGAATTTTTGGCATCAAAAGTGGTCCATAGACGTACAACAGTCCCATTTAAATATCAAGTATAAGAAGGGAAACACCAACAATGTTGTAGACTGGCTCAGCTGACCACCAATTGAGGTGTTAAATACCACTCTCAACTCTTATGGGCACAAGACATTTGATTGGCCACTTCTCTACAAAAGTGACTCAAAATTTAGCCATACATAACAGTTCATATTGGAGGCTCCGTAAGTTCTAGATTTTCACCTCCAAGATGCACTGTTATGCCACCTAGGGCACCTTTGTGTTCCTTCAAGTGAGTGTTCCAAGATGATCTGGGAAGCACACTATAGTAGAGTCGTTGGGCATTTCGGGGTCAAGAAATTAGTGGGAGTACTGTAGAAGTAAATCTATTGGCCGAATCTTCGATAGGATGTTAGGAATTACGTAAAATCATGAACTTCCTACTCCATTACCAAACCAACCATCAGGAACTAAGGCCTTTATACTCCACTACCTACCACTAGTCAACCTTGGGAATCCATTTCGGTGGATTACATGTTGGGCCTTTCTTCTACTAAGCATGGCAATGACTGTGTTTCAATTGTCATCGACATATTATTGAAGATGTCCATTATGGTGGATTTCAAGAAGAGTATCACAAAAAAATCCACTACTAAACTCTTGTTTGAATGAGTGTGGGTACACTTTTGGATCCCCCAGTCTATCATCTCAGATCGAGTGATTAGGGATCAGTATTTTAGCTAAAAAATGGAAGTGCTCAGAATTGATTCAGACCTAAATAAATGGATAGAGTTCTTCTCTAGATTTCTAATGCCAAAAATGGTTCCAAAAAATGACATCGTATGCAAAAGTTGGAGCTTCTGCAAGTTTGGTAAAAAAATAAGCCCCAGGACCAGCGTCCACCCCATGTGACCAAGCGCCCAAACCAGGAGCTAGGAGCCAATTGTTAAGTGGGATTAGCATGCCACTAATCAGTTTATCATTTAATTAATCCATAATTAAGTTTGTAGAATTTATGGCCGATCGACTAAATGCTGAATGGCCACCAAACTTGGTGGACTCAATTGGCAGTTCTCCAGATTTAGAGGAGGTTTTCTAGGAAAAATTGTTTGAGCCATAACTTACTCAATTCGGAACCAAATTTCAGAAATTAATAGTCATTTTTGGCTAACTGGCATGCTAGAAATTCATTGCACTAGGTTTCAGAGGCAGAGGTGGTCATATATAGGTGGTTTTGTTCACTTGAATATTTTTTAAGCCAAAGGCCACCAGGTGTTAGAGGCCATTCCCAGAGCATTTAGTAACCAAATTGAGTAAAAAAATAGTCATTTATAATAGAATTAAATGTTTTAAACTCACTGGAATAGGTACCAATAGCATTAGATGCTTGTAACAAAAATGTGAGCACTATTGAATATGATACAAATGACCACACTATCAAGCTAGACAGAGGAGATGTAGCCCAGAAGGGGTGAACTCCTTCAACAAAAATTTGTGTATTGAGATCTGTTTTTTGTGCTTACTTTTTTTTTGTATGCTTATGTTCATACATTTAAATACATTCTTTCAGGTTCATGAAAAACACTAAATTTCACCAAGTTAGATGAATTGACAATCACATGCTCAAGGATAAACTCTCTATGGATAAGCAAACCAAAACAATGAAAATTTTATATATTGAAATGATACTAGCATAGAATTAACTAGAAATCAATTTTTGATCAAGTTGGTATTGGAGCACAAGGTTGCTTTTTTCATTTGCTTGAAGGGTTTGATAGTTGCAATTGTTGTTATGATTACAAGGTTGAAGTTGCAGAGAGGAGAAGGGAAGATACGAATAGCTTGTCTTGATATTAGGACAAGAAGGAAGAAGGTTGAGAAAGCACCATCATCACCCAAAGGACCACTCAAGGCAACACCTAAATCACCTCAAGTTCCATCTCCATCATTTGAGATTGAAGAGGCACAAATTGCACAAGAGGCTAAAGTGATTGAAGAGGTACAATCAGTATAAGTTTTTGAGCCTGAATCCATAGCCATTATGTCTAAAGAAATCTAGCATTAAGGTTCCTCTTCAGAAGAGGAATAATTCAAGAAAGCTTTCTACACTTTGACTGAGATGGTTAAAGTCCTATATGAAGAGAGGAACACTAGAATGGTTGGAGAGAGTTCTAAAACTCCACATGGAGAAGGAAGCTCAGAGAACAAAAAAGATGAAAAGAAGGATTCTGAAGTGAATGGTGGAACTCCACCTCCATATCCACCATCCTCATCATCTTCCTCATCATATTCACCATCTCACATGACTTCATCTTGCACAAATGCCACTGCTGATACTCATTCCCAAACCCCAAAAGGAAAAAATCCATTACTGAAATTGGACATGAAATTCAAACTTCCCATGTACAATGGAGAAGTGAATGCAGAAAAGTTGGACAACTGGATTTGACAGTTGGAGATATACTGTAGAATTCAAAACCTTTAAGATGATGACATAATGATTCAGTTAAGGCTAGAAGAAGCTACACAAGTTTGGTGGGAAGAAAGGACTCAAGAGGAATTCGAATCCATGGTAAGATATCAATTTCTTGGGTTGAATTTGTTTCTGCTATTAAAATAAAGCTTTATCATTTAGCCTATATGCAAGAAGGCATCATGAGTTGGAAAAATTTTAGGCAGATTAAAGGCCAAACAGTCCAAGATTACACATAGGAGTTTAGGAAAAAGGAATTGTTATTAGGAGTAAACTTGAATTCACAAGGCACAATATTGAAATATATTGGAGGTTTACATTCGTATTTGTAGCATGCTATCCTTATGTTTAACCCATGCAACTTAGATGAAGTATGTCTGCAAGACACACCTCTTGAGGCAAGGGGAAAACAAAACATAGAGGACAAAGGTGAAAGCGAGGGTAAGGGAAAAGAGAAGGGAGGAAAATGGAAGGGAAAGAAGAATGCAAGTATAAAAAAAGTGAAGGAAAAACTCACATGAATTTTTTTTTCAAATACTAGCCATGATGAAGACATTGTTGGCAACTTCATCGAGAATTAAATCCAGATAGATTGAAAGCCAAAGACAAGGGAAAAATTGTTTCTATAGCTGAAAAAGATTTGGGGTCAAATTGAGGAGATAAGACAAAAATTACAGCTATGGGTTTGAAAGGTCAGCATGTTGAAAGTACTAGTTCCTCAAATAGTCACAATGACACTGCAAATGAAGACAAAAGGGAAGAGTTGTTCACTGTCAGAGTAATATCAAATCATACCAAGATTGATGCACTCTTTGATAGTGGATAAAAGGCAAACCTGATTTGAGAAGACTTACTTAAAGAGATTAAACTTGAAACCGTACCACATCATAAACCATATCCTTTGGGCTGGAGATTTAAGGATTCCAATTTACAAGTTTCAAGGAAATGCATTATTAGATTTACTATTACTACAAATTTGTTGATGAAGTTGAGTTAGACGTGGTTCCACGTGACATTTCTGGAATTATATTGGGAATTCCATATTTGTATGATAGGAAAGTAGTGTCTCATCGCTATGAGAACAAATATCATTTGTTTGAATATGGGGTGAAGTATATTATGAGAGCTCATTGCAAGAAACTAAACATTTCTTTAGTTAATTCAAGGAAAATGAAGAGGCTAGTGAATGCAAGTCATAACTTGAGATTGTTGATGATCAAACAAAGAGATGTTTTGAATCATACTTTTCATAAATATGCTTATATTTGTAATGAGTTGTTTCAGAATGATAACAGGTTGCCTTTGAAAGAAGGTGAGAAACATTTGCAGCAACCAACGTTGGTGTTGAGAGATGTTGAAAAAAATGTGTCAGTGTAAGAAGTTGCAAAGGCACAAGAGAAGAGGAAAAATTAGATTGGAAAAGAAGGCATGGGTTTCACAAATGTTCATTGGTGGTTTCCAAAAGGCACATTACAATGGTAGAGAAACTTGTGCAAAAGTCAACTCAAGCACAAGGCAAAAGCACCGAAAAATCGCCATAGAGACAAAGTGCAAGGGAAGAAAGGTTCCAAGTTTCCTTTGATTGTTGACCAAGGTAGGAACAATATGTTTTCTGCAAAATTAGATTGTCGTTCTACAAATTCAGAAATATTGCAGCATGACGGTGTCAAAGACAGCAATAGATGGTCGTCAGAATCAAGGAAAAATTTGACTTTTTTTGAAAAGCTCCAAATGATGCAATTAGGAAAATTTCAACTATTAAAGACTGGAAGGATGAGAGAGTAGTCCCCTCATCATCATAATCAGTGATCAAGAGATTTTTTGGGGTCCAAAAGGCTTCTAGTGGGGAGGAATGATCAGGGAACAGTATTTTAGCTAAAAAATGAAAGTGCTCAGAATTTCATCATACCTAAATCAATTGATATATTTCATATCCATCTTTCCAACACCGCAAATAGTTTGAAATACTGACATCATTTGAAAACATTAGAGCTTCTACAAGTTTGGTAAAAAAATAAGCCCCCGGGGCCAACGCCCACCCCATGTGACCAAGTGCCTGAACTAGGAGTCAGGGGTCAACTATTAAGCGGGATTAGTGTTCCACTAATCAATTTATCATTTTAATAATCCATAATTAAGTTGATGAAATTTATGGCGGAGCCACCAAATCTGGAACCGCCACCAAATTTGGTAGACTTAACTGGTAGTTCTCCAGATTTAGAGGAGGTTTTCTAGGAAAAATTATTTGAGCCATAACTTACTCAACTGTCAACCAAATTTTGAAAATTAATAGTCATTTCTAGCTAATTGGCATGCTAGAAATTCATTGGAGTAGGTTTCGAAGGCATAAGAGGTAATCTATAGGTTTTTTTGTTCACTTGAATATTTTTGAAGCTCATGGCCACAAAGTGTTGGATGTCATGACAGAGTAGTCGACAACTAAATTGATTAAAAAAATAGTTGTTTATGATAGATTTGAATGTTTCAAAATCATTGGAGAAGGTAGCAAGAAAATTGGATAAGTGTAACAACAATTTGAGAACTATTTAAGCTAATACAAAGGCCCACACTATGAAGTTGGAGCAAGGAGATGTAGCCCAGGAGGGGTGAAATCCAACAAAAATTTGTGTATTGAGCTTTGTTATTTGTGCTTACTATTTTTTTATATGCTTCTATTCAACCATTTAAATTCATGCTTTCATGTTCATGCAAAACTATAAATTTCACTAAGTTAGATGAATTGACAATCACGTGCTCATGGATAAACTCGCAATGGATAAGAAAACCAAAACAAAGAAAATTTTATATATGGAAATGATACTAGAATAGCATTAACTAGCAATCAATTTCAGATCATCAAGATAGGAGGTTCCTTAGTACATTTTGGTCAAGTCTTTGGTCTATCTTGGACACCAAGCTCATTAAGTCCACATATTTCCATCCCCAAACTAATGACCAGACAAAGGTCGTCAACAAGATGATCATACAGATTCTGTGCATGTACAACTCCAAGCATCCACAAACATGGAATGAGAGCCTCCCTTATTTCTAATACAGCTATAATCTAGATCTCCATAGCTCGACTGGCCACAACCCTTTCAAGTGGGCTTGGGATTCCATCTGCTATGTCCCATTGATGTGGTCATACATTTGCAACTACTCAGGAAGATTCGACTCATGTCCAATATGAAGTCGACCAGGAAAACAACTTCATTTAGCACATTCAACACATCTTCTAATAGGTCCTTGACATTCTGGAGAAATCAAACATCAAGTACAAGTAGTGACATGATCAACATTAGGTGCTACATAAGTTTCAGGTGGGTAGCAAAGTATGGTTTCATTTGAAAAATGAGTGCCTTACCGAAGCTTATCAGAAACTCGGACCACTCTAATATGGTCCTTGCACCATTACCAAGGTTGTGGGTGACAATCCATTTAAGCTCAACATTCCCCCATTCCTTGGCCTACATCTAGTGTTCAATATGGACCACGTTCGACCATACTACCCATCGTTGTTGGACACCTCAAACAATACAGAACAAATCACACCTATAGAGTTAAATCCATACTGCAAGGAACGAGCCACAACTGATGGGACCTTCGACACAAAGAAGAAAAACACCCGACAACAAAGAATCCAGCTATATTGAGTTGTCAAAGTAGGCCAACTCCTTCATCAGGGCAAGTGGCTCACTAGGACCAAGTTCAGGAAAAGTTTCCTCATATCATGGAGGAACTCAATGAAATGGGGACCATTACTTCCTAAGCAGGGAGTAATGATCCAGGTTCATATTGGTGGCCACCCGCCTATTCAACTTGGACCCCCACCATTGTTTCATTTAGTTTTACGGTCTCCTTAACTGTAGCACGATTTACAATTTTTGGCAGTTTTTCAAGTCCTGAACTTCCAGATATGTTTTAAGGCCCTAAATGATTTTTTTTGGGAAAATCATGTGTGTTGATGATAATTTTTGAACTTAATATTTAATGTCAAAAATTTTAGTCATGAGATAGATCTTTCTAACCAGGCATCATACAGATCAAATGGAGATCATATGCCAAAGAAGGGCCTTGGTTGCTTAGGCATATAGGGAGAAGAGTCAATTTTGCCAACTACAATGGTGAATGATATTTGTAAAGACTTTATCATTTTGTCTAGAAGTAATAAGATGATACATAATCTTCCTACAGCATGGTACTAGATCAGATATCGTTTACTTGTGGTCATAAAAAATATAAAAATGTCCCCTAACTATCAATAGTTGAATGGGATAAGATTGCATAGCTAAGGAAGAATTTGAAAGAAATTCTTACTGTGGAATTCATCAACAACTCAAGCAGTCCATCCTATTCAACTAGTGCAATCTGTAACGAACCAACAAAAATATTAGAGTGGGGTACCCTTGATCAGAACTCAAATGTCAGTGGTGAGGATGTGTGGGGCACATAGTCCTTCTCATACAGGAACATTAAATAAAGTTAAAAATTCAAATTCGTGAAGCTGACAATGATTTTTATGTGATAAATCTGAAATTAAGTTGTTTAGTTTTATTTTTTTTAAGTTTAAGACAGTTATTTACTGAATTACTGTTTAAAACCTTGTTTCCCGTGGGGGGGGTTGTTGAGAGAAGATAAATTTTTGATTTTTCAGAAATGATTGTACATGTTACATAGACTTTTTACCTTGTGAATGAAGTTACTTTGCATTTTTTACAAACCGTTATGTGTATGTGTTTGTATATGAAAATTAAAATGAAGAATCAGGGACTTGTTCCTGTTTAGTATTCCTTTCTATTTAGTAGTTTCATGTTCTAATATCTATTTTATCGAATTGAATGATTGAATAATAGGCATTTGATTGAAACTAATTTTAGAAGTCTACCTCTAAAATTAACGATTTTTTTTTCTTATTTTATCCATGATTTTTACCATATTTAAATGCTCTATAATTTGCTTGTGTCTGAGATATTAGTTAAACCATAGAAAATTTTAGGGGCGAATGTTCGCCCTTTGGGGGAATTAAGGGGTTTTAAATTTTTAGTGGGCGAATATTTTGTATCATAGTACATTTTTACAAATCACCTCAAATAGCCCACCTTATTTTAAGGGAGAGGGTAAAAAAGGTAAATTTAGCCCTTGAAATTAGGAGTTACAACCTTCCATTCGCCCATTTCAATAATAGGTTTTATTTAAGTGAATCCTATGGGCCAAGGGCCCAAATACCATATTTATAAAAGAGGTATGGTAAATAAATAAAACATTTTTTATATTTACTCCATAAGTCACCTTATATACATGCAAGGGTGTAAACAAATAAAAATATAAGTAAAGTGGAGGTATGGTAAATAAATAAAATGTCTTTTTATACTTTTTCTAATTGCGAACATGAACATACTTGTGTATTTGCAGGGTGGTTACAAGGTCCCTAGAAGTGATGAATTTGAATTTTTCTTGGTTCTATATATAGTATTAGCTTTTTTCTCATGCTTTCTATGAATGGCACGGGTGAATTTTATCCTACACCCACTAGGTTATGGATATGTAATTTCGGTAATTTTGATTTCAAAAGATATTTTAAAGAAATGCAATGATTTCATTTGTGTATTCAATAAACACAAGATTTTATAATTGAGTAAAATATTCGCCATGCTTGGTGAGAGATTCGCCAAAAAGTTATATATACATCTCATACTATTGATAAAATTGCCTTCCATTTTTCCTATATACCATGGAGATTCGCCCATTTATTATACATGTAAATTTAGGGGGGGTCTTAAAATTTTCCCTAAGTTAAACTCTGAAATCTACATGTTTCTCATTTGTCTCCATGATTTTAGAGTCTCAATATTTAATATTGAATTCGCCCATCATAGGAGAATTCAATCGAGAAATTATGTAATATTTGTACCTGTTGCAATAATCTTACGTTATTATTCAATTTACTTATCATCCCCCATACATGTATTTGTTTTATTTATTTTATGTTCTATATTAGGTTCTATTCATTTTATTTTAATTTAAATGTTTGCGGTTTATCGTACATGCATGAGTTGTATCGTTCAACAATTGCTATTGGTTATTATTCCTTTTGTTAATGCCATGATATTACTATGACATTTCAAACTACTATTATCTGACCTTATTATATTTTCTTTATTGAAAAGCATATAAGAATTGTTAGGGTTATCCCCTGTGGCATACTAGTGATCAACCTAGAGTGCCTAGAGCAGAAGGGCTTCTAAGCTCTCATTGAATGTGTCCTTAAGCTATTCAATTGTTGGAAAATTTTGAGCACCAACAACAAGAAATTAGCTAATAAAATTTTTACCAAATTATCTCAGAAAGATGGCTCTAGTAGCATTTCTCATAATAAGCAAAATGAATAATAGCAAACAAGATGTGGTCTTCCTATTTTCTTATTTGAACATGAAGAAGAATGGTACATAGATAGCAGATGCTCTCATCACATAGCTGGATATAAAGACAAGTTTTAGTTTCTCAAGAACAACAAAAATGGTAAGGTGATTCTTGGAAATAGTTCTCCAACAAAATTTAGGGGAAAGGGTAGAATCAAACTTGAGAAGTATGCAAAAGTAGTTGATTCAATATTAGTTCAAGGGCTAAAGTAGAATATTCTAAGTGTAGGTCAAACAGATAAAAAAGGATGAATAATTGTATTTACATCAACTAAATGCAAAGTTATAGATGAGGAAACTAGAAAGGCTATAGTAAGAGGATGCATAAATCTGGACAAATTATATGTGTTAACAAAGAATAATTCAGGCATGAGGTATAGTTCCTCTTCCTCTTCAGATTGAAAATAAAAGAAGATAGTTACCATTTCAGTCTATTTTATGACTGCAGAAGTGATGTGAGGCACATCACCTCATGAAGAGAAGGTGATGACTATCAAGTCCGTGAGATCAATAATATATGATCTCAAGTGGATATATGCATGAGTATCTTGGTGATAATTCTCTATCTTGGTTTGATATTCATTTGATGATGATTATACTACTAACATTGCATTGATGAGATAACAGTGAGCAAGAATAAGTATGATCAGGGAAGATTTTAGGGGCTAATATTCTCAGGTGGGTTAATTTTCTATGTTTTTTTCCTAATAATGATTCACCCAAAATTTATATCATAACATTATTTTACCCTAAAAATCACTAAAGTGTTATAGAAACTATATAAATTGATTATAAATTTGATTATTTTTACAAACATATCACAAAACCTTTTATAGTTTGCATTTTAGGGACTAGTAAGATTTGCCAAGGTTTCTAAACTTTAAGATAAATTTCCATCCTTAGTATTTTCCCTGAGTATGATATATTCAGGGGGATTTGTTCGCATGAAATCTTCAATATTTTAGTTTTTGTATGAAGATACTATGAAAGATAGTCACGTATATACGTGAGTATTGACCTAGAAAGACATGTATGTTTCTATGAGATGAATAAACAGTGGGATAGACTCAGGGGGTGTTTCTGATATGCTTCAAATAAGTTATTATTTGGCTTTCTGGTTTTGATATTAACCTTTTGTAGACTGTTAATAATGCTTAGGAATGATGGTTGGTTCATGTTGGTTCATGAGATGTTGCAAAATGTTATTTTTGTTGTGATTCTTTGATGAATTTGTTGATTGATGAGTTGGATATATTCAGATTTGATAATGATAAGATGGCATGGGTTCAGGGGGAGCATCTGCTATGCTTCTAATAGTGCATTATTGGCATTATGATGTCTAGAGCATTTCTTATTACATATTGATTTATGATTGGTGATGTATATTTGATGTTGCTAAAGACACATATGTTGTTGAAATCCTAGATGATGACTATATATTGCTTAAGTTGCACTTAGTGAAGATGATCTTACATGATACACTTGATTAAAAAGATGTGCATGCTATGGTTGATGATTCACTCACTACTTGTTTACATTTATATCTTTTTGTGATTTTTTCTTCAAATATGCATGGGTTACATGTGGTGAAGTTATATGTGATTCCTATATATTACATGAGATACATTTAGAAAAGTTTTCGCTGTAAAAAATTGATTAAAAAAAAGATATATATGTGATGTTCATTGTGTATACGATAATGGTTACTGATGTTGTGATGAAATTTATAATGATTGAAGGTTCTCATTTTTCACACATGTTTTTGATACATATGGTGATGTATATACTCCTTATGGATTATGACTCTTCTTATATGTGAAGGGAGAATGCTGATATTGATGATATGAGATCAATGATATGAGTTACTAAGATAAATTGATTTCTCAATCTTATGCTACGATTGCTTTATGATGAGTTCATGATTTAACCACTATTCTTGGCATCTCTAATTCATGAGAAGATATATACAAATTGTTGTCAGTATGTCATGGGTTATCAATGATGGATGGATTCCATATAGGGATCTTATAGATAATTACTTGATTTGAATTTTGATGAATTTTCTTATGGTGTGATAATTCTACTTGATACACTTGGTGAAGTATATGCTATGATGATCATTGATGTTGAAGGTTCTCATTGTCTTGGATGGATGCTTGAAGAAAAAAATCGATATTGCTACCTATGGACTATAGCTCTTCCTATATGTGGAAAAATCACATTACATGAAGTCAAGAGGATGTTTATTGATATGTTGTTACCCCAGAACTTGATTGGTGATTCTTGGGGACAATGCATTTTTTGTCACACGTTAATGATATTGGAGCTACATTATCGTATCTGAAATATTGGTGATGAAGATGTTCATTCTTCCATCTATGTTGTTGAAATTAAATGTTTATGTTCTAGGCTCCTATATGGTGTATGATGGTTACTGATGACTATAATGGTGTTTCTACCTCATGATGGAGGTTATTTGCTTTGGTTAAAAATGCCATCTGTATCTCTTGATGTAAAGGCCATATAAAGGCCCATGTTGTAAATCATTGTAAAATTCAGTCATGTATGGGATATTGAGGTCAAGTCATGTAATCATATTATGTTGGGACATTGGTGTAATGTTCGATCAAATATGTAACCCAATTGTGTTGGGTTATTTATGTAATCGTGAGTCATTCATGTTAACAAAAGTCATATTTGATTGAGTCGTAAAATATTGTGCTTTTATTGTATATGTTAAGAGGTTTCAAGATATTCTTAAGGGGAGCATGGTCAATATACAACTTCTATGTTCAACATATCAGCCCTAGAAGTGATCCTCTCTACAAAGGGGAAAATAAGCCTTCATTCGACATTGGCCAACCCTTTTCCCTTAATGTCAAAGGGGGAGAGAAGCTTGGTGTTTGGAAAAAAATTCTTCATAAATAATCGTGGAAAAGAAGGCTGGTGTGTTTATAGATGTGTTTGCAGTTATTTATAGGTGGTGAAAAAACACCAAAATTCTTCCCATTAGGTCCAAAGGGGGAGATTGTTGGCGTTATGGCTAATGTGTTGTCCTTGATTGCAAACTACTTGATAAAGATGTCAACATTATGGTAATAGGATCATTATGCCAGATGGTATAGGTGTCATAATTGATATGGAAAAAGGGATGTAAGTTTACAGCCAGATGGAGGGTAGGGTAAAGTTTGAGAAAGTATACATAGGTCTTGTGAACCAAGGTCACATACATGTTCATGTATTAAGAATCAAATTTTCCCACATACTTTGCACCATGGTAATTTGAATACCAAGGATCTCTACCATGGTATTGGTCCATAATAATAGGTCTGTCAATGATTATTTAATCTTGTCAAAGAATACTTACAAAATAACGAAGGTATTTACCTAAGGTATTTCCTAATGCTAATGCTATATAAGGAGATAGATATTAAAGCATTAAATGTGCAACTGATGGATTGTTTATGGATGATTTGATATGAAACAAGTGTGCACCAGGGAAAACGGAGATGGATATGATCTGATAAATCTGAAATAAATACATATTGCTTGATATGTTTATGGTTTGATCAATCTATGATGATCTTATAATGATGTGTGACTATAATAGTGTATATGGTAGGAATTTGTGTTTTACAGATGTTTTGTTGTGCAGCAAAAGTATAATTTAGTGATTACAGATTTGTATGCTAGTTTTACTCAGGTTAGTAGGGTACATACATAGATATGCTTTTGCATATCCACATATATTTTGTGAAGTATTTTCAGTATGTGCAAATCTGTACGTGGGTGTTGTGAATCGAAAGCACATACATACACTGATGTGTTTTGTGAGGTAACATACATTTGCTAGGGTTTTGTAATATGGATTGTTGATGATATTTGATCAATTCTATTCTGATTGTTGTTCTTTTTCTATGATGTCTCTATCATGATAATCTAATTTTGACAGTACTGGCTGGGTTGATTTTGTTATGGAATGGAATGTTGATTAGTAAATATGCTACTGTGCTGTGATGTGTAATTGGCTCAGTGATCTGTGATTGATTCAGTATAATAGTATATGAGATTAAACTCTCTATATATTGAGATTTGTACACGGGTCTTCTTCATAGGAATCACATGCATATGCAGGTGTGCTTCATAGAAGTAGCGTATACATTTTCACATGTGTTTGACTAGAGTCTAAAATGACAACATTGGGTTTCTGTGATGAGAAGCATATGGTCTACTATATTTATCTGTGATAATGCACTGATATGATCTGATATGATTTGGTTGGATCTAGATGCATTGGTTGACTAAGATTTAATGATTGATTTGATGATTCAGTTGGTTATATGATTGTATTATTTTATTGAGTGATTGGTTTCAGAATTGTTACCCGGCTTGAACTTAATGATGGAAGTGGGTCCATTCTAAAAAAATGATGAAAGGTGGCCTAGAGGTTTGATGTTTTCAGTCAGTTGGATCTGGTATGAAATATTATGAAACATGGTCCACAGGAGGTACTGAGGGTTGGAGCCTTCACTAAGGCATCCAAAATATTTCTTCCAGTAGTAGGTGGATAATTTATTTAGGAGGTAGGATCTCCCTTCCAGTAGGATACAATAAATGAAATTACAGGGTTGGAGCTCCCTTCCAATGAGTGCCAGAGAACAAGAGAAGGTAGAATCCTTCTGCAGGTGTGTTCCTGCGTACTAGTAAGTGTTTGTGCCAATACAATCTTGTAAGACTATTTTTTTTTATATAATAAAAAATAATATAGAAACAACAACAACAATGGTTTTCTCCCACATTGTGTTTCCACCTAAAATATTGGTGTTCATGTGGGCTGATATGTTTCTTATGTGTTGTGATCTATCTTCTCTTTATTATTTCTTACTGAATGAATAATGAAGTAATGATGCACTAATAAACATGATCATTTAATTAAATAAATGATAAATTAGTTATTTGGATATACTCACTTTCTTTTATCAAAATAATGCACATACACTGGTTTCCTAAATGATATCTTCATACATAAATTGGAATGAGAAATTGAAAAGTTGAAGTATGTTTAAAATACTGATTCACCCCGCCCCCCCCCCTTAGTATTCCTTCCCAATGCCTACTTAGATACTATGTCAACTATTGACCCAAATAAGCTCCACGTATATGCCTTGAATCCTTAGGTGAAACAAACCATGAAATTGAATTAAGAACTTGGTCTCTTTCAATTGCACTAGTACCAATGTTATCTCATTCCAATGCTACATAATTATTTTCCCATTACAATAAGATAGTACAATTTGAATTTTGTATTGATGTATGTCATCTAGGCCTCTTTTTTCCTTCCTTTCTAGAGCCATTGGATTGACTTACAAATGATTCATTTATTGTGTAGTTAATTGTTGTTTCAAAGGAGGCAAAGATTCAGAAAGCACTAGTTATCTCACATACCTTGAATAGGAAAACAAATGTATGAAAGGAACTATAGAAGACAACAGTCTAAGAGTAATAGTAAATGTTCAAAGCACCCATTTGATTTATCAATGCTCCATGTACCTTAAATGTACTAGTCTCAAGAGGAAAACCACTGAGATATGAAACATATTGACATAGATGAAGTTTTTCACTACACAAAGGACAAGTCCATTGCAAGTGAATGTGAAGCATTTTTCTCATATACTTCTTCATGCGCTGCAGCCTTCAATAGCTCATTGTGATGTGCCACGAAAACTAATATTGATGGGTGTGGCGAAAAATTTGTAGTAGTCAACATGTTGACTACTAATGAAAATTGCACACATGCTATAATGCATCCTCTTCCTATATTTTCTATCGTTAATGATTTCACATCACTTTCATCTCCATCAACGGATGCCTTGGTCATAAACAACTTGTTAGAGTGGTAGTGTAAATTGTTTCTTGAATTTCCTTGAGAAACTATGGACATTTCAAAATGATTTTTTGTCATTGTATCCCAATTTTGAAGAATTCCTACAAAGCCCCTTACCATTAGGAATAGAGCACATTCTGGGTGTTGGTGTCTTATACTCTAAAGTTCCATCGTAATACTTATCTGAATCATTGCAATAATGAATGGGAGTGACCTGATCAATGAATAATGATTTTCCTACCTAATTGGTTGTAGCCATGACAATATTGAGAACGTCACCATTATTAACGATTTTTTGTGCCTCTGAAGTTGAAGGACCATATAAGTTAAGTTGTTGGAAATGTTATTTGGCATCAAAATTAACCACTTATTCAACCTCTTCCACATTTGCAGTAGGAATGTGAGGTTCGTTTATTTTAATGTCATGTTCTTGTAAAAAATCAAGTTCATCAAAGAGAAAGTATGAACAGTTCTCCAATGTGTATCCTTCTTAACACTCTGTTGTCCTTTTGGACTTGCATGGATCTCAACAAAGTGAGATTCAAATTAGTTTTCAAGAGTGTTTCTAGAATTGATGAATTGAAAGAGTAATAACCAACATGCAATGTATATTTCTTTCATATTATTTTAGAGATAATGGTAGGAAACTTCTATAAAAAAATGTAGCTATCTCCACTTCCATATATGACTTGTTTTAGGTTGGCCATAAATATTTCTTTTGTATTCACTTCAGCATGCCTTGAAGCATGACGTACAATTTATGCACTTGCAAATTCATAAATAAGGAAGAATTTTTTCGAGTAAGAAAAAATAGGATAGCTTCCACTTTCATCCATAGCATAGGGAAAACTGAAAGGAAAAACCGCTCAATCATAGCCCAAAGAAAAATATTTATAGGCACTGTGAAATATTTTCCTAACACTTCTAGAAACTATGATTTCATCTCTTCGGAAGGTGAAGCAACTTAACTCTCTGCCAAAACAGTCTTTCACTGTATTAACATGTCTCCAACGTTCAAGGAATGATATCCCTCATCTTGTGTTGGCTTAGGGGGTCCTGACCCAGGTTTATAGTTAGCTACACCAACCGTTAAAACTTTACACTACTGGACCTTTTGACAATAACCCATGTAGCAGAGGTTGCAGTCTCACCCGAAGTAGTATGGGGGGATGATAGAACCAAGTTTCTATAGCTGGAGACTAGTGTAATGTCTTCTAGTGCCTGAGATCTGCCTTCGCACAGGTTGATAAATGCTTAGGATTCGTTGCTTCAACTCTGTTAGAACAACCTTCGGACCTTCACAAAGGTCTATGATTAGTACTTGTGGACCTTTAACAGTCAATTTTCCTAACGCGCATCAGAGAGCAGTACTAAATTAGTGTTCGCACAAATTTACTTAAGTCATTACTAAAGATAAGAGAAATTACCAAAGTCATTGTGAAAGTATTTAAACATGTACTCCATACATTATTAAGACTTATTCAAGAGATTCATGTAACATTCAATCAATATCACATAAAACAAACCATTCATCAGCATCATATCACATTAACAGAGATAAAAGGAAGTACTCAAGAATTCTTGAGAAAACTGTCTTTATTGATCTTCAACTGAAGATTACAGACTCAAAATTTCCTGTGCACATAGCTACAAGGTTCCACCACTTAGTTATAGACTCCACCTAGGCCTCCACACACTAAGATGCAGAGCCTTTATTTCCCTATCTAAGTGCAAGAAGCTGAGCCTTCCTATCCTAGATCATGTCCTAGATTCTTCGATTGATCCAATTCTGTATCTTCTTTTGACATCATTCTTCTTATTCGTTCACTAATACTCACTATTTATAGAATTTCCATACAATACCATGGTCTGTAGACCATGGGTGAATCTCAAAACTGACTCAAAGATTTACATGAAATAAGGGGCTAAGCCCCTTTGACTCCTATAGAATTATGCGCTCTGCATCCACAAATCATAGAGACCTTGCATTATTTACAAAATTGTACCAAAATTTGGGTTATCTTAACTACAAAACAACCCAAGGGACCCCATCCCAACAGGCCCCCAATAAAAATATCATGATTTTCCCTAGAGTGAATTTGTTGGCACCACGATCTTACTGTGAAGATCCCCCAGGTCCACCTAGATTACTGCAACTTCAACAATTCTCTTTGCCACTTCCTGTTGAACCTCTTCGATGAATTTTTTAGTGGCTCGTGCTTCTACTGCTAGTCTCATCATTTCTTTTGTCTGTTGCAGTTGCTTAAGCTTGTCTTGATTGGAATTTGTGACCTCATAAGCCTCCTCCAACCAAGGTCATAAACTAGCCTTTAGCAAGGCCTCCTTCATCTTAGCTTGCTCTATTAGTTCTAGTAGCTGTTTTCCTTCTTATAACGTGGCAAGGAGTTGTGTTGGTACTAAGGTATGGGTAGTCATCCTGACCTCATCATATTCGCGCTACATCTCCCTTACCTCCGTGTTCAATTTTTGTAGGTTTATATCCTACTACAAATTGGTCTATAGCTCCATCGCATGCTTGAGGAGTGTCACACGATCAGTGACTATGAAATCCAAGGTATCCATGCCATCCTTTATAGTGATTTCATGCTTCTCCTAGACCTCGGGTTGAGTCATGTGCTACAACTTCAATTGCAGCTCAGCAATCTTCATGTTGAACTCAAAAGTTACTCATCCAACTTTTGCTCTAGACTCACACATACCAACACTAACATCGTGACTTTGGCTTTTGGTTGTGCATCTTGCAAGATGTGAAGCTCGGGAACTATCTTGCATTCCTTTTCTACCACTGACTCTAGATGTGAATTACTCACCTCAAGTGCCTCCTTTTCCTTTAGAGCCTACATCTTTTCAACAAACATTTCTTCATTGTTGACTTTGTACTCATTTAGGAGGTTGAGGACGCATTGCTCCTTGGTTCGCAATTCATCTACCACCCCATTATGTAGTGCGTGGAGGGTTTCATTGGAGATCGTTGCTATATTCAGTCTTTTGTCCTTGATTGTACTAAGTATAATACAATCCTCAATGAACTTTGTGTCAATGGACCCATCTGGCAATGGTATAGTTCTGAGATCCGGGGTCCTTGCTCTATTGCTTGCCTTGTCTCGAGTGTCAAGTTCGCTTTCTTCTTGTTTGGATCTGAAGCTCGCGTACATCCTTCTACATGTATTGTTGCTCAAACTACTACAACACTTTTGTCGTTGTATCCCTGACTCTATCGCCAATCTCATCAAGGTAGCCTTCTGTCAAAACCATGGAATCAAGTTGTGTTTTATAATATTTCTACCTTTTTCATGTTCGACCCTTCTACTCCTTGGCACATCTTTTATAAATAAATGGGGTTCTCTACCCCTCATCACCTCCATCGCCTTGTCTTGAAATCTCTTCTTCCTCTGTCTCCACTGAAGGTGACTTATCACCTTTCTGTGACATTTTTTTTTCTTCCTCTTCCTGCTCCTTAGTAGCGCGTTCTTGATCTATGCGATCCTACTCTACAACTTCCCTATTTTTCTATTCTACTAGGGTACAAAGAGCTTTCTTAGTGGTCTCCTTTCTTTTCTATGCAGTAGAATTTTCTCCACCCATGCCTATTCCAACCTCTAATTCTGACGAGGCACGCCACTTCATAGGCCATGTCACTACAATCTCCTACACGTTTGTTTCTGACACCAAATAGGGAAACTAGTGCCATTTCTGCTCTGGATGCTTCCATGCTTGGATATAAACTCTGTGGAAGTAAGCCTTGAATGTCCCATAGGATAACAGCTACGTCAACAAGGTTGGGGAAAATAGGAGACGTTGATTGATTACCATACGAAGATCCATTTCCACAAGAATCCAAGATATATTTGTTTCTGTAATCCACATGGAATCCTTTGTAGACCATAAGGAGGTGAATTTCACTACCTCTGGTAATCCTTCCTCAAGAGAAGGAAATTGGCTATCCTCCAGTAATCTCCATGCAATGAGAATAATTGACAGTAAAAACCAAGCATAGTGGAACAACTTGGTTTCATATTGGGCTTCTTGGCAGTTCGCTAGAAACTCCTGACAGAGGTGACTTGCCCAATTAAATTGTGCGCCTTTGCCACACTATGCAACAACGGAACCACTAGTGCCAGAAGTTTCTTGTGCGACATTTTCTCATAACCTTCCCTTCTAAAATCTGGGCAGTGAATGGAACTACTTGGTGTTAGGGTCCTATAATAACAGGATTCATAATTTTGAATTGATTATGGTTAGTCTTGTAATATTGTACATACTTTTTCTTTTTGAAAAATGTTTTCCATATTAAAAATTATGAAATGTGAAGTGGGTATGTCCTAAAAGAATAATCAAAGGAAAAAAATAAAGAAAAAAGAAAAAAATAAAGGTGAAAAATATGTACCCCAAAAAGAGATAAAAATAGATCACGAAAGTGTGCAAATTCAAATTCAACTACATTTTTACTTTACATTGCAAAATAATATTGTGTGCAGCTTGTCCAAAATGCCACAATCCATGGTGGTCAAATAGTTTAATCTTGACTCATTCATGCTTTAAATTTCATATTGATAGCTATAGAATAAAGATCTAGCCAAACTATTTAATCTTGGCATATCAGTAGTTAGGTAGAGTATAATAATTAGCTCATCTTTTCAATCTGAGCCATTCGAAGTTATAAAGTTAGAATTAGATAGTTTTCTTATCAAAAGAAAAGGAAATAAAGGGTCAGCAAGCTCAAATGCATGAATTGAAATGAAGAGAAAATGTTAGGGTAAATAAAGGGTAGGTAGAAGAAGTTTTGTAAAGTGTACAAGGTTGCTAATTCAAAAGCACATTCATTATGCTTAATACTATGTTTTAGGTGTAGCAGGAATTGTGAAAAAGAAAGGGTATTCACCAAAGCTTAATTTACTAATTTCCCCTCATTTTACTAGATCCCCCACATACTTATTTCCTAATTTCCCCTCATTATCCCTTCATTACCTCTAAATAACATTTCCCCTCATTTTGGCCTTTTACCCCTTGGTTTCACACATTTCCCTAGATATTACCTTCCAAAAATCATCCCCCATTTCCAAAACTTCTTTCCCTAGTGTGAAACTCATTCCCATTACAAATACTACATTCCCCCCTTATTAATTTCCCCTTTTCCCCTTAAAAATCCACACAATCCCTTTATCGTAAGTTTTTCCTAAAGTATCGCTTTATAAATCCCCCATGTTATTAATTCCTCGACACCCTTTTTGACCCACCAACCCTTATTGCAGTTAGAAATCCCCACCATATAACGTATAGTCGCTCCTTATTAACCTACAACTTATATTAAATCCTGACATTATTTATTAATTAATTACAAGTCTTTGTACCCCAGGCCCCACGAACCAGTTTCTCAACTCCATCTGCGCAACTCAACTACATGATATCCCTCTAATATTCCATCCCCAGATCCAATGGCACACAGCCATATTGCGTGAATTCATTGTCGGATAGTTTACGGCTCGAGAGAACGTGAGATTTGTAGTTCTGGCCAGACATTGTTTTTCTACGTGGCAGCACAAGGTTATATCGCGTGCTCATGAAAAATACTAGTCGCCATCCGAAAGCGGTACGATATCGCACAAAACCACCTCCCTGCCTAAACCAAAAAATGCCCATTGTTCATTCAATAAATGTTGTGCCAAAATGTAACCGTTATCTGTTAAATGGCCGAAAATGCCCCATTTTACTCTTTTTACTCGTTTTTGTTGTAAAACTCTACTGAGCCAATTGTGACAGCCAAAACCTTTGAGCTACGAATTTAGCCACCTATCTCCACCTGAAGACATTGCAAACACCAAATTGAAGCAGCAAATACCTAATTCAAACTTCAGTACCCTCTGCAGCTACCACATAACCCCATCTTCGCACCAAATCGCCAATTTCCAGGTATTCTTGGAAAAACTATAACAACCCTGTGAATTTGAAAAATGAACAGTAATTATTGAATGGTTAATTAATCAAATTAATAAATAAATATTCATAAACTAAGAAAGATGTGTTGTGCATCCAAACCCTTTTTTACAGATTGAAATTACCCTCCCACTATCCAGAGCTAATAAACCTTACTCCCAAAGCCATAGAAAGAGTAATTCATTTCAACACACCAAATTATGGCTTCCCAAACCTCTCCAGATGTAAGACCTGTGAAAATGCCTCATTTGGATATTGATCACCTTGTATTAGTCAACAAATAATTTGAAATCAGCGACATTGCTTCCCTTGCCTACCTACTAAAACATTACTGTTGGAGTAAAGAAAAGTTTTTGAACCAGAATGATCACATTCATCTATGGGAGTCCACTTTTCCCAAGTACCTGTTCCCAGAAGTACACCCATTCTTAGAAATCATCCACTTCTGCCAAGTTTACTACATTCCCAGTCAAAAGAGCCATAGTCACCCCTAACAAATAAGTTTTATTCACCACCATTGTAGAATCCATTAATCAAATGTTGCAAATCTAACTAAGCCCAAATGAGACCGCACATTCAATTGAAGGATTACTTGACCTCTATACCAAGTTATACCTTCCTAAGATGGCCTAGATTTTTCAAACTTTCATCATAAAGGAGTCTCATACTCCTACAGCAAGCCCTCCATATGCTGGCACCATTTTTTCTGAGAGAGGTAGAGAAATCATTACCATGCTCTCTTGCATTCTACGGTATACGTCTGATGAACATGTGGATGAGTTTGTCCTTTCTTCTGTTTCTATACTTTGCCCAGGCAAGCCTCCTGCTACCATTTACAATTATGCTCAGTTTATAGTAGATATAATTCATGAGTTGTTTATCAAACTACCAAATGAGAGTGTACTCTTCAGTTTTGTTTCACATGTTCCTATATTATCAGTCAGACAAACTTCCAATCAACATTCAGAAGTTAGACACCAAAGGAAATAAAATATTTGTCATCTATTGGACAACTTTGATCAAAAAATACTCCACTATTTTTTCCTATAAAGATTTCATTGATTCATTTGTCCATCCAATTATAAATATTCTAACTAGTAGATATCAACCCAGGATCAATCAGAAGATTAAATTTTCTTTACTGTTGACAAAGAACAGTAGAGTGGGAGACTAGCATCTATACCAGGACCACACAGAGATAAGGATATATGGATGCCAACAAGCTCGCTACAAACTGCTCAAATACCTCCCCATGAGGATATTTGCATTAGAATACATTAGGAAGGTTATAAAATTTTATGAAGTCAATTTCCTATCAGCTAGGAAGAAGACCCAGTTCAAAATGGAAATTCAATTTGGCCCCATTATTTCTAATACTAGGGAAGCTAGACTAGAGGCAGAAAATATTTTACAGCAGATGAATTTCAAGAATAGTTTTACAGGACAATATGACCCTCATGGAGACATAAATAGACTAAGGCTCAACCTCAAATTGGGTCCTTTCATACATCATCCCAGGCCAAACATTTTGAGATTTTCCAACTAGTGAAAATGGCTGGAAAACACTTTAATAAATATGGACAAAACTATAGTAGATGTGGAGACTACATTATTACATGTGGAAAATCAAACTGCTACTAGTTCCTTTCTGCAGGTTCCAGAACTACAGCGACAAATGACTATCACTCCCCTCTTATAGACTCCAACAAATGAAGAAAGGAATGCAAAAAGAACTAGGGAAGAAGGTTCTAGTTCAGCCATCGAAACTACAGATGATCAATTTGAGATCAGTTACAGGAAAAGGCCCAAGCTTAATCTTGTCATTGAACAAGAAGACACCATTGACACATTGGAAATCACTGAGAATGAATAAAAGGTCTGAAGGAATAAAGGCCCAACAACTTCAGAAGAAACACATTAAGTTTCTACCTCAAACACCCAACTTATTGAGAAACAACTCAGCATTGAAGTCTCTTCATCCAATAAACCAGTCGATAAAGAGAAAGATATTAAGGAGAAATACAAAGAAATTAACTTGAGGAATGGCGCACTGAAGGCTGAGACTTATGCCTAATACTTCAAGTAGAAACCTGCAAATTAAAACAGATTAATGTAAGCCTTTGACATTAGAACATGTAAAATGAAAATGACATTCATGTAGCCTACAGTCTAGCAGCCCAGACCTTCAGCAGACTACAGCAAAACAAATGTTGAGGTGTTGGCGAGATATGTTCACCCCATTGACCAAATTGAGTTCCACAAGCATGCATGTGAGATGATACATTCCACATGACAAATAAAGCTATGGCTAGATGCAAACTTCAATGTTCGTTGAAGAATATCACTGCACAGTACAAGCTAGAAAATGCCTCCTCACAAGCCAAGGAAAACAAAACCAAGTCACTTGAAGACTTGGTGATTCAACTTGGGTATAATCCCAATGATGTCAAAGTTGCAGAGAAATTAATAAAGAAAAAGAATGAGGATATTGCTACATTAAAGAAACAGTTCAGGTTGCCTCATTTAGAGCATCCACAGACTGAGGAGGTCCTTGAAAGTCAAACTCAGCAGGAGGAGATGATGGACCTCATTCTTCAATTGAATGATTAATTGAAAGAAATGGAGAAGGAGTTGGACAACTTAATACAGCTGAAATAGGCTAGCCTTGAGACAGATGTTGCCACTACCATTCCAGCAATCACTATAGCAGTATCATCTACCTTGGCAGCTTCATTGGCGCACATAGCACCATTGGCTACAACACTTCCAGTTGCACCAACATATACATCAGCAATAGGTTCCACAACAACATCAACTCAGCCAATTGATGAGGCTAGAAAGTTAGTCAAAGAAATGAAGGACATGTCCATTCAGACCTCTAAGATAAATAGAGTCAAATAACAATTAAGGAGTCTAGAGGATGAGAAGAAAATTTCCCAAATTATGAACAAGGATGAAGTTCAGAAGTCAACCAGTTTGACTGAAAGAATGAAGAGCTTGGAAAAAGAATTGACATTAAAGGAGCCACTTCGACAAGCTAAAGAATAGCTATGGGTGAAAATCATTGAGTTTTTCAATGATATTTGGCCATCTATACAAGTCATATTTGAACAAAATGACTTAGTCAAATAGGCTACATAAGCAATTCAAAGGGTTAAGGCTGAACTTGGAGACATGCCCGAAGAAGCCACTAGATTAATCCACTTCCTTAACTCTAAAAACAAATATGAATTGCAGGAGTTGAACATAGATGATAGGACTAGAACCATACTAGTGGTGAAAAAGTTGCTCACCAAGAGGAATTTGATGATGAAACTTGAGCACAAATTTCAAACCATGCAGTTGCCTATAGACAGGTTCATGGGAAAGTTTGATGTCTTAAGGCAAAAAGGTTTGCCAAATCCTTTGGTTATAAATGAAAAATTGATGCCACAAGAAGACTACAACAGGAGAATCATAGAGGTGGCAAGAGATGAAGCCAATAATTCCTCTATGAAGGGAATGCCTACAGGAAAGGTTCTATACCAAACATTTGACATCCTATTTTACCTCCAGCATGAAGTAAAACAACATTTTTTAAATATACCCACCTTTGCCAAGTACACTGAAATAGATGAAATCTATAGGAGGATGGTAGATATTCAATTACCAGATGCAGACACATGGGAAAAGTTAAATGACTTAGTGTAAAAATTCATAATAGAAGTGAAAACAACACTGCGAAAGAAAAGTGACAGATCAGCTAAATGAAATATTATCAGGTGAAAGTGTAGGGCAGAGTAAAAAGAATAGTTAGCATGAACACCAACAATAAGGTAGAGAATAAACAGGAGAAAATTAAACCATAAAGACAACACAACTAAATAAACAGGGACAATATACATCAGCTAAACATATGTCTCTATCTTCTTGCATGAAGATATTTCTTTTCCTAGATTAATTACCAAGAAATAATTCATAATTCAAAGTATTGGGTGTGGATTGCTAGACATTTCTATAGTTGTACTAATCTAAAACCTAAGGGTTCATTATACCATTTTTCAAGTCAGTAGACTCGACTGAATAATAAAGAGATTGCATTACAGGATTCATGTGTTGAGATACTTCAGTGAAGTATTTTCTTTTTCAAATTGTTATTTTCTTATGTATTTCAAAAACATTCATGTTATCCAAATTGAATGAACTAATTGGAAATTTATTTCAGAATTTCTTTAAGTACACTATGTCTTGAATAGTTAATCATTTTAATTCTTTCTTTTGATATCTGGATCTGAGAATCCTTAATTTCTCTCCCATCCTGATTGACCTCTTTCATTTCCTTCATTATCTGGTTTAAAGAACCCTTAATTTCTTCTTGGATCCAATTGAAATCCATTTCACCATCTAGCCTTAAGATGTGAATTTACTCAACTACCGTGCCCTATAAACATTATCTTCAAAACTTAATCTAGTCCTGTTTACTTGTCATTTGACCCCATATCCCATTGGTAAAATACATCCCTTTATCCATATAAGTCAGTGAGCTCACCACCAAATATAAATCAAAACCCAAGCACAATCATAACTAGCCTAAAATCAACTAACTAAACAATGTTAAATCATAAAGAGAGAGCTCTCTTTGAGCATTAGGAAGGCTAGATCCTAATCTCAAAAGTAGGTTTGTGGTTACCTCTATCATTTATTTCATAACAACTCTAGAGAAATGTTGGAGTGATAACATATTGGTGACCATACTAGGGACCAGTCCTCAGTGTAATAAAACTTTAAAGAAATCTTAAATCTTCCCTTTTGCACCTTAAGGTCATTTTAGAGTTGTTAAAAAGTTTCACAAAACAATTAAAAAATTAAAAGTCTATCTTCCAGAAGAACACAATATACCAGGGCAAATATATATCCAAACCCTGCTACAATAGTCGATGACCCTGATAGAATTTTAAGAAAATAAAAAAAGATAGATACTCTTGGAAATAGTAGTCAGTTAGTTAAAGAAAATTCACTCCCCAAAGAATTATCAAGTTTAGAGGATATTCAGTTTGATATATCATTTGATCTTTCTTTGTTTAGAACAAAATCAGAAAATTCAATTCATGAAACCAGTGATAGACCCTAATTTTATTAAATTTATTGAGTCAAAAAATGTGCCTATACATCCTGATTTAGATCAACTTGTTTTGGATACATTTGATAAACTAGAAGCTTTAACCTCAACCTTGATAAGCCATATAGACGATGCCTATCTTCAACAATCAGTTGAATTAGCTTCCCTCACTACTACTGCCTTTGAACTTTCTATAGGGTCTTCAAAAATTGTAAATACAATTTCATTTACTACCACCTCACCTATAATATCTACCACAGTTCATTCCCCTAAACCATTCATACTTCATATTCCTCTCTAGCCAAACATTTCAACTCCATCTAGTTCATCTACAGCCACCTCAAGTCCTTCTTCAAGCACCACTACATTGCCCCACAGTGAAACCAAAATCTCAGCCATGGTAGACAGATATGAACCTTTGGTTTTACCAGCTCAAGTAAATGCCATGCCCCAAGATTACCAAAACAAATATTTTTATTTGATGCTACTAGTTAGCACACTGTCCAACAGCATGTGAATAAAATGATTGATTATTTTGAATTACATGAGATTAATGAATCTGATGTCCAAATGAGGTTATTTGCCCAAAAATTGACAGGGGATGCTAAAAAATGGTTCAAAGGTTTACCTGCTAACCATATTGCAGATTTATATGCTTTTTATAAATTGTTTATTGATATATGGGAAAGAAAGAAAAGCCCTCTGCAAACACTATCTAAATATGAGAACATTAGAAGAGCTCCTAATGAGTTTGTTCAGGACTATTGCACTAGGTTTAATAGTATCTACAATGCAATCCCTAGTAATGTTAAACCTACACCAAACCTAGCATTAATCAAATTTCCTGATTGTTTTGACACTGACATGTCTTACCAGTTGAGGGAAAGAAACCCAAAAACATTGGAACAAATGCAAAGTAATGTTGTTAGTGTAGAAGCCAATTTATTAGCTAAGACAACTAGGATGCGAAATGAGAAAAGAGTTGTCATTAAAGAGGAAACCTCCACTTCAGATGGTAAAATAGATAGTCTAGCTAAAAGTGTAGTAAGGATAATGCATAGATTAGAAAAAATGAAAAGAAAAACTCAGTGGGAAAATCAATGAGCACCCCCAATTAGAAACCCCAAATTTAGGAAAAATCCTAACACTGGAAGAAATTCTATACGTAATTAACAGATTATACCTCCTTTCTAGGAAAACTATGATGAGGGTTAACAAAACCATGAAGAAGAGGAGGATACCTAGATAAATCTATTAGGAATTAAAAATGAAGATGTTATTTTTCTTACTCAGGAAGAACGGGAAATGTACATGTTACAACAATTGAAATTAGAATGTGGGCAATCCTTTGACTACAAACAAGGCTATGAATCTACAATTTATGATGTCCAAAAACTAATTCGAATTGGATCCACAAAATATTGTTGAGGACCTTGACTTTATCGAGTTGAACAAATCCTTGAAAATTCCAAAACAACGATCAAAAACACCTTGAACCAGTCGCAATGTCCACCAACGTAGAATGACGAGGACCCCGGTCAAAGTGCACTAACTGAGGCCCATGGAGACTGTGCAGGAGGTCAAAGCAGCCCTTGGGAGCCCTAGATCGGGAAAAGGAGGCGATTTTGATGCATGATTAGCTGGGAAAATAGGGACAAATTGGAAGAGCCTTAAGCACTCGATCATGTTGGGAGCCGGAGAACTGTAGGCGGAGAAACAAAAAAATACTAAATGACAAAGGTGGGATGTGCACTCTAGAAAAATGGTGGTATTGATCGAGGCGCCTTGAATGGTAAGAGGTTTTGGAGGAGAGTGGAGTGATCCCACTCAGTGATCGAGACGTGGCAGCGAAGGTGAGAGAAAAACCGTTGTTGATCACGCACTATAGGTCGAGCAAGTCAACCGCGCTCGATGTGTGTATGACATTGGATCTGGAGGAGCCCAGATCAGGCAGCTGATATTGCGCCCGATGAAGGAAGCTGAATCGACAGGGATTAAGTCGAGTTCTAAAGAGATTTGGAGTCCATTTGACCACCATGGTGGAGAAAGAACACATACACGACGTAACGGAAGAAATGAACCGATGGAGCGTGCTAGCACCAGTTAGATGGAGACACAGGCCACTGCCAAAGCATTCATGCTAACGCCGAACAAGGGAATTCTAGGCACAACTGTAGAAGGTGAATTGCCGCAGGCGGGAGAGGAACGGAACATGCATGGGGATCGAATTACTAAAGCCATGAATAGAGACAGTTGGAACAGAGATAGAAAGGGAGAGATAAAGAGAAGAGAAGAGTTAGTTGGAAACCTGAATTGAGAGGAGTCCAAGCAACTAAGGGAGACAGTGAACAAAGAGAGCAGTAAAGCCAAGAGGAGGAGACAGATGGCCGAGCTAACCACAAGCAACATCGAACACCAGAGGGCTTGAAGATTCAAGCCTTCCCATAGAGGAATATATCTAGATTGATCATCACAGTTGGCTCTTTCCACTGTAGACCAAGGGTCACAGAGTTGGTAGGAAGAACAAGAGTCTGTGTACTCCGAGTGGCTTGGGCAATCCAAGAACCACCCTGCGAAGAAAACCTGCTTCAGGAGAACTCGCATTGAGTCCCTATATTTGTAATTCTCTGCTTAAAGAAACAATAAAACAAGGCTGCCACTGCGAGCTGGACCCGAGATGTAGCCCTCAAGAATAGGGTGAACTCCTTATTAAAAATTCTTGTGTCTTTGTGTTTCCTACTGTGTTTCTCTACTATCTTTCCACTTATTTTCTGTGTATTGGCAATCTGATCGATCTGCTGTGTCAATAACACAGAACACACACACCAACACATGAGTCTATAATACCTTTTCTTTAATAAATTTTCAAACTTAGGTCACTCATAGGTTGATTATCAGATCAAGTGGTATTAGAGCTCTAGGTCGTAAGGTTAGACAAGATTGTGTTGGTTTAACTGTGAAATCTCACTAGATCAAAGCTCAAATTAGGAGAAGGAGAGTTGGTGGAAACTAATCCTGAAATTGGGAGAGTCTATTCTCAGAAGACAATGTCAGAGGAAGGTTATATAGGGCCAGAACTTCAATTCATAAAGAGTTTCCTAGCTATAAAGTCTATGATAGAAGAAATGTATAGGGGATTTACAAAGCATAGGGATGAAGATTCATCAGGCTCTAAACAAGATAAGGAAAAAGTTGAGTCTCATTTCCATGACCACTCCAAAGGAAAGGGGAAAGAGGAAAGCTTTCTCACACCTCCTAATAGCCCTGTGCATAATAAGAAAGCGTCTTTGATTAAGTTAGATGTTAAATTTGATTTTCCTATATATGATGGAGAGCTAAACGCTGAAAATTTGGACAATTGGATAAGAAAAATTGATGTTTTCTACAGGGTACAAAACATAGACTCGGAAAAGAGTAAGATTCAGCTGGCAAGCCTACGCTTAGGAGGCACTGCCTTGGTTTGGTAGGAAGGGAGAACCCAAGCTGATATGAAGAAGCATGGTAAGACCATCTCTATCTGGAGTGCATTTGTTGCTGCAATCAAAAAGCAGTTCTATCCATTGGCCTACATGCAACAAGCCATGATGAGTTGGCAAACTCTTCGGCAGTTGAAAGGGCAAAGTGTACAAGGGTATACTCAAGAGTTCAGAAAGAGAGCCTTGATGTTGGGTATCTCATTAGACTCACCAGAGACTCTTCTGAATTACATTGGTGGTCTACACAGTTACATGAGGCATACCATCCTCATGTTTAATCCCACTAGTATAGATGAGGTATCTGTACAAGCTACTCATCTAGAAGCTAGAGGAAGGAATGGAAATCTAGAAGTTGGGGGACCATCCCAACCCACTGTAAGCAAGAGCAGGGAGAAAAGGAAGTAGAAGTGGAAAGAAAGGAAGGCTAACACTACACAAAAAGGCAAAGCTTCATGCACTCACTGTAAAAACGAGGGGCATGATGATGAGCACTGTTGGATTCTACATCCAAAGCTGAGACCTAAGAAGTCCAAGGGCAAGAAGAATACTGCTGCAACTATTCAAAAAGATTTGGGGTTAGACTCGGGAGATGAAACAATCATTGCAGCCATAGGTATAAAAGGTTGTATGCTTTAGAGAATGTTGAAATCAAGAAGCAGGTGCAGGAGTTGCTCGAGAAAGGGTTCATCAGGCCTAGCACATCACCATGTGGGTCACCCATCATCTTGGTGAGAAAGAAAGATGGCTCATGGAGAATGTGCATTGACTAACGAGCACTAAATAAGATAACAATAAAAAATCATTATCCCCTTCCTCACATAGATGATCTTTTAGATCAATTGAAGGAAGCTGTTTATTTCACCAAGATGGATTTGCACAGTGGATACCATCAGGTCAGAGTTGCAGAGCAAGATGCATGGAAGACTGCTTTCAAAACAAAGTAGGGATTATATGAATGGTTGGTTATGCCTTTTGGCCTAACTAATGCTCCTGCTACTTTCATGAGATTAATGAATGATGTACTCAAACCTTTTCTTGATGATTTTGTTATTGTGTATCTGGATGAAATTCTGATTTTTAGTAAAAAATGGGAATAACATTTAAAGCATGTTAAGCAGACATTAGATGTTTTGAGAAGAGAGAAACTTTATGTTAAACTCTCCAAATGTGAATTTGGAAAAACCTCTCTGAATTATTTGGGTCACATAGTAGGGGGAGGTAAATTGAAAATAGATCCCTCTAAACTGGCAGTCACTGTAAACTGGCCTAAACCCCAGTCTACTATAGAAGTGAGAAGCTTCTTAGGAGCAGCACAATATTGGAGGAAGTTCATTTCAAAATTTTCCTCAATTTCAGCTCCCTTACATGCTTTGACAGGATTGAACAAGGTGTTCTAGTGGGGAGGCAAACAGCAGAAAGCCTTCGACACCTTTGGAAGAAAAGATTAGTACAACACCTATACTAGCATTGCCAAACCTACAAAGACCATTTGAGATCCAAATTGATGCCAGTGACTATGCCATGGGAACAGTGTTGACAAAGCATGGTAAACCCATACGTTATCATCCTTAGACTTTTAATTTTATAGTGGTTAACTATCCTACTTATGATAAGGAATTGTATGCATTAGTTCAGAGTGTGAAAAAGTGGAAATATTACTTAATGGGAAAAGAAACAGTAATACACACTGATCATCAGCCACTTCAATATCTACACTCCCAAACTAAGTTGCAACAATCAATACATTACAGATGGATGGGTTTACTACAACAGCTTAATTTAGTCATCAGATATAAAAAGGGCATACATAACAAGGTTGCAGATATGTTATCGAGACCCATTATAAATGCATCTACCATACTTAAGCATAATTTTGTGCTGCATGAAAGCTACATAGAACAGTATGCTCAGGACATGGACTTTCAAGATGTATATGCAACTTTGAGTCAAGGCAAAAGAGTAGAAGAATTGGACTATCATGTGAAAGACCGACTCTTATATCATTATGGGAAACTCTGCATTCTACAAACTGAGAGAGTAAAGATAATTAGGGAAGCCCACACTTCTTTGATATCAGGTCACTTTGGGGTAAGTAAAACAGTTGCACAGCTGCAAAGGTTCTGCTATTGGCTGAAAATGAATGAAACAGTTTATATATATGTAAAGGGGTGGGCTATGAGTGCAAAAAGCAAGCCCAGCAATAGAAAACTAGGGTTATACACTCCATTACCAGTTCCTTCTCACCCTTGGGAAAGCATTTCCATGGATTTTGTTGGAGGACTTTCCAAATCTAGGAAAGGTCATGATTATCTATATGTTGTTGTGGATAGATTCAGTAAGATGTGTATTTTGATACCCTGTAGTAAACATATTACAGCTGAAAAAACTGCAAAATTATTCTTTGAACATGTATGGGGTCATTTTGGATTACCCACTTCCATTGTATCTGATCGAGACACCCAATTTATCAGAAAGTTTTGGTCAAGTCTATGGGAACTCATGGACACCAAGTTAATGAAAAGCACAACTTTTCATCCACAAATAGATGGCCAGACAAAAGTAATTAGCAGGACGATGATCCAGTTACTAAGAGTATATTGCAGCAAACACCCTAAGCTTTGGGATGAACACTTGTGTTATGTGCAACATGCTTACAATAGAGCCAAAAACTCTTCTACACAGACATCTCCTTTTGAGACCTACTTTGGCTTCATACTGAGGTCTCCTTTGGATTTTGTCTTTGGTAAAGATACCATGGTTGATAGACATAGTGATGTGGACAAGAAAGCTAGGTTCATTGAATAGATCCAGGAGATCCACCATGCAATACATGAATAGCTGGAAAAGAGCCAGGCCAAGTACAAGGCTAGGCATGATAAGCATCATATGGAGCATAGTTTTCAAGTTAGAGACCAAGTCTGGCTATATATCAACAAGGATAGGATGCAAGGTGAAGGTAAATTGCTAAAACCTATCAGGTATGGACCCTTCGGGATACTTGAGAAGGTTGGTGAAAATGACATCCTCCTTGAGCTACCGGCTTACATGCACATCTACTCAGTCGTAAATGCAGACTGTTTGAGGTTGTTTGAACCTTCAATGATTGAGGACCTTGAAGAGCAGAGTTAATTACCTTCTGTTGATGACCTGCTACCATAATATCTTAATGAGTTGCAGGAAGATACAGTGCTGGATAGGAAGGTAAGGATGACACTCAGTGGACAAGTGGAATACCTCAGGATTGGGCTTAAGGGTTCGAATCCGAGTAGTGTGAAGTGGACTGAGAATGGACAAGTGAGATAGTAGTTTCATCACTTAGTCAATGCTTGAAGAAAACCAACTTTTGGTGGTCCAAAAGCTTTTTCAGTGAGAATGTCATGATTCGAATTGGATCCACAAAAGACTGTCGAGGACCTTGACTGTATCAAGTCGAACAAATCGTTGAAAATTTCAAAACAGTGATAAAAAACACCTTGAACCAGTGGCAATGGCTGCCAACGTAGAACAAAGAGGACCTCAGTCAAAGCGCATTGACCGAGGCCCATGGAGACTGCGCAGGAGTTCAAAGCAACCCTTGGGAGCCCCAGATCGGGAAAAGGAGGTGATTTTGATGCATGATTAGCACTGCGCTAAGGGAAAATAGGGCCAAAGTGGAAGAGCCTTAAGCACTCGGTCGCGTTGGGAGCTAAAGAACTGTGGGCGGAGAAACAAAAAAGCGCTAAGGACAAAGGAAGGACCCGCACTCTGGAAAACCGATGCTATTGATCGGGGTGCCCTTGAATGATAAGAGGTTTTGGAGGAAAGTAGAGTGATCCCACTCAACGATCGACATGTGGCAGCAGAGGTGAGAGAAAAACCACCGTTAATCATGTGCTATCGGTCGAGCAAGTGAACCGCGCTTGACGTGCGTATGACGTTGGATCTGGAGGAGCTAAGATCAGATAGCCAAGATTGCACCTAATGAAGGAAGTGGAATTGATAGGTATTAAGTTGAGTTCTGAAGAGATTTGGAGTCCATTTGACTGCCACGGTGGAGAAAGAACGCATACACGATGTAACAGAAGAAACGAACCAACGGAGCGTGCTGGCACTAGTTAGATGGAGACACGTGGCCACTACCAGAGCGTTCGTGCTCATGAACAAGGGAATTCCAAGAATAGCTGTAGAAGCTGAATCGCCACAGGCGAGGGAGGAACCGAATAGGCATAGGGATCGAATGACTAAAGCCATGAATAGAGACAGTCGGAACAGAGATAGAAAGGGAGAGATAGAGAGAAGAGAAGAGTTAATTGGAAACCCGAATTGAGAGGAGTCCATGAAACTAAGAGAGACAGTGAAAATAGAGAGCAATAAATCCAAGCAGAGGAGACAGAGGGCCGAGCTGACCATAGGCAGCATCAAGCACCAGAGAGCTTGAAGATTCAAGCCTTCCCATAGAGGAATCTGTCCGGATCGAGCATCACAGTTGGCTCTTTCCACTTTATACCAAGGGTCACAAAGATGGTAGGAAGAACAAGAGTATGTGTACTCTGAGTGGCTTGGGGAATCCAAGAACCACCCTGCCAAGAAAACCTACTTCAAGAGAACTCACATTATGTCCCTGTATTTGTAATTCTCTGCTTAAAGACACAATAAAACAAGGCCACCACTGAGAGTTGGACCAGAGATGCAGCCCTCGAGAATAGGGTGAAATCCATATTAAAAATTCTTGTGTCTTTGTGTTGCTTACTTTGTTTCTTTGTTGTCTTTCCACTTATTTTTTGTGTATTGGCAATCTGATCGATCCATTGTTTCAATAACATAGAACACACACACCAACACATGAGTTTGTAATACCTTTTTTTAAATACATTTTCAAACTGAGGTCACTCATAGGGTGATTATCAGATCACAAACAATATAGACTTAGAAACAAAAAGAATAATGAAATTCCCATTAAGAAATCAATCCAAACCCAAACTAAGAAGATAAGAGAAGCTCCTATGACAAAAGTTTTGCATATTCTCCCTAGAGGAACTCAGGAGCCTTCCAACCCAAAAATTGTAGATATAACTTCAATTGAAACTCAAACTGAGACTGTTACTCAGACCATTCCAAATAAGAGAATTCAAAACAAAACTGGTGAAACACAAATTGAATTACCAAATGCTGAAAAAGAATATATAACTACACATACCACATTTGCTAAGGAAGATCTCATACAATCAAGAAAAACTCAATTTCCATTTAACATTAAGATTGAGATAGCCAAATTGAAAATATCAGTTCCTTTTACCGAGCTACTGAAAAATGAATCATACAGGACACAAATCATAGAAACATTAAACATAGGTGAAGGAGAAGATGTTGTAAAACTTAATGATGATCAACCTGAGTTGTTATTGTATCCAGAAGTAAATGGAAAACACAAACAAGGGGGTATCACTCCATTCTACATTCGCTTGAATGTTCATGATAAAACCTTACATAATCTTATGCTAGATTCATCTGCATCACATAACTTAATGCCTAAAGAAATCATGGAGAGACTAAACTTTGATATCACTAGACCATACAAGGACCTCCTTTCCTTTAATTCTAACCAAGTCAAATACCATGGCCTGATTAAACATTTTTGTGTCAATTTAGTCCAGTGCCCAAAAACGAGTATTGTAATGGACATAGTAGTTGCTAATATCCCACCAAAGTATGTAATGTTGTTATGTCACTCACAGGGTGAAAAATTACAGGGATCTCTACAATTGGATATGTCATATGCCACCATATCTATGTTTGGTCAACAAAGAAAAGTTTACAGAGAAACATTAACGAAGTGTGTGGTAAGTAGTTCAGAAAAACCATAGAATTACCCAATTTACTTCATGCATTTTGATATGGACTCATTTATCCCATTTTGTAATTCAAACAATAACAAAAATGAGATCACAACTGTAGAAGAAAAGGCACCTGATAGTGAGAACATTTTTCATGAGTCTCTATGGCAGTTAGATTTTGATGGTTCTGTAAATAGATTAGGAGCAGGTGTAGGAGTTTGGATTCACAACATGGAAAATGATAATTTTGAAGGTCATGCCTTTAGATCAAAATTTAAATGCACAAGAAACATGGTATAATATGAAGTTTTAATCTTAGGACTACAAATTGTTAGAAAGCTTGGAGCCAAGAGAGTTTATATCATGAGAGACTCACAATTGATTATAAAACAAATTAAAGTAGAATACCTCCATGAATAATCGCAAACTTATCCAATAGAGAGAGATTGTCCTAGAATTGATTAAGGACCTTCTTGAAACTAATTTTTCTGCCATTCCTAAGAAACAGAACATTCAAGCTCATAGTCTAGCCACTTTTTCTAGTACCTACAAATTACCTTTTCAGCCCAACCATAAGTACACTATAGAAGTGAGACATAGGCCTGTTATTCTTGACAATTTGAAATATTGGCATATTTTCTCACAAGATTCCCAAATCTATGATTTCATGAATTCTGAAGGAGAGTTTCAAATCTATAACATAGATATTGATTGTATAGTAGATAATAACATATATAGTGAGATAGATATAAATGCTTTAGACATAGATAAACCCCCTAGTTTCACTAAATTAGAAATAGATAACTTAGAAAAGGTAGAAATAAAAGCAATAATGAATGATGATCGTGAAATTTTAAACCTTAAAAATAACTTTTTTCCTAAGGGATTATTCCCATTAGAACATTTGTTTGATTCAAATGATGTAGCTAGGAAACCAAAAATGGAGCCTCTAAGAGCAGACATAAAAGAATGTAACATAGGAATTGAAGAAAAACACAATCTTATCAAAATATCCAAAGCATTACCTTCAGATGAAAACCTAAAATACATAAATTTGTTCAAACGGATTCAAGATGTATTTGCTTCAAGTTATGAAGACCTTTAGTCTTATGATACGAGCATTATTCAACATAAGATACCCCTCAAACAACATCAGAAACCCTTTAAACTAAAGCTTAGGAGAATTAATCCAGGTCTTATGCCACTAATTGAAAAAGAAGTGAAAAGGATGTATGATGCACAAATCATAGCACCAATTAGATATTCTGATTGGGTCTCTACTTTAGTCACTACTAGGAAGAAAAAATGAGAAATTAGAGTATGTGCTGATTTTAGGAACTTGAACAAAATGTCATTAAAAGATAACCACCCTCTCCCTAAAATGGATCACATTCTCTAGAGGGTAGTAGGCTCATCCAAAATTTCACTACTTGATGGATTTTATGGACACAACCAAATCATAGCTCAAACAGAGGATCAAGCAAAGACTACATTATTGGGTTGTGTTATATTCTTTCCACCACTAGACCACGTAGTTAACCGTGGGTAAGAGGGGCGGAGGTCACAAGGGGTTTAAGGGGCACCCGTAACCCAACTTTATGGGTTCCGGGGCAACGTCGGAGAAAATTTTCATTTTGGACCCTATGTTAGGTTGGACAGACCCACCTATGGATTTGTGCATGATTTTTGCACATGTTTTTGGATGCAATGGTTTTCGGTCCATGGTTTTGGACGCGATGGTTTTTCGGTCCATGGTATTGGATGCTTCGGCATGTATAAATATGTACTATAACATTGAAAGGAACATAATGAAAAATCAAGATGGTAGTCCTCATTTTGGGATCAACAGAAAAATCTCTGTGTATATGTGTTTTATGTGTTATGTTCTCGCATTGTTTATTTTCTGTGTTTTAGAATTCATATGCAGGTAATTTTTGTACAGGGTTAAAACCGACATTTGGTATCGGAGATAGCTGTCGATATTGGGACACCTTTGTTTCTTAGGGGTTTTGCTTGGGCCTGTGGTAGACCCTGTTCAGTGGGAGATCTTCAAGATCGATTCTGGTGGTAAAAGAAGGTGGTGAGCAGTAGAAAGATAGAGATCGAGAAATTTAATGGTCAAGGTTTTGAATTGTGGAAACTGAAGATGGAGGAACTGTTGGTGGATAAACATCAGTGGATCAGGGTAAATCCAGGTACTAGACCAATGGAAGTGTCTGATGAAGAATGGAAGAAGTTGGATCGGAAGGCAAAGAGCACAATATGATTGTGTGTCTCAAATTTAGTATTGCTAAATGTATCAGGGGAAGCTACACCAAAGGCTTTGTGGGACAAGCTAGGGACTTTGTACCAATCTAAGCCTCTAGTGAATAAACTGTTCCTGTGGAAAAATCTATATAACCTGAGGATGAAAGATGGAGACTCGGTGACAGAGCATCTAAATGAATTTAATACTGTGATAAGTCAGTCAGCATCTGTTGATATTAAAATTTCAGATGAAAATAAGTGCATCAGTTTGTTGTGTTCTCTACTAGATTCATGGGATAATCTAGTTATTACAATAGGTAGCAATGCAAATGCCTTGCATTTTGATGAAGTATTCTAATCCTTGCTGACCGAGGAGATGAGACTGAAAAATATGGAGAGTCAGAATGGTGATGCCTTGTCTATATGAGGAAAATCCCATAACAGAAACAAAAATAAGTCATCAAGTGGGATATCTAAATCTAGAGGGAGATCTAAATCTCCAAGAAAACTTGTACAGGTGGTGTGCTGGAAATGCGGAAAGGAATGGCACTACAAAAGGGACTGTAAATCTAAAGCTCCTGATAAAGGAAAGGGACGTGATGATGCTCCTTCTATAGAGGCGAGAACCACCTCAGATGAAGGCGGGGATGTGTACTTGGCCTCTTCAAGTACAGATGTCAATGATGAGGCATGGTTGATTGACTCAGGTGCATCCTTTCACTTCACTCCCCATAGAGAGTGGTTCTGCGAGTATTAGAAATACAATGGTGGTGATTTCTTATTAGGGGATGATCGGAAGGCTAGAATCATTGGTCGTACAAAAGTGAAGTTGAGTTTGCAAGGTGGAATGGTTAGAACACTTCCAGGTGTTTTACATATTCCTGAATTTGCCAGAGATCTGATTTCTGTAAGCAAGTTGGATGATGCAGGTGTGAAAATAGTTTTTGGGAAGGATACCTTCAAAATGGTTTGGGGAGCATTGTTATTGATGGGTGCAACAGTGCTCTGGTTCCTAAAGTGGAGCAAAAAATCTAGTGGTCTTTAGAGAGAAGACCATGTTGTGGAATCAAAGGCTTGGACATATTGGAGAGAAGGGCCTTCGAATACTTCATGGTAAATGTATGCGAGAAGGTATGAGTAATAGCTCTCTGGATTTTGATTTCTATGAAAATTGTATATATGGGAAGCAGAATCGGGTGAGTTTCCCCTCTGGTAGTAAGAGGGTGAAACAAATACTAGTGCTTGTGCAAAGTGATGTGTTTGGACCTGTGAAGGTTCCATCACTGGGTAATTCTGTGTACTATGTATCATTTATAGATGACTTCTCAAGGAATACATGGATATATTTCCTTAAGAAGAAATATAAATTCTTTGACAAGTTTAATGAATTTAAGGCTCTCATGGAAAATCAAACAGAGAAGAAGATAAAGGTGTTGGGGACATATAATGGTGGAGAGTGTTGCAACAAGGAATTTAAAGAATTTTGTAAGAAGTGTGGTATAGCATGGTAGAAGACTACTCCATATACACCTTAGCAAAATGGAGTTGCAAAAAGAATGAACAAGATGTTGATGGAAAGGGCAAGAAGCATGCTCAGTGGTGCTGGGTTAGGATAGGAATTCTGGGCAGAGGCAGTGGATACTGCATGTTACCTGGTCAACAGGTCACCTTCGTCATTGTTAGAGGATAAGACTCTACAAGAGGTATGGACTAGTAAGAAACCCTCTCTTTCACATCTAAGGGTATTTGGATGTGATGCATATGTACATGTTCCAAAATAGAAATGAACCAAGTTGGATAGTAAATTTGAAAAGTGCATCTTTATTAGGTATAAGGATGGTTTAAAGGGTTATAAGCTTTGGAACCCAGTAACAAGGAAGGTTGTGTACAGCTCACATGTGGTGTTCAGAGAGGTGAAAGATGTACCAAAGGAACTTGAGAAGATAGAGTTTGAGCTAAAGGAGGAAGAATCATACTCTACAATAGAGGAGGAATTAGAAGATGAAGAGACACAAACTCCGGCTGTGAGAAGATCGGTTCGAGAAAGAAGGCAGCCAGAGAGGTATAGTCCATCTGATTTCTATTCAAATTTTGCTTTGTCTGTTACTGATGATGATCCCAGAACTGTGAAGGAAGCTGTGGACACAGAGGATGAAAAACTATAGAAGGAGGCAATGGTTGATGAAATGACATCTTTGTACAAAAATGAGGCTTGGGATCTAGTGGAGTTGCTGACTGGAAGGAAAGCCATTAGTAGCAAATGGGTGTTCAAAGAGAAGACAAATGCAAAAGGAAAATTGGAGAAATACAAATCTTAGTTGGTAGTAAAAGGTTAGTCCCAGGTGCTAGGAATTGATTTTGATGATATTTTTCTCCTGTTGCCAAGGTAACTTCTATTAGATTACTTTTATCTGGTGTTGTTGCTTTTGATTTTGAGGTAGAACATATGGATGTGAAGACATCATTTCTTTATGTGGATCTGGAAGAGGAGATATACATGAAGAAACCTAAAGGCTTTGTGGTGAAGGGTAAGAAAGAACTAGTATGCAAGTTAAGGAAGTCTCTGTATGGGTTAAAATAGTCAGCAAGGATATGGTATCAAAAATTTGATAAATTTATATGGGGAGTTGGCTTCACCAAAAGCAAAGCAGATCACTGTGTGTATTTTAAATTAATTAGTGACCATGTTATTTATTTGGTCTTGTATATGGATGATATGTTGGTAGTTGCAAATGACAAAGAAGTTATCGAGGATTTGAAGACCCAATTGTCCTCCAAATTTGACATGAAAGATCTTGGTGCTACAAAATATATTTTGGGCATGGGAATTAAAAGAGATCGAGCAAAGAGAAAACTATGGTTAAACTAGAGGAAGTATGTCGAGACAATATTGCAAAGGTTTAATATGCAGGATAGTAAGCTGGTGAAGATTCCTATTCCTGTAGGTGTGAGGTTATCTGTTGAACAGTGTCCCAAGACACAAGAAGAGGAAGAGAACATGTCCCATGTTCCATATCAAGTGCAGTCAGTAGCTTGATGTACACAATGGGTTGTACTAGACCAGACATTACACATGAAGTGGGAGAATTGAGTAGGTTTATGTCAAAACCAGGGAAGGAGCACTCGATAGTAGTGAATCGGGTTTTCATGTATTTGCGTGGCACTACTGATTATGGTTTGTGCTACCAAGGAAGATTAGGATTGTACAGAATGTCGAATATTCGTGGCTTTGTTCATGCAAACTGGGTTGGAGATCAGGATTAATGTGTTTAGCCTATTTGGAGGTGCAGTCAGTTGGATGAGTAAGAAATAATCTGTAGTGGCACAATAAACTACAAAGGAAGAATACATGGCAGCGACTCATGCAAGCAAGGAAGCAGTTTGCTTGCAGAGATTGTGTTCAAGTATGGGGTTAGTACAAGAAGCTATAAGGATAGACTTTGACAGCCAAAGTGAAATTTTCTTAGCAAAGAACCCTTCATATCATTCAAAGACAGAGAACATTGATGTTAATTATCACTTTGTGATGGATATGATAGAATACAAAAAGGTGTTGCTGGTAAAGGTGGACACTTTGAAGAATACCGCAGATGCATTGACAAAATCCTTGAGCTCTGAGAAGTTCTTTTGGGGTAGAGAAATAATGGGGATTGTAGGGCTGGATAAATGACTAAGCTCTCTTATGGCCCCCTGTGGAAAGAAAACAACAAGTGGGAGAATGTTGGGCTGTGTTAAGCCCTGAAAAAATTTGGTTTTGGACCCTATGTTAGGTTGGGCGGACCCACCTATGGTTTTGTGCATGATTTTTGCACATGTTTTTGGATGTGATGGTTTTCAATCCATGGTTTTGGACATAATGGTTTTTCTGTCCATGGTATTGCATGCTTCGCCATGTATAAATATGTATTATAAAATTGAAAGGAACATAATGAAAAATCAAGCTAGTAGTCTTGGTTTTGGGATCCAGGGGAAAATCTCTGTGTATATGTGTTTTATGTGTTATGCTCTCGCATTGTTTATTTTCTGTGTTTTAGAATTCATATGTAGGTAATTTCTGTACAGGGTTAAAACCGATATGCATTTACTACTCCTTGGGGTACATTTGAAAGTGCAATGGACATAAATTTTGCAAAATAAATCCATGACCTTCTAGTTGTTTACCAAGATGACATCACAATGTTTTCAAAATCAGATAATGAACATCTAGACCACCTAAGAAGAGTTTTCATTAAGTGTAGGAAATTTGGCATTTCCTTGTATCCCAAAAATACAAACTTTGGTTTAGAAGAAGGTAAACTCTTGGGACACATATTATCAAAAGATGGAATTAGAATGGATCTAGCTATAATAGAGGCAATCCTGAACATTAATCATGCTAGAAACATCAAGCAATTACAGTCCTTTCTAGGAAAAATAAAATTTCTTAGGAGATTCGTTTCAAACTTAACAGAATTAATCAGAGAGTTAAATAACATGTTAAAGGAAGATTAAACACTTAAGTGGACAGTAGAGGCTAAACAAACTTTTGAGGCAATCAAAGAATCCCTTACTAAAACATGAGTCCTCATATGTCCTGATTTCCAAAAGGATTTTATATTTTTTTCTTTTGCTTCAGAACATACTACTGCAGCAGTCTTGTTGCAAAAGAATGATCAAGGTTATGAGCAACCTATTGCATTTTTCAATAAGTCTTTGACTGATGCTACACTAAAGTACAACATAATGGAAAAATGAGCACTTGCTTTAGTAAAATCTATTAACAATTTCAGAGTGTACATCTTGTAATCACATATCATTGCTTATGTTTCAAATTCAGAAGTAAAGGACATTCTAACACATAATGGGCCTGAAGGAAAGAGAGGCAAATGGATTGCAACTATTTTGGAATATGACATAGAAATAAGGCCTACAAAACTTACCAAAGGCCAAGGTTTAACCAAACTCATGGCTGAATCGAACTATCAGGTCTTACATATAAATTTCGTTGGTGCCCTAAATGATCAGGAAGAGATGGCAACTCCATAGGTTAGTGAAGCTTCCATATATTCACCTTGGTATGAAGATATTATATTTATTTTACTAAAAATACAAGCTCCTACTAGTTTATCTACAACTAAAAGTAGATTTTTGAAAATGAAATCAATGAAATATTCTATCATAGATAATGCCTTATTTTGGAAAGATAATGGTGGAATTTTATTGAATTGTTTATTGAAAGATGAAGTTGACAAAGTTATGCAAGAATTTCATGCATGATATTGTGGAAGACGCCTATATTGGAAAACTAGTGTTGATGAGATTTTAAGGGAAGGTTTTTACTAGCCCACCCTTTTTGCAGATGTCAAGAAACATTTGACTTCCTGTCACAAGTGCTAAATATTTAAAGGCATAAGGAAACTCTCACCATTACTTCTCAAACCCATCTCCATAGAAATTCATTTGTAACAATGGGGTTTAGACTTCATTGGGGAAATTCACCCATCCTCCTCAGCCCAGCATAAATGGATTTTAACATCCATTGATTACTTTACTAAATGGATAGAAGTCATCCCTTCTAGACAAGCTATAGACTCTGTCATCATTTCTCTCCTTGAGAACAATATCCTGTCAAGGTTTGGATGCCGACAAAAGCTCATTACTGATAATGCAGATTCTTTCAAATCCAAGAAAATGGTAGAATTTTGTAACAAATATCACATTACCCTTGGCCATTCCACTACCTATTACCCTCAAGGTAATGGACTTGTAGAATCTTCAAACAAAAGCCTTGTCAATATCATCAAGAAACTGCTAAAAGACAACAAGAAGACATGGAACAAAAATTTAGTTAATGCCTTATGGGTAGATAGACTAACTACCAAGAAATCCATTGGTACATCTCCTTACTAGCTAGTATGTGGAATGGATGTTGTTTTTCCATCATCTTTAAGAGTGCCAATGATGAAAATGATCCAAGAGCTGCAAGTAGAACCAAATGATATCCAAAGGAGGATAAATCAGGCAATACATTTGCAACAAACGAGAGAAGAGGTCTATCTCAAATCACAAGTGATGTGTGATAAAATCAAAAAGGTTTTGGATAAGAAAACCAAAGCTGATGATTTTTATGCAGGTGATAAAGTACTCAAATGGGATTCTAGAAGATAAGAGAAGGGTAAACATGGTAAATTTGATTTCCTATGCCAAGGCCCTTATATCATTTATGGTTATAGAGGTAACAATGCTTTTTACTTGAGACAGTTAGATGGAATAGATCTACCTGGAGGACTAGTCAATGGCAGAATGCTGAAGCAATACCTATCAACATATTAACAATAATTCATTTCTTTACTTTTCACATTGTATATAACATTTCAAAGTTTAGATTGGATTGGATGGTAATCTTTTGAGGTTGAAGCCCGGAGAGAAGGCCTTGAGCTTTGAAAGGTTGAACATCATATGTATGAATAATGTAGATCAGAGAGGAGCAGTTACAAGGCAACCACAATCACAGTTTCAAAGGCTACTATTATTAAAGTTCTTGACATTTTACCATGAAATTCCATCCACATGTGGAGCCACTGTTAGGTTCCTATATTAATAGGATTCATAATTTTGAATTGATTATGGTTAGTCTTGTAATATTGTACACACTTTTTCTTTGTGCAAAATGTTCTCAATATTAAAAATTAAAAAATGTGAAGAGGGTATGTCATAAAATAATAATCAAAGGATAAAAAGAAAGAAAAAAGATAAAAAAAAAGGGTGAAAAATATGAACCCTAAAAAGAGATAAAAAATAGATCATGAAAGTGTGAAAATTCAAATGCCACTACCTTTTTACTTTACTTTGCAAAATAAGATTGTATGCAACTTGTCCAAAATGCCACAATCCATGGAAGTCAAATAGTTTAATCTTGACTCATTCATGCTTTAAATTTCATGTTGATAAATAGAAAATAAATATCTAGCCAAACTATTTAATCTTGTAAGATCAGTAGTTAGGTAGAGAATAATAATGAGCTCATCAGTTAACAGATTCACTGTCCGTATCCCATGGATTCACTGTCCGATAGTTAATATCCTGAGATCACATGAGATTTGTTGTTTTGGCTAGACACTATTTTGCTCTGTCGTAGAACCATGTTATATCATGTGCTCACAAAAAATACGCCCGCCATCCAAAAGTGATGCGATATCTCAAAAAACCGCCTCCCCACCTAAACCAAAAACTACCCACTATTCGTTCAATAAATTTCATGCCAAAATGTAACCATTATTAGTTAAAATGCCAAAAATGCCCCATTTTACTCTTTTTGCTCATTTTTGCCGTAAAAGTCTGTGAAGCTAATCATGACACCTAGAATGTCTGAGAGACCAATTTAGCCACCTATTACCACCCACATATGCTACAAACACCAAATTGAAGCAGAAAATACCCAATTCAAGCCTCAGTACCCTCTGCAGTTACCACATAACCCCATCTCCACACCAAATCGCCAATTTCCAAGTATTCTTGGAAAAACCAAAATGGCCATGTGAATTTGAAAAATGAATAGTAATTATTGAATGGTTAATTAATTAAATTAATAAATAAAGCTTCATAAACTAAAGAAAGACTTGTTGTGCATCCAAACCATTTTTTACAGATTGAAATTACCCTCCCACTATCCATAGCTAATAAACCTTACTCCCAAAGCCACAGAAAGAGTAATTCAATCCAACACACAAAATTATGGCTTCCCAAACCTCTCAGGATGAAAGAACCCTACAGACCCCTAACCTGGACATTGACCGCCTTGCATTAGCCCACAAAAAATTTCAAGTCTAGGACACTACTTCCCCTGCCTACCTACAAAAACTCCACTGCTGGAGTAAACACAAGTTTTTGAACTAGAATGATAACATTCACCTATGGGAGTCCAATTTTCCCAAGTACTTGTTCGTATAAGTACACCCATTCCCAAAAATCATCCACTTCTACCAAGCATGCTACATTCCCAGTCAAAGAGCCATAGTCGCCCCTGACCAGCAAGTTTTATTCACCATCACTGTGGAATCCATTAATCAAATGCTACAAATGCAGCCAAGCCCAAATGAGACCCCACCTTCAATTGAAGGCTTACTTGACCTATATACCAAGTTATACCTTCCCAAGGTGGCCCATATTTTTCAAAATTTCATCATAGAGGAGTGTCATACTCCTACAGAAAGTGCTCCATAAGCTACCACCATTTTTTCTAAGAGAGGCAAACAAACAATTACCATGCTCTATGGCATTCTATTGTATACCTCTGATGAACATGTGGATGAGGTTCTTCCTTTCTTTCCTTTCTATCTTTTTCTTAGGCAAGCCTCCTGCTACCATTTACAACTATGCTCAGTTTATAGTAGACAGAATCCATGAGCAGTTTATCAGACTACCAAATGAGAGAGTCTTCAAATACTCTTCAGTTTTGTTTCACATGTTCCTATATTATCAGTCAGACAAATTTCCAGTCAACATTCAGAAGTTAGACACCAAAGGCAATCCAATATCAGTCATCTATTGGACACCATTGATCCAAAAATACTCCACTATTTTTTCCTATAAAAACTTCATTAATTCATTTGTCCATCTAGTTATAAATATGCTAACCAGTAGCTATCAGCCCAGGATCAATCAGGAGATTAAAAGAGTTTTATGTGGCAATATGACCCTCATGTAGTCATGAATAAACTAAGGCTCAAAGTCAAATTGGGTCCTTTCATACATCATCCCAAGCCAGACATTGATAGATTTTCCAACCAATCACAATGGTTGGAAAACACTTTGATAGATATGGAAAAAACTGTAGCAGATGTGGAGACTACATTATTAGATATTGAAAAGCTGATTGATACTAGTTCATTTCTGTAGGTTCCAGAACTACATGAACAAATGACTATTAATCCCCTCCTACATACTCCAAGAAATGAAGACAACAATGCAAAAAGAACTAGGGAAGAAGGTTCTACTTCAGCCATGGAAACCATAGATGACCAATTTGAGATCAGTTACATGAGAAGGACCAAAATTAATCTTGTAACTAAAAAAGAAGACACCATTGAAATAGTGGAAATCACTAACATTGAAGGAATGGTTGGAAGGAATAAAGGCCTAGAAACCTCAGAAGAAGCACAACAACCTTGTACCTCAAACACCCAACTTATTGAGAAACAACTCATCATTGAAGTTCCTTCATCTAGTAAACCAATGGATAAAGAAAAATATATTAAGGAGAAATACAAAGAAATTAAGTTGAGGAATGAGGCATTAAAGGCTGAGACTTATGCCCATTACTTCAAGAAGACACCTGCAAATCAAAACGGATTAATGTTAGCCTTTGTCATTAAAATAGGTAAAATGAAAATGACATTCATGTAACCTAGAGTCCAGTAGCCCAGATGTTCAACGGACTACAAGAAAACAGATTTCAAGGTTTTGGCCAGGGATGTTCATCTCATTGACCAAATTGAGTTCCACAGGCAGACAAGTGATATGATCTATTCCACCATGAGAAATAAAGTTATGACTATGCACAAAATTCAAAGTTCATTGGATAATATCACTGCATAGTACAAGCTAGAAAATGACTCCTCACAGGCCAATTACAACAGAATCAAGTTACTGGAAGACTTGGTGATTGAGGTTGGGTATAATCCCAATGATGTCAAAGCCGTAGAGAAATTAATAAAGAAAAGGAATGAGGATATTACTGCTTTAAAGAAACAATTGAAGCGACCTCATTCAAAGCATGCATAGACCAAGGAGGTCCTTGAAAGTAAAAATCAGTGGGAGGAGATGATGGACCTCATCCTTCAATTGAATGATCAATTGAAATAAATGGAGGAGGAGTTGGACAACTTAATACAACTGAAATAGACTAGCCTTGAGACAACCACTACCATTTCCATTCCAACAGACACTACATCAGTACCATCCACCTTGGCATCTTCATTGATCCCCACAACACCACTATCTACAACACTTCCATCTACAACAACATCTACATCAGCAAGAGGTTCCACAACATCAATAGCTCAGCCAAGTGATGAGGCTAGAAAATTGGCCTTGAAGCAATGGAGAACATGACCATTCAGACCTCTAAGATAAATATACTCAAAGAATAGTTAAGGAGTCTAGAGGATGAGAAGAAAATTGCCCAAAATATGCACAAGGATGAAGTTCAGAAGTCAACAAGTTTGACTGAAAGAATGAAGAGCTTGGAAAAAGAATTGACATTAAAGGAGCCACTTGGCCAAGCTAAATAAGAGATATGGGCAAATATCATTTACTCTATCAATGATAGTTGGCCATCTATACAAGTCATCTTTGAACAAAATGACTTAGTCAAAGAGGCTACAGAAGAAATTCAAAGAGTTAAGGCTAAACTTGGAGACATGCCTGAAGAAGCCACCAGATTAATCCACTTCCTTAACTCTAAAAACAAATATGAATTGGAGGAGTTGGACATAGCTGATAGGACTGGCACCATACTAGAGGTGAAAAAGGTGCTCACCAAGAGGAATTTGATGATGAACCTTGAGAACAAATGCCAAACCATGCAGTTGGCTATAGACAGGTTCATGGTAAAGTTTGATGTTTTAAGGTAGAAAGGTATGCCAAATCCTTTGGTGATAAATGAAAAATTGATGCCACAGGAAGACTACAATAGGAGAATCAGAGAGGTGGCAAGAGATCAAGCCAATAATTCCTCTATGAAGGGAATGCCTACAGGAAGGATTCCATACCAAACATTTGTGAACCTATTTTACCTCTAGCATGAGGTAAAACACCTTTTTGTAAATAATCTCACCTTTTGCAAGTACATAGAAGTAGATAAAATCTACAGGAGGATGGTAAATGTTCAATTACTAGATGCAGACACATGGGAAAAGTTAAATGACTTATTGTAAAAATGGACAGTAAAAGTGAAAAAAACACAGTGAAAGAAAAGTGACAAATCAGCGAGATGAAAGAGTATCAGGTGAAAGTGTATCAATTAAAAGGGCGGAGTAAAAAGAATAGTTAGCGTGAAGAACAACAATAAGGCAGAGAATAAACAACATAAGTTCAAAGCATAAATACTAGTATTATTGGGTCCCTATAATACTAGTGATTACCCCATTACTATTGTAGTTATACCCCTTATTTATATTGTTGTGCCCCTATTACCCCCATATTGTTATTTCTGTGCCCCATAGAATCCCTCTATTGTTATTTTTGTGGCTTTATATTATTATTGTTAGGTCAGCTGGATTATATTGTGACTCCTTAGACTCCTATATATAGAAAGGAGGTTTTGTCATTTGTATCATCCAAGAATTGTTCATTTATGTAATGTAAAGGAGGTTTCCCCCTCGAAGAGGCTGAATTCTAACGCGTTGATCTTTCTTTTCTATCTTTTCTTGAGCTAGTTTCATAACATTTGGTATCAGAGCTTTGGATTCTAGGGTTTCGCTACTCCAAACAGGTCATCGTGGCATTTTCTCTATAACTTTTTTTTCTGTGACGTTTCAGAAGTCGCAAAAAAAACCCATTTGAAAAGAAATCGTGTTGAATCTTGGGTCAAAATTTCAGATCTTTTCGCGCGATATTTGCGGAGATATGCTCTAAGGAAATTGGTCTTTTTGCAGACTCCTGAATTACATTCAAGACAGGTGACCTAGGGAAAATCGTCATAACTTTCTCTTTGGGGATCGGATTGAAATTTCGTAAGAAAGAGGACGGAATGTAGTTTCGTGTACATCTTTTTCAGAACCAAAGGTTGAAAATTGTACACGTCGCACTTCATACAAGTTCACTCTTCTGGAAAGGTCTATAATCAGGTCATCTTGGGAGATTGTGCATAACTCTTACTTGGAGAATCCAATTTGGATCAGACTGGTGGCATTGGAAAGAGGACACAGAGAGATACTATAGGTCACAATTTCAAAACTAGATGATTGGAAAGTACAGAGATACATCAGAGGCAATATCAAGCTCCTACAAAGTGAAAAAAGGTGTGTAGATTTTTTTAAATTTTTGCTTAAGCTTGGTTTGAAAATTTATTTTGAAGGAATTCAAAGGGCATAGTAGAGCATTATTATCGGTAACTGATGCCCCAAGGAAAGAAAATGCAAACACCTAGTAAGGAACCTGAAAGCTCTAGCATGACTCATGAAGAAGAGGAAGAAATGCAACATGATATATCAAAATTACAAGACCAAGTGCAACAACTGTCCCTTGCACAAAAAGGAACAAAATCTAAGATGGATGGTTTAAAGAAATATATATAAGCTAAGATGGATGGTTTAAAGAAAGGTGTAGAAGCTAATATGGACTGTTTAAAGAAAGGCGTAGAAGCTAAGATGGATTGCATGGAAGCTAAGGTGAATGGCATGGACGCTAAAATTGATGGCATGGATGATAAGATGGAAGAATTGAAGATAAATATGAATAAGTTGCTACAAGAAATGGTCACTAAGGGTGAAAGAGTACTAAAGGAAACTCATGATGAGAACAAAAGAAATGTTAATCATGATTCCATAGACTCTAATGTTGGATCGAAGACTCACCATGTTCCAAAAATCGATATGAGGAAGTTTGATGGCAAGGATCCCGCCACATGGATATTACAAATGGAGCAATTCTTCGATCTCAATAATGTGCAAAACAAACAAAAGGTACGTATGGAAACTTTATATTTGGAACCAAATCAGTTTGTATGGTATCAATGGCTTTTTTCTCGTAAACAATTTATCACTTGGGCAATTTTTACGGAAGAATTGATAGCACATTATGAGGATACAAAAAGCAACACTTTTTTTAGCCAATTGATAAGTCTCAAACAAAAGGGTTCAATAATGGAGCACATTGAGGAGTTCCAAAAATTGAACATAAGGGTAAAAGATATTCCAGAGGAGCATAGGATTGATGTGTTCATAGGGTCTTTAAAGGATAATATCCAACATGATGTGCGCCTTTGGGAACCTGATTCATTAGAGAAGGCATTCAGGTTAGCAAGAAAAATGGAAAGAAAAATTATGGCAACTAGGAAGCATACCATTCACAACTATAAAGATGGAAGTGTTGTTGCCCATAGTCTTCCACAACCTACAAGGTTGACACCACAACAATTGGAAGAAAAAAGAGCAAAAGGGCTTTGTTACAATTGTGATAGCAAATACACAAAAGGTCATAAGTGTGCTGAGAAGAAATTATTCTACATAGATTGTGAAGAGGAAGAAGAAAAGGAGCAAGAAAGGTCAAAAGAAGAGGATATATTCCAGGAACAAAGCCTAGATGAAGAACAAATAAATCCGACCATATCTTGTAATGCATTGGTGGGAATTACCACTCCTCAAACCATCAAGATAGAAGGACAAATCAAGAAGAAAAAGGTAATAGTGTTGATTGATTCAGGAAGCACCCACAATTTTATTCATTGTAGGGTAGCAAAAGAATTGAATTGCTTCCTATATCCAGCACCAGAGTGTCAAGTGATGATTGCAAATGGAGGAACAATAAATTGTTCTGGAAAGTGCCATAATATCAAGCTATCCATGGGAGAATATGTATTGACTAGCCCAATGCTTTCCATTCCAATGGGAGGTGCTGATGTTGTACTAGGAGTCCAATGGCTACAATCCTTGGGTACAATAGCTTTTAATTTTCAAGAACTTTTCATGAAATTTTCTGTGGAAGGAAAGGAAGTTGAATTAAGGGGTATTGCAGGGAAACCAGGAAAGATAATCAGCTCTAATGGCATGACAAAGCTTCTAAAAAAGGAGCAAAGAGGTGTAATTGCACAATTATGTTCGCTAGATGTTTCCACATTGGAATCATCTATTTCTCCAGATCTCCAAAAAGTCCTGGACAATCATTCCAAGGTATTTGAGACTCCCAAAGGTCTCCCACCTATGCGTGATCATGATCATGCTATTCATCTGATTCCAGGAAGTGTTCCTCCAAACATCAGGCCGTACAGATATCCATATGTCCAAAAAAGTGAAATTGAACGTATGGTTGCAGAAATGCTAGAGGCTGGTATAATTCAACTGAGTCAAAGTTCTTTCTCTGCTCCAGTAGTATTGGTGCACAAGAAGGATGGATCATGGTGCATGTGTCCAGATTATAGGGAGCTCAACAAGCTCACTATTAAAGATAAGTTCCCCATTCCTGTCATTGATGAATTACTGGATGAATTGCATGGATCAATTTACTTCACCAAGTTGGATCTTCGTTCGGGATATCATCAAATCAGAATGAAGATTGAAGACATTCCAAAAACGACATTTAGAACTCATGAGGGTCATTATGAATTTTTGGTCATGCCTTTTGGCCTTACCAATGCACCTTCAACATTTCAAGGTTTGATGAATTCAATTTTCAAACCATTCCTTAGAAAATTTGTGTTAGTATTTTTTGATGATATACTAATCTACAGCAAGTCTTGGAAGGATCATGTTGAACATGTTGACAAGGTGCTACAACTATTGGAGGAGAAACAATTATATGCAAAAAGATCCAAATGTTTCTTTGGAGTCCAGGAGGTGGAATATTTGGGTCATATTGTATCTCATGAAGGAGTTAAGGTAGACCCTAGCAAAATTAAAGCCATTAAGGAATGGAAAATCCCCACATCCATAAAGCATCTGCGAGGATTTCTTGGGTTGACAGGGTATTATCGCAAGTTTGTTAAGAATTATGGGAGAATAGCAGCACCTCTAACAACATTATTGAAGAAAGATTCATTTTCATGGACTCCGGAAGCAACAAAGGCCTTTAAACATCTTAAAGAGGCAATGTGCCAAGCACCGGTCTTAGCTACACCGGACTTCACAAAAACCTTTATTGTGGAATGTGATGCTTCAGGAAATGGAATTGGTGCTGTTCTAATGCAAGATGAAAGACCCATTGCTTTTGAAAGTCGTCCAATCAAGGGAAAGTTTTTAAGCAAAGCTATTTATGAGAAGGAAATGTTGGCAATACTCCATGCACTTAAGAAATGGCGACCCTACCTAATGGGAAGACACTTCAAGGTAAAAACGGATCATGATAGCCTTAAATACTTTTTAGAACAAAGATTATCCTCTGAAGAGCAACAAAAGTGGGTCACAAAGATGTTGGGTTATGACTTTGAAATCATCTACAAAAAAGGGAAGCAAAATGTGGTGGCAGATGCACTCTCAAGAAAGGATGAGGATATGGAAGCATTGTTGTGTGCCATTTCTATTATCCAACCAGATTGGATAAACGAAGCAAAGGAGGAATGGAAGAATGACGAAGAAGTGTGGGCACTTATTCGAAAGCTACAACAAGATTCCAGTACTTCTGATACATTTAGCTGGAAAAATGATTCGTTATGGTACAAAGATCGCTTATACCTCTGTAAGAATTCCCAGCTAAAACAAAAGATTCTTATGGAATTGCACACTTCTCCCTTAGGAGGGCACTCAGGATTTTTAAAAACTTACCACAGGGTTAAGAAGGAATTTTTTTGGGATGGCCTTAAATCAGATATTCAAAAGTTTGTGGCGGAATGTTTGGTTTTCCAACAAAATAAAGTTGAAACAATTAAGACACCGGGTCTATTACAACCTTTATCCATTCCAAGCCAACGTTGGGAGGAGGTTTCAATGGATTTTATCACAGGTTTACCCAAGTCTGAGGGAAAGAGTGTCATCATGGTGGTAGTTGACAGACTTACCAAGTATGCACACTTTTGTGCATTATCACATCCATTTAAAGCCAGTACAGTTTCTACTGCATTTATGGAAACAGTTCAAAAGCTACATGGAAACCCAAAGATTATTGTAAGTGACAGAGATCCCATTTTCACTGGAAATTTTTGGACATAATTATTTTCTTGTCTTGGTACTCAGTTAGCTCATAGCTCATCTTATCATCCTCAATCTGATGGGCAAACTGAGATAGTAAACAAATGTTTGGAAGGATATCTTCGTTGCTTTGTATCTGATAAACAGACACAATGGGTCAAATGGTTGCCTCTGGCTGAATGGTGGTATAACACTTCCTTCCATACAGCAACAAAAATGACCCCATTTATGGCACTTTATGGGTACCAACCACCATCAATCACATCATATTTAAGAGAAAATTCTAAGGTTCAGGCAGTGGAACATCACATCGAACATCAACAACAAGTCCTCCAACTCTTAAAGGATAACCTTGTGTTGGCACAAAATAGAATGAAACAACAGGCAGATCAACATCGCAGTGAAAGAAGTTTTGATGTAGGTGATTGGGTATTCCTACGGCTACAACCATATAAGCAAATGTCCCTGAAGCAAGCTAAGAAGGATAATAAATTATCACCAAAGTATTATGGTCCGTACAAGGTGTTGGAAAAGATTGGTACTATGGCATACAAATTGGAGCTTCCTGCAGCTTCTCGATTGCACCCAGTTTTCCATGTTTCATGTTTAAAGAAGGTTATAGGCGACAAGCTCCCAGTTCAAACAATATTGCCAGAACTTGACGAGGAAGGAAAAATTATATTGGAACCAGAAGAAGTCACAGAAACAAGAACTCGACAGCTACGAAATCGATCAATTTCAGAGTATCTTATCATGTGGAAGAACTTATCCGCTGAAGATTCCACATGGGAGGATGAGAATTTTATGCAGAAGTATCCATAACTGCTCAAGCGTTGAGGACAACACTTTTTTGAAGGAGAGGGGCATGTTGGGTCCCTATAATACTAGTGATTACCCCATTACTATTGTAGTTATACCCCTTATTTATATTGTTTTGCCCCTATTACCCCCATATTGTTATTTTTGTGCCCCATAGAATCCCTCTATTGTTATTTTTGTGGCTTTATATTATTATTGTTAGGTCAGCTGGATTATATTGTGACTCCTTAGACTCCTATATATAGAAAGGAGGTTTTGTCATTTGTATCATCCAAGAATTGTTCATTTATGTAATGTAAAGGAGGTTGCCCCCTCGAAGAGGCTGAATTCTAAGGCATTGATATTTCTTTTCTATCTTTTCTTGAGCTGGTTTCATAACAACCTCCAGCATGAGGTAAAACACCTTTTTGTAAATAATCCCACCTTTTGCAAGTACATAGAAGTAGATAAAATCTACAGGAGGATGGTAAATGTTCAATTACTAGATGCAGACACATGGGAAAAGTTAAATGACTTATTGTAAAAATGGACAGTAAAAGTGAAAACAACACAGTGAAACAAAAGTGACAAATCAGCGAGATGAAAGAGTATGAGGTGAAAGTGTATCAGTTAAAAGGGCAGAGTAAAAAGAATAGTTAGCGTGAAGAACAACAATAAGGCAGAGAATAAACATCATAAGTTCAAAGCATAAAGATAGCTCAACCAAATAAATAGGGACAACATACAATAGTTGAACATCTGTCTCTATCTTCTTCCATGAAGATATTTCTTTTCCTAGATTAATTCCCAAGATAGTTTGGGATATTTTATAAACTATTTTGGTATAAACGCTTCATAATTTAAAGTATTGGGTGTGGATTGCAAGACATTTCTATAGTTGTTTTAATCTGAAACCTAATGGTTGACTGTACCATTTTTCAAGTTAGCAGACTAGACTAAGTAATAAAGAGATTGCATTATACGATTCAAGTGTTTAGCTACTTCGGTGAAGTATATTATTTGTCAATTTTTTATTTTCTTACGTATTTCACAAGCTTGCATGTTGTCTAAATTGAATGAATTAACTAGAAACTTATTTCAGAATTTTTTTAAGTACACTCTGTCTTGAACAGTTAATCATTTTAATGATTTTTCTTTTATATACAGATCTAAGAATCCTTAATTACTCTTCCATCCTGGTTGACCTCTTTCACTTCCTTCATTATCTGGTTTAAGGAACCCTTAATTTCTCCTTGGATCCAATTGAAAACCACTTCACCATCTAGCCTTAAGATCTTAATTTTCTTAGCTACCTTGCCCTGTAAACACTATCTTTATAACTTAATCCAGTCTTGTTTGCTTGACATTTGACCCCATAGCCCAAAGGTAAAAGGCATTGTGCTATCCATCAAAGTCAGTGATCTCACCACCAAACCTAATTCAAAACCCAAGAACAATCATAACTAGCCTAAAATAAACTAACTAAACAAAGTTAAATAATAAAGAGGGAGCCCTCTTTGAGCATTAGTAAGGCCATATCCTAATCTCCAAAGTAGGTTTGTGGTTACCTATATCATTTCTTTCATAACAACTCCAGAGAAATTTTGGAGCGATAACACTTAGTCTGTTATGGAAATAATGGAATACCCTCGCAACTTCTTGATGGGGTTGTAATCCTTCTTCGTCTTCTCTACAAGATCTTTCTCCCTAGTCTTCCCTCTAAACTCCTTAGCTAGGTTCATGCCTTCGTAAGGCAGTCGCGTGATTCTATGAAATAGCATGTCTTTTATGGGAATAGGCTCCCCTATCTGGCATAAACATCCATTGTGCACCAGTGCAAGGAGTTGGTGCACACATATCATATTAATGGGGCTGTGATGATAAAGTGGCACCCACAATAGATTGAAAAACCTTGAATACTAGACATCATAGACCCATTCCCTCATCTCCAATGTTGTAACACCTAATTCTTCATGATAGACCTTTCAAATATATTTTTCCTTAGCCAAATGTGGAAACTTAGTGTGGTCTGCAAGGTCCCAATCCTCCATTTCTAACAACAGGATCCTCTAGTGCCGAGGGCGTTCAAAAGGAACTCACTCAGGTAGCAGGAGCATGGATACAATAAACTTCTTGGTATCTACATCCTTTGTGACCTTTGTTTTTCCCTTCCACGGAGGGATATACTTAGGTAGCCTTGTCATGGGTTCCACTCCTTCATCATGAATATCCTCTATTCCTTGTAATTATTCTACCTCTTGGTCCACTACTCTATATTGCTGCTTATCCTTCTTTCTCTTTGCATGTGTGTCGATATGCTTCCTTAGGGATGTGTGCACCAACACTGGATTCTTCTTCATTTCCTTTGCATATTTTTTTGACTTGGCTGGTTGATTTTCTCTAGTAGGGGTATGCTTCGGCCTAAGAAACCTAGGCATTGTAGGCACAATAACCAGAGCTTCCATACTTTCAACTTCTTGGTAGTTGTGTCAATGACAGCATTACCAGCACTAACAGTCTCAGTAAGGCTTGTTGTAGACATTTTCTCAAGAATAAGCTTTTGGTTTATCTTAGGCACTTCGGAAAACACGGGGCTCACAACTAAATCTTGCCAACCCGCTCGGCTCATAGGAAATAGACAATGAAATTCACTAACAATTTTTAGAGTCCAAAGTGTTCTCTATTGGACTAGCATGTGTAATTTATAGGGAGTTTTGAATTCAAATCCGATGACCCCTGATAAGAAATGATATTTTGCCTGCACATCTTCAAATATTTTTGCCTTAATTGCCACCACATCACTCCACTTAATTGTCTTTTGGCCTTCAAGTCATGAATAGTAACTCCAACAATCATTTTCTTATTGTGCTGCATGGTGCCTTCCCCCATGGTGCATCTTCGTGAGCGTAGCTTCATAGGATGCATCTTTATTATTTTCTGCGCAGCCTATTTGCTATGTTGTCGTCCAAGCTGGGCAATGTTTTTTATACTTCCACTCTCCCTTGCAACTTCCTGGAGAACTAAGACTATCCTGCAACCATATAGTCACTTTGTAGGAGCCCCTTTCACTCTTCCCCAGAAGGGTTCCCCATTCAACTTCGCTAGCTGAACTGCACCTCCATTTGTAATTTCTTTGACAACATATGGCCCCAACCAATGCATATGTATTTACCCAGAAATTTAGTGAATTTACTATCATATAAGAAGATAATATCATTTACCTTAAATCTGTGAAGCTTGATATGGTCATCATGCCATGATTTTTCATATTCCTTCTATACTTTTTGATGGAATCGTGCCAAAAATTGATCTTCTTCAAGCTCCATCAGTTGCGCGAGTCATTCCTCCAAGGTCTCGCGATACACCATATCTGCCAGAGATTCTATGTGTAGACTAGGCATAATGTACTCCATCAGCATTACGGCTTCAACCCCATATACTAATCTGAATGACATTTTCCCTGTTAGGTTCTTACAAGTAGTCCTATAATCCCACAATACTTCAAGTACATGCCCATCCTAGTCACTCAATTTCATGTTGTAGACCTTTGTCAGCACATTCTCCAAAATCTTGTTAAAGGCTTCCATAGTTTTGTTTTCCTACGGGTGATATGGTGTACTATTCTGATGGTAGACATGGAATTCCTCAGTTAATGAGTTGACCATTTCGTTCAGAAAGTACATACCCTGTCACTCATCAACACTTTCGAGAAGCCAAATATGGTGAAGACATTCTCACAGAAGAACTTTTATGTTGTAGTCCTTGTACGATCTTTAACTGGTTATGCCTCTACCCATCTGGTTAGATCTTCCATCGCAGTGATAATATAGCATGCACCCACTTTCTTTCTAGGGGTATATATTGGCCGAGCAAAATCAATCGCTCACTTCTCAAAGGGATGCAAAGATACTTGAGCATGTAGTGGTAGCTCATCTCTTCACGATAGTCTACCAGTTCTTTGACATGCATCACACACCTTACAATATGCCTTGGAATCCTTGTGCAATGTTGGCCACGATAGACCAGTGCACAAAATATTATGTGCAGTTTCCTTGCCTGCATAATGGCCTCCCACAACTCCCCCATGAGCTTCAACGAGAATTCTATCCAGCTCAAATTCGACACATATCTTGGCAATATTTCATCAGCACCCACGTTATACAAATGTCTCGCAATAACTTAGAAGTCAACTGCGTGCACTACTAATTCCTTCTTCTGCTAGCTTGTATATCCTTCTGGGGCCATCCCCGTAGTCAAGAAGTGAATAATGTCTGAAAAATGGTCATCTTCTACATGCACCACAAAGAGCTGTGAATTTGGCAACCCTTCCTCCAGATTATTAATCTCCTCTCTTGTTTTGATCTATGACAGATGGTTAGGTCCCACATTTAACCTCCTTGGCTTCACAATGACTTCCAAGTCATACTACTCAAATAATAGCAACCATCTGTAGATCTTCCCCCCAAGCATAGGCTTGCTATCCAAGTATTTCAAGGCAAAATGATCTTTGTACATCTTGAAATGACCTCCTAATAGATAATGCCTCAATTTCTATAGCACGTATGCCATGGCCAATCCTTTGTGCTTAGTCGTTAAATAATTTTTCTCTACCTTCAATAACTTCCTACTTGCGAAGGCTATAGGATGGTCCATTTCTCCTTCACTAGCATGCATTAGCACTGCACGTAGTGCAATGAAAGAGGCATCCACATGTACATGAAACTCAATTTTCCAATCAAGGAATACCAAGATTGGCGCAGTGACCATCTTTTATTTCAACACATCGAATTTTAGCTGACATTCTTTGTCCCAACAAAATGTTGGATCTTTGGGAAAAATTAGAAGCGTTGTAGCTACCCATATGTCTTGTCCACTTCAAAATTCCTTGTTAATCCTCCATTGTGATTTTCCTGCATCAGATTCTCTCTCATTGAACAACGTGGGATACATAACTAATTGTTCCTGAACAACAAACCATCATGTAACATAAACTCCTACCATGGGCTACTACCTCTACTCATATTTTTCCTACCTACTCCAAAGGCCTATGAGAAATTAGCATCATCCTCATACAAGTCCTTCAAATAATCAAACCTCAAAAATATTTACATGGCATTCTTGCATGATCAAACTCCTCATTCTCAAAGAATCGATTACCTTGTCTCTTGTCCACTCACATGCTTCAGAACAGAGGTAAAAATTTATATGAATTCCACCCACTTGGAATGATTATGGTTCAACTTGTACTTCTGCATTATATATTGTAAGGGAAAATTGCCAGAGAAAAAAACAAAATCCATGGGCATTACATAGTGCCTCCAATGCTTCAAGGCCTGAATCACCACATAGAATTCCTTGTCATAAGAGGATTATTTTTTCTTTGAATTATTCAACTTCTCACTCAAACATATAACAAGTCTTCCTTCTTGACTGAATATTACTCCAATGGCTATACCACTAGCATCACATATGACTGGGAAACGTTGATTCAAGTTAGGTAGTTTCAATACTAGCTTCTTAGTGATATTTCTATTCAAGAGATGCAAAATTTCTTTGCTATGGTAGTCCAACAAAATGGTTTCCTATCCTTCTAAGTTCTTTCAATGATAGGTGCAAAAATAATGCTAAAATTCTTAATGAATTTATGATAGAATGTAGCTAAACCATGAAAAATCCCAACTTAAAAAGTGTTCTTGGGTGAAGGCCAACTTGCAATCGCCTCTATTTTCTTTGGATCCATTTTTACCATCTCCTTTGAAATGTCAGAGGCTGAATATACCAATCGAGACCTCATGAAAATACATTTCTTTAGGTTAACCAACAATTTTCCTTGTTGCAACCTTTCTAGAACATATCTTACATGCCTAAGGTGTTCTTCCTTTGTTAAACTAAACAATAAAAATATCATCTAATTAAGCAATAACAAACTTACTAATGAAATCCTTCAGGAACTCACTCATCAGCTGCATGAAAGTACTTGGCATTTCTATCAATCCAAATGCCATGAGTAGCCATTCATATAGTTTTCTATTTGTCTTGAAAGTTGTCTTACACTCATCCCCTTCTCTGATTGAGATATGGTGGTAACCACTATTCAAATCAACCTTTTAAAGTAAGATTCCTCACTCAAACAATCCATCATGCCATCGATCCATGTCAATGGAAATATGTACTTGATTGTAATCTTGTCGATTTCTCTGAAAGTTGTGCACATCCTCCATTCTTCATCTTTCTTTTCACTAAATATCATAGGGACAACGCATGGACTCAAGTTGTCCCTTATCAATCCCTTGTCTAGTAATCCTTGAACCTACTGCCTTTTCTCTTCATTCTCTTTGGGTCTCACACATTAAGAATATTTATTCATAAGGCTTGCTCCTAGTATCAGGTTTATATGATGGTTGATACTTCTCTTAGGTGGAAACTAACTTGGAAGGTCATCTATCATGAGATCACTAAAAGCATGCTACATTTCCCAAATCTCAATAGGTAAATCTACAATTTCAGTATGCAGAAGCAGTACCTTTGGTTCATACCATTGCATATCTAACCTCTTCTTTCTCCATTTGTTGTAGAATTTCCTTTCCCCCAAAAAATATTGCTTTTGAGCTACTTCTCCCATTTGTACTTTGTTCCTTCAGTGGTATAAGAATGTGCTTGATAACATCTTTTTCAAACTTAAACATGTCATTCTCTCAATCATGCACCACTTTTCTATCAAATTTACATGGTCATCCCAAAAGTAGGTGGCAGGAATCTATTGGAATGGTGTCAAAAACTCTCTTATCCTTATATGTCTCGAATTCCACTTCACTCTGCTCACTCACCAACAATTCGTGACATTTCTGCAACTATGACACTTTATATGGTGTTTGATGCTTAAGTTTCTGCAAACCAAATTTTTCCACCATTTCTGTACAAATGAGATCTTTAATGCTTTCACTTTTAATCACCACTTTGTAGAATTTTCCTCTAGCCTTGCAAAAAGTCCTAAAAAAGTCTTTTCTTTGTGATCATTCAATAGTCTCCTTGGTTGGCTTCAACAAGACCTTATTCATAATTAAACCTTTTCCTATCTATGGTGCATTTTCTGCCAGAGGTGCCTGTGATTTTTATGCTTCCAACTAAGCTACATATGCATCTCTCTATCCTCCCTTTTCACTCTCAAGACACTCAAAAGATCTGTGACCCAACTTCTGACATTTATAGCATTGATATACAATCTCTTTTCCTCTTCCTCTACCTCTACCTCTTCGGTAAGGTCTTCCTCCTCTAGAGTCACCTTCTTTCTCTTGTTTTCATTGCTGTTTAGGATTACTAGCATCATTCTTTTGAGTTGAAGTCTTCCCTCTTCCATTTGTCTATCATTTTCCCCTAACAAAACCATGACCTCTGATTGAATTATTATTTCTCATTATATTGTATTCTTCCTTCAAGGAAATTTGGCATGCTTCTTCCATCATCATTGGAGAAATCATGTTGATTTCATCTTGAATCTCCAGCTTCAATCCATTGATATACTTTGTTGTATTATTTGGGGTTTCTACTACATAAATTTCCCTCAAAATTCACCCTCTAAAACTCCTAAGTAGACCCTGTAGTTTTCAGAACTCTTTCTTTGAGGTTATGCACATGTCTATAGCACGATAGATGATAGTCTTTCGAAAGAAACTTCCCTTACATATTTCCTATAATCATGTCCTAATTTTTTGTCAATGGTTCCCCTATTTTCTTCTTTTAGCCTGCATATTGTCCCACCACAATGTAGCATGGACTTTCAACCTAGTTATAATAAATTTTACCTACTTATCTTCTTCAATCTCAAACTCGAAATAATTATCGAGTTCATTGATCCAGTCCATCAAATTAAAGTCTACTAAACTTCCATCATAGGTATACAACTCAGCTTTTTGTCTCAAACTTGAGCTTAACATTGACCTTAACAATTTAACTTTTGAAGCTTCATCCATAGGTGCTACTCTTTCTATTATAACTTCCTCCTCTAATCAACTTAGATCTCTAGCCTCAGGGTCTCACTTCCTTCAAGTCTACATGGTGTTTAAATGGTATTACAACCTCTGTATATCTTATTAGAGTTCTGAATTTGCTTTGGGACTCCCTCAAAAACCTTGTACTCTTCTTACTCACTTTTCCATCTCCCTTTGTTGTAGACAACACCACCAATTTCAAATGAAACTCTACCAAAGATATGGCTCTACCTAAAAACCACTCCGATAACAAAAATTATGTCACAGGGGAGACTCAAAGGAAGGACTAGCTCAACCATAGCCCAAAGAAAACTATCTCTAGGTGTTGTGAAATAATTTTGTAGCGCTATGAGAAACTCTATTTTTGGCTTTTGGGAAGGTGAAGAAGCTCAACTCTCTGCCAAAATGATCTCTCACTGTGTTAACATGTCTCCCATGCTAGGGAATGATGTCCCTCGTCTTCCTTACCAAGGATTATGCTCATTCTCCCACCAAAAAGGCATGATATCAGAGGCTCTATTTCAACACACAACTTAATCAAATTCCCACACACCGCTACTCCTGAATGTCATGGAATATTCAACTGCAAGTTTGGTGCTATTTTTGGTAGGATTCCACAAAATTTGAACAAGTAAAATCATTTAAAGCTTCATGCAAAAATCATTAACTAAGTATATTAACGAATTTACTACTAGACACAGTTCATTGCATACAACAATTTGGTTCAACCTCAGGGTTTCGATTCAAATTGAATTGTATCACTTACAGTCCTATTGTTAAAAAACTATGTCATCATATAGGAATGTAAATCTCTTTGTTTTAAAAAAAGGAAAACATATTAGAATGCAACAATAGGACTGCAATTGAATAGAGAATCATGAGACCTTTCTTCTCCTTCCCCTCTCTGGTTTTTTCTAGGTATTCATTATCTTTTGAAAAAGACCCACATGGGATAGCAAAAGGTCACTAGCGATGACTCATTTCATATTCTATACAAGCTAGGAAGCTAGAATCATACTTACAATAGAAAAAATATCTCCACTTAATAAAAAAAATGAAACTTCCCTAAATTAAATATTTATAACTCTAACAAACAAGCAGATCATTTTCCATCATTAGCATCTGAGCAATCCACCACATAGTTAAGATCACTCCACGTATCGACCTCTCAAGCTTAGTATAAATATCCTTCATCAATCCACACAAACCTTGATTGGCTGACTAACATTCCCATCTTGTTCGAACGACCTTAGAAGTTTATGAGTGGTTGTTATAAACAACTTAAATTTTTTTATTTTGTCCTATTTTTGAAGTGAACTTTTTTGTGTGGTCTATATTCATTTAATGTAAAGTGTCACGAGATGTAAATTCTTGTTGATGACATATATTCCTGCATACACAATCTATTGATGCAATATTATGGAGAACAACAGATTTGTCAGCACTGCAGCTCAATAGTTTTGAACTATACAAGAAAATTTTACAGTTGTCATGGATGATGAATCATCAACTAAGTTTTCCATAAAATCAAACCCCCTACCAACATCATAAACATGGATTATCATGTCCCTTCCACCATAAGCTAAAAGGAAATGATTTTTGTATCCTTTTCCAGCAATTGTATTTTTACACACGGTGCTAAAATCTACTATAAGGATATCTGCATCACGTGTTCCTTGAAAGCATGTTTGATAAACTGTATTTAGATTATAAACATGTATATTTTCACTGCAATCACCAGCTTCCAGGTAGTCTCCATCTCCACTAATAGCTACTGAGTGAAAACCTTGAGTTAGATCAAGAGATTCTTCTGGCTTAAACAATTTCTTGATAGGATCCCCACTTATCTCTAAATATATGACACGAAATGTGTCCTTTCAATAAGATTTAATTGATTTAATTCTACTGCGTGGGCTTCAAAATCAATTTATTTAGTGTTAATCCCTAAATCAAGATCCTATAACCTTATTGTACCATCTGTAGAAGATGTCACGAAAGAGCCTCTATTAGTAGCCACAATACTAGAACGTAGAAGTAAAAGGATTACAATAGGTATTAAGGCATAAATAGGCTAAGTTATTTCTATGGGAAGGCCTATAGGAGAACCTAAAATTTTAAGGCATGACGCAGAAGATATTGACATAGATGAGATTTCTCTTTGACTTTCAAGACACACATGATTTTCTTTAACTTCCAAATTTCTTATTCGTGATTGGTGAAATTTTTGTGGTTAGTCTGATTTTTGCAGCTAATGTTCCATTTTTCCAGTCCGAAAGACAAAAAAAAACATCATGAGAAAAACGAACCGATAAAAGACACTTCCCATTCGGTGAGAAATCTACATTTCTGCGCTTTCAGGTAAATAATGTAAGACCTAGTCGAAGAATCCCAAATTATTATAGTCGGTTTATGACCCAACATGGTGTCAGGCATATCATTCTATCCATCTGATCTAAATGACAATTGAGAATCATGTTTGTGATAAATAATTGATGTTTCTATGTATGATTCAGCTATTTTATTATTCTGCACCTTTAGTGACTGTGGAAAAGACCGAATGTTTTGTCAATCTATGATAATTCATTGATGCTGCTATGAATGATTGAGCTATCTTATTATTCTGCACCTTTAGTGACTACGGGAAATAAAAAATGTTTTTTCGATTTGTCCTTTCCTGAAACATGAGAGATTATGAGTTAATTTGACTAGTCTCGTTAAACCTACATATGCATCTAGAAATGATGGTATGTTGAATTCATAGTGATCTAGTACTATCAAGTTTCCTTTAAGAATAACACCTAATAATGACAAGCTTTCTAGTTTGATTGCAACCTTTCCCAAACCATTGACATTTAAACACATCAATGAACTATGAGTTAATTTGAATGGTGTCTTATTGAACGTTCATATGCATCTATAGATGATGACTTGCTAAATTCCTATTGATCTACTAGCATTGATTTTCCTTTAATAATAACACATGATAATATAAATATTTCTATTTTGATTGCAACCTCACCCAAACCCTAAAAGATTGATCACATTAACAAGTGAGGGGTGAATATATATTATATGGCTTCACTGGCTTCCTAAATTAAATCACTTTCATGAGATTGGTGTGGAATGATGGATATCAGTTCCAACTTCTATTAATAAAGGAACAAAGCATCTAAATATAATGCACAAAAGTTGGAAAGATAAAAAATAGTATATCATTACAATGGTTCATTCGTGAATCCCATTAAGTGATGAATTGATCTAAATAATGCAACAAACACATCCGTGAAAACTTGGAAAATCAAGGGGACCCAAAAATTTTAAATCTAGAAGGTGAAATTTTTTTAGGGTGTTGTAACCACTATAATAGTTTTCCAGCAAACATAAGATTAAGGTTCAAACCCCTCTAGCAAACATAATATTAAGGGTCAAACCCCTCCAAGATAATCACCAAATGCGTTATCTAAATATGATAAGATTAGGAAACCAAATTTACCATTTTAAGGGAAAAAACAATTATAGTTCTCTCCAACAAGCGAAAAAAATGATAGTAGCATAGTGGAAGATGTTTTTGAGTCTGTAGAAAGACATCTTTGAAACTTATAAATCCCCAAGTATTGTACTTCAAAAAACCTCTGAGGTTGAGTTTAAAGGTTCATTAGCTCTTCCGATGTTAACCATGTAGTAGAAATAAAGCTCAGAAGGAAAAGATAGAAAATTAGGAAGTTGAAATTCAAGGGGATCAAATGGATTATTTTGAATAGGTGCATAGAAAATGAAAATAAGAAATTGAAGGAACAAATCAAGGAATTTCAAGAATAAATTAAGGAACTTGAAGATCAACAAATAGATCCACAATATGTTTGAATTTAGACAACCAAAAAGAAAAAAAACAACAATATAGCCTAGATGGACGTAGGTCTCAGTATATTGGTTGAGGAAGCTCAACTTTCCTAGCAGTTTGAAAATATTGACAATTTTGATTAGTTTTGGGGAGTCTTTGCATGGGGAGATGAAAATTATTCAGTGTGGGGTATATGTTAGATCCTTTTTTTATATCTACTAGATACCCTTTTTGAGAAACTATACCTTATTACAATATGTAAACTTAACCATCATACCAATTATCTTTATGATTTTGACCATTAGTTACCTTGACAAGTATTTTGAGGTAAAGTTCTTCATTTTGGAAAATTTCTAAAGTTCTTAACGAATTAATGAGAGCTTTAAAAGTTTCCTTTTTTCCTCATCAAGAATATTAGCTTTATTTTGTACTATTTTATCCATTTAGTACTTTATTTCCAAACACTATGTCTACACGCACGCCAAATTGGTTTTGGTTACATGAAGGGTGAAAGGTTGACTACCAACTTGCATCAAAACTTATTGGTCTATGCATGTTTCTCTCTTCCACATCATAAAGGGTCCACATCAATATCAAAGTAGACATACCAATATTATGTATGATTCACTATGTTATTCATGTGCGCTCTAATGAAACAAACACCAACAATATGAAATGTTTATTCATATTTTACTCAGAATGTAATTATGGTTAAAATGATATGTCTTGTTGAATTGATGCTTCTGTGATCCATATCAAGTTTTTGATAGATTTTTCGGCATAAATCACATGGAATTTCATTTGTTGACGCATTTTGGACCAACTAGTGTGGTTCATCATCAGGACAAGTTGAATGAATAGATCTCGCTTTGCGTATTAAATAGATAAAGCACAACATCGAACGAGTAAATCTCATGACTAGGTAATGGCTAAAATTGACAACGGCTAGATTTGACTGGTAAACAATTAGTTTGGACGGGATTAGGGGTAAAATTTAATTAAATAAGTTAATTTTGTTAGTTATATTCTTATTAAAATCAAAGTAAATGGACGAATTTTATAACCTTATAATTATAAATATATATTAAAATAAATAAATTATAAAATAAATTAATTTAAAATTATTAGTTTCTTTTTTCCAAAGAAAAAAACGAACATTTTATTACGCGGATAAAAAGTTACAAGCATATGCCACAGCATTCAATTTGCTCTATAATTTGGAATCATAGAGCTCGCTGGAAGGGGAGACTAAGTCTTGTCCAACTAGTCATGTAGGGAAAACTACTGAACAGATACATGGCCTCCTCCTATGAGGAAAGCTTGGGCCAATGCCCGTCCAGTTGTAATGCTTAAAAAAATAAAAAAAATTGAGGAAAAACCATAGCAAATACAAGAAGGAGAAAAGAGAGATCATGACTTTCTCCCCTTTTTCTTCTCAACTTTTTTCCATTCTCCTTGGGATGGAATTATGGGAACAAGTTGAAGAGGATTTTCTTCGCCGGGTCGAGGATTTTCCTTGTCTGAATCAGAGGCTTCTGGAGAGTGCTACCTTTTGGTTCCACTGATTTCCATTGAATTTGTGTTCTTTCCCGATTGTGTTTCCATAGGTTCTTGTGGGGTTGTCCTCTGAGTTTCTGTTTGGTTTCTTTCATCCTGGACTGGTTCTTCCTCCTCATTATCTTCCTCCTCGTCTGATTCTGTATAAGAGAATTTCCATCCTTTTTTATGGTTACCTGTTTTCTTCTTTCTGCGGCTATTCTTTTTGTATTCTGGACATGCATTTTGCAAATGTCCAGTTTGCCGACATATTCTGCACCTGAAAGCTGTATTTTCATAATCTAATGACTGCAACCAGCTGCGGTCTTTGTATTTCAGTTTAATGTTTCCCGGTAATCCTTTACTAAGGTCTACTTCCACACATATGCGTGCGAAAGTAAATATTCTTTCTTCAATTCTTTGTGTATCCATTTTGATAAATCTGCCTATGGAGTTGCCTATACATGCAAGTATCTTTTGGTCCCAGAAATGGATGGGAAGATTATGAAGGCGTACCCACACAGGCATCCGAGATACAACATAGGTGTTTGCGTCAAACTTCGGGAACCATGGAGTAGTAAAGAGACCTGAAGACCCCAAAACCACGGTCCTTGCTCAAGCACAAACTCTTTGATTTCTGGCGATTGAAATTTTACTATGAAAATTCCTTTTGAATAGAGGTGGATCTCACAGTCCAAGGACCAATTTGTGAATAAGCAATGAAACAGATCCAATGGTTTGGGCCAGAACCCATTAAATCGACAAATGATGGCTTGCTTTTCATAGCTGTTGCATACCTTATCTGCTTCTGTTCTATCGATTGTTAGTTCTGGTATTTGCTATAGTTGTTCCACTATGTATGGACTTGGTTCAGTTCTGGCCTGCTTTGTGACTGTCGGAGGAGCTTTCCCACTTTGTAAGATATTCTTGTAGGACGTTGCTTCGCTTCTGTATTGTTGGTGCTGAGCTAATTTGTAATTCCATTTGGATCCACTGCCTCCTTCTGTTGCTTTGCTGGTTGCTGCACCCCCAATTTAAAATTAGTAGTATGTTAACAAAGTTATTAAATATAAATATTAGAGTAATTAATAGTTAGTTGTAAAAATTATTAAATGTGTAAATATTAGATTAATAAATAAATAGTTAGTTAAATTTCTATATATTTATAAATAAAAATAAATTAATTATAAATTAATAGTTATTTATAAAATATATTAAACATATAGTTATTAGAGTAATATAAGGGTTGGAAGGGAAGAAGGAGTGAGTTTGGTGATGGCCGCTACAACCAAACCTAGGGTTTCTGCAAATCCTGCAATGGCAGGCCTGTCAAGCTCAGTACAGTCGGTAAAATCAGGCGGATTGGTGGTCAAGGCTACGCGGCCATAAGGAAACAAGCAACATGCAACTTCCTCAGGGGGAGGGCCAGGAGCCTCCCCCCAATAAGGACAATCGAACACAGCACACGGAAGATAGGGAAAATGAAAATGAACCGAGCGGCGGTAATACGGAACACAGTAAGCAGAAGGGCAAGGACATAGATACAGAAGAAAGAAACAGGGCAAGTTCTTCAACTTGCAAGCCAGTAGCTACTCACAGACCAAGGGTGGAATTCCCAAGTCACCGTATCAATGCTAGGATACAGTATATGAGAGATCACGCGCTGATCGGTAAATTCATAGGAATATGGCCGACGGAGAAAGCGCTGAGAAGTTGGATAAGTGCTAAATGGCATCCAAAGGGGCACATCTCTCTGCATCTAGGAGCAAAGGGGTTCTTTACAGCAGTTTTTAACTGCTTGGAAGATCGCAACAGGATTTTGGATGGGGGTCCTTACTTTTTCAACTCTGCGGGACTATATCTCAAAGCGTGGGTCGAAAGATTCAACCCAGACAAGGAGGACCTGAGCTATGTGCCAGTGTGGATAAGGCTTTATTCACTGCCGTGGGAATACTGGGAAGAAAAATCTCTACAAGAGATTGGGAATGCACTTGGCGAGTTTGTAAAGATTGTAGAAGAAACAAAATCATGCAGATACATGTCCTATGCTCGGATGTGTGTCTATATGGATCTCAAGCAAGCGCTGCCAGACACGGTAAGTTTCTTTCATGAAGATTCTGAATGGATTCAAGTTATAGATTATGAGCATGTACCATTTAGATGCAGGAAATGCCATGATATAGGGCATCTCTACAAAGATTGTCCACTAAATAAGAAACCCTCCTCCCAAGACAGTTCAGATAATCAAACAATAGATGGCTTCACTAGGGTAACAAATCGAAGGAGAGGGAACAAGAGAGCAACATGAAATAGAAAGGCAAATCCAGACAACAAGACAATTCCCACAACGAGCAATAGTTTCGAAGCACTGGCCAAGAATGATGAGCAAGATCTGGAGAAGGACAGGCAGAAGGACAAAGGCGCCGATAAAGAACAACCAGGAGAAACTTCAGGGCAAATAGGAAAGATGACTCAGAAGCAATCAAACCTGCAATCTCAATCTAAATCCACTCCATGGCAATCACAAGGAATGGAAGTTGAATATATGGAGCCAAATGAAAAATCATCAAATGAACGAGCGGATATCTCTCAAGAACCTCAAATCATGGAAGAAGATCTGGAGCCTTTAGATATAGGGGAGCTGGACATACTAGGCTTGGAACAAGCATGCAAAATAGGGAATTTTGAGAAAATACCAGATCGGCAAGTGGATAATCTAGTAGAAGTCTTGAACAGGGCACAGAAGAAATACTCTCTAGGAGTCCAAATAGGAAGTCCATGGGATGGAAAATTTATCACCAAGGACAATAAGAAGAGAGGCAGAAAAACGACACTTGAGAGAACCATCAAGATAGGAGAGATATTAGTGGAGTCAGGGAGGTATGCCAAACTGACCAAGTATTCTAGTTAACTCATCCGGACTTTGAGGAACTAGTTAGATCAACCTGGCTCAACTTCAATCCTACTGAAGGCACTAGAATGTCCAGGTTTCAGCAAAAACTCAAGCATCTTAAAGGAGTAATCAAACGATGGAATCATAATACTTTTGGCAACATATTTAAAGCTCAAGCCACTCTCAACTTAGAAATGAAGAAAATTCAGCAAACTATCATCACTGGAGGGCGCACGGAGGAATTAACCAAGCAGGAGCAAGTCATAGAATCTAGAATATTAGAAAGGGCTAAACAGGAGGAAACATTATGGAGACAGAAATCAAGGATCAGATGGTTGAAAAATGGAGAAAAGAACACTAAATTTTTCCATAAAACTACGGTGCAGCGCAGAATGATCAATTACATTACTCACATTAATAATGAACAGGGGGATAAAATTGAAACTCATGAAGGCATTGAAGAGGAATTTCTCAGTTACTTCAAGAAAGCACATCAGGAACACAATATAAATAGAATGCTGGCTATCAATAAGCTTCTAAAGAACATACCAAGGATAATAACAGAGGAACATAACAGTCTTCTCATTAAGCCTATCAACCTACAGGAAGTTGAAGAAGCAGTACAACACCTGAAGGAAGGGAAAGCGCCGGGTCCGGATCGTTTCACGTCAAACTTTTTTCATAAGTTCTGGGACTTAATAAAGGATGAGGTCTGGCAAGTAGTGGAGGAATCCCAGGCACTCAGATGGATGTATCCAGGGTTAAATGCCACCTTCATAGCCTTAATTCCAAAGGGGGAAGATTCCAATACTCCAGACAAATACAGACCCATTGCCCTATGTAATATCATCTATAAAATTACTTCAAAAGTAATAGCAACAAGACTAAAGCTGCTGCTCCCTCTTATTATATCGCCTGAGCAATCGGGATATGTAGAAGGACGTCAAATAACGGACGCGATTATTCTAACTCATGAGATAATCCACTCCTTAAAGCAAACCAAGAAGCCAGGTATGCTGCTTAAGCTAGATCTATCCAAAGCTTTTGATAGTCTCAGTTGGGTCTATATTCAAAAAATTCTTATTGCCTTTGGTTTTGCACATTCATGGGTCAGATGGATTTTTAACCTTTTATCTTCAGCTTTTTTCTCTGTTTTAATCAATGGTATTCCCTCGGCTACGTACCGTCCCTCCAGAGGTATAAGGCAAGGAGACCCCTTGTCTCCCTTTCTTTTTGTAATTATGGCAGAAGGATTGGGTAGAAGCATCACCTCTGCCAGGCTAGCTCAGCAATTAAGAGGCCTTTCTTTCAATAACTCCCCAGCTTACTCCCACCAGCAATTTGTAGATGATAATATGCTTTTTGGCCATCCCTCGGTGCAAGAAGCTCGCCTCCTCAAATCAATCCTGTCAATCTTCTCTGATGCTTCTGGTGCCCTTATCAATCGAGTTAAATCCCAATTTTTTTTCTTTAATACCCCTGTTACTACCCAAAAAGCTATCGGTCGAATTTTGGGATTCACTATTGCCTCCCTGCCCTCCAAATATCTCGGTGCCCCTTTAATGGCCTCAGCTCTCAAACACTCTTCTTGGAATCAATTGTTGGAAAACCTGGAGACTCGACTCTCCCTTTAGACCAATCAAGCTCTGAATATGGCTAGCAGAATTGTTCTTATCAAGGCGATCCTTCACTCCATGCCCTTGTATCTATTCTCCATCCTGGCTGCCCCAAAATGGGTCCTCAAAGAAATTAAGAATCTCCAGCGTAACTTTCTCTGGGGAAGCTCAGGCCAAAATAAAAAATGGGCTTTAGTTAAATGGGATAAAATATGTCTTCCTAAGAAAGCAGGAGGTATTGGGCTAAGAGATCCTGAGCACAACAATAGAGCAATGGGTGCAAAAATCTGGTGGAGATGGCTAGCCCATCCTAATACTCCATGGGCCTCTCTCTGGACAGCTAAATATTCAAGCAATTGTCCCATGGAAGAAAGAATACGAATGTCAGAGATAAGCACGGGATCAGTAATATGGAATTCGGCTATACAACACAGAAGTCTCATACAAGAACACAGTTTCTGTGAAATTAAGAGTGGCACAACTGCTCGATTTTGGGAAGACTCCTGGCAGCAATTACCAAAAATAAGAGACATACTCCAAGAATATCCAATTCTAGAGCAGGAGATCAATCAATTAGCCAAGGTCAGTCAATTCTGGAGCACATCTATAACTCAAGAACATAGGCAATGGAAAAATGCAAATCAATTTTTATTGAATAGCTCTGAACAAAATCAACAACATCTCAATACAGAATTACAAAAGAGGCAAATCACAGTCTCAGAAGAAATGGATATTCTAAGATGGGGTTATGAAGAGAAAGGAATCTTCACCACAAAGGAAGCGTATAAAATAATAATCCAAGATCAGCTAAACAAAGACAATTTATGGGATAAAATTTGGCACACTTCCAACTGGCCGAAGGTCTCTAGATTCTTATGGCTCCTTTGTCACAATAGAATTCTAACTTGGGATAATCTTAGGAAACAAAGTTTCTCGGGCCCATCTATATGTCTCTTATGCAGGCAAGAGGAGGAAACAACCATACATCTTATGCAGACATGTCAAACTGGAAGAAAACTCTGGGAGAAGGTTGCTTTCCGCTGTCAAAAAGAAGGTAGAGTGCAAGGAGATCTCAAAGCCACTATACGCAACTGGAGTCAAAAGCCATTTCAAAGTAATATCCTTAACACTCTGTGGCATCTTATACCTGGCTTACTGATGTGGAACATATGGAAAGAGCGCAATAGAAGAGTTTTCAAAGATCAAACTATGCCTCTAGAGCAAATCTGGACTAAATTTCATCAGAACATCATGGAGACTCTATCAATTAGAGGATGGTACTCAGAAGACCTCCCCACATTACCTCAGGAAAAAACAGTATGGGATAATTGGAAGATCCAGATAAACCAAAAGACAATCAATAAAAAGAACCCCACAATGCAGGAAAAGGAATCAAGCAATTGGACTCTGCCGCCCATTGGCATGTTCCAGCTTAACTTTGATGGGGCCTCAAAAGGAAATCCAGGGAAAGCAGGGTATGGAGGAGTCTTCAGAGATCACAATGGTAATCCTCAGTGCATCTTCATGGGCTCGATAGGCTGGGACACCAATAACTCAGCAGAATTGGAGGGATTATGGAGAGGTCTCAAACTAGCCCATGAAAAAAGATTTTTTCCACTCATTATAGAAGGGGATTCACAAATTATAATTAGAATGATCATAAATCTACTGCATGGTTCACCCATTCACAAAGTCAGCAATAGTTGGAGAATGGCCCAAAGGCTTGGGCTAATAAATAACTGGCTTTCTCAGCACCAAGCAATCTCATGCAAACACACCAGAAGGGAAGGAAATAAGCTCGCTGACTTTCTTGCCAATCTTGGAGTGGAAGCTAAGGGAGGTTACTTTGAAGGTACTATCGCCAGCTTAGCTTCCGAGGACCAAATCGCCAAATTCCAGGAAATTGTCACTCAGGAAAAATCTCGGATATAGAATACACACTCGGATGCGGGTGACTCCAACTGCAATCAATGACAAACTCCGCTATTCAAACATCTGGCCTGACGGATGGCAGGCGGATGGTATGCAGGGTACGCGTCGTAGGATGGCGTATCAAGTTGAGGGCAGAGGAAATAAATTCTCAGCAGTCTCAAATTTGGTTTGAAATTAATGCGAGTATGGCTGCATTGATCACAAGTTGTCTTATGGGCATGGAACCGCTCAACGCCCCTGTCGCAGTTAATGACCCTTTTTATTATGAAGCAGAGCCGCTTCAGCTCCCCTGTCTGGTCTTTCGGGTCTGGATGTTAGCTTGGTGCTGGAAGCGTCCTGAATCTTTCAGTGCTCTTATTGTTTCTGGTCTGCTTTGTCTCAATAGATCTCCCATCTCATTTGCCTCTTTGATCATGCCTCGCAGCCGAGGAATCCCACGTCGAGGAAGCCATTCAGGGAACAGAGGTCGCCCTTCTCGACCTGCTCCTCAGAATGTTTCTCCCATAGCCTTAGCTCCTCCTTCATCTCCGCCTCTGGATCAAGATAGGCTTATCCCAAACAATTCATATCAGACCTCCAGGTTTACGTTTCAAAGTCAGCTCAACGGGCCTGTGGTGACTGTAAATTTTACCATATTTGTCTCGGAGGAGGAGAGCAACCAGCTCAGTTCGACCCCTTCCATCTCCTCACATTCTCAGGATGATAGTGTTCTGCTAGGGGACTTGACAGGGATAGTGTTCCATGCGGATCACATGCAAGAGGACGCCCCTGTTTCGGAAGCGCCTCAGCAGCCTGATCCGACTCAGAATGATGCTTTAGTCTGCGGGCCATCTCAAACGACAGTTAGTATTTCACATCTAGTTACTAATCCTGATGGAGGTGCACCGGCACTGGATGAAGATGGTTTCATGAACTGGGCAGCTTCCACTAGCCAGGTGAATGAGGATACACCAGCTTCACCAAAACATGCAGAGTAATCATGCCTCCTCTCTACCGGGTGGCCTTCTCGCCTACATGCTATGCAATTTTGGTTTTGTGTCTTTGATTCTGAAGTTAGATGTCTATGTCTGGTTCATTCTCATGCTACAGGTAGTGGCAACAGTCAATACAAGTTCTACTTTTTGTCTTAAATATGGCTATGCTAGTTGCTCCTTTGTTTTTTTGGTCAGTGAAGGGCATGACAATTGTAATCCTGGTAAAACTTTTCAGTATGTCAGGGTCCAAAGTAAAAATTTTGAAGTCTGTACTGTAAATCTGGTTGAAGGCCTGAACTGTAATGTCTCTGAGTTTCTGGTTGAGGAATGGCCTCGGCCTCCTCTGAGGTCTTGACCTCATTGTATATATTTTTTCACCTTTTTTAATAGAATTAGTATTTACGAAGAAAAAAAAATATAAGGGTTGGAAGGAATATTTTAATAAATAAAATCTATTAATTGTTTATTTAAGGGTTAAAAATAGTATATTATCATAAATTAATTTCAAGATTATTTACCTTCTGATACTTAGAAAAAAAAATGACTAATAGCATAAAATAACCATATCTCCAATTATATCAACCCCACCTTAAAGAATAAAGGCCACAAGAAACAAGAGACAAGGGGAAATTACTTACAAAACAAGAAAAAGCTATATTAAGGGAGGGGAAGAGAGGAAGAAAACGACTAGGAGGAGAGGCCTGGGACCCAGCAACTGCTAATCTTCCAGCCATCCTGGGTCCCAACTCTCTCCTCCTAGTCGTTTTCTTCCTCTCTTCCCCTCCCTTGGTATAGCTTTTTCTTGTTGTCTTCTAAGTAATTTTCCCTTGTTTCTTGTGGCCTTTGTTCTTTAAGGTGGGGTTGATATAATTGGATATATGGTTATTTTATGCTATTAGTTTTTCTTTTTTTGTTAGTATTAGAAGGTAAAAAATCTTGAAATTAAGCTATGATAATATACTATTTTTAACCCTTAAATAAACTATTAATTAATTTTATTTATTAAAATATTCCTTCCAACCCTTATATTACTCTAATAATTATATGTTTGATATCTTTTATAAATAACTATTAATTTATAATTAATTTATTTTTATTTATAAATATATAAAAATTTAACTAACTATTTATTTATTAATCGAATGTTTACATATTTAATAATTTTTACAACTAACTATTAATTACTCTAATATTTATATTTAATAACTTTGTTAACTAACTACTAATTCTAAATTAATATATTTTATAATTAATTTATTTTAATATATATTTATAATTATAAGCTTATAAAATTGGTCCATTTACTTTGATTTTAATAAGAATATAACTAACAGAATTAACTTATTTAATTAAATTTTACCCCTAATCTTGTCCAAGCTAATCATTTATGAGTCAAATCTAGCAGTTGTCAATTTCAGCTGTTACCTGTTCATGAGATTTACATGTTGGATGTGTTTCTTTATCTATTTAATACGCAAAGTGGGATCTGTTATTCAACTTGTCCTGATGATGAACCACACTGGTTGGTTCGGAACGTGTTGACAAATGAAATGCCATGTGATTTACACCGAAAAATCTATCGTAAACATGATATATCATGGTTGTATTTTGTTAATGATGTAACTCCTTTTACCATCTGATCCATGCAATCATAAGGGTTGGTTATTTCTCTCTAGTTTAGGACTTTTTATAAAGTCCATCAAACTCTGTAGTGAAAGGCTAGAGAGAGGGAGTATGCAACTATAATTTGTAAACGAAAGAAAATACTATATTTTCCCTTTTTGCATTATAAAATGTGTTCTTCCATATGGTTGTGATATAAGTATTGTAATCCTTTTTGATATTGTATTATTAATACAATCATCATCTCGATCCATGGTATTCTGATGTTAGTGATATTGTGAGTTTTATTAGCTCACCTACATAGATTGTGAAGGGCCCACAACTCTCGTTACAACTTGTTTAAGTGTACATGCATTTTACATTAGTTAATTTCTTTGATATCAATTTAGATAATAAGAGTTAGCCTTTAGTAACACATATAATATATGTGTGACTAGACACATATGTGGGTGCTTAGTGCTTTCATTACTTAGCATGATTTAATAATTTTTTATTTGAATCCTAGATACCATGATTTGGATTTTATAGATTAGAATCTGTGTATACTTAGTTTATTTAATTGATCATTCACTGGTATTTAACTTTTGTTAAACTTTGTTCTATTACTCATTGGATAATTAGGGTTTGCATAGATTTATTTGCTATTAGCTTTTTTCTACTCTTGAAAACATAGAAAACTGTTCTCATTATGTTATTACCAAGAAATTTATTTTGTAACGAACTAATCAATCACTAACCATGAAAGACATGAATCTTTGATACAAAACATTGTCTTCTTGTGTCAACTCTCACATTATTCTAGAGAGATGTTTCAAGTATTATTGAAGAGTTTTCTAAGTATGTGGTTGAATGTATGTGAACCCTAAGTCAAAAGTTAGCAGAGTCACACTTACAAAGAGATAGTGTCTCTTAATGAAAAGGTGCATAACCCACCGTAATGCTTTCTCTGTTGTAGATGCAACCATACACATAAGTTTGTTGTTTTTCTTTAATCGACAAAATCCCCTTTAGTTCGTTGGTTGTTATAAATGTTTTGAGTAACATGTGGACGATAGACAGAGGAAACTAGCTTCAATGATAGCCTCTGACAATTTCTCCTTTAGAATAGATTTTATATTACTTTTACACTTCTACATTTGCATTCACCCTTTGTCCATTCTTAAAATGAACCTTATCCCAATGAGGTGAAAGACTTCTTTGAAGGTACAACAAAAGAATCAAAATAGAGGTGCTAACTATAAGTTGAGTTGGTTATTTTATCAAATAGGTTTTCCTACTAGTGTTTTAATCTATTTATATTTCTATTTCCAATAAGGAATGTTTGTCTTGTGAGATCATAGAAAAGCTTGGGATTTAGACAATAGTTTAGTCTTTAAAGCTTTACTTGCACATATGGTGCTTACAATTCACAAGTATTACAAACCAAGTTGACATGGGGTATGTTGATAACCATTAATTTTCCTAACAATTTTCATCCCCACCAGTGAAGAACCAAATTCCATAGTGAACCATTAATATTTGTTGAAAAATAAATCATATATTTTGAGCTTCTACAGGTGAAAACTCTTCCCATTGAATTTATCCATATCTATCTTCGAACAAATGGCCATATTCTTTGACCATAATATGTACTTCCACAAATATACCATTGTAATACAATATACCACAACCCCAAGCTAAACCCCTTAGCCACAAAGGTGTCAACATGAAACCAAAATTACTCTGATACAAAATGTAGATTTTAACGCTATATATTTAATTGTGGGAATCCGATTCTTAATAAAACAAAAAGTATGCAATGCGAATCATATATTAACAAAAAAAATTTATTTTGGAAACCCAAACTCGGAAGTTCAACAACATTTTTTCAATACATTCTTCCATATAATATTATAATACAATACATACATACATACATACATACATACATACATACATACATACATACATACATACATACATATATATATATATATATATATATATATATATATATATATATATATATATATATCATATGACATCTGTAAATTATTAATCCATCTATCACGTATTATAATAAATCGCGGTTCCTTAACTGAATCTACAAAATCATGAGCAAATCCATCATGCACTACAAAATTGTTAAAGGAAAGAAATTGTGTGCTGAAAACGACAAAAAATGCATGCAAAAAACCATGAATATTTTCATGGGAGTTGCTTCTAAACCTGTGAGTAAGAGGGATTCTGCCCCTTTATGAGATCTCTCTAACCCTACCTCTATTCATGTCACAACATACAACATGTGGGGATAGTCGTGCAAATAATATAACACATACCCAATAATTTGTTGATCAAATTAACAAGGGAATGTTCATACATGGCATCTTTTCACTTATATAATTTCTACACTATTTGGAAGCCTATTTTAGAGGAATAACTCAACCATTGTATTTCCGTTTTTTTAGCATATCTTCATAAAATCTCAGTCTAGAATTTGTATATTGAATATTTTTCCAATACTAGTTTACATACTAGTTCTTGTTGTCTTAGGAGTACAATTATTCAAACTTGTGATTAGGGGAATGTTACGTTTTATGTACTTGGACAATCAGAAAATTCAAGACCTCATTTCTATGAGTTTTGATTCCAGTCTAATGATTAGGGGTTGTCACATCATATGTTAGTGAGATCTAAATGTAGAAATAGCTAAATTGGAATAACACAAGTTAACATTATGAGATAAACAAACTTGTGTTTAGTATTGCTCAAAACCTTTTTCACTAAGGTTTGTATTGTATCACATTCATAATTTTATATTTTATCATATCTAATGGGCACAAATGATATCTTAAACCATGACAAAAACCCTTGAGAAGAAATAATAATCTATAAGTAATATGATTGGTGGTGAATTTGTTTAAGAAGAAGATTCAATTGCTTAACTCCTAAAACCTCCAACTAAAAAGAATACACCATGTGAAATCTCCCAAAACATTATTACTATGATTAAATAACTTAAAAATAAATTAACAATGATATTATTGAGGGTCGTATTCTATAGCCCAGTGTGAAGGCACCGTGTAAGTATATTTGCCCCTTTTAAAATAAAAATAAAATATTCTCTAAATAGAAAAACAATGTTGGCTATAATAAATAAAAAAATTATGCATATTTAATATAATTTCATGTAATTAGAAGTAAAAAATATGTGAGTATACTTTTCAAAAATATTTTAACACATGATATCAACTTCATATATATTCATATATAGAAAAAGATATGTTAAAAAGAAAATATTTTAATGTTGTATAGAATAAAATATGGAATGTGGATTATGACGAAAATATTTTAATATGAATTAATATTCATATATTAAAAACAAAAATACTAGTTTAATGTCTGTGATCAAATCATTTAATGCACATGCTATGTAATCTCTATAACATTCAAGAATACAATTTCAACAATGTTAACACCCAGGTTGTTCCCTATGACTCCCAAGGGAATACGACCGGGGTAACCACTAACCAATCTTTTGATTGCAGTTCCTAGCCAAACTGTAATCAGAGAGGCCTCTCTCTTTATAATTTGTCTCTGTTCTGATAGTATTTTAGGCTAGCTATTATGTTCAAACCTTTGTTTTCTGTTTGGTTGGGTAATGTTTCAGTCAAGATATATGTGCTCTCATTAGAATGTTATATGTCATTGGGCAATGGAGTCAGTGGTCCTTTAACTATTTTGAAGTGCTGCGTGATGCTGTAGTGATGCTGCAGAGCAAGGTTAGTGTCTGAGAAATAAAATTTCATAAAGTGATTGGGTGGGTTGTGTCCAGTTTATGCAAGGCAATTAAGAATCTTACAGTAAACTGTTAGAGAAAGACAGTGAGAATATTGACCTAGGAGCATTTAAGAATTTCTAGGCGATATTCATACACATAGAATTAACAGCGACATGAGCAATTAAGAATTCATGTTCGTGGTTAATTCTGAAGACAAACATTCACAGCGGTAAAAATTGAGTACAAGGTGTAGTGAACAAATCCTGCACTATTCTTTTTCTTTACTGCTAGTTTAGTGTAACATGAATATGATTTGATAAACATAAGAAAGAGACAAACAGAGATTAAGGAAAAAACTTGTTATTTCATCAGACAGCACAGGAATTCTGCATCAACACATGAATCCTCACCAAAACACCATAGTTCCAGGAAATCACTGAGCTGATTTAGCTCTTTGTATTAAACAATTCTGTAAAACAGTATAGATGCCTCAGAGTGAAAAATTACCAACCCCTTATGCGTTACTAAGGGCAGTATATATACAAAGTTTACATAACAAAATATCTGTATGGAGAGTGAATGCTACATTAATATCATGCCAACTGCTGGAGTGTAGCAGCTGAGAAAGTTAATGCTGTAATAACTTTTGTTGCGTTTAGCTGTAAAAAATTGGTCAGAGCCTGTTGTCTTGGTGGCAGTTGGAGTCGGCTGATGGTACGCTGTCAAAATTTGCGCATTTCTTTCACCTTTTGGGCTAGCCGTCGTTGTCTATGTGCTGAGTCACATTTCAGCTGCTTTTAATGCTGACTTTATCATGCTGTTTGTCTTGTAGTGACCTTGAGCTGGCAGTGACCGAACAACTGAAGCTACCGTAGCAGAATTTGAAGCATTGCTTGCCACCAATCCTCTTTGGGCATTTGATGCCTCCTAATCTTTATCAAGGTCTCATCGGCCTCTGTATATCTGTAGAAATTAGGAGGAGTCTCAAAAAGATGATTCACTTCATTCTCAATAAAGAACAGGCCTTCCAATTTGTCATATAAGCTCTGTCCTGAGGGAGGTCCTGTTTGTTCAGATGTACTGCCAGATGCAGTAATCTGATTCTCAATGTATGTTGCCATTCTGTTGGCAAATTGATCTCGGGAGACTAGTTTTCCTGCACCAGTTAGGAGGCTGGGCAGGCCTTTTTCTTGCAGCACTGCCAACTTAACTTTGAATTCCTCCACATCTGCTGTGATCTCATAGCACTTCCTCTCCACAGTTTGCACATAGCTCCTGAGAGTTAGCACCTTCTTGGCAGTGAGGACAGCCTCTGTTCTGTTGGGAATGCCTATGGCTGCCAGTTCCTCCTTTTCCTGCCTGTTCAGGAAGTCTATCATTCTGTTGGCCTGCTCTGGTTTGTTTTGCAGCAGTGTTTTGGCCTTATTAATCTCTATTTGGGCTTGGCCCAACAAGTCCATATGTTCATGCATTGTTTTTATTGATCTCCATTGTTGAGTGATGGATTGGCCTATTTTGGCCCACAGAATCCTTTTTATGTCGGCCATGGCTGTTTCTAGATTCATCTCTTTTTCTAAGGCCTTTATCTTGTCCTTGAGGGCCTTTATCTCTCTGCCCTGTTCAACCACAGTTACCTTTGACTTGTCATATTTGGCATCCAGTTTTGCCAATTTTGCCTTGGCCTTATTTATTTCATTGGACTGGAGCTCCATTTCTTTGATGGCCTTGGTCAATTCCTCTACACTTTTGCTGGCTTCTGGAGCTGTTGTTGTTCCTGCTGCTTCTGTTGTGGGGGCCACTGCTGCCCTTGAAGTTGCTGCTGTTGTGGAAGTAGTTGAAGGAGCTTGGGAAGTGGATTCTCCCTATTTATCTTGTAGTGCTCCTTCCAGCTCTTTTTCCAATTCCCTGATCCTCTGGTCTTGCTGCATTAGGAGGTCTAGTTGGTCCTCAGCCTGTTTTTGCTTTTGAAGTTCTGCTGTTTGAGGGTGCTCTGTGGGCTGCAGCTTCAATCTTTTCTTCAATGCATTGAGGTCATCATCTTTCTTCTTCATGAGGGCCTTCACACCCGTTGGATCACTAGGATCATGTCCTAGATCAATGATGATCTCCTCAAGAGACTTTATTCTATTGTCTTTGGCCTGAGAGGACATTCTCTCAAAATCCAACTGGGTGTTGGTGTTTTTTAGGGACTCTTTCAGCTCATGGGCCATGGTGGCCTTCTCTACCAAGGTTGCATAGACCATCTCCCCAGCTTGCTTATGGAGTTCAATCTGGTCCATGGGATGTATATCTCTGGCTAGGACCTCCACCCTTGTCTTTACAAAATCTGCAGTTATCTTAGGCTGTGGCCCTTTGGGCTTAAAGTGGCTGAGGAGCAATTTTTCCTGCTGAATGTCATATACCGACATTAGCCTTTCTTGCTGGGCTGGTGTTGCATCTATGAATTGCTTGTAGACCTCAGCCCTTAGCAGCTCATTCTGAGCTTTTATTTGTTTGAAAGAAACCTTAGTGCTCTTGGGCTTCTTACTCTGCTGGGAGGAGGAAGAAACTTCCAAACCAAGCTGCAATCCTTGCTCCTGCCGAAAAGAGCTTGTTCCTGTGTGCTGGCTGCCCTCCCTATTTTTCCTTGAGCTGTCAAGGAATTCTTCAGTAATGTCTTCCACCTCTGGGGAGTCTAGCCTTTGCCTTTTGGCTTCTGTTTGCTGGGAGGATCCACTAAGAGGAGTGGACTCTTCTCTATCTCTTTTTGTACCCCTTTCCTCATGTGCTAGGGTCTGCAAAATTGGGGCAGTCAATGGCTCAGTTTGAGGTGGTGGTGTTTTCATTATTGGAGCTGCTGGTAGCCCAGTTTGTGGTAGGACAGTTTGCTCTTGCTGCCGTTCTGTTTGCTGCTCTGTTTGCTGCTCTGTTACAGGGGCAGGCTTTTCTTTCACTGCCTCTTCCTCTGCACCCATTATGCCTTTGCCTTTGTCTGTCGCCGGTGCTGATGTAGAGGGTGCCTGTGGTGCAGTCCTTGTGGCCGAGGTCCCTTGTCCTGCTGAGTGAGGCTGTTTGAGGGGTACCTGCTGCACAGAGTCTAGGTCAAAGGTCTTTTCAAGCTCCATCATATTCTTAAGCATTATTTCATCTTCAGTCAGCTTTTCAACTAAAGTACCCTATAGCCATTCTTGCTGGTTGGCATATTTCTCAATATGTGAGTATTGACAATGCCTATAACCTAGGAGTCTGTATTTGGTTCTTCTTGTAGAGATGACGCCCTCAGGGTCATAAGGGACCCACCGGAAACTATATGACAGTTTATATTTGTCCTTGAGGATGAGGTCAGCATCTTCCCATCCTTCCTTTTTATTCATGATGAATGGGCCCAACTGGTGTTTGAACTTGAGGTGAGCCTTCTTCCTGGAGCTGTGGAAATGGGTGAGGTCAGACTGAATCAATTGCCTATAATATTCCAAGGCAAATATCCTCATGGGCACATACTTTGGGAGTCTGAAAGGACAGAGCTCACAGCCATAGATCCTGATGACTGTGTGTTCCTCATATAGGTACCAATCACCTATTTTGCATTTTTTGGAAAGCTGCAGAGCCTTCTGTATCTCTGTTGACATTCTGGGAGGAGGGGACCTCATTAATAGGCAAGAGACTGGATACACAAATTGGTCAACAAACTCACAATAGGAATAGGGCGAGTTTGTGACATTGTGATAGACAGAGGTCCAGAAGATGACAGATCTTCTTTCCCCTCTATAATCCAGCTTTTTGATATAGCATGGAAAAGCTTCAGTCTGATAATACATGAAGAGATGATAAATATAGGCTGAGTACCTGAAGACACCCTGCCTGTCTACTTTTCTCAGCTGATCATGAATTTTATTAGCAATGAACTTGGCAAAGTTGTATTTGCGGGCAGGGGGTTGGCCTGGACTGTAAACAGCCAGCAATACTAGCATGGTTTGATCCACATGCTCACTGGTGCTGTACCCCAGCACATAAGCAATCATGTCCAGGAGTAATTTGCCTACTTTAGTGAAGTGGACATCCAAGTAAGGAGGTGGCCCTGTAGGCTGGCACTCAGGCCTCATGAATGTCCTGGTGACCCTTTGAATCTCCTCACTGGTTATTTTGGTACCAGTGTCCAACAGATAGTTCATAGAGAATGGGAACAACAACTCTGTCTGGTCAAAATGCAGCATTTTGTTGATGGTCTCAGGATTAATGTAAAAAAGCACCCTCCCAGATGGGGTGCTGATGGCCCTGTGGTGCACACCATAGTTCTCAGCACATAGGCGAATGATTTCAGGAAACACATTTACAGAGGGGAGACAATAGTATGGTAGGTTTGACTCCCAGATGCCATATGTGTCATGACCCATCAGATAGTCCTCTCTCAACTATCTGAAGGTTTGCAGAAAATCTCTGTCTCCCACATAGTCTTCAATAAGGTAGTCCTGGTCAGCAAGAGATAAAGACTGCAGGTCTTTATTGGGTGGATTTAATGGAGCAACATTGAAAGCTGTGGGTGCAAGGGAAGCCATTGTATGGTTTGATTTTGAGTGATATGAGTGCACTGGTTTGCAAAGCTTTTAAGAGCTTAGGTGATAGGCCAACTGTGGACAAAGTCTGAAATGCTTTTTTATAGTAAAAAACAGGCTTGTTTCTGCAGTCTTGGTAGGTTCACAGAGATTGTGAATTGCTAGGGGTGAATTGCAGAGGATATGAGGTTTTCTTTAGTGAAAAAATTGCTGTTGGTCTACACCCGGCAAAAGGGAACAATGCCGGGCACCTCGAAGATAATTTCACAGTTTTGGCCCGCGAATTGCCTGTTTCAATGCTGAATTTGTGGTTCTGAGGGTAAGCAGGTTAACTTGGCTCACTTTAGGTAGTAGGTGCAGAGTTTATGTGGAATTCAACAGGTATTTTAATGGCAATTTATAGAGAAATGGTATGCATGGGCCAAACAGAGGAATTACGGTGAATACTTCGATGAAACGCTTGAAAAGCCTGCAGGCCGAATTCTGGAGGTTGAATTGATGAATTGGAACGGTTGGAATTTGAATTTGGAGGTGTGGAGGTGCTTTGGCAGCTGCAACGGCTATCTCTTCCTTTACGCGAAAATGACATAAAAACTGCCCAAAACATGACTTTAACGACAAAATTCGGAAAATATGGGTAATTGGCGCCTTTCCGCCGATGACGTCAGCATGACGTCATGGCGGGCCCGGGTACAGAGGATGACGTGGCTGCTGAGGTGTAAGCCAGGGTGGCAGGACACGGTGGCGGGTGGATAAGGTGGCAGGGCTACGTGGAGGATCATATGGCGCGGGGGCAGAGGAGGGCGCTACGTCATGCTGACGTAGTGATGACGTAAGGGAAGGCGGTAAAGGAACGGTGGTAAGCGGGTTCCTCGCACCACCTTTGGGCAAAGTCGGTATCGGGGAGGGGGGCTCCGAACAACCCCACCGCCTGCCACGCGTCCCTTGTAAGGGGCGGAAAACCACTTTCCCCGGACGCTAAAGGTCGGCAGGTCGGGGAGCGAAAATTACCGCCCACCGTTAGATCTGGGCGGCAGAGATCGGACGGCTGGCGGGTCCTCCGACGGATCGTGCAGGTTGGGGGGGTCCCGCCGGCCTATTAAAATATTCAATTAAATATTTTGGGCGGAGAACCTTAGGGTTAGGGGTTTTTGCATGTATTTTCGGGATTTTTGGGTTTTTCAAGGGTTTTATAAGGAAAAAAGAGGATTAGGAGTGGGTTTAGCAGGGGGAAAGGGGTTTTCTGTGGTATTTTTTAGCAGAGGGAAGGTGAGGGCTTAGGGGAAAGGTTGTTGCTCATAACTAGATGTTAGAGCAGCCCCAAGACAGGGTTGACCACAACCCCTGGTGGACTGAAGTCTCCCTAAACAACTTATTTAGCTATAGTGCCAAAGGGGGGGATATTTATACCATGTTTGGGGTTTATACACCATGGTGTTATAATAGTAGGGAAAGGGCAATTTAGGGGATTTAGATAATAGAAGTTAGGGGTTAATGTGAATAAGGAAAGTGAATGAGGAGTGATTTCATCAAGTGTATTTGAAAGTTACTTAGTTTAGGGAGTAGATCAAAATGAAAAGATTTTTAGACAAGAAATGTGGCTTTTAAAGGAACAAGAACCACCATAAAACCTCAGATCTTTTCATCAATCTCCATAGATGAAGGGATGTTAGTAATAAGAGTGAAAGGGGAAATTTGGGAAGTTAGACATGCTTCCTTTCTTTGCTGCAACCTGATGGAGAAGAGGAGCTTCTCAACCATTGATTTTCCTTTGTGGACATTTCAGCACACATTTATTTGCAAGGAATGATATTTCTGCAACCCCAACTGCCTACCCATCTACTTGCCTAGCATTTTTTGTTTCTTCTTGGAGGGTGCACTTGGACTTGCAGACCCTTATTTGCCTTTTCTTTTCTTTGGCTTTTTCCTTTTGATTTTCTATCTACTGCTACCCTTATTGCTTCCAAGGTCCCAGATTATGCAGTTGGGAGCCTTACTTCTCTACCTAAGCTACTTGTCTGCCAAGATTAAACAATTTGGACAGACTTCTCTCTCTATTCTACAACTGAAAATTTAAAACATGGAATGATCCAGATTAGGCTGTTGGACCATCCATCAAAATTTAGACAACATCAAGCTATACACACAGATTGTTTTCTCTTGGAAATATGTGATCTTTCCATGATCAAAGCAGAGCATATTTGGAACTTTTCATTGTCAATCATGAAATATGAAACCTATTGGTATAGGTAGCTAACAGTGGCTCCACATGGGGATGGTTTTTCATTTGAAAGACCAAGAACAGCAGGTCAAAATGCCTTGGCCCTTGACTGCTTTTACCAAACTTGAAGAATGCTGCTTTGAAATGCAAAAAATTGAGCACTTTCCTTCTTGGTAGATCTCTGAATCTATTTATCTTTTTCTGTTAGTTAATAAAACTTGAGAAACTGCATTTTTACATTTTCACAGAAAGTAATATATACACTTGAATATGTACAATGGAAACTCAGGCTGCACTTATAGGTGATAGTCAAAATAGTACTTCAGCATCCTGCCATTCACAGGACCTTCATGCAAATCAGTTTCATTAAGACTTTTAAGGAAATAAGTGTTATTTCCTTGTACTGCTTGGACAGCAAATGGTCCTCTCCAAAGGGAATCAAATTTACCATGTTTTCCCTTATCCTCTCTCCTTGAGTCCCATTTGAGGACTTTGTCTCCAACATTAAAGTCTTCCGCCTTAGTTCTTTTGTCAAAGGCCTTCTTTAATTTTTCTTGTAACACTTGAACTCTGTTGTACACTTGATCTCTAGTTTGCTGTAAACATATTATTTGATTGATCCTTCTTTGCATATCATTCGGTTCTGCTTGGCTTTCTTGAAGAAGTTTCATAACAGGCACCCCTAGTGATGAAGGAAATTTAGCTTCTAATCCATAAACTAACTCATATGGGTTGGTCCCAATTGATCTCTTGGTTGTTAGTCTATCTGCCCATAAGGCATTAACTAGCTTCTTATGCCAGTTCTTTTTATTTTCTTCCAGCACCTTCTTTATGATGTTTACAAGGCTTTTATTTGATGATTCAGCAAGGCCATTTCCTTGGGGATAATATGCAGTAGAATGACCCAAGGTAATATGAAATTTGTGGCAGAAATTCACCATTTTTTTAGATCTGAAAGCAGCAGCATTGTCTGTTATTATTTTGTCAGGGCAGCCAAATCTAGCCAATATGTTATTCTCCAAAAACTGAATAATTGTTGAATCATTTGCTTGTCTGCATGGAGCAGCTTCAATCCACTTAGTAAAGTAGTCCGTAGCTGTCAGAATCCATCTATGTTGTCCTGAAGATGAGGGATGAATTTCCCCAATGAAATCCAAGCCCCATTGTTGAAAAGGTCTCTCTGTTGCAATAGGCTTTAAGGGAAGTGGCAGCAACTGTCTCTTTCCCTCAAACACTTTACATTTATGACATGAGGTGGTGAATTTCTTGACATCAGAGAACATGGTGGGCCAGTAGTAACCAGCTCTTAGTATTTTATCCACAGTGGACTTCCAATACAAATGTCCACCACAATCACCTGCATGAAATTTTTCTATGACATTGTTAGTTTCATTCTCAATTAAGCAGTTTAACAATATCCCTTCATGGTTTTTCCATAGTAAATTTCCATCCATAACACAGAATTTAGAAGCTTTCATTTTTAGGAACCCACATTTAGTTCTGGACAGCCCTGGGGGAGCACACAGGTTTTGTAACACATAACAGATATCAGAATACCAGTGGGATTCTTCAAAGGCTACATTGATCTTTGGAGTCGCCAGCTCCGGTTCACTGTGCAGCTGGTTGATGTCCAAGGCTTGGAAATTTGTTTCAGACATTAATTTAGCCAATCCTTGTCCTTTTATCAGTTTTGTAGGTTTTATTTCAATGTCAAATTCTAGAATATTTGCAATCCATTTTCCCCTTCTGCCCTCTAAGTTCTCTTGAGTAAGTATGTCTTTGACAATTGGGCTTGGTACATAGGCTATAACATGAGAGTATAGGATATAGATCCTAAAGTCCTTAATGGCTTTAACCAAAGCATAAGCTTGTTTTTCCATGATTTGGTATTTGAGAGGTGCATCCCTAAGAGCTTTGCTAAAGAAAGCAATGGGCTTTTCATTCCCTTGATCATCTTTCTGTAATAAAACAGCAGCAATAGTATGCTGGGAGGCAAAAGAGAAAATGATAAATTCTCTGTCAAATTGGGGATTTGTTAAGACTGGAGTTTGAGTAAGGGCCAATTTTATACCTTCAAAGGCTTGATTTGCTTCCACAGTCCATTTTACTTTCGAATCCTTCTTTAGCATGTTATTTAGCAATCTAATCAGTTCTGCTAAGTTTGGGATAAACCTTCTTAAGAAATTGATTTTTCCCAAGAATGCCTGCAATTATTTGATATTTCTTGGGTGGGGCATTTGTAAGATAGCTTGTATCCTATCTGGATCAATTCTTATGCCATCTTTAGAAATGATGTGGCCCAATAATTTACCTTCCTCTAAACCAAACAGGGATTTCTTGGGATTCAGTGAAATTCCATACTTCCTGCATGTTAAGAAGATCTGCCTCAAGTGTTTCAAATGTTCTTGGTCAGATTTTGAGAAGGGTGTGAGGTCATCCAAATAAATGACCAAAAAGTCATGAATCTCCTTTGCAAAAGCAATATCCATTACTCTTTGAAAAGTTGCCCCTGCATTTTTCAATCCAAAAGGCATTTTTACATATTTGAAAGTTCCCCATGGGGTTGTAAACGCAGTTTTGTCTTGATCATCAGGGTGTACTAAGATTTGATTGAAACCTGAGAATCCATCAAGTAATGAGATCCTTGAGGCCCCTACCACTCTTTGGAGAATGTGATCCATCTTGGGTAAGGGATAGTTGTCTTTGAGGGATACTTGATTCAAGTTCCTAAGATCCACACACAGCCTTATTTCACCAGTTTTCTTTCTTGTAGGGACTAAGTTTGAAATCCACTCAGAGAATCTGATTGGTGCTATGATGCCTGCCTTGAACATTTTCTGTACCTCTTGTTCCATTGCTGGGAGAAGCATAGGATTGATTCTCCTCAATTTTTGTTTAAAGGGTTTTTGATCAGGCTTGAGAGGGATAGTATGCTGGATAACAGAGGTATCATAGGACTTTAGATCCTCATAACTCCATGCAAAGACATCCTGGAACTCTTTAAAGAGGTCAATGTATTTAGGCTTTTGATCAGGAGGTAAAGATGCAGACAATTTAATTATTTTGGGCTTGTCAATGGTACCAATGTTACATTCTTCAATGGCTGCATTTAAGGGCTGCATTTTTGGTTTTCTGGGAATATCATTCGAATCAAAGATGTCCTCTAGTGGGGTCAGGCCTGTTGGCAGAAAATTGTCTTTCAGCTCTATGATTTCAGCCTCAGCATTGGCCACTTCTTCACAACTGATTGGTTGAATTTGCTGAATGTTTTCCTTGTTGAAAATGGTTGGATGTAGTATTTGTTTTGCTGTTCTAGGTGATATTGTGTGGTTAGTCTGTTCAAACTGTATTTGTGATTGACTTGCTCTTTCAGGTATTTGTGATTGACTTGCTCTTTCAGTGTCAATATTTAGTCCAGCAAATTCTTGTTGCAAGGTCAAGAAGTTGTTTATTTGTGCATCATCTTCAAATACCTGCCAGTCTTTGACATTGTTTGGGACAGCAGGTCTGTGTTTCACCTCAGCTGTAAAACAATGATGGGGCTCAAAAGGCAGCTTGCAGGTACTTGAAAATGTGGCTAAACTATGGGCATGCAAGTTCTGGGTTCTGGGAATCTTAGTAATTCGAAATTCAGTGAAAAAACTTAGTATTTCAGCGACAGCAGACCTATAAGACCTCAGTCTCTTGTCATTGGTGACAAAATTTCCCTTCACTTGTTGGATAACTAAATCTGAATCTCCCATGATTGAAACCCTAGCAGCTTGCAAGAACTTTACTAACTTGAGGCCTAGTAAAAGAGATTCATATTCTGCCATGTTATTAGTACATCTGAAGTTTAATCTATAGGCTCTGCCTTCTGCATGACTGTTTTCTTTATTGTGTACCCAAACTCTAGCTCCTGCCCCTAATTTGTTGACTGAGCCATCAAATTCAAGGAACCATAGACTATCTTGTTGTGAAGGGGATTTAATGATCTGTTGATGGGTTGGCAATATTAGTTGAAGTTCTGGTTTTTCATCTGGCTTGTCTTCTAGGACAGTCTCATCATTTGATTGAATATGCTTAACAACTAGAGCAGCAACAGTGTCTAGTGATTGATTGACTGTAGTTTCATGGGTAGTAGTTCTTTCATTAGTATCTTCCTCTTGTATGAGTATCTTGGTTTCAACATCATTTTTTGAGTGAGTTGTGCTGTCATTGAAGAGAATGTATGAGTCTATGTCTGAATGGACAGCATATATGGGAAAGTTTTGAGGCTTTTCTTCACTGCTGACCATGTATTTCATGAGTGTTTCTCTGTATAGTCTTTTTGGTTGCCCAAAAACAGAGATGGTGGCATATGACATGTCTAATTATAGGGAACCTTGGAGTTTAGCTCCCCATGATCTTGATAACAGCATCCCATACTTAGGTGGGATATCAGCAACTACCACATCCATTAGAATTGTTTTGTTTGGATATTGAACCAGAGACACACATAAATCTTTTATGAGACCTAAACACTTGACTTGGCTGGAGTCAAAGGAAAACAGGTCCTTGTAGGGTCTTGTTATATCTAGATTCAATCTCTCCATGACTACTTTTGGCATGAGATTGTGAGAGGCACCCGAGTCAAACATTGTATTGTGTAATATCTTGTCATGAACATGTAAACTGACATAAAAAGGTAAAATGCCTACACCTGCTATCTTTCCATCCACCTCTGGGCCAAAAAGTAACTCTGGGGTATCATCCAACACATTAACATCATCTTTGTTGCTAGTGAGTTGAAGGGACTTCTTGATCTGTTGTTTATAGATGTCATGCTTGGCTAGTTCTGAGAGAGGAATTGCTATCTTTAGTTTTCCAATTTCAGTTTCTAGGTCAAAGGGTTTTTCAGATTGGGTTTTAGGGTTATGGATAACAGTCCTTTCCTTGTTCACTAACTCTTCCTCTTGATTCTTATCCTGATTTCGAGGCTTGTCTTTTTTACTCATCTCTTGAGGAGTAATGTTTAAATCAGGATGAGAGGATGAAGTAGCCCTAGGCTGCTATTTTAAGGACAATGGTTCAATGATCTCTTCAATAATTACTTCTTCTGCAGGTGAATTTGTTTTGTCATTAGGCTTTGTGACTATGGCTCTGTTAGGCTGCTGATTATCCTTTATCTTTTCAGGCTGATTTACATTCACAGTTCTGCTCCTTAGCTTGTATTGTTTATGGACTTCATAAACAGCAGTGTCATAGCCTTGTTTAAAGTCAAAGGATTCACCTGATTTAATTGGGAACAGCTTGATTACCTCATCCTCATGGTCTTCTTGTGTTAGAAAGACTTGACTTTCACCATCTAGACCCATTAAATTAATCTGAGAATCTTCATTGGGTTCACTTGATGTGGAAGTTTCAGCATAGTTTTCTTGGAAAGGGGGTCTTATGTCTTGGTCAGCAGTGGTCTTGCCAACGTTTGGGTTTTGAGTTCTCCTAAAATTTGGATTCCTAGGAGGGTTGTTTTGTGGTGCTTCCCATGATGATTTTCTCTCAACCGATTCCACTCTATCACCCAATCTTTTCATTCCATTGAGTATTGCATCCAGCTTTTGATCAAAAACAGAGGGTTCTTCTTTGAAGGTTGTTCTCTTTTCCAACCTTGCTCTGTTTCTTTTGGAAATCAGGTTAGCTTCCACTGTGACAGCAACCTTTTGGGCCTCTGCAAGGGTTTGAGGGTCTCTTTCCTTTAACTAATAGGCCATGTCAGGGTCAAAACCATCAGGGAATTTGTACAAAGCTAAATCAGGAGGGGGTCTTAAATTTTGTGGGATTGCATTATATACATTGTTAAATCTTGCACAATACTCCAAAACAATCTCTTGGGGACCTCTTTTGATAGTGTCATATTCCCCAAGTATGTGCAGAGGATCTTTCTTTTTCTCCCATTTGTTAGTAAAGGCTTGATACAGCTCATCAGGAGTTGTGATGGAATTTGCATTCAGGGATCTAAACCAAGTTCTTACATCCCCAGTTAGGCTTTGAACAAACATCCTCATTCTCACACTGTCATCATCTATTTCATAGGTCTCAAAATGGTCTTGCATCCTTTTGGCATGCTGAACAGCTGTCAAAGGGCCATTGGAGTCAAAATATGAGATTTTGGTTTGGTAATCCTGGGGTAGAGCTGCAGCATTGGCTGGTATTTGCAGGGGTGCATATCTGTTAGCCATATTCATAAGGTTTGGGGGATTTACAAGGGCAAGTGGGATAAAAGGAAGGGTGTGTACTAGAGGGGTAACAGGTGTGGCAGCACCTGGGGTATTGTTCAAAGAGATATGTGCAGTGGGTGAAGATGTACCAGGAGGGCTTTGAGATGTAGATAGTGAACTGGGGGAAACAGGGGTAGAGCGAAAAAGAACCTTAATAGGGGTTGGAACTGATTCAAGATGGGCTGTCTCAGGACTCAAATCATTAGGATTTCCCTGCCTTTGCTGCTTCCTAATTATTCTAGGGATTATATTAGGATTCTCAAAAACTGCTGGATTTGGGTCAGGGTTTGACCTAGTGTGTCTGGTTTCCCTTTTAGGAGCCAGCTTCTGAATTTGTTTTTGGCATTTTCTAGGATATTTTAGTGTCTACAGAGGCCAGACAAGATTTTGAACTTACTGTATATTTTCCAAAGCTAGCAGCAAAGGGAATGAGCAACTTTCAAGAGATAAACAAAAATTAGAAAATCTTGAGGAACTCCCCAGTGGAGTCGCCAATTATGTTAACACCCAGGTTGTTCCCTATGACTCCCAAGGGAATACGGTCGGGGTAACCACTAACCAATCTTTTTATTGCAGTTCCTAGCCAAACTGTAATCAGAGAGGGCTCTCTCTTTATAATTTGTCTTTGTTCTGATAGTATTTTAGGCTAGCTATTATGTTCAAACCTTTGTTTTGTGTTTGGTTGGGTAATGTTTCAGTCAAGATATATGTGCTCTCATTAGAATGGTATATGTCATTGGGCAATGGAGTCAGTGGTCCTTTAACTGTTTTGAAGTGCTGCGTGATGCTGTAGTGATGCTGCAGAGCAAGGTTAGTGTCTGAGAAATAAACTTTCATAAAGTGATTGGGTGGGTTGTGTCCAGTTTATGCAAGGCAATTAAGAATCTTACAGTAAACTGTTAGAGAAAGACAGTGAGAATATTGACCTAGGAGCATTTAAGAATTTCTAGGTGATATTCATACACATAGAATTAACAGCTACATGAGCAATTAAGAATTCATGTTCGTGGTTAATTCTGAAGACAAACATTCACAGCGGTAAAAATTGAGTACAAGGTGTAGTGAACAAATCCTGCACTATTCTTTTTCTTTACTGCTAGTTTAGTGTAACATGAATATGATTTGATAAACATAAGAAAGAGAAGAACAGAGATTAAGGAAAAAACTTGTTATTTCATCAGACAGCACAGGAATTCTGCATCAACACATGAATCCTCAGCAAAACACCATAGTTCCAGGAAATCACTGAGCTGATTTAGCTCTTTGTATTAAACAATTCTGTAAAACAGTATACATGCCTCAGAGTGAAAAATTACCAACCCCTTATGCGTTACTAAGGGGAGTATATATACAAAGTTTACATAAGAAAATATCTGCATGGAGAGTGAATGCTACATTAATAGCATGCCAACCGCTGGAGTGTAGCAGCTGAGAAAGTTAATGCTGTAATAACTTTTGTTGCCTTAGCTGTCAAAAATTGGTCAGAGCCTGTTGTCTTGGTGGCAGTTGGAGTCGGCTGATGGTACGCTGTCAAAATTTGCGCATTTCTTTCACCTTTTGGGCTAGCCGTCGTTGTCTATGTGCTGAGTCACATTTCAGCTGCTTTTAATGCTGACTTTATCATGCTGTTTGTCTTGTAGTGACCTTGATTCGGATTTAAACAGGAACGCAACAAATTACAGAGATAACCATATACACAAAGATGCAGCGGAAATAATACTTCATTTCATTAATGGAAAATACCGAAATATGCTTACAAACAGAAATGGAAATAAACCAGCTAGGGCGATGGTAGCTTATCTCTGAGAAGAGATGTGCGGCTACATGCCTCTGAACTGTTCCGAACTGAGTTACAATGAGGCTCGAAGGCCTATTTATTGTTGAGAAACAATGGAAAACCCTTCACATTCCAAAACCTAACCCTAGAAGATGAAACACCAAATTGTGGGCCCCGTTTGGGTAAATTGGTACATCAATTTCCCGGGGTCGTAACTTTGGCATAGGATCTCCGTTTGACGCGCACGATAGCTCGTTAGAAAGATCTATCCGAGTACTACCACTTTGGGAGGCAACATGGTCCACGGACCCATGTTGCCCCAGATTCCCAAAAAAACGTCGTTTAGGGCCTCAAAACGGCTCCGGAAGTTCAGGACCCGAAAAACTGCTAAAAATAGTAAACTGTGCTACAATTTAGGAAACTGAAAAAGCTGAAAGAGACAGTCGTGGGGGTCCAAATGGGATAGGTGGGTGGCCACCAACATCCACCTGGATCATTCCTCCCCCCTTAGGAAGCAATGGTCCCCATTGCGTTGAGTTCCTCCATCTGCTGAACTTGTCCTGCAATCTCTGATGTGTCCAATGATGGTGGGAAGCAGGGTCGCCGATGGTCCACATTGAACATTTGGTGCAGGCGAAGGAATGGAGGAATGATGTGCTCCAAAGCATTGTTCCCCATAGCCTTGGTACTGCTGTAAGGACCATGTCGGAGTGGTCTGAGCTTCTGATGGGTTCTGGTAAGGCGTTCTTTCTGTCGATGCAACCAGACTTTGTTGCCCACCTGAAACTTGTGTGGTACCCATGTGGGTGAGGAGAAGTTGTTCCTGTGTTTTGTCATGACCGTATCCCTTTGTTGCTGCTGTTGCATGGAGGAACCCTTTGCAGGGGTCATGGATGTAGCAACGATCTTCCCCATACAGATGAATTTCCTGGTCTGTGATATGAGCTTGCTGCCTTTCTTGGTAGTGATCAAGGATGTGGCAGTAGGTGGGGCTACCTCTGGTATCCTGTATAATGAATTATTCAAAGAAATAATGACAGCACGATGCCTTGACTCATACACAGCATGTCGCCTCCACAAGTATGGTTGGCCTAATAGTACATCACAAACATCCAGAGGTGTAACATCGCACAATACCTCGTCTGTGAATGGTTTCATGCTGTAGGGAAGGCGACACTGCTGGCGAACTTTGAGATCTCGTCCTTCATGAAGCCACCCGATACTGTACGGCTGTGGGTGTGGTGTAGTTGGTAGGCCCAACCGCTTCACGACCTCTGCTGAAACCAGGTTCTTTTGGCTACCACTGTCGACAATGAATCGCAACGGTGAACCCTTCACCCACATCTGTGAGTGGAAAAGACGCTCCCCCTCCTCTGGATCTTCGGGCTCATTTTTCTTGATCTTGGCAGTGGCAACAGTGGCGCTGGGATCCGCATCAATGATCTACTTCCCTTTTCCATTCCCCTTGTCGGGTTCTGGCTCAGGATCGGAACATGCATCTGATTCGGAAGCCTTCAACTCAGCCACCAGCGACTGCTTGGTCCGACACTCACTTGTGTTATGAGTGGGACTTTTGTGGAACTCACACCACTTTCCTGTGTCCTTCTTCGGCTTCGTGTTGTTGTTCTTTTCTTGTGGCTTCGACGAGTTATCTTGGGTCACCCCGCCTTGGCTTTGTCCTTTGGGCTTCGGATTTGCAGATCCAAAGTCTCGCTTCTTCTGTTTGAACTTTTGCTCGATTTTGACGGCGTATCGGTATGCTGTGCCAAGTGAGGAGATGTTCAAGAACACCATCTCTTCCTGGATGTATCTGTGCAGGTAGCCACGGTATTTGAGTACTAGATGCAGCTCAGAATCTTTGATACCCAACTGTGTGCGAAGGGTATGAAAAATGTTTGTGAACTCCGGCACATCTTGGTCTCGTCCCTGCCGCAGTGTGGTCCATTTGATGTATTTGTCCTCGTAGCTTCCGACAGGGTAGTACTGCTCCTTGATGGCATCCCGGAAGTCATTCCAAGTGGGTGCGGCTGAAAATAGTGAGCCTGTACTTTCATCCTTCTGCTCGCAGTATGTTTCCCACCAGTCCTTGACGTGGGGGGCTGCTTTGAGAAGAGCGAAAACAATCTTTTCCCGACTTGAAAATTCATGAACAGAAAAATACCCATCTAGCAGATTTAACCATTTATCTACGGCATCTGCGTCTATTTGGACCTCGAAGATGGGGATTTCAAAATTAACTTGTACCTTGAAGGGTGTGGCATTTCCAGAGTCGCTGTTGGAAGTCGATGCGTCGCCTCTGGGTAGCCGCTGAAGAATCTGCGCAAAGCTATCCATCATCGCGTTCCTTTGCCGCTCGAGCGCTTCTTAGAGCAAGATTTTGATAGGATCTCCTGCCCCCTCGTCTTTCTTCTCATCCGCCATGGGAGGCCGTCGGGATTTGTGACGCTGGTCTTGCAAAGGTTCGACCAGTTCAAGCCCTAACTCCTTATATCCCGACCTCGTTGGGGACATGCAAAGAAAAACAGAGAAAAAGCAGACCGCTCTGATACCACTGATCCGGATTTAAACAGGAACGCAACAAATTACAGAGATAACCATATACACAAAGATGCAACGGAAATAATACTTCATTTCATTAATGGAAAATACCGAAATATGCTTACAAACAGAAATGGAAATAAACCAGCTAGGGCGATGGTAGCTTATCTCTAAGAAGAGATGTGCGGCTACATGCCTCTGAACTGTTCCGAACTGAGTTACAATGAGGCTCGAAGGCCTATTTATTGTTGAGAAACAATGGAAAACCCTTCACATTCCAAAACCTAACCCTAGAAGATGAAACACCAAATTGTGGGCCCCGTTTGGGTAAATTGGTACATCAATTTCCCGGGGTCGTAACTTTGGCATAGGATCTCCGTTTGACGCGCACGATAGCTCGTTAGAAAGATCTATCCGAGTACTACCACTTTGGGAGGCAACATCGGTCCATGGACCGATGTTGCCCCAGATTCCCAAAAAAACGTCGTTTAGGGCCTCAAAACGGCTCCGGAAGTTCAGGACCCGAAAAACTGCTAAAAATAGTAAACTGTGCTACAATTTAGGAAACTGAAAAAGCTGAAAGAGACAGTCGTGGGGGTCCAAATGGGATAGGTGGGTGGCCACCAACATCCACCTGGATCAGACCTTGAGCTGGCAGTGACCGAACAGCTGAAGCTACCGTGGCAGAATTTGAAGCATTGCTTGCCACCAATCCTCTTTGGGCATTTGATGCCTCCTAATCTTTATCAAGGTCTCATCGGCCTCTGTATATCTGTAGAAATTAGGAGGAGTCTCAAAAAGATGATTCACTTCATTCTCAATAAAGAACAGGCCTTCCAATTTGTCATATAAGCTCTGTCCTGAGGGAGGTCCTGTTTGTTCAGATGTACTGCCAGATGCAGTAATCTGATTCTCAATGTATGTTGCCATTCTGTTGGCAAATTGATCCCGGGAGACTAGTTTTCCTGCACCAGTTAGGAGGCTGGGCAGGCCTTTTGCTTGCAGCACTGCCAACTTAACTTTGAATTCCTCCACATCTGCTTGATCACATAGCACTTCCTCTCCACAGTTTGCACATAGCTCCTGAGAGTTAGCACCTTCTTGGCAGTGAGGATAGCCTCTGTTCTGTTGGGAATGCCTATGGCTGCCAGTTCCTCCTTTTCCTGCCTGTTCAGGAAGTCTATCATTCTGTTGGCCTGCTCTGGTTTGTTTTGCAGCAGTGTTTTGGCCTTATTAATCTCTATTTGTGCTTGGCCCAACAAGTCCATCTGTTCATGCATTGTTTTTATTGATCTCCATTGTTGAGTGATGGATTGGCCTATTTTGGCCCACAGAATCCTTTTTATGTCAGCCATGGTTGTTTCTAGATTGAGCTCTTTTTCTAAGGCCTTTATCTTGTCCTTGAGGGCCTTTATCTCTCTGCCCTGTTCAGCCACAGTTACCTTTGACTTGTCATATTTGGCATCCAGTTCTGCCAATTTTGCCTTGGCCTGGAGCTCCATTTCTTTGATGGCCTTGGTCAATTCCTCTACACTTTTGCTGGCTTCTAGAGCTGTTGTTGTTCCTGCTGCTTCTGTTGTGGGGGCCACTGGTGCCCCTGAAGTTGCTGCTGTTGTGGAAGTAGTTGGAGGAGCTTGGGAAGTGGATTCTCCCTGTTTATCTTGTAGTGCTCCTTCCAGCTCTTTTTCCAATTCCCTGATCCTCTGGTCTTGCTGCATTAGGAGGTCTAGTTGGTCCTCAGCCTGTTTTTGCTTTTGAAGTTCTGCTGTTTGAGGGTGCTCTGTGGGCTGCAGCTTCAATCTTTTCTTCAATGCATTGAGGTCATCATCTTTCTTCTTCATGAGGGCCTTCACACCCATTGGATCACTAGGATCATGTCCTAGATCAATGATGATCTCCTCAAGAGACTTTATTCTATTGTCTTTGGCCTGAGAGGACATTCTCTCAAAATCCAACTGGGTGTTGGTGTTTTTTAGGGACTCTTTCAGCTCATGGGCCATGGTGGCCTTCTCTACCAAGGTTGCATAGACCATCTCCCCAGCTTGCTTATGGAGTTCAATCTAGTCCATGGGATGTATATCTCTGGCTAGGACCTCCACCCTTGTCTTTACAAAATCTGCAGCTGTCTTAGGCTGCGGCCCTTTGGGCTTAAAGTGGCTGAGGAGCAATTTTTCCTGCTGAATGTCATATACCAACATTAGCCTTTCTTGCTGGGTTGGTGTTGCATCTATGAATTGCTTGTAGACCTCAGCCCTTAGCAGATCATTCTGAGCTTTTATTTGTTTGAAAGAAGCCTTAGTGCTCTTGGGCTTCTTGCTCTGCTGGGAGGAGGAAGACACTTCCAAACCAAGCTGCAATCCTTGCTCCTGCCGAAAAGAGCTTGTTCCTGTGTGCTGGCTGCCCTCCCTGTTTTTCCTTGAGCTGTCAAGGAATTCTTCAGTAATGTCTTCCACCTCTGGGGAGTCTAGCCTTTGCCTTTTGGCTTCTGTTTGCTGGGAGGATCCACTAAGAGGAGTGGACTCTTCTCTATCTCTTTTTGTACCCCTTTCCTCATGTGCTGGGGTCTGCAAAATTGGGGCAGTCAATGGCTCAGTTTGAGGTGGTGGTGTTTGCATTATTGGAGCTGCTGGCAGCCCAGTTTGTGGTAGGACAGTTTGCTCTTGCTGCTGTTCTGTTTGCTGCTCTGTTACAGGGGCAGGCTTTTCTTTCACTGCCTCTTCCTCTGCACCCATTATGCCTTTGCCTTTGTCTGTCGTCGGTGTTGATGTAGAGGGTGCCTGTGGTGCAGTCCTTGTGGCCGAGGTCCCTTGTCCTGCTGAGTGAGGCCGTTTGAGGGGTACCTGCTGCACAGAGTCTAGGTCAAAGGTCTTTTCAAGCTCCATCATATTCTTAAGCATTATTTCATCTTCAGTCAGCTTTTCAACTAAAGTACCCTGTAGCCATTCTTGCTAGTTGGCATATTTCTCAATATGTGAGTATTGACAATGCCTATAACCTAGGAGTCTGTATTTGGTTCTTCTTGCAGAGATGACGCCCTCAGGGTCATAAGGGACCCACCGGAAACTGTATGACAGTTTATATTTGTCCTTGAGGATGAGGTCAGCATCTTCCCATCCTTCCTTTTTATTCATAATGAATGGGCCCAACTGGTGTTTGAACTTGAGGTGAGCCTTCTTCCTGGAGCTGTGGAAATGGGTGAGGTGAGACTGAATCAATTGCCTATAATATTCCAAGGCAAATATCCTCATGGGCACATACTTTGGGAGTCTGAAAGGACAGAGCTCACAGCCATAGATCCTGATGACTGTGTGTTCCTCATATAGGTACCAATCACCTATTTTGCATTTTTTGGAAAGCTGCAGAGCCTTCTGTATCTCTGTTGACATTCTGGGAGGAGGGGACCTCATTAATAGGCAAGAGACTGGATACACAAATTGGTCAACAAACTCACAATAGGAATAGGGCGAGTTTGTGACATTGTGATAGACAGAGGTCCAGAAGATGACAGATCTTCTTTCCCCTCTATAATCCAGCTTTTTGATATAGCATGGAAAAGCTTCAGTCTGATAATACATGAAGAGATGATAAATATAGGCTGAGTACCTGAAGACACCCTGCCTGTCTACTTTGCTCAGCTGATCATGAATTTTATTAGCAATGAACTTGGCAAAGTTGTATTTGCGGGCAGGGGGTTGGCCTGGGCTGTAAACAGCCAGCAATACTAGCATGGTTTGATCCACATGCTCACTGGTACTGTACCCCAGCACATAAGCAATCATGTCCAGGAGTAATCTGCCTACTTTAGTGAAGTGGACATCCAAGTAAGGAGGTGGCCCTGTAGGCTGGCACTCAGGCCTCATGAATGTCCTGGTGACCCATTGAATCTCCTCACTGGTCATTTTGGTACTAGTGTCCAACAGATAGTTCATAGAGAATGGGAACAACAACTCTGTCTGGTCAAAATGCAGCATTCTGTTGATGGTCTCAGGATTAATGTAAAAAAGCACCCTCCCAGATGGGGTGCTGATGGCCCTGTGGTGCACATCATAGTTCTCAGCACATAGGCGAATGATTTCAGAAAACACATTTACAGAGGGGAGACAATAGTATGGCAGGTTTGACTCCCAGATGCCATATGTGTCATGACCCATCAGATAGTCCTCTCTCAACTGTCTGAAGGTTTGCAGAAAATCTCTGTCTCCCACATAGTCTTCAATAAGGTAGTCCTAGTCAGCAAGAGATAAAGACTGCAGGTCTTTATTGGGTGGATTCAATGGAGCAACATTGAGAGCTCTGGGTGCAGGGGCAACCATTGTATAGTTTGATTTTGAGTGATATGAGTGCACTGGTTTGCAAAGCTTTTAAGAGCTCAGGTGATAGGCCAATTGTGGACAAAGTCTGAAATGCTTTTTTATAGTAAAAAATAGGCTTGTTTCTACAGTCTTGGTAGGTTAACAGAGATTGTGAATTGCTAGGGGTGAATTGCAGAGGATATGAGGTTTTCTTTAGTGAAAAAATTGTTGTTGGTCTACACCCGGCAAAAGGGAACAATGCCGGGCACCTCGAAGATAATTTCACAGTTTTGGCCCGCGAACTGCCTGTTTCAATGCTGAATTTGTGGTTCTGAGGGTAAGCAGGTTAACTTGGCTCACTTTAGGCAGTAGGTGCAGAGTTTATGTGGAATTCAACAGGTATTTTAATGGCAATTTATAGAGAAATGGTATGCATGGTCCAAACAGAGGAATTACGGTGAATACCTGGATGAAACGCTTGAAAAGTCTGCAGGCCGAATTCTGGAGGTTGAATTGATGAATTGGAGAGGTTGGATTTTGAATTTAGAGGTCTGGAGGTGCTTTGGTAGCTGCAACGGCTATCTCTTCCTTTACGCGAAAATGACATAAAAACTACCCAAAACATGACTTTAACGACAAAATTCGGAAAACATGGGTAATTGGCGCCTTTCCGCCGATGACGTCAGCATGACGTCATGGCGGGCCCGGGTACGGAGGATGACGTGGCTGCTGAGGTGTAAGCCAGGGTGGCAGGACACGGTGGCAGGTGGATAAGGTGGCAGGGCTACGTGGAGGATCATATGGCACGGGGGCAGAGGAGGGCGCTATGTCATGCTGACGTAGTGATGACGTAAGGGAAGGCGGTAAAGGAACGGTGGTAAGCGGGTTCCCCGCACCACCTTTGGGCAAAGGTGATATCGGGGAGGGGGGCTCCGAACAACCCCACCACGTGCAACGCGTCCCTTGTACGGGGCGGAAAACCACTTTCCCCAGACGCTAAAGGTCAGCAGGTCGGAGAGCGAAAATTACCGCCCACCGTTAGATCTGGGCGGCAGAGATCGGACGGCTGGCGGGTCCTCCGACGGATTGTGCAGGTTGGGGGGGTCCCACCGGCCTATTAAAATATTCAATTAAATATTTTGGGCAGAGAACCTTAGGGTTAGGGGTTTTTGCATGTATTTTCGGGATTTTTGGGTTTTTCAAGGGTTTTATAAGGAAAAAAGAGGATTAGGAGTGGGTTTAGCAGGGGGAAAGGGGTTTTCTGTGGTATTTTTGAGCAGAGGGAAGGTGAGGGCTTAGGGGAAAGGTTGTTGCTCATAACCAGAGGTTAGAGCAGCCCCAAGACAGGGTTGACCACAGCCCCTGGTGGACTGAAGTCTCCCTAAACAACTTATTTAGCTATAGTGCCAAAGGGGGGGGGGATATTTATACCATGTTTGGGGTTTATACACCATGGTGTTATAATAGTAGGGAAAGGGCAATTTAGGGGATTTAGATAATAGAAGTTAGGGGTTAATGTGAATAAGGAAAGTGAATGAGGAGTGATTTCATCAAGTGTATTTGAAAGTTACTTAGTTTAGGGAGTAGATCAAAATGAAAAGATTTTTAGACAAGAAATGTGGCTTTTAAAGGAACAAGAACCACCATAAAACCTCAGATATTTTCATCAATCTCCATAGATGAAGGGATGTTAGTAATAAGAGTGAAAGGGGAAATTTGGGAAGTTAGACATGCTTCCTTTCTTTGCTGCAACCAGATGGAGAAGAGGAGCTTCTCAATCATTGATTTTCCTTTGTGGACATTTCAGCACACATTTATTTGCAAGGAATGATATTTCTGGAACCCCAACTACCTACCCATCTACTTGCCTAGCATTTTTTGTTTCTTCTTGGAGGGTGCGCTTGGACTTGCAGACCCTTATTTGCCTTTTCTTTTCTTTGGCTTTTTCCTTTTGATTTTCTATCTACTGCTACCCTTATTGCTTCCAAGGTCCCAGATTATGCAGTTGGGAGCCTTACTTCTCTACCTAAGCTACTTTTCTGCCAAGATTAAACAGTTTGGACAGACTTCTCTCTCTATTCTACAACTGAAAATTTAAAACATGGCATGATCCAGATTAGGCTGTTGGACCATCCATCAAAATTTAGACAACATCAAGCTATACACACAGATTGTTTTCTCTTGGAAATATGTGATCTTTGCATGATCAAAGCAGAGCATATTTGGAACTTTTCATTGTCAATCATGAAATATGAAACCTATTGGTATAGGTAGCTAACAAACAATAAAAAATTACACAACTTTTTTTCACTCTAAAATAAATTTGCACCTAAAGATTTTGATCCTCTTAATTTTCCTCTTAAAACTATAAAACTATACCTAAAACCTCAATAATACATACCTTGACATTCCTATGAAGACTACATCTAAAGCCTCAATAATACCAAAAGGTTCAAGCCCTCGCACTACTAATTTACAAACACTCAAAGTGAGGAAGGCTTGGTTTTTAACAAGATAATATTTTAGATAGAAGGCGTTTGGATTAATCACATATTTAGGATTTGGTCAACATTTCGAACCAACTAATGTGGTTCATCCTTAGGACAAGGTGAGAAATCAATCATTCAGAAGGTATAAATAGTATAGATGCATCATTGACCAGATATGGCCGTTGAAAACTAGCTGTTGGTAAGTTAGTTAAAAATTTTATTAAAGAAAGGGGAAGGGGAGATATCTGTTAGAATATTAATTAATTAGTTAAATACTATCTGTTATGCATTAAATAGATAAAAAATATTATTTTTAAAATTGTCGAATTTATATACTACATATTGTTAGGGGATGACTTATTCCTATAAAGTATATTTAGTTGAAAACTAATTACTGGGATTAACTCAATTTTAAATTATTTAATAATATATTTAATAATTATTTATTTCTTATTATTATTATATGATTATTGATTGATGGAGTGAGGATAATTAGAGCTAGAGCGATTTAAAATTATAAAGAAACAAAGAAATAGGTTAAAAATAAAAAATAAATAAACAAATAAAGAGGAGATCTTAACTAGAACAGTATTAACAAATAAATTAAGAAAGAGGAAGTTCAAAAGGAAGAATAAGAACTAAAACTTAAGGGGATTAAAAAAAAGAGAAAGGAGAAAAGAGAAATATAGAAAAAGGTTGCTAAAAGATATAAACTACAAAGATTAAACGCAATAACTAAAAGAAAGGAAAAAAGGGGGAAGAATGAAGATACCCGAAGGAGATAAAGAAAGAAAGGCAGAGGATAAGAACAAGAAAGGGGAACAAAGGGAGGTGGAATCATGCAGAGATTGCTGGAATCCAACTCTTACTCAATTTCCAACCATCATCCCTATTGAGGTTTCTACCATGCCTCTCAATCTCAATTTCTTCCCTCAGTTTCCTATGATGGAAATGATCAACCCTCATAATGACTTTGGATTTGTCAATGCAGACATGATATTTAGATTTCTCTATATCTTCATCTAGGGCTGATGCACAGGAGCGATTGTGTCTAATGTCTGAGGCATGCTCATTGATCCTTTGCTTAATAGACCTCCATATTTCTCTGATATAGGGGATACCACAAGCATAGGGGACCAAGTAGACCCCCTTCATGTCCTCAAGGTCAATAGGGTCTTTAATAGATCTAAGAGAATTCTTAATGGTGTTGAGAGGTTTGAATGAAGAAGAGACATTATACTTTCTTGTAGAAATTCCCACTATAGATCAACATATTATGCAATAGACTGAACCAAAATACAAGATCTAATTCTACAACAAACATTGCGGAAGCTTAATCGAATATGAGCAAGATCAATGACAACACATATAACTGAGAATGAGAAATCAATCACATGAAACATAGCAAATACCCTGGGGAAAGCCTCAGCTAAAAACCTGGATCTCTGTATTATCATGCAAGTGGAAATATGTCCGGATTACACCAAGCTTTAGCTCACAAGCTATCCAGCTCTTGGTACAATCCCTCTCCTGCTCATATATAGTCAAAGGCTTCTAACAAACCTTCTACTCTACCATCCAAGCCTCCTATTTCCTTGCACAATTTTTCCCGGGGTTCAGTTCTTCCACTTCTATGAATTCCCACCTCACACTCCTCACTTTGCTCAAAAATAACAACACAAACCTAAAGGAGATAATTCCTTCTGCATTGGATGAGTTCCCTATATTGGAAAAAATTCCTCCAACTGATAGTACATTGTCCCTTCCTTTGATCTCAACTGAGTCTCTGAACGAACTCACATGCATGAGTTATATATGAGAGAATATTCAGTTATCTGGAGAGAAGCAATTACATGCATGCAAGCATTAACTAACTGAACTCACAATTAATTCAACAAATAGTTGGAACTAATCTAACTGGACTTAACTAAGTTAACTGAGCTAACTAATTACAACTCATCCTTATCTCTTTAACTAAGGGATAAATTCCTCAATCAGTGGAGAGACTGTTGCATGTCTTCACATAGATTTCATGTTTGACTTTATCCAACTAACTAACTCAAGATGAATTAATTAATTACTTTCCAAATAACTGCTAAGATCAAATTCAAATTTTACTTCTCAATTTTAGTTTAAGGACTAACTAAAACTGGAATCTATCCTAAAATACTATTTATAACAAAGCTATTTTTAGCACTTCATTTTTTCATTCCTTGTTGCTATGTCCAACACTGGTACTTGAAATGCTATTTATAGCAATGATATTTATAACATTTTTATTTTTAGCATTTCTTGTTGCTATTTCCAACACTCCCTCTCAACAAGAAAGGAATTCAACTTGAACCCGATCTAAACCTTTGGAATGTTCTACATGCAACACTTCTCCCAAGTGTTGTTGCTCTAGCAACTCTAGAAACAAAAAAAAGTTCCCAACTAAACTCCTTGTTGGGCTAGAAACACCCTTTGATGCTGAAGCGCCCCCTCCTGCTGACAAGTCCTCCCTCTGTGACCTCTGAGCTGCTACAACAATCCAGGCATCTGGAACTGTTACACACCTCTCTACACCATTCTACACTGGTGCAACACTCCTGTGCCTCTTGCATTGTTATAGCCTGCTAGCTCTGTGTTGTCTTAGGACTCTTGCATTATAGCTCTCTCTGCTACTCCATTCACATCTGTATCTACCGACTCAGCCAGTTGTGATACTCGTCATTGGGGCTCCCATAGAAAGGTCCAATCAAATAGGCTGGGTACCTCAACGATCCTGCCCCTATTTCAACCTTCTTGAGGCTATCACTTCACATCGCCCCACCTCACACCTTGAGGTATGGCTGCATGTAATCCCTCTGCCCACTTGGCTCGAAATTTCCCCCTATTAGAGGTCTCTACATGAGTGGATGCCTCAACTCGATCTCCTCTCTTCATTTCCAATCATGGCTACTCCACAACTTCCTAAAGTTGCTTAACCAATTGTGGCTCCTCCACAATTGTCTATGACATCTTCTGGCACTTCATGTTGCGAGGTAATGTAATCTCCCTCCAAACCACCAAGTATCTAACATTTGTCTTGCTCCTCAAGTCTTTGCATGCATCTTGAACCTCAAGATCATACAAGTTCTTAGCTAGCACACCATTTTGTTTCATCTTTCCAGCTGTCACAAAATATTCTAGAAAAAGAGTTGATTTTAAATCATCGACACCTCCCTCATCTAAACTCTAACTCAACCATTTTTTTTTTTTGAATTTGGGTCTTTTTCTGCAAGGAATCCAGATCTACTATTGGTTTCCGAAAATTTTTCATAAAAAATTTCAGATCTGCTCAGAAAACTCGCGGCCTAATTTTTTTTACTTTGAATTTTTCTTCGTATACTATTCACTGCTGCGATCACCTTTGCTGTGATACCATGTAGAAATTTCCCATTGTATATCAACAAATTATGTAATAAGCTGAAACAAAATAAAAGATCTACCTCTACAACAAACTTTGCAGAAGCTTAATCGAAAATGAGCAAGTTCAATGAGAACACAAATAAATGAGAATGAGAAATCAATCACCTGAAGCACAAAAAATTACCCTGGGGAAAGCCTTGGCTAAAAAACACGATCTCTGTATTATCATACAAGTGGAAATAAGTCGACATTATACAAACCTTTAGCTCACAAGCTATCTACCTCTAAGTACAATCCCTCTACTACTCATAGATAGTCAAATGCTTTTCACAAACCTTCTCCTCTGTCATCTAAGCCTCCAATTTCTTTGTGTAGTTTTTCCTGGGGTCCATTGCTTCCACATGTGTGAATTCCCACTTCACATTGCTCATTTGGCTCAGAAATAGCTGCACACACCTAAAGGAGATAATTCCTTCTACATTTCATATATAGGAAAAAAATCCTCCAACCGATAGTACACTGTCGCTTCCATTTATCTCAACTAGGTCTTTGACCGAATTTACATGCATGAGATACTTATGAGATAATATTCAGATATCTTGAGAGTAGCAGTTACATGCATGCAAGCATTAACTAACTGAACTCACAATTATTTCAACAAATTGTTGGAATTAATCTAACAGGAATTAACTCAGTTAACTGAGCTAACTAATTACAACTCATCCTTATCTCTTTAACTAAGGGATAAATTCTTCAATCAATGGAGAAACTATTGCATGTCTTCACATAGACTTCATGTTTGATTTTATCCAACTAATTTACTCAAGATGAATTAATTAATTATTTTCCAAAGAGCTGCTAAGATGAAATTCGAATTTTACTTCTCTATTTTAGTTCAAGGACTAACTAAATTTGGAATCTACTCAGAAATACTATTTATAGCAAAGCTATTTTTAGCACTTCCATTTTTCATTCCTTGTTTTTATGTCCAACATTAGTACCTGAAATGCTATTTATAGCAATGCTATTTATAGAATTTCTATTTTTAGCATTTCTTGTTGCTATTTCCAACACTCCCTCTCAACAAGAAAGGAATTCAACTCGAACTCGATCCTGAACCTTTGGAATGCTCTCCATGCAACACTTCTCCCAAGAGTTGTTTCTCTAGCAACTCTAGAAACAAAAAAAAAATTCCCAACTGACCTCCATGTTGGGCTAGAAACACGTCTGATGTTGAAGCTTCCTCTGCCACTGACAAGTGCTCCCTCTGTGACCTTTGAGCTGCTACAACAATCCATGCATATCGCATTGTTGCACACCTCTCTGTGCCATCCTGCACTAGTGCAACACTCCTGTGCCTCTCGCATTATTTAGCTTGCTCGCTCTGCTCTATCTTGGGAATCCTACACGATACCTCTCTCTATCGCTCCATCTACATCCATCTCCACCAAGTCAGCCAGTCCTACTACTCCTCATTCTGGCTCCCTTAGCAAGGTCTGGTCAAAGAGGCTGGGTACCTCAAGGATCCTACCCCTATTTCAGCCTTCTTGGGACTATCACTTCACATCACCCCACCTCACACCTAAAGGTATGGTTGCATGTGTTCATTCTACCCACTTGTCTCGAAATTTCCCTCTACTGGAGGTCTCTACATCAGTGGATGGCTCCATGCGGTCTCCTCTCTTCTTCTCCAATTGTGGCTACTCCACAACCTCCTGAAGCTGCTTCACCAATTGTGGCTCCTCCACAATTATCTAAAACTTCTTTTGGCACTGCATGTTGAGAGGTAACATACTCTCCCTCTTAACCACCAAGTATCCAACATTTTCCTTAGTCCTCAAGGCTTTGCATGCATCTTGAACCTCAAGATCATACAAGTTCTTGGCTAGCACACCAATCTCTTTCAACTTTCCCACTGTCATGAAAATTTCTTGAAAAAGAGCTGATTTTAAATCAACAATATCTCCCTCATCCGAACTCCGATTCAGCGAATTTTTTTTTTTAATTTGGGTCTTTTTCATCAAGGAATCTAGATCTACTATTTGTTTCTAAAAATTTTGCATAAATTTTTTTAGATCTGCTCTAAAAATTCGTGGCCCAATTCTTTTTACTTCTAATTTTCTTCTTCGTATACTGTTCACTGCTTCGATCACCTTTTCCCTGATACCATGTCGAAATTTTCCACTATAGATTAGGAGATTATGCAATAGACTAAAGAAAAATACAAGATCTACTTCTACAAAAAACTTTGCGAAAGCTTAATTGAATATGTGCAAGATCAATGACAACACATATAACTGAGAATGAGAAATCAATTACACGAAACACAGAAAAAGGCCTTGGGGAAAGCCTCAACTAAAAACCCCGATCTTTGTATTATCATACAAGTGGAAATATGTATGAATTACACAAAGCTTTACCTCACAAGCTATCCAACTCTCAGTACAATCCCTCTGCTGCTCATAGATAGTCAAAGGCTTCTCACAAACCTTCTCCTCTTCCTTGTAAGCCTCCTATTTCCTTGCGCAGTTTTTCCTGGGGTCCAGTGCTTCCACTTGTGTGAATTCCCACCTCACACTACTCACTTGGCTCAGAAATAACTACACAAACCTGAAGGAGATAATTCCTTTTGCGTGGATGAGTTTCCTATATAGGGAAAAAATCCTCCAACTGATAGTACATTGTCCCTTCCTCTGATCTCAATTGGGTATCTGACTGAACTGACATGCATGGAAGAATTAAATAACTATTGGAGAGCAGTAGTTACATGCATGCAACCATTAACTAACTAAACTCTCAATAGGTGGGTCTGCCCAACCTAACATAGTGTCTAAGACAAAAAATTTCCAGGGTGCTGCCCTGGACCCCATAAAGTGGGGTTACAGGTACCCTCCAAACCCCCTATTAACTACATGTAAAGAATATAACAAAACCCAACATTCTCCCACTTGTTGTTTTCTTTCCACAGGGGGTCACAAGAGAGCATAGTCATTTTTTGAGCCCTGAAATGCCGATTGTCTCTCTACACTAAGAGAACTTCTCAGAGCTCATAGATTTTTCAATGCATCTTCAGTATTCTTCAAAGTGTCCACCATTACCAGCAACACCTTTTTGTATTCTATCATATCCCTCACAAATTGATACTAAACATCAATGTGCTTTGTCTTTGAATGATATGCAGGGTTCTTTGCCAAGAAAATTGCACTTTTGTTGTCACAGTCTATCCTTATAGCTTCCTATACTAACCCCATACTTGAACACAATCTTTGCAACCAAACTGCTTCCTTGCTTGGATGAGTGGCTGCCATGTATTCTGCCTGTTGATGGTGCCAGTACAGATTGTTTCTTACTGATCCAACTCACTGCACCTCCAAATCGGTTAAACACATACCCACTTGTAGATCTTCTCTGATCCAGATCTCCAGTCCATTCTGCATCAACAAAGCCACAAATATCCAACACTCTGTCCAATCCTCGTCTTCCTTAGTAGCACAAACCATAATCACTAGTGTCATGCAAATACCTGTAAACCGGCCTCACTGCTGTCGACTGCTCCTACCCTGGTTTTGACATAAACCTGTTCAGTACTCCCACTGCATGTGCAATGTCTGTTTTAGTACGAACCATTGCATACATCAGTCTACCGACTGCACTTGCATATGGAACACGGGACATGTCGTCTTCCTCTTCTTGTGTCTTGGGACATTGTTCAACAGATAACCTCACACCTACAGGAATAGGAACCTTCACTGGTTTGTTATCCTGCATATTAAACTCTATATTATTGTCTCTACAAACTTCCTCTGGTTCAACCAAAGCTTCCTCTTTTCCCGATCTCTTTTAATTTACATGCCCAAAATATAGTTTGTAGCACCAAGATCTTTCATCTCAAATTTAAAGGAGAATTGAGTCTTCAAATCCTCGATAATTTCTTTTTCATTTCTAGCCAAAAACATGTCATCCACATACAAGACCAAATAAATAACATGATCACCAATTAATTTAAAATACACACAGTGATATGCTTTGTTTCGGTGAAGCCAAGTCCCCATATAAATGTATCAAATTTATGATACCACATCCTTGGTGACTATTTTAATCCATACGAAGACTTCTTTAACTTGCATACTAGTTCTTTCTTACCCTTCATTGCAAAGCCTTCAGGTTGCTTCATGTAGGTATCCTCTTCCAAATCCCCATGAAGAAATGCTATCTTCGCATCCATATGTTCTACCTCAAAATCAAAAGTAGCAGCAACGGATAAAAGTAATCTAATAGAAGTTACCTTGGGAACAGGAGAAAAAATATCACCAAAATCATTTCCGGTACCTGGTAATAACCTTTTTCTACCAACCGAGCTTTGTATTTATCTACTTTTCCTTTCTCATTTGTCTTCCTTTTGAACACCCATTTTTTGCCAATGGGTTTCCTTGTAGTTGGCAACTGCACTAGATCCCAAGCCTCATTTTTGTGCAAAGATGCCATTTCCCCAACCATGGCCTCTTTCCAGAGCTTTCCATCCTCTAAATCCACTACTTCCTTCACAGTTCAAGGATCATCATCAGTGACAGACAAAGAAAAATTTGAACAGAAAGTAGATGGACTATATCTCTCTGGCCGCCTTCTTTCTCGAATTGATCTTCTCAAAGCTGAAGTTTGTGGCTCTTCATCTTTTGATTCCTCCTCTGCTGTAGAGTCTGATTCTTCCTCCTTTAGCTCAAACTCTATCTTCACAGGTTCCTTTGGTTGGACTTCATGTTTAATAACATCTTTCACCTCTCTGAACACCACATCTCGGTTGTACACAACCTTCCTAGTTACCAGGTTCCAAAGTTTATAACCCTTTAAGCCATCCTTATAACCAACAAATATGCACTTTTCAGATTTACTATCCAACTTGGTGTGTTTCTCCTTTGGAACATGTACATATGCATCACATCCAAATACCCTTAGATGTGAAAGAGAGTGTTTCTTACTAGTCCATACCTCATGTGGAGCCTTATCCTCCAATGCTGACGAAGGTTACTTGTTGACCAGGTAACATTTAGTATCGACCGCCTCTGCCCAGAATTCGTGTCCTAACCCGCCACCACTCAGCATGTTTCTTTCCATTTCCATCAACATCTTGTTCATTCTTTCTGCAACTGCATTTTAGTGAGGTGTATATGGAGTAGTCTTCTCCCGTGCTATACCACACTTCTTACAGAGTTCTTCAATAACTTGATACAAAACTCTCCACCATTATCTATCCTTAGCACCTTTATCTTCTTCTCTATTTGATTTTCCAAGAGAGCCTTAAATTCTTTAAACCTGTCAAAGACTTCAATTTTCTTCTTAAGGAAATATATCCATGTATTCCTTGAGAAGTCATCTGTAAATGATACATAGTACGTAAACTTACCCAGTGATGGAACCTTCATAGGTGCAAACACATCACTGTGCACAAACTCTAATATCTGCTTCGCCCTCTTAGCACCAAAGGGGAAACTCACTCGATTCTGCTTCCCATATACACAATTTTCACAGGAATCAAAATCTAGAGAGATATTACTCATACCTTCTACCATACCTTTACCATGAAGTATTCAAAGGCCTTTCTCTCAAATATGTCCAAGCCTTTGATGCCACATCATGGTCTTCTCTCCAGAGACCACTAGATTTTCTGCTCCACTTTCAGGAACCACAGAACTGTTGCACCCATCAACAACCATGCTACCTTGTATCTTGTACAGAGTTCCAATCCGAACTCCTTGCATCAATAACAATTCTCCCTGAACCATCTTGGAGGTATCCTTCTCGAACACTATTTTTACACCTGAATCATCTAGGTTGCTTATAGAAATTAGATTTCTGGCCAATACAGGAATATATAGAACACCTAAAAGTGTTCTAACTCTTCCACCTTGCAACTTCAACTTTACCTTTCCGTGACCAATGATTCTAGCCTTCTTATCATCCCCCAAGAAGACATCACCACCATCATATTTCTCATACTCTTAGAACCACTCTCTATGGGGAGTGAAGTGAAAGGATTCACCTGAGTCAATCAACCATGCCTCATGATCTACATGTGTACTTGAAGAAGCCAAGTACACATCCCCACCTTCATCTGAGGTGGTTTTTTCCTCTGCAGAAGGAGCCTCATCAGATCCCTTTCCTTTGTCAGGAGCTTTTGATTTACAATCCCTTTTAAAGTGGCCTTCCTTTATGCATTTCCAGCACACCACCTTTATAGGTTTTCCTGGATATTTAGATCTCCCTCTAGATTTAGATCTCCCACTTGATGACTTAATTTTTTTCTGTTCTACGACCGTCCTCGTACAGACAAGGCATCATCATTCAGGCTCTCCATATTTTTCCATCTCATCTCCTCTGTCAGCAAGGCTGAGACTATTTCGTCAAACTGCAAGGCATTGCATTGCTACCTATTGCAATAACCAGACTATCCCACAAATCTAGTAGAGAACACAAAAAAATGAGGCACTTATCTTCATCATAAATTTTAATATCAACAGATGCTAACTGGCTTACCACAGTATTAAATGCATTAAGATGCTCTGTAATTGAGTCTCCATCTTTCATCCTCAGGTTATACGGCTTCTTCTATAGGAACAGTTTATTCACCAGACACTTAGATTGGTACAAAGTCCCTAACTTGTCCCACAAGTCCTTCACCGTAGCTTCCCCTAATACATTCAACAATACTGAATCTGAGGCACACAATCGTATTGTGCTCTTTTCCTTCTTATCCAACCTCTTCCATTCTTCATTGGACACTCCCATTGGTTTAGTACCTCGATCTATTGCGATCCACTGATATTTATCCACCAACAGATCATCCATCTTGAGTTTCCACAACTCAAAACTCTGATCATTAAATTTATCGATCTCTATCTTTCCACTGCTCGCCATCTTCTTTCACCACCAGAATCAATCTCACAGATCTCCCACTGAGCAAGGTCTACCACATGCCTGAGCAAAACCCCTTTACAACAAAGGCATCCGGTTGAAGCCAAAACAACTCTAATTCCAAATGTAGGTTTTAACCCCGTACATAAATTACATGGATACAAACTCTAAAACACAGAAAGTAAACAATGTGAGAGCGTAACACATAAAACACATATACAGAGAGATTTTCCCCTGGATTCCAAAACCGAGACTACCAGCTTGAATTTTCATTATATTCCTTTCAATGTTACAATACATATTTATATATGCCGAAGCATCCAATACCATGGACCGAAAACCATCACATCTAATACCATGGACAGAAAAACCATTGCATCAAATACCATGGACCGAAAACCATCACATCTAAAAGACATGTGCGAAAATCATCCACAAAACCATAGTTGGGTCCGCCCAACCTAACATAGGGTCCAAAACCAAAATTTTCCAGGGTGCTGGCCCGAACCCCATAAAGTGCAGTTATGGTTGCCCTTCAAACCCTCTATTAACTACGTGGAAAGAATATAATACAACCTAACACTCTCTCAACAAGAAACGAATTCAACTCGAACCTGATCCTAAACCTTTGGAATGTTCTACATGCAACACTTCTCCCAAGTGTTGTTGCTCCAGCAACTCTAGAAACAAAAAAAAAAAAGTTCCCAACTGACCTCCCTATTGGGCTAAAAACACCCTCTGATGTTGAAGCTCCCTCTACCGCTGACAAGTGCTCCCTCTGTGACCTCTCAGCTACTACAAAGATCCATGCATCTCGCACTCTTCCACACCTCTCTGTGCCATCTTGCACTGGTGCAACACTCCTGTGCCTCTCGCATTATTGCAGCATGCTAGCTCTGTGGTGTCTTGGGACTCCTCCACGGTAGTTCTCTCTACCGCTCCATCTGCATCCATCACTACCCACTCATCCAGTCCTGCTACTCCTCATTGGGGCTCTCGTAGCAAGGTCTAATCAAAGAGGTTGGGTACCTCAAGGATCCCGCCCCTATTTCAGCCTTCTTGGGACTATCACTTCATATTGTGCCACCTCACACGTGGAGGTATGCCTGCTTGTGATCCCTCTACCCACTTGGCTCGAAATTTCCCCCTACTAGAGGTCTCTGCATGAGTGGATGCCTCCACTTGGTCTCCTCTTTTCTTCTCTAGTTGTGGCTGCTCCACAACCTCCTGAAGTTGCTTCACCAATTGTGACTCCTCCACAATTGTCTGAGACTTCTTCTTGCGCCTAATGTCGAAAGGTAATGTGCTCTCCCTCTCAACCACCAAGTATCCAACATTTTCCTTGCTCCTCAAGGCTTTGCATGAATCTTGAACCTTAAGATCATACAAGTTCTTGGCTAGCATGCCACTCTATTTCATCTTTCCAGCCATCATGAAATTTTCTAGAAAAAGATTTGATTTTAAATCAGTGATATCTCTCTCATCCGAACTCTAATTGAGGCAATTTTTCTTTTGAAAATGGGTATTTTTCCACAAGGAATTTAGATCTACAATTCTTTTCTAAAAATTTTGCATAAAAGTTTTCAAATCTGCTTTGAAAACTCGCAACCCAATTTTTTTTACTTTGAATTTTCTTCTTCGTATACTATTCACTGCTTCGATCGCCTTTGCTCCGATACCATGTAGAAATTTCCCTCTGTAGATCAACAGATTATGCAATAGACTAAAGCAAAATACAAAATCTACTTTTACAACAAACTTTACGGAAGGTTAATTGAATATGGGCCCCAATGACAACACATATAACTAAGAATAAGAAATCAATCACATGAAACACAGAGAAATACCCTGGGGAAGGACTCCGCTAAAAACCCTGATCTTTGTATTATGATACAAGTGAAAATACTTTTGGATTACACAAAGCTTTGTCTCACAAGCTATCTAGAACTCAGTACAATCCCTCTGCTACTCATACATAGTCAAAGGCTCTTCACAAACCTTCTCATCTGCCCTCCAAGCCTCCTATTTCCTTACGTAGTTTTTTTGGGGTCTAGTGCTTCCACTTGTGCGAATTCCAACCTCACACTGCTCACTTGGCTCAGAAAAAACTTCACAAACCTAAAGGAGATAATTCCTTCTGCATGGATGAGTTTCCTATCTAGGGAAAAAAATCCTCCAACTAATAGTACATTGTCCCTTCCTCTGATCTCAACTGGGTCTCTGACTAAGCTGACATGCATGAGTTATTTGTGAGAGAATATTCAGTTATCTAGACTGCAACGGTTACATGCATGCAAGAATTAACTAATTGAACTGACAATTAATTCAACAAATTGTTGGAACTAATCTAACTGAACTTAACTCAGTTAACTCATCTAACTAATTACAACTCATCTTTATCTCTTTAACTAAGGGATAAATTCCTCAATCAATAGAGAAACTATTGCATGTCTTCACATAGACTTCATGTTTAATTTTCTCTAACTAATTAACTCAAGATGAATTAATTAATTACTTTCCAAGCATCTGCTAAGATCAAATTCGAATTTCACTTCTCAGTTTTAGTTCAAGGACTAACTCAAATTGGAATCTATCACAAAATACTATTTATAACAGAGCTATTTTTAGCACTTCCATTTTTCATTCCTTGTTTCTATGTCCAACACTGGTACATGAAATGCTATTTATAGCATTTCTTGCTACTATTTCCAACACACCCTCTCAATAAGAAAGTCATTCAACTCACACCCGATCTTGAACCTTTGGAATGTTCTGCATGGAACACTTATCCCAAGTGATGTTACTTCGGAAACTCTAAAAACAAAAAAAAAAAATCCCAACTAACCTTGCTATTGGGCTAGAAACATCCTATGATGTTGAAGCTCCCTCTACTACTGACAAGTGCTCCCTCTGTGACCTCTGAGCTGCTACAACAATCCATGCATCGCGCACCATTACAAACCTCTCTATGCCACTGCTGCAACACTCCTGTGGCTCTCTGATTGTTGTAGCCTGCTAACTCTGCATTATCTTGGGACTCCTGCACTTTACATCTCTTTACTACTCAATCCACATCCATCTCTACCCACTAAGCCAGTCCTGCAACTCCTAATCGAGACTCCTGTAGCAAGGTCTAATCCAAGAGGTTGTGTACCTAAAGGATCTTGCCCCTATTTCAGCCTTCTTGGGACTATCACTTCATATCGCGCCACCTCACACATGGAGGTATGGTTGCATGTGATCCCTCTACCCACTTGACTCAAAATTTCCCCCTACTGGAGGTCTCTACATGAGTGGATGCGTCCACTCAGTCTCCTCTCTCCTTCTCTAGTTGTCGCTACTCCACAACCTCGTGACGTTGCTTCACCAACTGTGGCTCCTCCATATTTTTCTAAGAATTCTTCTGGCGCTGCATGCTGAGAGGTAATGTACTCTCCCTCTCAACCACGAAGTACCCAACATTTTCCTTGCTCCTCAAGGCTTTGCATGCATCTTGAACCTCAAGATCATAAAATTTCTTGGCTAGCACACCAATTTCTTTCATCTTTCTAGTCATCACGAAATTTTCTACAAAAGAGTTGATTTTAAATCAGCGATATCTCCCTCATCTGAACTCTGATTCAACCAATTTTTCATTTGAATTTGGGTATTCTTCTGTGGGGAATTCAGATCTTCTATTTGTTTCTGAAAATATTTCATAAAAAATTTCATATCTTCTCTAAAATCTCACTGCACAATTTTGTTTTACTTCAAATTTTCTTCTTCATATACTATTCACTACTTCGATCACATTTTCTCTGATACCATGTATAAATTTCCCATTGTATATCAACAAATTATGCAATAGACTAAAGAAAAATACAAGATCTACTTCTACAACAAACTTTGCGGAAGCCTAATAGAATATGAGCAAGATCAATGAGAACACATATAACAGAGAATGAGAATTCAATCACATGAAACATAGAAAAATACCCTGGGGAAGGCCTCCGCTAAAAACCCTGATCTCTATATTATCATACAAGTGGAAATATGTCTAGATTACACATAGCTTTAGCTCACAAGCTATCCAGCTCTCAGTACAATCCCTCTACTGTTCATAGACAGTAAAAGGCTTCTCAAAAACCTTCTCCTCTACCCTCCAGGCCTCCTATTTCCTTGCGCAGTTTTTCCTGGTGTCCAGTGCTTCCACTTGCGTGAATTCCCACCTCTCACTGCTCACTTCACTCAGAAATAACTACACAAACCTGAAGGAGATAATTCCTTCTGCATGGATGAGTTTCCTCTATAGGAAAAAAATCCTCCAACTGAGAGTATACTGTACCTTCCTCTGATACCAACTGGGTCTCTCACTAAACTGACATGCATGAGTTATCTATGAGAGAATATTCAGATATCTAGAGTGCAGCAGTTATATGCATGCAAGCATTAACTAACTGAACTGACAATTACTTCAACAAACTGTTGGAACTAATCTAACCGGATTTAACTTAGTTAACTGATCTAAATAATTACAACTCATCCTTATCTCTTTAACTAAGGGATAAATTCCTCAATCAATGGAGAAACTATTGCATGTCTTCACATATACTTAATGTTTGATTTTATCCAACTAATTAACTCAAGATGAATGAATTAATTATTTTCCAAAAAATTACTAAGATCAAATTCGAATTTTACTTCTGAATTTTAGTTCAGGGACTAACTAAAATTGGAATCTATCCTGAAATACTATTTATAGCAAAGCTATTTTTAGCACTTCCATTTTTCTTTCCTTCTTGCTATGTCCAACATCGGTACCTGAAATGCTTTTTATAGCAATGCTATTTATAGCATTTATATTTTTAGCATTTCTTGTTACTATTTTGAAAACTCCCTCTCCACAAGAAAGGCATTCAACTCGAACCCAATCCTAAACCTTTGGAATGTTTTTCATGCAACACTTCTCCCAAGTGTTGTTGCTCCAACAACTCTAGAAACAAAAAAAAATTCTCAACTGACTTCCCTGGTGGGTTAGAAACACCCTCTGATGCTGAAGCTCCTTCTGTCACTAAAAAGTGCTCCCTCTGTGACCTCTAAGTTGTTACAACAATCCATGCATCTAGCACCATTGCACACCTCTATGTGCCATCCTGCACTGGTCCAACACTCCTATGTCTTTCGCATTGTTGCAGCCTGCTAGCTCTACACTGTCTTGGGACTCTTGCACTATAGCTCTCTCTACTGCTCCATCTGCATCCATCTCTACCCACTCAACTAGTCCTACTACTCCTCATCGGGGCTCCCGTAGCAAGGTCAAATCAAAGAGGCTGGGTACCTCAAGGATCATGCCCCTATTTCAGCCTTCTTGGGACTATCACTTCATATCACCCCACCTCACACCTGCAAGTATGGTTGCATGTGATCTCTTTTCGCACTTGGCTCGAAAATTCCCCCTAATGGAGGCCTCTGCATGAGTGGATCCCTCCACTCGGTCTCCTCTCTGCTTCTCTAGTTGTGGCCACTCCACAACTTCCTGAAGATGCTTCACCAATTGTGGCTCCTCCACAATTTTCCAAGAGTTCTTCTGGTGCTGCATGTTGAGAAGTAATGTATTGTCCCTCTCAACCACCAAGTATCCAACATTTTCCTTTCTCCTCAAGCCTTTGCATGCATATTGAACCTCAATATCATACAAGTTCTTCGCTAGAACACCAATCTGTTTCATCTTTCCAGCTATCATGAAATTTTCTGTAAAAAGAGTTGATTCTAAATCAGTGATATCTCCCTCATACGCACTCTAATTCAGTGAAATGCTTTCTTGAATTTGGGTATTTTTCCACAAGGAATATAGATTTTCTATTTTCTTCTGAAAATTTTGCATAAAAATTTTCTGATCTACTCTGAAAACTCATGACCCAATTTTTTTTACTTCGAAATTTCTTCTTCGTATACTATTCACCGCACCGATCACCTTTGCTCTGATACCATGTAGAAGTTTCCCATTGTAGATCAATATATTATGCAATAGTCTAAATCAAAATACAAGATCTACTTCTACAACAAACTTTGCAGAAATTTAATAGAATATGAGCAAGATCAATGAGAAAATATATAACTAAGAATGAGAAATCAATCACATGAAACACAAGAAAATACCTTGGGGAAAGCCTCCACCAAAAACCTCAATCTGTGTATTATCATACAAGTGGAAATATGTTCAGATTACACAAAGATTTAGCTCACAAGCTATCTAGCTCTCCATACCATCCATCTATTGCTCATTGACAGTCAAAGGATTCTCTCAAACCTTCTCCTCTACCCTCCAAGCCTCCTATTTACTTGCTCAGTTTTTTCAGGGGTCCAGTGCTTCCACTTGTGTGAATTCCAACCTCACATTGATCACTTGGCTCAAAAATAACTGTACAAACCTGAAGGAGATAATTCCTTCTACATGGATGAGTTTCCTATATAGGGAAAAAATCCTCCAACTGATAGTACACTATCCCTTCCTCTGATCTCAACTGGGTCTCTGACTAAAATAACATGCATGAGTTACTTATGAGAGAATATTCAGTTATCTAGAGAGAAGCAGTTACATGCATGCAATAATTAACTAACTGAACTCACAATTAATTAAAAAAAATATTGGAACTAATCTAATTGGACTTAACTCAGTTGACTGAGCTAACTAATTACATTTCAAATTACAACTCATCCTTATCTCTTTAACTAAGGGATAAACTCCTCAACGAATGGAGAAATTGTTGCATGTCTTCACATAGACTTCATGTTTGATTTTCTCCAACTAATTAACTCAAGATGAATTAACTAATTATTTTACAAACAAATGCTAAGACCAAATTCAAATTTTACTTCTCAATTTTAGTTCAGGGACTAACTAAAATTGGAATCTATCCCGAAATACTATCTATAGAAAAGCTATTTTTAGCACTTACATTTTTCATTACTTGTTTCTATGTCTAACAGTGGTACATGAAATGCTATTTATAGCAATTCTATTTTTAGCATTTCTTGTTACTATTTTTCTTGTGTGATTAAACTACTCCTGCTCAAAGAATTGAGTACCTTGTTCTCATGTCCACTCATATGTTTCAGAACAAAGGTAAAACTTTATAGGAATTCCACCCACTTGGAATGATTATGGTTCAACTTGTACTTTTTCATTATATATTGTGAGGGAAAATTGCCAGAGAGAAAAACAAAATCCATGGGCATTAAATAGTTCCTCCAATGCTTCAAGGCTTCAACCACCACATATAATTCCTTGTCATAAGAGGAGTATTTTTTCGTTGTATCATTCCACTTCTCACTCAAATATGCAAAAATTCTTCCTTCTTGACTGAATATTGCTCCAATAGCTATATCACTAGCATCACATATGACTGGGAAACGCTAATTGAAGTCAGGTAGTTTCAATACTAGCTTCTCAGTGATATTTTTATTTAGGAGATGGAAAATTTCTTTGCTAAGGTTGTCCAACAAAATCATTGTCTATCCTTTTGAGTTGTTTAAATGATAGGTTTGCAAATAACACTAAAATTATTAATGAATTTATGATAGAATGTATCTAAACCATGAAAAATCCCAACCTAAAAAATGTTCCTGGGTGAAGGCCAAGTTACAATCGCCTCTATTTTCTCTGGATCCATTTTTAGCATCTCCTTTGAAATGTCAAAGTCTGAATATACCAATCGATAACTCATGAAAGTATATTTCTTCATGTTAATCAATAATTTTCCTTGCAACAACCCTTCTAAAACATACGTTACAGGCCTAAGGTGTTCTTCCTTTGTTAGACAGAGAAATAAAAATGTCATCCAAAAAAGAAATAACGAACTTACTGAAAAATCCTTCAAGAAATCTCTCATCAATCCCATGAAAGTACTTGGCGTGTTTTTCAATCCAAATGGCATGACTGGCCATTCATATAGTTTGCTATTTGTATTGAAAGTTGTCTTCTAGTCATCCCCTTCTTTGATCCAGATCTGGTGGTAACCACTATTCAAATCAACCTTTTAAGGTAGCCTTCCCCACTCAAAGAGTCCATCAAGTCATCGATCCATGTCAATGGAAATATGTACTTGATTGTAATCTTGTTGATTTCTCTGAAATTTGTGCACATCTTCCATTCTTCACGTTTCTTTTGACTAAATATCGTACGGACAACACATGGAATCAAGTTGTCCCTTTTCAGCCCCTTGTCTAGTAACCCTTGAACCTAATTCATTTTCTCTTCATTCTCCTTGGGTGTCATACGGTAAGAAGATTTATTTAGAAGGCTTGCTCCTGGTATCAAGTTTATGTGATGGTTGACACTTCTGTTAGGTGGAAACTAACTTGGAAAGTCATCTACCATAATATCAGTAAACGCATGCTACATTTCATGAATCTCAATAGGTAATCTACAATTTCAATGTGCTAAAGCAGTACATACCACGACATATCTAACCTCGTCTTTCTCCATTTGTTGTAGAATTTCCTTCCCTCCCAAAAATATTTCTTTTGAGCTACTTCTCCCATTTGTACTTTCTTCCTTTAGTGGTATAAGAATGTGCTTGATACAATCCTTTTCAAAGATAAACATGTTGTTCTCTCGATCATGCAACAATTTCTATCAAATTTCCAAGGTCGTCCCAAAATAAGGTGGCAGGAATCCATTGACATGGTGTCAAAAACTCTCTTATCCTTATATATCTAAAACTCCACTTCACTCTACTCACTCAACAACAACTCGTGACCTTTCTGTAGCCATGACACTTTATATGGTGTTTGATGCTTAAGCTTTTTCAATTCAATTTTTTTCCACCATTTCTATACAAATAAGATCTTTAATGCTTTCAGTTTTAATCACCACTTTGTAGAATTTTCCTCTGGCCTTGCAAAAATTCCTAAACAAGTTTTTTCTCTATGATCATTCAATAGTCTCCTTGGTTGGTTTCGATAAGACCTTATTCATAATTAAAGCTTCTCTTATCTATGGTGCATTTTCTACCATAGGTGCTTGTGATTTTGATGCTTCTGATTAAGTACATATGCATCTCTCTATCCTCTCGTTTCATTCCCAAGGTACTCGAAAGATCTGTGACCCAACTTCCGACATTTATAGCATTGATATACAATCTCTTTTCCTCTTCCTCTATCTCTACCTCTTCGGTAAGGTCTTCCTCCTCTAGAGTCACCTTCTTTCTCTTGTTTCCATTGTTGTTTTGGGTTAGTGGCATCATTCTTTTGAGCTTAAATCTTCCCTCTTCCATCTGTTTATCCTTTTCCTCTAACAAAACCATGAATTCTGGTTGAATTATTATTCCTCGTTATACTGTATTCTTCCTTCAAGGAAAAGTGGCATGCTTCCTCCATTTTCATTGGAGAAATCATGTTCATTTCATCTTGAATCTCTTGCTTCAATCCATTGATTTACTTTGTTGTATTATTTGGGGTTTTTTCTTCATAACTTTCCATCAAAATTTACCCCATAAAACTCCTAAGTAGACTCTCTAGCTATCAGAAGCATTTGTTTGAGGTTATTCACATGTCTATAGAGGGATAGATGATATTCTTTCGAAACAAACTTCCCCTGCATCTTTTATATAATCATGTCCTAACTTTTTATCAATGGTTTCCCTATTCTCCTCTTTCACCCTACATATTGTCCCACCATAATGTAGCATGGAATTTCAAGCTAGTGACAATCAATTTTACCCACTTATCTTCTTCAATCTCCTCAAACTTGAAATAATTATCTAGTTCACTAATGCAATCCATCAAATTAAAGTCTACTAGACAACCATCATAGGTATACAACTCAGGCTTTTGTCTCAAACTTGATTTTAACACTGACCTCAACAATTTAACTTTTAGATGCTACTCTTTCTGTTATAACTTCTTCCTCTGATCAACTTTCATCTCTAGCTTCAGGGTCTCACTTCCTTCTAGTCTCCATGGCCTTTAAATGATCGTACAACCTATGTATCTCTTATTAGAGTTATGCATTAGCTATGGGACTCCCTCCAGAACCTTGCACTCTTCTTACACATTTTTCCATTTCCCTTTGTCATAGACAACACCACCAATTTCAAATGAAACTCTACCAAAGATATGGTTTTACCTAAAACCCACTCTGATACCAAAAATTGATGTCACAAGGTAGACTCAAAGAGAAAATTGGCTCAACCATAGCCCAAAGCAAACAATATGTAGGTGTTGTGAAATATTTTTGTAGCGCTACCAGAAACTTTGTTTTGGCTTTTGGGAAGGTGAAGCAGCTCAACTCTCTACCAAAATGATCTCTCATGGTCTTAACATGTCTCCCATGCTCAGGGAATGATGTCCCTCATCTCCCTTATGAAGGATTATGCTCATTCACCCACCAAAAATGAATGATGTCATTCAGACTAGAGGCTCTATTTCAACACTCAACTTAGTCAAATTGCCACACATTGCTACTCCTGAATGTCGTGGAGCATATATCCTCAAGTTGGGTAATGTTTTCGGTAGGAATCCACAAAATATGAACAAGTAAAATTATTTAAAGCTTCATGCACAAATCATTAACTAAGTATACAGAATAAGTACGGGTTCCCAATGGTAAACAACAAACATGAACAAAGTTACTACTAATCATAGTTCATAGCATACAACAATTTGTTTCAACCTCAGGATGTTGATTCAGATCGAATTGTATCACTTATAGTCCTATTGTTATACAACTATGCCATTCACATATGAATGTAGATCTTTTTGTTTTCAAAAGAAGGAAAATATATTAGAATGCAACAATAGGACTGCAATTGAATAAAAAATCACGAGCCCTTTCTTCTCCTTCACCTATCTTGTTTTTCCTATCCATTCATTCTCTTTTGAAAAAGACCCACATGGGACAGCAAAGAGTCACTAGTGATGACTCATTTCATATTCTATAGAAGCTGGGAAACTATAATCATACTCACAATAGAAAAAATATCTCCACTTATTAAAAAAATTGAATCTTCCCTAAATCAAATATTTAGAACTGTAACAAAAAAGAAAATCAGTTTCCATCATTAAAAACTGACCGATACATCACATGGTTAATATCACTCCGCGTATTACCTCCCAAGCTTAGTATAAATATCCTTCATCAATCCACACAAACAATGATTGGCTGACCAACATTTCCATCTTGTTAGAACGACCTTACAAGTTTATAAGTGGTTAGGATCAAACCTTAATCTTTTTTATTTTGTCCCATTTTTGCAGTGAACTTTTTTGTGTGGTTTATATCCATTTAATGTATAGTGTCACGAGATCCAAATTCTTGTTGATAAGATATGTTCTTGCAAACACAATCTATTGTTGCAATATGATGGAAAACAATATATTTGTCAGCATTGGAACTCAGTAGTTTTGTACTATACAAGAAACTTTTATAGTTGTCATGGATGATGAATGATCAACTAAGGTTTCCATAAAATAAAACCCCCTACCAACATCATAAACATGGATTAGCATGTCCCTTCCACCATAACCTAAAAGGAAATGAATTTTGTATCATTTTCTAGCAATTGTATTTTTACTCACGGTGCTAAAATCTACTGTAAGGATATTTGCATCATGTGTTCCTTGAAATCATATTAGGAAAAGTGTATTTAGATTATAAACATGTATGTTTTCATTATAATCACCAGATTCTAGGTAGTCTCCATCTCTACTAATAGCTACTGAGTGAAAAACATGAGTTAGATAAAGAGATTCTTCTGACTTAAACAATTTCTTGATAGGATCCCCACTTATCTCTGAATATGTGACGCCAAGTGTGTCGTTTCAATAAGATTTAATTGATTTAATTCTAGTGCATCGGTGTCAAAAATGAAATTATTTAGTGTCCATCCATAAATCAAGATCACATAACCTTATTGTACCATCTGTAGAACATGTCATGAAAGAGCCTTTATTAGAAACCACAATACTAGGACGTAGAAGAAAAAGGATTCCAACAGTTATTAAGGCATAAATAGGCTAAGTTGTTTCTATGGGAAGCCCTATAGGAGAACCTAAAATTCTAAGGCATGATGCAGAAGATATTGACATAGATGAGATCTCTCTTTGACTACCAAGACACACATGCTTTTCTTCAACTTCCAAAGTTCTTATTCATCATTGGTGAAATTTTTGTGGTTAGTCTGATTTTTGCAGATAATGTTCCATTTTTCCAGTGCCAAAGACAAACAAAATCATGATGAAAAAAACAAATCGATACAAGACACTTCCAATTTGGTGGAAACTCTACATTTATGCTCTTTCAAATCAATAATGTAAGAGCTAGACAAATAATCCCAAATTATTATAGTCGTTTTATGACCTAACCTAGTGTGAGGCATATCATTCTATGCATCTGATGCAAATGACAATTGAGAATCATGTATGTGATAAATAATTTATGTTTCTATGCATGATTGAGTTATTTTATTATTCTGCACCTTTAGTGATTGTGGAAAAGACCAAATGTTTTGTCAATCTATGATAATTCATTGATGCTGCTATGAATGATTGATCTATGTTATTATTCTTCACCTTTAGTGACTATGGGAAAGACCAAATGTTTTTTCAATTTTCCTTTCCAAAAAAATGAGAAATTATGAGTTAATTTGACTAGTCACGTTAAACCTACATAAGAATCTAGATATGATGATCTGTTGAATTCATATTGATCTAGTACTATCAAGTTTCCTTTAAGAATAACACATAATAATGACAAGCTTTCTAGTTTGATTGCAACCTTTCCCAAACCATAGACATTTAAAGACATCAATGAACTATGAGTTAATTTGAATAGTGTCTTGTTGAACGTGTATATGCATCTATAGATGATGATCTGCTAAATTCCTATCGATCTAGTAGCATTTATTTTCCTTTAAGAATAACACCCAATAATAGAAATATTTCCAGTTTGATTGTAACCTCACCCAAACCCTAAAAAATTGAGGGCATCAACAAGTGAGGGGTGAATGTATAGTATATGGTTTCACTAGCTTCCTAAATTAAATCACTTTCATGAGATTGGTGTCGAATGATGGATATCAGTTCCAACTTTTATATAGGTTTGATAATAAAGTAACAAAGCATCTAAAGATAACGCACAAAACATGGAAAGATAAAACAATCTATCATTACAATGGTTCATTCGTGAATCCCATTCAGTGGTGATTTTATTTATGTAATGCAACAAACACATCCATGAAAACTTGGAAAATCAAGGGGGACCCAAAAATTTTAAATCTAGAAGGTGAAATTTTTTTAGGGTGTTGTAACCACTATAATAGTTTTCCAACAAACATAAAATTAAGGATCAAACCCCTTCAAGAAAATCACCAAATGCGTTATCTAAATATGATAAAATTAGGAAACCAAATGTAACATTCGAAGGGAAAAAACAACTCTAGTTCTCTCCAACTAGAAAAAAAAATGACAATAGTGCAGTGGAAGATGTTTTTGAGTCTGCAAAAAAACACATACCTGAAACTTATAAATCCCCAAGTATAGTACCTCCAAAACCTCTGAGGTTGATTTTAATGGTTCATTATCTAGTCCAGTGTTAATAATGTAGTAGAAGTAAAGTTTAGAAGGAAAAAATAGAAAATTATGTAGTTGAAATACAAGGTGATCAAATGGATTATTTTGAATAGGTGGATAGAAAATGAAAATAAGAAATTGAAGGAACAAACCAAGAAATTTCAATAATAAATTAAGGAAATTGAATATCAACAAACAGATGCACAATATGTTTGAATCTAGACAACCAAAAAGAAGAAAAACAACGATGTAGCCTACATGGATGTAGGTCTCAGTATATTGGTCGAGGAAGCTTGACATTCCTAGTAGTTTGAAAATATTGACAATTTTGATTAGTTTTGGGGAGTCTTTGCATGGGGACATGAAAATGCTTTAGTGTGGGGGATATGTTCGATCATTTTTTTATATCTACTAGACACCCTTTTTGATAAACTATACCTTATTACAATATCTAAACTTAACCAACATACCAATTATCTTTATGATTTTGAGCGTCAGTTCCCTTGACAAGTATTTTGAGGTAAATTTCCACATTTTCCAAACAAATGAAGAATATTAACTTGATTTTGTACTAGTTGATCCAATTTAGTACTTGATTTCCAAACACTATGTCTACTTGCACACTAAATTGAGTTTGGTCACATGAAGGGTGAAAGGTTGACTACCAGCTTACATCAAAACCTATTGATTTGTGCATGTTCCTCTCTTCCACATCATAAAGGGTCCACATCAATATAAGAGTAGATACTCCAATACTATCTATGATTCACTATTTTATTCATGTGCACTCCATTTAAACAAACACCAACAATATGAAATGCTTATTCATATTTTACCCAAAATGTAGTTACGGTTAAAATGATATATCTTGGTTGTATTTTGTGAATGATGTAACTATTTTTACCTTCTGATCCATGCAAGCATAAGGGTTGTTTATTTCTTCCTAGTTTAGGGCTTTCTATAAAGTCCATCAAACTCTGTAGTGAAATGCTAGAGAGAGGGAGTATGAAACACCTTATTTGTAAACTAAAGAAAATGTTATATTTTACCTTTTTGCATTATAAAATGTGTTCTTCCATATGGTTGTGATATAAGTATTGTAATCCTTTTTTATACTCTATTATTAATAAAATAATCGTTTCGATCCATGGTATCCCAATGTCAGTGATATTGTGTGTTTTATTAGCTCACCTACCTAGATTGTGAAGTGCCCACAACACTTGTTACAACTTGTTTAAGTGTACATGCAATTTATTTTAGTTCATTGTTTTGATATCAATTTATATCATAAGAGTTAGCCTTTAGTAACACATCTAATATATGTGTGACTAGATACATATGTGAGTGCTTAGGGCTTTCATTACTTAGCATGATTTAATAATTTTTTATTTGAATCCTGGATACCATGATTTGGATTTTATAGATTAAAATCTGTGTATACTTATTTTATTTCATTGATCATTGACTGATATTTAACTTCTATTAAACTTTTTTCTGTTACTCATTGGATAATTAGGGTTTGCAGAGATTGATTTGCTACTAGCTTTGTTCTACTCTTGAACACATATCAAATTGTTCTCATTATGTTATTACTAAGAAATTTATTCTGTAAGGAACATATCAATTACTAAACATGAAAAACAAGAATGTTTGATACAAACGAGTGTCTTCTTGTGTCGACTCTCACACTATTCCAGAGAGATGTTTCAAGTATTATTGAATAGTTTTCTAAGTATGTGGTTGAATGTATGTAAACCCTAAGACCAGAGTTAGCAGAGTCACACTTACAAAGAGATAGTGTCTCTGAATGAAAAGGTCCATAACCCACCATAATGTTTTCTCTATTGTAGATGCAACCATACACATAAGTTTGTTGTTGTTATTTAAGCGACACAATCCCCTTTAGGTCATTGGTTGTTATACATGTTTTGAGTAACATGCGGACGAAAGACAAAGAAAACCAGCTTCAATGATAGCCTCTGACACTTTCCCCCTTTAGAATAGATTTTATATTACTTTTACACTTCTACATTTGCATTCACCCTTTCTCCATTTTTAACATGAACCATATCCTATTGAAGTGAAAGATTTCTTTCAAGGTACAACAAAAGAATCAAAATAGAGGTGCTAACTGTTAGTTGAGTTGGTTATTTTATCAAATAGGTTTATTACTAGTGCTTTAATGTATTTATATTTCTAATTCCAACAAGTAATGTTTGTCCTGTGAGATCATAGAGCAGCTTGGGATTTAGAAAATAGTTTAGTCTTGAAATCTTTACTTGCACATATGGTGCTTAAAGTTCACAAGTATTACGAATGAGGTTGACATGGGGTATATTGATAACCATTAATTTCCTTACAATTTTCATCCCCATCAGCTAAGAACCAACATCCACAGTGAACCACTAATATTTGTTAAAAAATAAATCATATATTTTGAGTTTCTACAAGTGAGAACTCTTCCCACTGAATTTCTCCATATCTATCTTGGAACAAATGGTGATATTCTTTGACCAAAATATGTACTTCCACAAATATACCATCGTAATACAATATACCACAAGCCCAAGCCAAACCCATTAGCCACAAAGGTGTCAACATGAAACCAAAAATATTGTGATGCAAAATGTAGATTTTAACACTATATATTTAATTGCGGGAATCAGATTCTTAATAAAATAAAAAGGATGCAATGGACATCATATATTAACAAAAATGTTTTATTTTGGAAACCCAAACCCAGAAGGCCAACAATATTTTTTGAATACATTCTTCTATATAATATTATAAGACCATATATATATATATATATATATATATATATAGATAGATAGATAGATAGATAGATAGATAGATAGATAGATAGATTAGGACATCTGTACATCTGTAAATTATTAATCCATCTATCATGTATTATAATATAATCATGGTTCCTTAAACGAATCTACAAATTCATGAGAAAATCCATCATGCACCACAAAATTATTAAAGGAAAAAAATTGTGTGCTGAAAATGACAAAAATGGATGCAAAAAACCATGGATTTTTTTCATGGGAGTTGCTTCTAAACCCCTGAGTAAGAGGGATTCTGCCCCTTTATGACCTGTATCTAACCCTACCTCTATTCATGTCACAACATACAACATGTGGGGATAGTCGTGCAAAGAATATAACACATACCCAATAATTTCTTGATCAAATTAACAATGGAATGTTCATACATGGCATATTTTCACTTATATAATTTCTACACTATTTGAAGGTCCATTTGAGAGGAATGACTCAACCATTTTATTGGTGTTTTTTTGAGCATATCTTCATAAAATCTCAGTTTAGAGTTTCTATATTGAAGATTATTCCAATACTAATTTACATACTAGTTCATGTTGTCTTAATAGTACAATTATTCAAACATGTGATTAGGGGAATGTTAGGTTTTATGTACTTGGACAATCACAAAATTCAAGACCCCATTTTTATGATTTTTGATTCCAATCTAATGATTAGGTGTTGACACACCATATGTTAATGAGATCTAAATCTAGAAATAGCTAAATTGGTATAACACAAGTTAACGTTATGAGATAAACAAACTTGTGTTTAGTATTGCTCAAAACCTTTTTCACTAAGGTTTCTCTTGTATCACATTCATAATTTTCTATTTTATCATATCAAACGTGTACGAATGATATCTTAAACCACCATAAAAACCCTTGAGAGAGATATATTAATATATAACTAATATGATTGGTGGTGAATTTGTTTAAGAGGAAGATTCAATCCCTTAACTCCTAGAACCTCCAATTAAAGAGAATACTCCATGTGAAATCTCCCAAAAGATTATTACTATTATTAAATGAATTAAAAATAAATTAACAATGATATTATTGGGGGTGCATTCTACAGCCCAGTGTGAAGGCGTTGTGTAAATACATTTGTCCCTTTTAAAATAAAAATAAAATATTCTCTAAATAGAAAAGCAATGTTGGTTATAATAAATAAAAAATTCTATGCATATTTAATATAATTTCATGCCGTTAGAAGTAAACAAAGATATGAGCATACTTTTACCCCCAATCTGGGTGACGAGGGAAAATTTTAAGAACCACCCTAAATTTATATGTATAAAAAATGGGCAAATCCCTATGATACATAGGAAAAATGGAGGTAGTTTTATCACTAATATAATATATATATATATATATATATATATATATATATATATATATATATATATATATATATATATATATTGGCGAATACGTCACTAGATTCTATTATCTTGTAATGTCATGGCAAATCTTTCACTGAATTATAAAACCTTGTAAGATCTTGGAAAATCGTTCACTTAATAATAAAACATTGTGAAGTCTTGGTGAATGTTTTGTTAAAGTATGAAACCATATATGATAATAATAAAGCATATTCATTAAACTGTAATATATTAACATACATGTTTGGAAAAAAGAAACATAATTTTCACTTCCTACAAACAATGTTGCAAGTTTTAGTGGCCATGTTTGTCATGGTAGGAGAGATTAATGTTTTCTCTACCACTTTTATCAAGCTACCACTATTTCCAAACTATCAAATTTCTTTCTTATTCCATAGACTCCAACTGCAAGATAAAAAAAAAAACACAACAAGTTTAAAACTGTGGATTCTCCGGTCATGAATTCAAAAGATTCAACCCACAAATCTCTAAAATCCACATCAAGTTTGTTTACCCCAACATGCCAACAAGTAGCAAGCACCAACTATATAATATAATGAAGTAGTAGGTATCCCAAAGGCCTGAAGGGGATTTAATGAAAAGAAGTGACCGTTGTCAAAAGCCTTCCAGTCAATATAGAAATATATAAATGTAGATTTATTATTATTTTAATTGGAAATCTTCAACTAAATAATAAAATTTAATTACGTCTCTCCCAATCTAAATTTATTATTAGCGTAATTCACTACATTCATACCATTTTTAACAACGTTGTAACATGAGGATTAATTTCCTTTTTGGTGCACAATCTCCGCCTTTTAGGACAATATGGTGCAATGGCCCAACCCCTACAGATCATTACGACAAACTTAGAATAGCAAAAAAGATGAAAGGTTATACAAACTAGCATATTTTTCAAACAACTAATCCAAGATTAGTACCTTATCTTTTTCATGAAGATATCATATTGAGAATCTGGGCAGTGACTATCTCTCTTCTGTGAGGGTGATGCAGAAAGAGTTAATATTTCATTGTTTTGAATTCTTTTTTGTTAAATCAAAAAAACCAATATTAATGGAGATATCAGTATTTTTTACTAAATTTTGTGAAGTGACTAAATGTAGCTTTAACCATTCACCTTAAGTTTTTTTTAAAATATAATTTTCTAAGTCTATTTAATATCTTCATTATCATAAAAACCAACCTATATCCATCTTAACTCCACATCTACCACTCTTAGAGGGATGAAATGTATTTATCCCTCCTAGCACTTGGTAGACCCAGAATTAAGATGGATCTAAGCTGATAGAATTTCTCCTTTAAATATTCTATGCTCACATGAATACCATGGTATTACCATGGGCCAATACCTTGAGTTATCATAAAAATGGATCTTATTTAATAACTGATTTTTATTTAACCAAGTTAAAATTTCTAAATCACATTACATTACAAGATCCATTATTACTCTTGATCTACGAAGCCCTGAGAGGGATCAAATATTTTTTCACTCTATGTTAGTTTGCATATCATGATATTTGATCCAGAGTAAAGATGGATCTATGCTAGTTTAATTCCCACCTTTAAACAGGCTGCATTCCATGTGAATACCATGGGTCAATACCATGTGCCATTTTTATTTTTATTAATACTAATATTAGGGTTAATAATGTTTTTTGCATGGTATTAAAAATAATTTGGACCATGCTATTTGACCCATAGGATTCACCTAAATATAACACATTTTTTGAGTATTCGTAAATATAAGGTGGCATATGGAGTAAATATAAAAAATGTTTTATTTATTTACCATACCTCTAGTTTATTTATATTTTTATTAATTTACGATACCTCCTTTATAAATATGGTATTTGGCCCATAGTATTCAATTAAATAAAACCTCTGTTTTGAGTCTTCTTAAATAGAAAGAGGGTTATGAACTAAATATAGAAAGAGTTTTTATTTATTTACCATACCTATAGTTTATTTATATTCTTATATATTTACCATGCCTTTGAAGTATAAAAGGAGATTTTATTTATTTACCATACCTCCACTTTTATTTATATTTTTATTTATTTATGTGCTTGGCTCGCTTGTTCATAAATATAAGGTGACATATGGAGTAAATATAAAAAAATGTTTTATTTATTTACCATACCTCTTGTTTATTTATATTTTTATTTATAACTGTCATAGATACATTTTCTTGAAAATGAGGGCGAATGGAAGATTGTAACTACTAATTTCAAGGGCTCAATTTACTTTTTTACCCTCTCCCTTAAAATAAGGTGGGCTAACCTCCATACCTAATTTTTTTATAAAATAAACTTGAGGTGATTGGTAACAATGTACTATGATACAAAATATTCGCCTAATAAAAATATAAAACCCCTTAATTTAGCCCAAGGGTGAAAATTCACCCCTAAAATTTTCCATGGGGGTGACAGAGAGGGTAATTAACATTAATGGCGATGTCAAATGCCAAGAGGCGAAACATTGCCTACCGTAGCCTGCATGATTATATCGCAGGACATGGAGTACTGCATGCCAAGAGTGATGTCAGAAGGGAGAAGTGGCATTAGGAATGTTGGGATGAGGAGAGGTGTTAAGGACAATGGCAGAAGAAGGATGGAATGGCAAGGAGGTAAGACAGAGTATCAAAGTGAACGTAAGGAGAGGAGGATGGTTAGATTGCAAAGGAGAAGGAGAAGGAGAGCGGAGGACAAGCCAAACGCGTATCCAACAATCAGGAAGAGTAACCTCGGGTATGTTTATTACATTTTATCTATAATTTACAAAGGAAAATTCAGTATGTTGGGAGGGGAAAGGAACTCAGACTAGGAACGGAAGGAGAGACCTTGCAAAGAGGTTATACTGCACAAAAAAAGCATAAGTAGAGAGAGAGTGGCTCGGTAGTTCTGCTTCGAGGCTAGAAAGGCTGGAGGGCATAGCAGACCATAGGGAGTGGCACATTTTGCTCAGGGCTAAGGATAGGGAGGCCAGAGAGGACCCTATTCGCTTGGCAAGGAGGTCTAAGAGTCCAGAAAATTTCCTCAGCAAGAAATTCTAGATTGATAAGCGGAGTTTGGGTAGCAAAGATGAGCGAGTAAGGGAGGGGAAGTTAGGAAGGAAGCTAGGTAAGGAAGGGGAGACCCATAGAGGAGGTAGTGCTGAGAGGAAAGGGAGTTGTGTCAGCAAGCAGGGCAGGGAGGGAGAGGAGAATCCTAGTGGGAAGTGCCCCTTGTTCACTATACAGGGGTTGCATAGGGAGTGGGTTGGCCTGAGGTAACCCAAGGGCAAAGGCCGTGAAAAAGGGGGAGAGACAGTAACTAGGGGTCCGAACGAGAGACAAGAAAAGGGGAGCAGGGAGAAAATGCAGACCATCCTTGGCTCACCTAACTACCTGGGATCAGTGGAGAGTAGACGGGGGGAGATAGTTCTGGCAAATAACAACCCTACGAAACAACTGTAATTTGGATGAGTAATGGTGCTTTTATCCTGACTTTGAAGTCTAGCCATTGTGAATAGGCCGCAGATACTGAAGACATGGCGTAGGAAGCCAGAGGAAGAGGTCGCAAAACACAGGGAAACAATGGTCCTCGGTCTTAGGATATGGAAACCTTCGGAAAAGGGACAAGAAGATGACCCTTGGATGAAACTATAAGGAAAGCATCCAAAGCTTATAAGCATGGTACAGATGAAGGCATACGAAAATCATAGAGGAAATGGAGGAAAGGATTATGGATGAGGACTCAGAGGAAGAAATGGAGGAATGGAGAGATCGCATTCCCGATCCAGGAAATACAAAAGTGAGGCTCTCCAAATTTAGATAGACCCTACATCTGTACTGGCTTACGAAGAGACTGGTGAAAAAAGTGATGGAACAAGTGTCCATGGGCATGACTGTGATAATCAGAGACATGCCAGACTATAAAAAAGATCTGCAAACTATGCAGTTCCAGCTTTGTACGCAAGACATAAGATTAGATAGGATACAGAGACACATTCCATGTATCATTGAAATGACGCCAGCGCCTATAGATTCAGTTGAAGACCCTGCGAATGTAGAGTTAGAACCAGAAGACCACAAACAATAGCTCGAGATCGGTGACCTCATGTCTCTATTTTTAGCAGATAACTTTTCTTTTATATGCATGCTTATGGGACCTAAGATTAAAAAATGGTTTTTAAATAGTTGTGTATATATTGCTTGGGTAGAAAGACTGAAAACCTTCCATTTTTGGATGGATTATAATGTGCATAGGTGGCCAACAGACTTGGTTTCCCAATGGGCATGTTGAGGCCACGTATTGATAGTATGTGGTTTTATTTTGCTTTTATATAAATAGAAAAGGAGGACCTACCTTAGCTCACGAAAAAAAGAAAGATGTGAATATACTTTTCAAAAATATTTTAACACATGATATCAACTTCATATATATTCATATATAGAAAAAATATGTCATAAAGGGAATATTTTAATGTTGTATAGATGGAATGTGGATTATGATTAAAATACTTTAATATGAATTAATATTCATATATTAATAACAAAACTACTAGTTTAATGTGCCTCATAAAATCACTTAATGCACATGCTATGTAATCTCTATAACATTCAAGAATACAATTTAAACAATAAAAAATTACACGTTTCTTTTTTCACTCTAACATAAATTTGCACCTAAAAAATTTGATCCTCTTTGACTTTCCTATTAAAAATGTAAAGCTATATCTAAAAACTCAATAATACTTAACTTGACATTCCTATCAAGAATATATCTAAAGCCTCAATAATACCAAAAGCTTCAAGCCCTCGCACTACTAATTTACAAAGACTCAAAGTGAGGAAGGCTTGGTTTCTAACAAGATAATATTTTAGATAGAAGTCTTTTGGGTTAACCATATTTATGCCTCGAACCAACTAATGTGATTCATCCTCATGACAAGGTCATAAATCAATTGATGAGAAGGTATAAATAGCATGGACGCATCATTGACCAAGGATAATCGTTGAAAAGTAGCTGTTGGTAAGTTAGTTAAAACTTTTATTAAAGAAAGGGGAAAGGGGGATATCTGTTAGAATATTAATTAATTAGTTAAATATTAGCCGTTATGCATTAAATAGATATAAAATATTATTTTTAAAATTGTCGAATTTATATACTATATAGTGTTAGGGGATGACTTATTCCCATAAAGTATATCTACTTGAAAATTGATTACTCAGATTAACTCAATTTTAAAATATTTAATAATATATTTTAATAATTATTTATTTCTTATTATTATTATATGATTATTTATTGATGGAGTGAGGATAATTATATCTAGAGAAATTTCAAATTATAAAGAAACAATGAAATAGGCTAATAAAATAAAATAAATAAAAATAAATAAAGAGGAGATACTAAGTAGAACAATTGCAACAAATAGATTAAGAAAGAGGAAGTTCAAGAGGAAGAATAAGAACTACAGCTTAAGGGGATTCAAATAAACATAAAAAGGAGAAAAGAGAAATATAGAGAAAGATTGCTAAAAGATATAAACTACAAAGGTTAAACACAATAACTAAAAGAAAGGAAAAACGGGGAATGAATGAAGAAACCCCAAGGAGATAATGAAAGAAGGGGAGAGGATAAGAAAGAGAAAGGGCAAGAAGGGGAGGTGGAATCATAAAGAGAGAGTTGGAATCCAACTCTTACAATTTCCAACCATCATCCCTATTCAGGTTTCTGCCATGCCTCTCAATCTCAATTGCTTCCCTTAGTTTCCTGTGATGGAAATTATCAACCCTCGCAATGACTTTGGATTTGTCAATGCAGACGTGGTGTTTGGATTTCTTTGCATGTTCCTCTAGGGCTGATGCACGAGGGCAATTGTTTCTAATGTCTGCAACATGCTCATTGATCCTCTGCTTAATAGACCTCCCTGTTTCTCCAATATAGGGGATACCACAAGAGCAAGGAACTAGGTAGACCCCCTTCTTGTCCTCAAGGTCAATAGGGTCTTTAATAGATCTAATAGAATTCTTAATGGCGTTGAGAGGTTTGAAAGAAGAAGAGACATTAGACTTTCTAAGGATACGGGCAATCCTACATGTGGTTCCTTGGATATAGGGAGATGAACCTTAGGGATAGGATCAAAACTAGCAGGTTTACCTCTCGGCACTTTGCAAGCTTTGTGAAAGGCCTTGAGACTATGAGATATACCATACCCATTATTCTTAAAAACTTCAAGAAGATGAGATTTGTCCTGCTTGAGGTGGTCGTCATCAGATATCCTTAGAGCACGAGTAGCAAGAGTGCTGAGAACCCGAATTTCTCAGTTGTGAAATTATGAAAAATGGCATGAAGATACTATTCCATGTGAGTTTTCTTTCGAAAAACTTGGTGACTGACGGAACCATCACCCATCCTAGAGAGGAGAATGTCAAGAAAGGGAAGGCGCTCATTCACCTCAACTTCCATCGTGAACTTGATCGAGTTTGATTGTGAATTAAGGTGGTTCAGAAATAGATCGAACTTCTCCTGACCAAGAGGCCAAATGGCACAAGTATCATCAACAAACATTTCTCCCGACCAAAAAGCTAGATGATGCAAGTATCATCAACAAACATTTTCCATTTTTTAGAACAAAACTTAACCAAGACTAAGACCTTGGATTCAAAATCTTCGATCTTACATGTCTAACCAAATATTACAACTTTTTTCAACATACTAATAATATTAAAATATCGACTTTTGTCCAATAAAGTTTAATAAATTAGTTTAAATCCAAATAAGTGGACAACGTTGAGCACGGTCCACAAAGTGCAATGAGGTTTCCCTTATAGTTGATAACATTGTAAGTACAAAATAATATTTTTTTACCCAAGTGGGATTTTATATTACTATATCCATTAGAGAAAGTAAAATGATTTTCAAAACCTTTTAATATTTAATTAAATTAATATAATTTAAAATATACTTTATTATATAAATATTGAATTGTTTTCATAATTTAAAATATCGACTTTTGTCCAATAAAGTTTAATAAATTATTTTAAATCCAAATAAGTGGACAACGTTGAGCACAGTCCACAAAGTGCAATGAGATTTCCCTTATAGTTGATAACATTGTATGTACAAAATAATATTTTTTACCAAAGTGGATTTTATATTTTTTTTTTTTCCAAGGTGGCAAAACTTATCAAATTTAGGTGTCAAACCAATAGTGAGGACAGCCATCTCTAGCTGCTATCCGCGAATGTCAGTTTGACTCATCACTGTTATCAAGGAAAACCACGCCACGTGTAATAACCCGTTGGTGGTCCGTAAGGGAGCAGGCTTTCACTCCTGCCAGATGCCTCTGGGTCTTGGGCCGTTAACATGTTTCCTTACGTCCAAGGAAGACGAGCTCTTAGCCAAGCAGAAGCAGTTTTACGGCATACTCCAGGCCGTATATCCATTAGAGAAAGTAAAATGATTTTCAAAACCTTTTAATATTTAATTAAATTAATATAATTTAAAATATACTTTATTATATAAATATTGAATTGTTTTCATTAAAAAATAAATATTGTTTTTGTTAGATTTGTTATTTTTATACCTATTTTGTATTTAAAATATGTATTTTTTTTGGTTATAGATTCACGTCTAAGAGTATAGTATCAACCCGTAATCACATTATTATGCGGAGATAAATCATTTGTCCGGGGGCTAAATTATAAAGCATAAAATTAGATTGTTATAATATAAATGTTTGAAAGATTGTTTGTTGTTTTCTTAATAGATATTAAAGGACTTGGATTGTATATAGTGTGATTTTTTTGGATTTTGAGATGTTTTAATATTGAAATTTTGAGGTGAAATTTTGATTTATGTTATTTAAATTGGTTTTTGAACTTTATATATATATGGATTCAGTATCTTGAAAAATACTTAATGCATTTAGATTGTGCATGGTTATCTGTAAAACTTGTGATTTGAAAAAGTTCCTATCAGATTTTACAGAAATTACACTGGAAAAATTCAAGGAAAAAATTTCCAAAAAAACACACTAAAAACAACTCATTTATAGCTACTTCAAATAATTAACTTGCCAAAATCCAAAATAAATAAATACAACCCAGCTCATTAAAAAAAAGTTGCCCGTTACCATGCTACTTATTTTCAAATCTATTATTTTCCAGGCTTAACGCCATAAATTAATTTTTTATTTACAGAAATTAGCACACATTTGATTCAATTATACATTTCAGCGCATAAACATTTCATTTGATTAAAGTTGTTTTCATCTACTCAGCGCACTAAATTTACCTACGAGGACATAACAACGACATTTATGGCTCTCGTATTTTTTGAGTACTTTAGTGTCGTACACGCTCGAGGAAAGCGCTAGATTGGTATGATGTGAAAATATCGTGGGGCCATCGGATCTGATTTTAAATATGCAGGCCATAACAAAATTTTTAAGCTTTATATATATATATTATATTTTTGCCCACTCTAGGTAAACCGAAATCGATTTGATCGATCTCGCAGGTTGCTGCCGGGGTACAAATCTATGAGAAATATTACGGCACCTTACGAAGCGAGCATCCCTCCGGTATGGAAGACACCAGGGCCATATGTGGTCGGCGTTGCTGGTTTCATCATCGCTTTGATAGGCTTTGGTTTCATCATTATGCTTTGCTCCAACCGGAAGGACTCTCAAGACGGGCAGTCCGTAGAAAATAACATGAGATCAGTGCAGGAAGGCCAATCAAATATTTGCTCCGAGGATAGCGAGGAAAATTTAATTGTGATTATGGCCGGTGATGCCATGCCTTCCTATATCGCGACGCCATCCTCTCTGCCTCTAGAATGACAGTACAATCAGATCTCTTTCATTCTGTAATGTAATGTTGCGAAACCAAAATATTTCGTTATGTAAATGAAATTCAGTAAGCTTTTTAGCCCTTTATTTTGTGACTCTTTATATTGTGCGCTTTTCAAGTTAAGAATAATTATACATAATAAAATGTCTGCTATTATTTGATAATGGTAATTAGGTGCGTTGTCAAAGCATTTTTAAATTTTGAATTATTGATTCAATTTTTAAGCCACTAGCTCAATTTTGCACTCTGCTAAACATGACCATAATCTTATCGGATAAACTTATTAAAGAATAAAAACATGAAAATATAAATGCCCGGCGAAGATTGAGCCGGCCATTCTTTTCATTTTCAGGTCGTGAATGTCCCGAAACATATTGAGCGAGCTTTCGTTTCTTTTTCCCTGCCCCATGTACAATATTAACTCAGTCATTCAATATATGGTACAAGATTAGGTCATTCATTCAACATAAAAAAATAGAAGATCTATAAAATATTGCTTCCGGTGTTTGGGACCACGAACAGCCTTCACATAATTTTTTACTTTCATAAAGTTTATTTGGGGTAGTTTGTCTTTTCTTTTGTTTACATTTTCTGTTTTTGTTTTTAAGATTGTGGAAGGATTTTATAATTTAAATATTAAGCATTATATATTAAGTTAATATAATATTTATTTATTATGTTCATTGAATAAAAGTAAAATGATATCCTAAGAAATATATTTAAATGGTTAAACTGAAAATATAAACTGTTGAAATATACTTTCAACTGCGCGTTGCCGGAAGCCGCCAGTAAACGGCGACTGCAAAACCACACTGGTTTCCCCGCATGACCTTTCACGCAGCGTGGTATTTTTGGAGGGGGCTTCAATCAGTGCGACGCGTCCACATTACCGTTTCAAAACCGCCAATCCCCCGGAAGGTATAATTCGATTAAAAGGGGTTCCCCGGGAATTAACCACAACCGTCCGATCAGATCAACGGTCACGGCAGCAGGGTACATGGTTCTTGGTTATCATACTGACCTCTGTCCCATTGACGTGAAGTTTTTGTTGACCGCCGGTTCCTGTCACTAAAGCATTTAATAAAAAATTTAGTTTGGTCGTAAACTTGGGTAAAGTTTTTTAAGTTTATTATATTTTATTATGTACGGGAGTAAGGTCATGTTTTGTTTTATGGTTAAAAATATAAGCGATGCAAAATGTAAAAAGAAATAGAAAAGCTCGTGTATTTTTTTTTGTGTGGTTATTGTTTAAAAAAATACAAATGGAGCATGTAATGAAGAGAGGAACCGTGGCGTGGGTATCGTTCTTTGTTCTTTGTTCGTTGAGCAATGAAAGAAGATTCGCAGTAGTGAATATAATGTAATGGTTTTTTTGAAATGTATTGTGAAAACACACAGCAATGTGAATATGAAAAACTTAGCCGTATGTAGATTTTTTTTTTTTTTTTTTTTTTTTTTTTTTTTTTGGGAAAAAACGAAGTGTAAAATTTCTAAAAGAGACAGTAATTTTTTTGGCAAGTTTGTGAGGAAGAGTTTTTTTGTAACAGGTTGTTTTATTAATGAATACATAGTGTTTCAATGTGTGTTGAAAACTCTGTCTGCTCAGAAAAATTTAGCTCGGGTTGTTTTATTAATGAATACATAGTGTTTCAATGTGTGTTGAAAACTCTGTCTGCTCAGAAAAATTTAGCTTCCCTGTATTAAGATCCTGTAGAAAAAACAAAACATTGTTTTCTGTTCAGTAATTTTGTTTTAGAATTTACCAAAAAATCCCCAACATAAATAAGTCCAATTTCATATTATATAGAATTATAATTATACTAACATCATATGCGAATGAATATTGCACCATAGAAAACTATCTACCCTCCACGTCGATTTTGACGTTTCTAATCCTTTAACATCATATGCGAATGAATATTGCACCATAGAAAACTATCTACCCTCCACGTCGATTTTGACGTTTCTAATCCTTTAAATCATTGACGGGACAATGTACCCCACTCAACGACCTGCCATGGAAAAAATATCAAATGACCACCTTTAAATTACTGATAATACTTTAACCGCCAGTGTAATTGGATTGTATTTTACATTGAAAATTATGAAAATTGCTGTAATATTTTGATAAAATCAGATAAAGATTTTTATAAAGTCGTATCTTCTGAAATATCCGATAAAATTGGAACGATACAAAGAAGATTAGCATGGCCCTTGTACAACGATGGCGCACCAATTGAGAAATGGTCCAAATTTTTAGTACTAAAAAAAAAATTATAAATCTAGGTTACAATGGTCAAGTTCAAGATTTTAGGTGTATTAAAAAATTTTGATGGTGCTGATTTTATATCCACCATCAATAACATGATTCAAACATTGCTACTACAAGACTTCTTGAATTTTTTTGTGTCTACCACTTTTAGTGGTGCCCACAATTCCTCCCGCTCTATAGAAGAAATCATAATATAATTGTAATTAGTTAAGTGATCTTTAAATTTATTTATGTTCATAAATAAAATAAGGGAAAATTTGATTATTACAATAGATGTTTTTATTTAAGAATAAGATTTTCACAATTTTAATTTAATCATTTGTAATTAGGAAAAAATTACAAGTTAAGAATTTTTATAATAAAGTGAAGCTCAATCTCTATGATTACTAATATTGTTATATGTGTTTAAATCTTATATTGATTTTATTTTTTCATTTTTTTATAATAAATAACAAGAATTTTTTTAAAATAAAATCATAATTTAATTAATTTTTATTAAAAAAATTAATCGGGATAATGTGAGATGTATCATGATATAAGTGCCTTAAACATATCATGTATTGACTGCTATAAGGTTTACAAATCATTTAATTTATATGAGTGAACTAGTTATTTAATTCTCAAATAATTAATTATAAATTTATTATTTGTTATTAACAATTAATGCAAATTGAGTTACTACCTTCATTCAAAAAAGGTTTACAAATCATTTAATTTATATGAGTCAACTAGTTATTTAATTCTCAAATAATTAATTATAAATTTATTATTTGTTATTAACAATTAATGCAAATTGAGTTACTACCTTCATTCAAAAAAATACGAGAAAAATATATTATAAATAAAATAATAGGAAAAATAATAATAATAATAATAATAATTATTATTATTATTATTGAAACTATTATTGGTTATTAATAACTAATATAAATTAGATTATTAGAAATACTGGAAAATTTTATTATAAATAAGATAATGCGAAAATTTATTGTTACGGCTGGTTAAACAAGGTTGTCCCCTCTCCCCTACCCTATTTGGCATTTACATCGATAAGCTCGTAGGCTATTTAGAGGAATCAGGAGTAAAAATTATTGATTTTTTTATGAGTAAAAGTCTAGCCAGATTGGTGTGGTTTAGGCATAGTGTGATACCAATTAATTTTATTGACTTGAATGTTGCTCTGTCATGACTACTGAAACCACAAATTAAATCATCTTAAAAATCACATAAACTAAAAAAATTATTACAACAAAATATTTAAATTTAATATTTAAATATTTAACATTTTAAATAAAAATTTAAATCAGAAAATATAAATATTTAAATAAAATAATATTGAATATCAAAGACAATTAATATATATATATATATATATATATATATATATATATATAACTAACTTATTATTCAAAATAAAATTATTATATAAACAAATATAAAATGCTATAGGAAACACTGAATTTTTATTATTATTTATAAATAATATAAAAAATTAAACATTTTTATTGTTATTTTTAAATGGTAATTAATAAATTTTTATTTAAAATAAAAAACGAAAACATATATATCTATATATTACAACTTTTAAGAAATATACATAAATATGATTTTCATCCATATTACACTTCTACGAATACAAAATCACAATGGGTGAAAAGGAGACACTTCGTTAGAATTTTGTAAGCATATCATGTTACTAAACCCAAACATTAAAGTGTCCATCTCTTCATATGAGGTAGTGTAAGTCGGTTTTCATCTCAAATTTACCTTTTTCGAGGATGGAGTCTGGGTCTCTCAGATACTCAATGGCAACATTGTGCTAAGGACCCTTCCTCTAACAAGAGTTTTTACTTACTTGAACCATTGAGAGGAGTAATGATTACAAGTACGAACATCTGAGCAGGGAGTGGGAACACCTCCTTCCAAAATGTCCTTACTATGGAAGACACAAAGGACTCCCCTATGGGCACCCTTGGGTCTCCCTAGTTAGTACAATAACGTTGAGTTGTACATTAGGCACTCAAAAGCTTGTTTTAACCATGGTTAGGAGGAATTCATATCAACATCGGTTTGGGAAGATTATATTCTTTCCAAGTTTCTCATTGTATGTTAGAAATATTAGAGGGTATAGGATAAGCCCTATGATGGTTTGTCAAATTTTCAAAGGTCACTAAACGTGGGAGGAATATGTCCTATGCCTGTCTATGTGTTTATATGAACGTCTCTTATCCTCTCCTCAAATCCATGGAGATCAATCATCAAGGTGAAATATGGAACTAGCCAAGTGATTACAAACACGTCCCATTTAGTTGTTGCCTCTATCACGAGCATGGCCATTTGATTTGGGATTTCGCACTATGGCGAAAGGAGAGAGAACCATAAATCTTACATGGGTGAGATGGCTTCACTAAGGTTGTTGCAAGTAGAAGTAACTAGAGGTATCAGAACCCTCCAAACTCTCCATTGGTAGAAGATAAAAATTCATTCTCAACTTTGGAAAAGATGGAGGAACATCCAAATGTATTACACGATATTCAAATTGCTGAAAAATTAATGGGAATAACTAAAAACAAACAAGCCCAAAAGATGAAATTTGAGGAGGAAGTAATTCACCAAGGAGATTCTCATTATTTTGGCTTAGGAGGTTTTGAGGAAGTCTCCATGTTGTTGAAGCAAGGTCTCAAAGACCTTTCAGGGGAGGAGAGAAATATATTATGTTTAGTGAATAAAACAACATAACATGATCGAATGGAGTTATCCAAGGAAAATTAGGAGATGTATGTTAATGCCTAACTTAATTGGAAAACAGAGTGACGTCATTCCTTAGGCACCATTCAAGTGGATAAATCCAATGAAGCCTTAATATATAAAGGGAAAGAAAATCTTATTAAATATCTCACTAAAGAGCTCACTAAGAAAGGATAAAAACCTGAGGAAACCCTGTACAATATAGGAGAAAATCTAGTTAACTCTGGCCAAGTCCATACTTTACCAGATTCATTCTCACCCCAACCCAAACCCTCCACATGAATATTTTATCATGGAATATTAGGGGTCTTAATAAGAAACAAAGCCAACGTTATCCTAGTGAGAGGATAAGGATAGAGAAACCAGTGATTGTCATTCTTCAGGAAACAAAAATAATGGGTGACAAGATTCCCCAAAAAGTTGTATCTTGTTGGAAAGGCTGCCAATCTATGTACCTTGATGCAATGGGAAGCGCAAGGGGTTTGGAAATATTGTTGAACCCCATTGAGGTAGTCTTTCATGTTTGGATTGCTAGTAACAAAATTTTGACAATATTTCGTTATGTAGGGACAAAAAATTATACCTTCTTGATTGTTTTCTACGGTCCCTCCATAGCTACAAGATTCCTTTCTTGGAGAAACTCCTGAGCACCAAATAATTGGTCGGGGACTCATTATGGGTGGTCGACGGTGACATTAATCTCATAAGATCGTTATCGGAGAAGAAAGGAGGCATATGTCGATTAGACCCGGATTCATAGTATTTGGATTGATATATATATATATAATTACTACATTTGGTTGATATCCATACAATCAATGGCCTCTTTACATGGAATACCATTGGGGAGGATCTCACCAAATTTCTAGTTGGTAGGATCATTTCCTCCTCTCTAATGGAATCTTGAAAAAATACATATTTGTTGAAACTACTATCTTTCCCTGCTTAGGTTCAAATCATTGACCCATTAGACTAGAGCTAAATCTGAAGGAAGCCCCCCTCTACTACCCATTTAGCTTTAAAAGCTTCTCGTTACAAGCCCCTGGTTATTTGACCTATTAAAAAAATCATGGTTGGAGTGTCACATTAGAGGTCAATCCAAGATCCAAATATTCTAACAAAAACATAAGGCATTAAAGGCCCAAATAAAAAAGTGGAATAAACAGGTTTTTCATAATATTTTTTAGGAAAGAAGGGCATCAGAAAGGAAAATGTCAAAGATCTACAACATATGATCCTAGAGGGTAGATCTCAAGAGTTATTGGGTGAGGAGAGGACAACTTTGCATAAATTAGAACAGAGACATTGACAAGAAGAAACTCTCTCGAAGCCAAAGTCGAGGGTGTAGTGGCTCAAGGAGGGCGAAAGAAACTCAACTTTTTTTCACAACTCTATCATACAATGCTAACACAATAGCATAATATTTTATGTTATTGGTGTTGACGGTGCAATGAAAATTCAACACAATGAAATTGAATAGGAACTCGTAAACTATTATTATGATATTCTAACTAAGAAATCCTCTAGGTGAAAAACATTCATTAATATGGTCCTTTAACATATTTCAAGGATAGTTACCAAGGAAAAGAATATTGCCTTGATGAGACTAATTTCTTCCCAAGAAGTTGAAATGGTGTTTATGAGCATCCCAAAGAACAAGGAACGAGGTCCTCACGAATTTACTTTAGATTTCTATAAAGCATGTTGGGGATGCATATGAAGGGAGATCCGTGAGATTGTAGAGGATTCCTGGCAGACTAAGTCTACCCATGCCACTCTTAACGCAACTTTCTTCACCCTCATCCCTAAAGGTGGTCATTTGAAGAACCCTAGCAGTTTCAGACCTATTGCATTACGAAATGTAATCTACAAAATTACATCCTCGATGATTTTCAATGATATCAAATTATTGCTTCCATCATCAATTTGATTGAACCCCACTGTTTTGTGGAGGGCAAACGAAATAGGAATGACATCCTTTCGAAACAGGAGATCATATATTATTTATGAGTGACCAAACGTACATGTATTATCACTCAAGTAGAATTCTCCACAAAATATGATTGGATAAGTTGGACTTGTTTTTTTCAGGTTCTATGGGCTTATGGATTCTAAGAGAGGTGGATTACCTCAGTGGAATCTCTTATCCCATCTTATTTCTTCTCCATTCTCATCAACAAATCACCTTCCTCCACCTTTTCCTCTGGCAGAGGTTTGAGGAAAGGTGATCATTATCTCATTTCCTATTATATTGGCAATGGAAGGCCTTCGATGATTTTATCACAGTTATGTATTCTCGGTAATGTAACTGTCCTTTGTTTATATAGTGTGCATATGGTTATCATGAATCAAATTTTTGTCGATGATATGGCTCTATTTGGGTCTCCCGCTTTGATAGAAGTAAAAGGACTAAGGAGGATCATACATACCTTCATGGATGCTTCTAGAACTATTGTAAAGAAGGACAAGACAAATATCTTTTCTTCAATTCTTCAAAGGTTATTTAGACATATTTGACAAGGAGCCTAGGCTTCCAAATGAGACATCCTCCTTCCAAATCTCTGGGGGTGCATCTCATTTCATATTTCAACTGTAATGTCCATTAATAATAAGAATAATAATATAATATAATATAATATTAAAATACAATAATATAAATAATAAACAATAAACAATAAATAAAAAATAGTAATAGTAAATAAATAATAAATAATAATACTAAAGCTCTAAATAAATATAAATAAAAATAAATAGAAAAATAGTAAAAATCAGTAAAGCTATCAAAAAGTAAAAAACAAAAGAGATAAGACAAGGAAGGAGTAAAGTTTCATGTTGACACATGGAGTGTGTGCATGTGGTTTCCCTTCCAATGTTTGCTTGATTTAATAGATGGTGAGGAAGATGAGAGGCATTCAATCATTCGATGATTCCATCATCCATTCTCTTGGGAGAATAGTGTTGTGAGACAAAGCATTTCCTGGCAGTAGTACGTTGATTGAGGGCTCGAGGGTGGCTAGTTGTAGCAAGATTTTGTGCAATTCAGCCTACGGTTGGGTGGAGAGTCATCCCCAAGACTTTGTTGCAGTTAGCAAAAGTCAACTACCATTCAACCCTGAAATCGTAAGTGAGAAACATCATCACCACAGGCAAGTTGTCTCTACTTATATTCTTTTGAAATTTAATGTTAATTAGTTGATAAATTGTGTGTTGATTATAAATCGCATGCTTAATATAATTAATTACATGTTTTTATTTCAGGGACGTTACATATGGTATCAGAGCCTAGGTTCAACTCTTAGGGCCTATGGACATTTTAATGTAGAAAACTTCTATCTAAATGATTTAACTAAAAAATTAAAAATAAATAAAAACAATTCAATTGTTTTATCACTGGGCTGCGACAAAGAAAACTTTCGAGTATGGCTATGACTTGAAGCTTTTGACTCTATTTGTGACTTATCACTCACATAATGTGGCTCTGCAACTTGCGGTTACAAATTTTCCCATAGGCAGTAGTTCCATAAAATAGGGGAATTTATTCAAAACTTCCATGGTGCACATTCCGGTATAATTTTAACAGTATGTACTTTGAGATGCCGGTAAATTTAACAGTACATCGTTGTATACTTCTTTTAGTTCGGAGAAGTTACTGGTGAAATTTAGTAAAAGATCTTCCAAATTGAGGATGCTTTTTCTGTAGAAATAACAACTGGGAAATCTTTAAATTTTGGTTAGAGAAGTTTTACACTGAAGCCGCTAGCTATTGTTTGAAATGATTTAATAGGTAGGAAGTAAAAATGTCTTTCTTCAAATCTTTTGAGACTTATTAGAGGGATATGTAAGACAGAGGGCCTTTCCTTTAGGTAATTAGGTCGACCTTTAAATTTCGATTTACGATAGTTTGAAAATATTAGTTTTCGATTTACGACTTTTTGAAAATGCCAAATTTCAAGCAAGGCGAAATCTCTTGTTCTGTCTAATTTTCAGGTATGCTCTGTTTAATTTTGAACCAGTGTTTGCTGTGATGCTCTATGTTTATCCAAAGTCAATACTCTTTTTTTTTATAAATTTAAAACTTGACTAAAATGATTAGTATTCCAATCTTTCTGCTGCAACTTGTTGTCATCGAGATCGATAGAGACAAGTAACACGTATAGAATGGGATAGCGTTAACATTAAATATTTAATGAGGACAAACCTGTTCAAAAGTCTTGTAAATGCATTATGACCATCAGCAAGGGTTTATATTTTCAAACAATCGTCTGTAGATGGTGATTTTCAAAATTGTAAGAAAACATATCCCCACAAACAACCATTTGGTTTTGGGAAACTATGTGGTTGATTCGTCTTTCTTTTTAATTTGGATTTGGCTTGTTGATGTAATGGGACATTTTACTTTAAATTATGGTGTTCATTTTGGTCCTCATTGATTAATATTTATATAAGAAACCTGGGGGCAAGTTGCCTATAAAGTGGGAGCCAGAATTTCAGCGATCCACTCTAATACCCTATGGCCTATAAATAGGTATTAATTACTTATGAATTAGTTTAAGAATGATGATAAAGATGTGGTGTCCCAATACCTTTCTAAAAGGATAATTGTCCAATATGAAATTAAACATTTAACATTGTCTCAATTTTATTATCATAAAACACCTTAAATTATGCCCTAACTATTAAGTCAGGATTTGTAACCGTAATAAGCACTTTCCAAAGAGATTATTAAAAAAAATATGGAGTGTGTGAAACGAAGTAAGAAACAATTACAAATTTTACATGGTTATTTTCTTTTAGGATATAATAATGCATATATATATAGATATATTGTTATGTTTTAGGATTAGAACAATATAAAAAATAAAGTTATAAATTATTATTTTTATTATATTATTTTGAGAGTATTTAATTATTTTAATTAATTATTTATTAAGAGAAATGATTAAAAACAAATGGGTTAATTGGATATTATTTGAGAAAAATCACAAGTCTAGTGTATATTGATTAAACTAATATTTAAAAATTTATGTGTTTGAGTTTTTTATTTAATGATAATGTCACTAGCCATTTTTGAACTGCTAAACCAACATACAAGTAGTTATAAAATGTTAACTGAAGAAATTTTAATGTGGTATGGTTGAACATTATGGTTAATAGATGTAATATAGATTCACAATAGGATAGATCCTATTAGTTATTAGTCAAATATATAACATTGGGTTGTTCATGAAATATGAGAGAAATTTAAAAGCTTAAGTAGTTGAATGGTGAGATGGTATTGAAGTGATTTTAGATAGAAAATCAACATCAGATCTATAAGAACCAAGTGATGAGAAACTTTCCAAGTTTATTCATATGGAGTAGATTGCATGTTTTGCTAAATATTGATTTCTAAATGATAATCCACTAAGAATGATGTAAATTAGAAATTTGAATTTGTTATTGAAGGGTAGTTGGTAACTTGATGAAATCATAACATTAATAGTACTCATAAGATAAATCCTAGAGGGATGTTAACTAATGTTAATTCATAGTTAGCATTCATTGTTCATATATGTAAATGAAATTAATGGATGATAAGAATGCTTATAGTGTATTGTTGTTCTATATTTGATAAAGTATTTAATGATTCTCATATTAATGATGTTTCATGATATCATGGTATGTGGTAAATGGATATAGTTCTCATGAGAGGTTAATGACGTATATGTGCTGCTTATTTATTTATTTGGAATGATAATGATGTTGAATGCTCATGATGAATATGATATGCATAGGGATAATGATGTTATGATATGAGGTTATATTATGTGATGTCATGATATATCTTTAATGCAAATATGTTGATGTTATAACTTATGATGGTGTTTTATGATGTGAAACATGTGGTCATTGCATGCAAATTTTACTACATGCAAGAGAATGTAGTTCTTTACTATTTAGAATGTTGTGATAATAATGATGTTATGTTGTTTGGATGACATACAAGACTTGGCATGTGGATTATTTTCTATGATACTATGATGGTATAGCTAATGCATTGGTTGCATGTTGAGGTGTGATGATTGACAGGCCTCCTCAAATGGGCCGAGAGGGCCGGTTTATTTGATGATCTCGTGCGAGACCATATGCACGAGGGAGAATAAGTAACACCATATGGGTTGGGGACAAACTCAATCAACAGTACATACGCCAGTGGTTCCTTTGTCTTGTGTAGCTCTTGATGTATAGCTCTTGAAGGGCTACGGGACCATCTTGAGTAGGCCAAGTGCCTGATGTTCTAGGCTAGGTGCCTATTATTGGATTGGGATGCCGAAGTTTGGTGGGGGTGTAAGGACTTCGATGCCTGGGGTTGTGCGCCTTAGTAGTTGTGGAGGGAGTGGGCCAGCCTTGCAAGATGACCAGAATCATTGAGTACTATACAGGATGCCTGCCTTGGGGCAGATGAGGTCTGAGTCAGGCGCGAGCCTTGGGGCTAGCCTTGGACTAGGATACAGACCGAGGAGGCTTATGCCTGGTTCTGAAAGTGGGAAAAAGGATAGAGATTCTTTGGGATTTCCCGGGTGTTGTGAAACTTTCGATGCCTACTGGTTATACTAGTTTAGCAAAGGGTGTCGGCACACATGAAGTAGTAAATAACAAAATAAAATGTTAAATAATTCAACTTAACTTTGGAACAAAGTTCCTTAAATTGGGGGAGTATGTAATGTCCCTTAATAATAAATAATAAATAATAACAATGAAAAAAAAAACAATAATTAATAAATAATATAATATAATATTAAAATACAAGAAAATAAATAATAAAAAATAAATAAAAAATGGTAATAGTAAATAAATAATAAATAATAATAAAATAATAAATAAAAATACTAAAGATCAAAATAAATATAAATAAAAATAAGCAGAAAAATAGCAAAAATCAATAAAACTATCAAAAAGTAAAAAACAAAAGAAATAAAACAAGAAAGCAGTAAAGTTGCATGTTGACATATGGAGTGTGTGCATGTGGTTTCCCTTCCAATGTTTGCTCTATTTAATAGATGGTGAGGAAGATGAGAGGCATTCCATCGTTCCATGATTCCATCATCCATTCTCTTGGGAGAATAGTGTTGTGAGACAAACGATTTCCTGGCAATAGTACGTTGATTGAGGGCTCGTGGGTGGCCATTTGTAGCAAGATTTTGTGCAATTGAGCCTATGGTTGGGTGGAGAGTCGTCCCCAAGACTTTGTTGCAATTAGCAGAATTCAACTAGCGTTCAACCCTGAAATCATAAGTGAGAAACACCATCGCCACAAGTAAGTCTCTACTCATATTCTTTTGAAATTTAATGTTAATTAGCTGATAAATTGTGTGTTGATTATAAATCTCATGATTAATCTAATTAATTACATGTTTTTATTTCTGGGCTGTTACATCAACTGAGTATTAACCTAGGAATATCTCATCGAAAAGACTAGGAGGAAGGTCAACAATTGGCCTTTTCGAACTTTTAATGTCTCAAGTCACCTAATCATCACCAAAGCAGTGTTACAAGAAATACCAAATTATCAATCAATAGTAATTCCTATCCCGAAGGTAGTTTATCAACACCTTTGCTTCATATGGAGTGAGTTTTTGTTGAAAGTAGTAGCCAAATCAAGAAAGTGGGTCTCAGTAGGATGGGACAAATTAATAAGGGGAAAAACGATGGGAGGATTATGCCTCAGACATCTAGAAATGGTCATCTTTTCCTATGGGATGAAATTATGGTGGCTTTGGGTGTAGTGAGGACATCAAATTTGAAAAAAAATGGATCATTAAGTATCTATCTCTATACACACAACAAGAATGATTATGTTTCGATGGCTCCATGCACAACTTGGGAATTTGGAATTAGGCATGGAAAGTCAAACATATTTTTCTCCATTATTCTTTCTAGGAGGTTAAGGGAGGAATGATTGCATCCTTTTAGGAGGATTATTGGTAGCAACTCTCTCACTTGGGGGGCATCTAGTAACTTTAACCTATCCAATCGTTGTCCATAACTTTGGGAGACAATAAGATAATAGATTTCTGGAACTCACTAGAAGATAATCAACAATGGAGGGAATGGAAGAATAAAAGTGACTGGCGTTAGACTAAAGTCACCTATTTCTGGGAAGAATTCCAAGAAATATTTGACAATCACAAGATAAGTGTGTCCCATAAGCATGATATTTTACGATGGGGTCAACGAACTTCAGGTTATTTTTCAGTTAGGGAAGCATACTCCATACTGTTAGGCTCCCAAGTAAGGGATATGGCAATGTCATGGAATCACTTATGGGATGGTTCATGGTGTCAGAAGCTATCTACCTTCCTCTGGATGATCGCTTGGTGAAGGAGATTCTGCTGGCATCGTCTTTGTAAAAAGGGATATGAGGGACAATCATATCATCATCTATGTTTACAAGTGGAAGAGTTAGCATACCCCATCTTCATTACCTACTTCTTCACTAAGAGGACTTGGGAAAAAGTTTCCCATATATTCATATGTATCCTACCTTATTTGGGTGACGTGAAACTTTTACTAGATCAATGGTTGGATTGAAAGTTTAAAGACCAAGTTGTACTATGAGCTGAGATGTTGGCTCTAGGATTGACCCTTTGGAACTTCTTGAAGGAACTAAACATGAGAATTTTAAAAATGAATTAACAAAAAGAGATAACACTAAAGGAAATCATCCTTCTAAACATAAGGGATATCATTTTAATATATTCCTTCACTCCAGATAACCAACAAATAGAATAATATGAAGAAATTATTCTTAAGAACCTTGAGTTTCACTCATATATGATCACCCCTTACCCATTGTATCTACGGTTTTCTTCCCATTTCATTGATAATTCATATACACCACCCATGAGCTCTTGAGATGACAAATCATCTCACTTGCATGTCTACGCATACTCATTTGGTGTGACTATCATTAACCTACCCGCATTCCTTGTAGTTGAAAAAGGCTTACAAATTGCATCCAAATAAGTCTACCATTTGATTCAAGTCCATGGTGACTCCCAAGTGGTTATATAATGCATAGAGAAATTGTTGAAAGGGAACCAGTACAAAAAAATGTTCACAGTTGGAATTTACAGGAAGTGGTTACAAACAGATAAACTTTATTATTAAACTTTGTATATATCATTACCCACCATATGAAGTGGGAAGGAAACAATGTAGTTGATGTATTGCCAAAGTGGGCTAGCCTTTAATGGCATCCATCCTTGGGTGAGTATTAGTGGGTTAAATCATCCTGAGTGAACATCCAAGAAGTAAAGCAGTGTGTAGAACATGAAAAATTAGCAATAACAGATGTTATCCATGATTGGGGTGTTTTTCTGCGTGAGAGAGAATAACTAACATTCTCAATTGTGGAATGGCGTACAACTTGGCGGCCCTAGGAGCAAGTGCTAGGCCCTCCATTTTTAATATTATCATCCTTGCATGAGATCTTCTCGTTTATTGGTATAGGGCTCACTTACCCAAGTCTCATCAGCATAATTGTGAGAAGGTGGTTGTAATTTCTGTGAGTACAACATTCCTTTGTCTCTTAATTCTCATACCTTAGTTGCACGAGAAATCTTGCTAGGTGGCAACATAGCTATGGAGTTAGTATTCTGATAAAAGGTCTGAGACCGTGGTGCAATTCCTGGTTATTTTGGATGATTTGTTTATGGGTCTCTTCTAGGTGACTGAGAGGTTTGTCTCTACCCTCTGATCCTTCCAATTACATTTTTTTTCACATTTTAAACTTGACACCTTTTGGAATTCCCTTTGTAGTTTTGATAATTTAACCATTGTTCAATATTTTTTTTCCCTTTTTACATAATATGGGTACCAGTCCTTATTTCAAACTGTTGGTTGTACTACCCTCTTCTTCATCTCAAGTCCTAGATACTACTAGAATTTTTTTTAGCTTCCCAGTAATTTTTTGTGGAGTTGTTACCACAACACCTTCATAATTTTGCTTGAGTATTGATATCCACTCCTCCCATTGCACAAGTCGTCTTAGGGTGTTTGGCCTTGAATAAATCGACACGTCACAACATGTGGTTTACTAGGAGGTACACCTTGTGTGTCTCTTAAATTCGAGTTGAAATTTACTCCACTCCTTTTCTCTTCATATTATAGATGAAGCCCTCTTCATTTGGGTACCTATTCAACACACATCATTAAACCTACATAACTATGTGCCCTTCATGTTCACACATTTTCTCCATTACCTATTCCTCTATGCTATTATGGCACAATGTAAAAAATTACCCAGTTTCCATGGTGGTGTGCTCAGCTTGTCCTCCTCTCCTTGACGATGCCTATTTAGTTGGGATTCAATGGTGAACCACTTTAACTCAATTACTCCTAAAGTAAGTAATGGAATTTTCCTTCTCGAAGCAAAGGAGTTGGGTTACCATTTATACTTTTCTGATTATGAGATTGGCTCAACGCGTCTTCCAAACTCCTCACTACTCCAACTAATCTCTACTGGCTCTGATACCATATCAGAGCATGAAGACTCACTACATGATCTTTCTTATATCATTACTAAACACCATTATCTATACATGCATGAGCCATAGAATCAATAGCAATCTTCGCCGACTCAAATTCATTTCTTATCAAGTCGTACCAACTATTAAATCCCCGTGGACTGGCACCGACAACTCATTGCCGTATGAACAGGGATGGACAACATCATGATTAATATTCTAACACTCCTTTCATAAGGCAGTTCTATCATTTTGTTTTTTCTTTTTTTTATCGTGGACCATAAGCCTAGTTGTCCTGAAATATACTTGAATAGGTGGGAAATTGGATATGCATTATTAAAGTTCTTGTCCTGTCTTTTGTGACTATGACAGGTGCTTCAATGGCCACTTATGCTACGAGGTCTTTTACTTTACCTGATTAATAGGCATTTTTGTGTATCTATTATGGAAAAATTCCCTATGAAGATTTGGAAAGATAAAATTCCATCATTTCATTACCCTAATGTTTTTCATTGTGACCAAAAAAAAGTCAAAGTTGGAGGATTATAAAATATATTTTTATATTTGTTGAACACATAGTATATTGTAATAGTTTGGGTCAAAATGCTTTGATTCGTAATTAATTTGCAATTTTTTAGAAACTATTTCTAAAATTTATTAAAGTTTTGGTAAAATTAAATATTAAAGTTATTTTTTTAGAAATTGAAAATTATTTTTTCAATTTTTAAAAATTTAATTTCTAATTTTTTATTGGTGGATGTCTAATTTTATGTGGTTTAAAATAAAATTTTCAGATGTAAAAATTATTTTAAAAGTTTAAATAAGAAACAACTTTTAATCATCAAGTGTCTACATAAATTAACTATGGATTCTTTTTTTTCCAAATTTATGGATTTTTCCATAACTAATATTTTATTTTCTTAAAAAAAATTGACATTATGTTTCAGGTTTTTACTAACCATGGAAACTGGTCAATTTAAAAAAGAAAAGTAGCAACCCTATATTACACTGATTTTAATTTTCTCCATATTTTTCCCTTGCTGATTTTTATTATTGAATGGATTTGGTTCAATCATTTTCCTTAATAGACCTAATATTTTTTAAGAATCTTTTGCACTAGCACTTATGCTTTTAGCTAAATATTTTGTTTGAATATACTAAACATTATAATTTTTCATATTATATATTTTATTTCATATGAATTCTTTGCCACTGAGTTAAGAAGCCACGTGACACATCATATCAATTTGATTTTTATGATATAGAAATTCTAATATAGATTATTTATTAGTCGTTTGAATTAAGATGAGTATATATTTAAAGTTTAACAAATTAAGATGAGTATATATTTAAAGTTTAACAAATAGTTAGTTACAATAATTAGCTTTCAATAAAGTCTTAACTTTTGTAACAACAATCATGTTGGGGCTAATGTTTCATCCAAAATTACCTATGCACCTATCTCTATTTTGTTGTAAGGTTATCTAGCCTATTAATTACTTTTGTGACATCCCTTCCTCGTATTTAAATGTGTTTCATTATTAGATTTATGATTTTTTTCAAATATTCAATACTTGTTATCAATTACTTTTTGTAAAAAAACAAATACTAAAAAAAACATTACATATTACACTTGCTATGAAATATATCATTGTCGTGAAAAAATGTAATTTTAAAATGCCATATTTACTAAATTTTTTTATGTATTATTAATATTAATTTAAAAAAAAATAAACTTCTATAATACTAAAGCAACTGTAAATGAATAACAATTAGAAGTTCAACAAACCAGAAAACCCCATAAAGCCCCATAAGTCTAAAATAGAAAAAAATAAAATAAAAATCTTATGAATAATAAAAAAAAAGTGCACCTCACATCTAATAAAGTTTTTTTTTTTTTTTAATCTAAAATATAATAATAGCTCATCTAATCTTTGATGCATATTTCCTTTATTTGCCAAAACCAATATGCATCAAATTAAGCTACATATATAACAACCCATAGGTATTGAATATTGATAATGAAATAGTTGCACTTAAAAGTAATGACAGATTTATTTTTTATCATTTTTTCTTCACGACTATTTAATAGAAAGAGAGAATTTTAGAAGGAAATATTAAAAAGACAAAGACAATATTCAATGTTCATATGTTGAGGCAACCATGTTTTCCGGTCCTAGGTTAATTAAACATTTATTAGGAAATGTCAACAACTTTTCAATTTATAGAGGGAATCGTTGGTATGAAAACAGCTTTCCTACCATGAGGATATTTATATGATATAGGAAAAAAATTATGTTGAAAAAATTAATAATAATTAGTTTAGAAAATAAAAATATTTATAATACTATCTTATGGTATTACTTATTGTGGCGAATTTTTTTTTATTCTTTCAAGTTAGAATTAAGATTTATTCACATTACTCTTACTCTTACAAGTACAATAATAATACTCTTATTATTAGAAGCATAGTAATGACCATTTCTTTTTCTATCACTAATAAATAATATATTGTTCTTTGGTCGCAATAAAGAGATGACTTATTATTTTTAACTTTTACGTTTCAATGAAATTTGATGTAAAGGACACTGAATTTCAATATATTATGTGAGTATGTAAAATATTTTATGCAATTATTTGACATGGTTAATTACATACCTTTGAGTAGGTTAACTTTTAAATGAACTAAACTTTCAGTTGGGTACTTCTCACAACTATGGATATATGATATATGACATGGCTAATTAAACATCTATTAGGAAATGTCAACAACTTTTCAATTTATGGAGAGAATGGTTGGTATGAAAACATCCTTGTTAATGTTTGGGATATTTATATGATATAGCAAAAACATTATGTTGAATAATTAGCTTAGAAAATAAAAATATTTGTATATAATATCATATAGTAGTGCCAAAAATTTTACTCTTTTAGGTTAGGATTAGGATTTATTCACATCTCTTATTATTACAAGCATAACAATGGTCATTTCTTTTTCTATCACTACTAAATAATATATTGTTTTATGGTTGTAATAAAGAGATGACTTTTATTTTTAGTTTATAGGTTTCAATGAAAATTGATGTAAAGGACAAGCAACTTCAATATATTGTGTAAGTATGTAAAATATTTTCTGAAATTATTTGACGTGGTTAATTACATACCTTTGAGTAGTTTAACTTTTATATGAACTAAACCTTTAGTTGGGTACTTCTCACAACTATGGATATATGATATATGATATGGCTAATTAAACATCTATTAGAAATGTCAACAACTCTTCAATTTATGGAGGGAATGTTTGGTATGAAAATATTTTTCCCAACGACGAGGATATTTATATGATAGAGAAAAAACATTATGTTGAAAAAGATCAAGAATAATTATTTTAGAATATAAAAATATTTATATATACTATCATATAGTATTACGAAATTTAGTACCAAAATTTTTACTCTTTTAGATTAGGATTAGGATTTATTCACATCACTTTTATTAGTACAAGCATAATGATGACACTCTTATTAATCATAATAATGACCATTTCCTTTTCTATCACTAATAAATAATATATTGTTCTTTGTTTGCAATAAAGAGATGGCTTATTATTTTTAGCTTTTAGGTTTCAATGAAAATTGATGTAAAGGACAGGGAACTTCAATATATTATGTGAGTATGTAAAATATTTTCTGCAATTATTTGACATGGTTAATTTCATACCTTTCAGTAGGTTAAATTTTATATGAACGGAACTTTTTGTTGGGTACTTATCACAACTATGGATATGGAGGATATGGTTGCCTTCCTTATACTACTACAATGGGTGGTAGTTTGATACATGATATGGCTTTATATTAGGCAAGAAATTTTCCAAATAATGGGAGTATTATTTATGGTAATTTCAGGAGTGACTAGTAGAATGTAGTGGAGAAGAGAATATTTTATTTACTATCATAACCATTAATCAGTACCGAGGATGTCAATAGAAGGAAATATATGAGAAGATATGCATTTCAATTATTTGGTGAAGGAGCATCATTTGGTTGGCTAAGAACCTAAACTTTTATTGGAAGAAAAAGAATGTAGATATCTAGTACCATTTCATTAAGGACATGGTCGAGGATGGAAATATTATTGTAAATAAATTAGACACTTTATAGCTGCATTAATGGGATATGTGAATACATTTAAGTTCTAGTTGTAGCATGAGCTTATGGGCTGTATGATCCCTACTAATAAGCTCATAATTTGATGCCTTCTCCCTTATACTTATATGAAAAGTTGGAGAATGTTGGAATACATATTCCATATTCTTTTCATTCCTATAATGGAACATGTAAAAATGGATTAAAATTACTAATGATTTAATGTAGTGTAGTGGTAGGGTATAAATACATAACATTACTAAGAAGTAAATATTTACTAATCTTAAGGAATATATGCAAAGCACTAATATAGGATATGCTTGAATGATTGGCCATTTGTTTTAGTTTGAACTTGTAGTATTTGAAGCATTAAAAAACATAAATGATTTCAAGTTTTGTTATGGCTTTAAAAAACATAAATAATTATAATGTTGATTAATTTTGTGGTTTTAATTAAAAAAATTTAGAAACCATAAATACTTTGCCATTTTTATATCTATTTATTAATTAATAGAATTCTAGAAACACAAATCACTAGAAAAAGAATATAATTTAAACTTATAATTTATAATTATTATATGAGTGAGAGACAGTCTTGTTATAATGATATAACCATTTGATTGCGAAATAATAAATTACAATATATTAATGCTTTCTACAAAATTATATAGTTAATGCTTATTATTTATTTTATCTACTTTAAACTTTTAGATTTTATTCATATTTTATAAAAATTGTGTTCCACTCCTCTCGCATCTAATTCTTTTGATTGAGAAAACAATTTTATTTAACTTTATAAAGAGCACATCCAACCACTACCATCATTCAATCATTTATTATTTATTTTTGCAAAATGGCCTTCCACACCTCTGCCTTCCCTCGATCTTTTCATCGATCAACAATTTTATTTAAACTCTATAAACAACACACCAAATCACTCTCATGATATACTCAAATCACTCAAATGTTTTTAACCTGAATTAGTTATTACAGTATTGTCGTGTAATGGAGTATGATGCATTTCCAACGATGTAAAATATCATTCTAAAATTGCATATATGAACATTGATATGAAGGCATCCACTTGCACCATAACATGCGAACTACTCAAATGTTTTTAATATCAATTTGATATGTTAGTATTGTCATCGAATCTTACAAAGCGACTGCGTGCGCTATAACCATTGGTAGCTAAACCTAGTTTATGATGCATTCTCAAACATGTAAACTATCATTTTAAAATTGCAGATCTGAATATTGATATGTAGGCATCCACCCAACTTGTCAGTACTCTCAATCACTTTAACACCATATTGCATCCTGCTTTTGATTTGTTTTCCGACCTGCATGTGCTTCGCAACCAAAAAAAAATATCAGGAATTTTGAGCACACACTCTCTGGCGTGACATCGGTGCAGGACATTGAATTGCCTCTGTATCTGAAACAAGAACAACTTACCGGCTTTGAATTAATATCAATCTTTTAATCCATACGAACGTGGGTAACGTATCTCACTGTAATATTATACAAAAAGCAGCAATATGCCTGTAAGAGTAGTTTAATTACCTTCGTCCACACATAACAACAAAGATTGGGCTACCTGTCTGCATCGAAATAGTTGGATACCCACTTATAGTACACTGAACATTTTATTTTGCTTTTCTCTCAGATGTATTTCATATTCGCCCGCTTTTACATAAAGGCGTTGCTAATATTCCGAAGTGTTGGCATTGGCTATAACCGTTCCCTACTTTGGGAATATATATAGACTCACAGGTTCTGATCTATAAGGATGAAGATCAATATCCGCTACCAAAATTCGATTGACGGAATTAGCCTGCCACGGACATAGAGATATGATCAGGAATATAGCGGCTCCTTCTGATTATGAGAGCAACTCTTCAGCATGGCACACGCCTGTTCCCTATATCTTCGGAGGAGTGGGTGCCATGATCTCCTTGTTGGCATTTGTCGTGTTGATTTTAGTTTGCTCCAGCTGGATGAAATCTAGAGGCTCTTCAGAAGAAAATAGTTTCACATCAGCGGATAGCCGTCAAGCAAATTTTGGGTTAAATGGCGAAAGTAATGAGACGGTGAAGAATGTTATTACATTTTGTTCAAATGATGATGAGAAAGTAGTAGTGATTATGGCCGGAGATAAAACTCCCAGCTTTATGGCTAAGCCTACCTGTGTGTGTGCAATATGAAATTGCCAAGCTGTAGCTGGATGTACAGAGTTTTATCCGTTCCTGGATGTTTTAAAGTTTATAGGATATAGCCCTAGCTGTTTTACTTGATGTTATCGGTACATATGGGCATTGCAAATATGACGAAAATAGGACAAGAATATGTTTACTCCTAATCATATCATATATTGAAATCTCATGGATTGAGGTTGCAGTTATTTTGGGCATTTAATGGGTGTTTATTTGGCCCAATTTTGATGTACATCTTGTTTAATTTGGGTGATAAAATTTTATTTGAAAGAAAATATTTATTAAGTTTGATAATATATATATATGAAATAATTATTACCAAAAAAATATAATTATTAATTATGAATCATGAATCATAGAAACCTAAATTCAGAAATAAATTCAAACATATATCCTAATCGATTAGGATTTCATTAATATGAATTTGCATATAGTTTGATGCTTCATTGTTTTCGTCCATTTTGGAGTTACTAGTATCTCGTTGGGGCAGCCTTTCCCATCTGGAATTTCCATGTATGGGTACTTGGGGCATTAGCAGCGAAAAGGCAATGGTGGGGTTGGGATCAATTTCCAGCACTCGTCAGTTGAATACAGCCTTTGCCATCCAATTTTATTGTCAATCTCTTGGCGAGTTAGCCCAGATCTAAGTTCTTCCCACCCTACAATCCATTTTATTCAAAAATAAATTTCAAATCGCTTTTAATCTCATACTCTCTTAGAGTGGATGGATCTTTCCGATAATTTTCTAACCGCGAGTGAATCAAGAAACTTGATCTGTGTTAATATGAAGTTTTATAACAAGAATGATGGTATTATATAATGAAATAACCTAAATCTGTACAGCATCCCTCTCGCCTCCGTGTAATTACTGCATGTATTCTCCATCTGCATAGTTATCTTTATAGTTTTCTTAACAGTGTAGCTGTTAGAGTTCCATTGATGAACATTTAATTGCTATTATATTGAGGCTCAATGAAAGAAAATGTACAGTCCGGGAGCGAAATAACCGGAAAGTCCCTTCCTATAAACCGTTTTGGAAATTCCATTCAGAACCAGAAGAAAGCCCCTGACGTTGTGCTTCAAATTTTTGGTTAAGCTGATTATTAGTTTAGTGTATAATTTGCAGAGAGAGATTCATTCTATCTCAAAATGTTACGCATAATTAGATGGTTGTATAACAAACGAGGGGTAAATGGATATTTTATAGTATCATGTTAAAAAAAAAAATATATTATTAATAATAAAAATAAATAATATATAAGTTTTTTTAATGAATTGATGTTGAGATTTTTTATTTAAATAAATGATTGTACATTAATATTTTGTTGATAGATTTTTGGATAGACCATTAGGGCTAGAGAGCCACATAAATCATCCTCAAACTACAACATAGGAACTATAACAAAACCAACATAGGACATACATGTAAATAAGAACAACGAGAACCAATATAACCACCATCGCAAGCAAGTGGTTTCTGAAACCAAATATCAACACTATGGGCTAGCACCCCATGAATCGTTCCATTGGGAGAAGAAGGAACGGCAGCGAGTCATCCAAATCATTATCCTTAACCATTTAGCACCACATTAAAACCATGAAAGAAGAGCATGAACTAGTTCTTATAGGGAAAGGACCACCCAGTGAAAGCTGGACCAAAACCATGAAGCGAATCACGAGCTAGCCCTTATATGGTGAGGAAAAACCATCATAGCAACATAAATTGACCATCAAAAATCTATGAGTAGGCCCATACCATCTAAGAGGTTTGATAGCCAATAGTGAAGAGATATAGAAAGAGCCAACGAGCTAAAACATAAGCAAATTATGATGTCCAAAGAAGAAAACTTTTAACAACTACCCAAGTCCTATTTCCCAAACCATCACTCAGTGTCTAGACGAAGACATGAAAAATAGTTGTTGTAAAAACTCCTAGAATAAACCAAAAAATCTTTAGTAAGGTGTACCATTGTTAATTAGAAAAGATAATTGTAAAATTTGTAGGATTGTTAATAGAGACAGAGGGATGCATAGTATCACTTGAAGGTTCCACTAAAGGAAGCATAATACCTCCAAGAGGGTTCGATGAGTCCCCTGATGCCGATTCGAACACGAGAAAACCATTCACCCTAACCAAACAAGCATCAACATCATAAAGGAAATATCGAATGTTCCTTGAAAGTCATTTAATGTCCTCCTAACCAAAAAGAGTTTATAATTGTCCATCTCTTGAAACCATTTGAAGCAATGTCTCCAATTGCTAATGAATCGAAGGGGAATGTAAAAAGTGTCATTTTCTTGAACCTTCCCTAGTGTGGGAGACATCGAAGGGCTTTATCTAGTCAAAAAAATAAAGGCGCTCTCCAAACTCTTGTTCTTCCATTTGAAGAATTTCCTTTTGTATTTCGAGAGACACAAAGTCAAAATATGAAGCTAGAAAGTCTGAAGTGAAAAGTCTCTAGGGATGTGAATGAGCTTGGCTAGTCTCCCCTCTTTGGCTAGCCAACCCTTGATGAGCATGCATGATAGAAAAATCTAAACTACCACACCAAATAAGAGTCAAACCAACTAAAAAAACTTAGGGGTTACATGATAAATTGGAAATGACAAAGCAAAATATGAATAGGTCGTCCACCCAAGACCCCAAACAAAGCTTTATACCAAGACTAATATCAAAGAGATCGAAAAATTCAAAGGACAGAAAAGGGGTAACCCAATTAATCCTATGCTTGGATATGAAAACGAACTGAAAGATATGAAAATTACATTACCGTATATCCAATTTCCCTGAAGTAGAAAATAGTTAGGCTTGTAGAAATAAACTAAGACTAAGATGCAAACAAGTTGATACAATAGTAGACAAAACTATGAAACCCTTACACTAGTACCAAATTGAAAAATTGTTGGGCGAGCATCAACTACATACCAAGACAGGATAGGGAAACAAGATACCTTTGAATTCATAAGTATGAAGGGTCGAGCTAGAAAGAACCAGCACGAGTTCAATAAATGAACCACATTTGAGGTTGTGAAGGAATAACATAAAGAAAATTGACTAAACACTCGCATTAATATAATGATATCTCCAGAGAAAGATACCCTTGTCACTCCAAAATTGGAGCGAGGACTTGCCACTCCCCACCATAGAATGAAACTATTTCCCACGATGCAATGGAACACCACTACCAATCCAATAAATTGGCTATTACCAACACTCCCAACACAACACGTAGTACGAGCACCACCCTCAACTGTAAAAATAATCTAACACCTGAACTAACATAAACAAAAATAGAAAACATAAAACAAGATTCTTATATATATTTACCTTCACTTTAAAATAGTTTTTTTTACAACATCATAGGTCATTACGATTACTTACCAATATCATATGTCCAAAAAACCATCACTCACTTCACTTTATATGACATTTTTTAAATTAATCAATTTAATTAAAAGTAGAGAAATCATATAACTACTTGGGATTTAAAATATTCTAGAATATTCTATTGAGGATAAATCTCTAGCATTCACATAATAATTATGAATAATGAAATTGAAATTGTGAAAGCCCTATTTCAAAATAAATGAGCCCAATTATTCTAATAATTCTAATAAGAAAATAAATATTTTGATTATTAATTTAAAGATTTAGATTAGCTTTTATAATTAACACATGGTAAAGAGATAAATAATTAATCCTTATTAAAAGACTAATTTTGGATGTTAAACAACATAAATTTCAAATACATATATATGTTTTATAAATTATTTTCATATAATATTATAGAAAATTATATTTTAATTTAAAATATTTTTCTTTTGTCCTTGTAACAAAGAAATTTAACCTTATTTCATATCTAAGTGTAAGACATTCATAAAATAACAACAATATCAAGATCATCAAATCCCTAATGTCACTTGATGTAATAAGAATAACACTGATCCTTCCTATTATTACAAACAAATCTAATTTACTAAATTATATTAACTGGCTAGAAAAACTTGATACAGACTAGTTTGTGTTTTAAATTCTTTTCAATTAAATTTTGAAATCATTAATTACCCATATTTTAAAAATCTATTGGATAGTTAGCATTTCCTGGATGGCTAGTGGTAGCAAGTGTGTTGGTATTGATGTCAACAGTCATGCTGGGAGATGTGTTGGGCAGTTGTCATTGTCTGAAAGTTAGCAAGAGCGTTGGAATTGATCTCAATGAGACTAGCATGGATGTTTGTGGAAAAAAATGTTGGCATTGATGTGCTTGATTTTTCAAGCTCAGGAGGAGTCCCATGGTTGCTACAATCTCTTGTAAATAATCATCATAGTAGTAGGCTTATTGGAGAATCCATAAAATGATGACTATGATGGTTGGTAATCCCAGGATTTTGAGGCATTTTTCATTAGGATATTTATGCAAATTCTCTTTGAGATTGCATAGTTAGATAGGGCTCAGAAAGAGCTTTCAAATGGTATATGAAAGTCTATGAAACTCCCACTTCTTTGAGACATACAGCTGGTCAAAGTGTGGTGCCACAAAGTTAAATGGTAGAGTTAAATGTGGTCTTGGGTCAAAGTGGTTACCAAGTTTGGTAGTTGGACAGAGTTGGAAAATCCTTTTAGTGGAGACGGTAAAGGAGAGCCAGGCATATGTGGCATGGACAACAAACTAGAAGAGAGCCCCCTCATTGGACGATAGGTGGATCCCACCTCATAGCCTAACTCGTCCAATTTACCCCAGCGATATAGGATTGGTGCACAAATTAAAGTGTCAGTGTGAAATTGAGTGGGTTCATGAGGAGCACCAACAGAGTAGCAGAAGACTTTTTCAATGGTCGCAACAGAAGCCCACTTGATAGTATGGCTTAACGAAGCTACCACGATGGTATAATTATGGTGCACAATGTTAAAGCACTAGGAAATGGTCACCAAGATATGGGGGTAGAGAGCATACCAATGAGACTTGAGAAGGATGATTGTGGTGGTATGGTTGGCAGTGGTAGCCAACGATAAAGGTGCAAAGAGGTACCCATAGTGAAAGTAAAGCCCACAAATGCTGGCCAACAAGGGAAAGTTAAGCAGAACACAAGTTTAGGTTTCGGGTCGGGCGGCAAAATTGCAACATCAATATAGATGGAAGTCTGTTCAGGCTTGGAGGTGTTGGATGTTTGTTTCCTATACTGCCGATCATAAAGATTAGTGGTGGAGAACCACTTCAGGACCACTCCTCCTAATACCACAAAGCAAAATGGATTTGTCTCAAAGTTGGTTTCTTGATCTTGGTGGGTTTTATTAACAAAGGAAGTTTCTCGCAAAACTAAGGTCTCGAGGAGCATTTCTCTCTCCTCTGGGAGTACATGTGGCAACATTTGGTTGGCTCTCAAGAGATGATAGTGGTAGATGACGTCAACATGATGTAGCTATATGGAAGACATGTGGCACATATTCGACGTTTTTGGGTGGCCTAATGGGTCAAATTCAAGTCACACGTGTCACCACTCAAGGAGGTGCGATGTGGGGTTGATGATGTAAGCACGAAATCATCTCTAAAGGGATACCCCGGAAGGTTTGAGTGGTGTGCACAGAGGAAAAAGAGAGCTGACTAGGCGTAGGGTAGAAATGGCCATGTCAGAGCATAGGCCAATGAAAAATGCGTCGAGCAGACCACACTAGGACAAATAATCTCAACGAGGCCTTTTATTAGCGAGTGAAAGTTTAGGTGGACCCTACCAGATAGCTCATCCTATAGGAATGAACCTGAGGGCTTATAAAGGGAGTGGATAAGGAATACGTCAGATTATAAAGCATTGGGATATCGGGGAGTGAAAAACATTCTTGTGGTAGAGTGGCAAAAAATTAGAATGAGGTGAGGTGGTCCCCACGAGACATGTCAACCCTATAGCATGACCTCGATGTGTGTATAAAGATGAAAAGGCCTAATGTGTCGGGATAGAAAGGGTTATAGGCTAAGCCCAAATCCTTGGTCATTTCACATAGAAATATGACCAAGGGCACAACAAAATGTCAAAGGGGCAAGATAAAAGTATTGGGCTTGGGAGCTTTTGCCTCACCCTCAGGCCTTGGTCATTTCGTGTAGAAATTAGACGAGTGGCGTGGAGCCATTAAAAAAGGGAATTTAGCCGGTGAAGGGCGTAGAGGATCTTAGCACCTGAAGGCCTAGCCAATGGTTGTTGAGACCTGGGGCTATGGTAGAAAAATAGTTAAAAGGACATGAGCAAGAGGGGCTATCATAAAAAAGGGCCTCATAGTTATATTTGTTCATGATTTGGCACATGCAACTAACCTTCGCAATTGTGCCATATTTGGAAGACCTCTACAGGTTTGTTAATGGTCTTGAACGAGTCGACAAATTTGAATTATGAATGGAAGTCAATGACTGATTCAAGGCATAAAGGACCAAGACGTGCATGACTACTTAATGGCACTAGTTATAATCAAATTCGCCATACTTGAGTGTCCCTCATGTAAGGAGGAATTAAAAGGAAATCAGAAGTGGAATAGAAATCCATGTTGTGTGTGTAGACAAAACTTAATGGAAGTACTCTTTGGTGTGTGTTGTTGTATTGAAAATTAATTCTCAAGATGGAGAAAGGCTCACAAGCGCATTCCTCTTTTAATGCAACTTCAGTGGCCAGAAAATTTGATATAAAAGCAACATGGAGATCCATGATTAGTACGCTCTTTGATAGAGTGTGATTTATTGTTGAGACAACATTGATGAGTGTGCAACAAAGGAACAAAACTCAACATTGTAATTAAGAATAGGGGTGGTAGGCAACATTGTTGAGTGAGCTGTGTGGAAGAGCTCTATGTGTGAGCATTGTTGATAAGAGGCCAAGTGTGCTTGTGCTGCAGAAAGAGGTTGTGTGTGCCTATGTTGAAGATGAAAGAGGTTGAGTATGTTAGTGTTGATGTGTCAGGCCAAGAGAGCCCGTGGAATAGAAGAGGGTCAAAAGCAGAAGTATGATGTGGAAAAGTGGAGAGAGAGCTACGAGGGATGTGATGAGTGACTGTTGTTTAGATCAACAAAGGGCTGCTGTAGAGTGAGCAGAGGACACAATGTTGCATTGGCCAAAATGCTACTAAGGAGAACATAGTTGAAAACATGTACAGAGGTTGTTAATTATAGGGAGTTGTAAGTTTTATTTTAAGTGTGGGTTGGAGCCTGCATATAGGAAGTGGGTTCTTCCATCTGTAGTGGGTGTATGAGAAGGCTTGGGGGTTGATGGCTCCTGCAAGTTCGTTCTTGCATAAAGCCAAGGAGTTCCAAGTTGGCGCTTGAAATAAATCCATGAAGTTGGTGCTTCTGGTAATTTGATCAGGTTTCTACAAAAGGAGGTTCTTGGAGCTTCCTGCTATTGGGTGTTAGCAAAAAATCAAAGAGAGTTGGTGCCTCCTATGAGTGGTATCTCAGAAATTGATTGATATAAAATTTTGTGTCCAATTTGTATGCTACTGATGGTGTGTATGTTCATGTAACGGTTTCATATGGCTACCACATGTTATGTTCTTTATTTTTATATGGATGGTTTCCAAGTTTGAATGAAAAGTTAAATTGGCATAAAATTTTGAATTAGCCTTAATACTTATTCACCACCCATCTCAATATTAAACATTGTTTACAATAATTAGTATCATAGCAAGGTTATTTTAGGAATATCTTAATCAATAGAAGGTAGATCAAAGTGAAACAATGGCTAATCAAGTTTGGATAACAATAGAAGGTGTTCCATTTTTAAATGGATCACACTATGGGCTCTCGAAGATTATAATGGAAGCCTATTTAAGGGTAATCAATGAAGACATTTGGTTGTTTATGATATATGTAGAGAGGAATGAGTTCAAAACAAAAGGCAAGGAAATCATCATGAAAGGGATGTCTAAGACAGATGTTGAAAAAGTGAGCCATTGTGAGTCAACAAAGGAGATACTGGATAAACTGTAATGCCTATATGGAGGACAAAGATATGCAGTAATAGAAGAGGTTGATGAACCTTGTTTCCCAAATAGTGAACTTGAATTTGTGAAGTCTGTTGATAATGAGAAAAGGAGAAGAAAGTAAAGATAAAAGGCGTCTCAAAGGAAAGATGCTCAAAATATTGAAGATCCTTCTTCCAATAAGGAATTCATTTGCCATCACCCTCGAGTTGATGATGATAAGGAATCGGATTAAAGGCCATGCTTATTGGGAGGTAAGTTACTGCTTTGTGATAAATGTAAATAAATATGCGATTAATTACCTAGATGTTCATGTGAATGGATGAAAATGGACTACTCCTCAGACCTATGGAAATTTTAATGGACACGGAGATGGGTTTATATCTCTCTTGTGTCTCAGCTACCACCTCTGATAGCAAGGAAAAGTGTCTAGATGAAAGGATTTATTTTAGGAAGAAGTTGATCTTTGTTGTAAAGGAGATCAAGGAGCTATCAAAAGAAAATCTCAAGAAAAAAGAGCAGTTGCGTGAGCATGATCTTGAGAATGAGAAGTTGAGGAAAACAGTATTTGATCTAAATGCTCAACAACAGTAGGCTAGAATATTGAATGGGAGGGTAACCATTTGGCTAGATGAAAGAGAAGCACACTATGAGAGACTACAAGGTAAAGTATTCTCATTGAGACATGACCTAGAAAAATAATTTAAAGAGTTGCCTTAATAATAGAAACTTGAGGATAAAACAAAGGATTGGGATGAGATTCTTGTTAAGAAAATATCCCCACTCATTAAGGATGGTTTTGGTTTTGAAGAAAAATCAAGCTCCAAGAAGGAAAAGACTGAAGATTCAGTTATCCAAGTAAGGGTAGTTGGAGGTTCCAACAACAACAATGGAAAAGAGGTTGTTGGAAAGCAACAACAATAAGAGAAGAAAAATAGCAACATAATGATAAGAAGCAAAAATAGGTAGATAAATATAAGAGTACCAAGCAGTAGAAAGGAAGAATTCAAGGAAGTAATAAAAACTACCATGGGAGGCACATGAAAAACTAGCAGAGGTCCTTTCTCCCTCAAGGAAAAATCTCTCATAGAAAAGGTATCTTCTGTTATCAAAAGAATTTTCATGTTTATTATTTCTCTTGAAATAAATTTTGACATAAATCCATAGACTATAGATGACATGCAAGAAAACAAGATATTTTGGGTAGAAGCAACCCAAGAATACACAAAGTTGCTAGGAGTAAGCATGTTGGAAACAATAGAAGTTTTTGAAAAGAATGTTGATGACAATAGTAACTCCTCTACCCCATTCCTATGCTATGTCAAATTCTAAAATTTTGTTAGTCCTAGGCACAAGGAAGAAAGTTGCAAATCTTAGAAGACAAAGCCTACTTCTTAGCATATGCATGAAAATGTGGCATCTAAGGATTTGAATATAAAAAGGGAAAATAAAGCAGAAAAATATGGATTTGTTTTGAAGGTTGTGTTAGAAGAATAGGTTGAGAAAAGGAGGAATAAATCAGAAGAAAAACAAAAATAAAAATCTTCTTACCCTTGTAGAAAACCCCTCTGGAAGGTAGAAAGGTAGCAATAATATATTGAGAAAGAGAGGAATGAAACGAGGAGTGTCCACCAGCAATACACAACTAAGCAAAAGCTCAAAAAATGGAAGAGGTGATCCAGATTTAAACAGGAACATAAAAAGGTACAGATATAACCTTAAATACAGAGATTCATTAGAAATAATACTTCATTTCATTGATGTAAATTACTGAAATACACTTACATACAAAAATGGAAATAAACTAGCTCGGGCGATGGTAGCTTATCTCTGAGAAGATATCTAGCGGCTACATGCCTCTGAATTGTCTTAAAATGAGGCTCGAAGGCCTATTTATTGTTGAGAAACAACAGAAAACCGTAAACATCCAAAAACCTAATGCTAGGAGCTGAAGCACCAAACTATGGGCATTGTTTTGGGTAAATTGGTACATCAACTTCTTGGAGTTGTAACTTTGTCATACGATATTTGTTTGACATGTATGATACCTTGCTAGAAAGATATATCTGAGGAATACAACTTAGGGATTAGAAACAAATAACCACAGACCAATGGTTCTCCTAGGTTTCCCAAAAGACATTGTTTAGGGCCTCAAAACGGCTTCAGAAGTTTTGGACCTGAAAAACTGCCAGAAATAGTAAATTGTGCTACAAATAAGGAAATTGAAAAAATGAAAGAAAAAATGGTGGCGGTCCAAGTGGAATAAGCGGGTGGCCACCAATATTCAGTTGGATCATTCCTCCATTGCGTTGAGTTCCTCCATGAGATGAGGAAACTTCTCCTGAACTTGGTCCCTAGTGAGCCACTTGCCCTAGTGAACGAGTTAGCCTACTTTGACAAATTGATATAGTTGGATCCTTTGTTGTCAGGTGTTCTTGCTCTATGTGTCCATGATTTGATTAGTTTTGGCATGTTCCATGCAATCTGGATTTAACTTTGTAGGTGTGAGTTGTTTTACAATGTCTAATGTGTCTGACAATGGTGGGAAGTATGGTTGAAGGAGGTCCACATTGAACACTGGGTGAAGGCTAAGGAATGGGGGAATGCTGAGCTCAAATGCACTATCTCGAACCACAACCTTGGTAATTGTGTGTGGACCATATCAGTTCCATATGAGATTCCAATAGGCTCCGGTAAGGTGTTCCTTTTGCAAATGCAACCAAACTTTGACGCCCACCTCAAACTTGTGTGGCACCTGATGTTGAACATATCACTTCTTGTATTTGGCATTTGATTTCTCCAAAATGTCATGTACGTGCTGGTGGATATGTTGGCTGTGCTCAATGAAGTTGTTTGTGTTATCGATTTTAGACTGGACATGAGCCGAATCTACATGAGTAGCTGCAAATGGCATGGCCACATGAATGGGACATAGTGGTTGGAATCACAAGCCCACGTGACAAGGGTTGTGGCTACTTGAGTTGCGGAGAACCCGGTTATAGTTGTGTTGGACATAGGAAAGGTTCTCATCCCATGTGAGTGGATGCTTTGAGTTGTACATGCACATAATGTGTATGACAATCCTCTTGACGCCCTCTGTCTGACCATCAATTTGGGGATGGAAAGTTGTGGACTTAGTGAGCTTGGTGTCCAGCATCGATCAGAGACTGGACCAAAATGCACTAAGGAACCTACTCTACCAATCTGAGATGATATATTGTGGGATCCCAAAGTGTACACACACTCATTCAAGGAAGAGTTTAGCAGTGGCTTTTTCTGTGACATTCTTCTTGCAGACCACCATAATGGCCATCTTTGAGAATCTATTGATGACGAGACATTTAATCCATGGAGATGGATTCCCAAGGTCGACTAGGGGTAGGAAGCAGACTATAAAGGCCCTGCCTCTTGATGGTTGGTTTTGAAATGCGCAGGAAGTGCATGATCTAATGTGCTTCCTGACATACTATTGAAGATTCAACCAATAGAAATGCTTCTGTTGCACTGCCACCATTTTCTCGACCTCAAAATGCCCAACATCTTGACTATAGTGTGCTTCCTAAATCATCTTGGCACGCTCACTCAAGGAACACAAAGGTGACGCAGGTAGCATAACAAGGCATCCTTGAGGTGAAAATATGGATCATGCTGACCCTCCAAGAGCGTCTGGTATGTGTGGCTAAATTTTTGGTCGCTTTTGTAGAGAAGTGGCCAATCAAAAGTCTTGTGCCCACAAGAGTTGAGAACGGTGGTTAACAACATGATCAGTGGTCGGCTGAGGCAATCTGCAACATTATTTATGCTGCCCTTCTTATGCTTGATATTCTAATGTAATTGTTTCAGGTATGTGGAACAGTTGTGATGGCAATCATTCTGCAACTTCCTTTGCATTTGTATGAAGTGCAGGGGCAGGTGGTCTGTGTGGATGACCGTTTCCTTCCACAAAATGTAATGCTTCCATTTTCGGTAGGCCTGCACAATGGAATACATCTCTTTGTCATAAGTGGGATACTTCTAGACTGTGTGTGAAAGTGTTTCACTATGATATGCCATTCGATGTCTGTGTTGAGTAAGGACTGCCCCAATAGCATAGTCAGAGGCATCTGTCTCAACCTCAAATGGTTGTTGCAAGTCTAGTAATGCGAGCACTGGTGCCAAGCAGAGGTGATGTTTCAACTCTATGAATGCCTTCTTTGAGATTTAGACCAGAATAATTTTGATTTCGCTCCTCCCTTGGTGACTTGATTCAAAGCGAGGTGATATGAGAGAATCCTAACACGAACTTGTTGTAGAAATTGGCAAGTCCCACAAAGTTGTGGAGCTCTGTCAAAATGGTTGTTGCTGGCCAGTCCTGAATGATTTATATCTGGGTAGGATCCACATGCACCCATTTTTCATCAATAACGTATCCTAGATACTGAACTTGGGTGATGCCAAAAGTGGATTTCTACAAATTGGCACATATCTTGTGTTGCCACTGTGTGTGGAGAACCTGTCAGATGTGATGGAGGTGCTCCTCCCAATTTTGGATGAAGATCAACATGTCATCCAAGTATACCACTACAAATGATTTGGTGAATGGGTGCAATATTTCATCCATCAGCCTCATGAAGGTTGCATGAGCATTCTTCAACCCGAAAGGCATAACCAACCATTCGAAAAGGCCCCCCTTGGCTTTGAAGGTAGTCTTCCACACATCGGAGGGTTTGTTTGGCACCTGGTGATATCATGGCTTCAAGTTGATCTTGCTGAAATATTTTCTCCCATTAGTTGGTCCAGAAGGTCATCAATTCATGGGATCGAGTACCTATTCTAGACAATGATCTTGTTCAGCACCTGATAGTCACTACAGTGTCTCTAAGTCCCATTCTTCTTCTATACCGACACAATCGGGCTCCCACAAGGCGATGAACTTAGTTAGATGTTACCTTTATGCAACAATTCCTGAATCTGGCTCTTTATTTCATCGTTCTTTAGAACGGAGCACTGATAGATTGGTCCATCAGGCAGTGGTGCACCTAGGGTCATATCGATGGTGTCCTTGACCTGGCAGTGTAGAGGCACCCCTGTAAGGGAAGTGAATATGTCCTTCTACTCCTGCACTACCTTGTTCAACTGTTGTTGTCGTGTAGAGGGGCCGTGTCTAGAGGTTGTCGCCACTGTCTTCTTATTTCATTGAGGGCGTATCGTCAGGGAAACAAATTTCTTAGTTTTGGAAATGAGTTTACTGCATTGTTTTGTAGTAACCAAACAGATGGCAGTAAGCGATGGTACATCCGATATCATGTACAACTTATTTCCCAAAATAACAATAATAGCACGAGGCCTAGACTCATACACACCATGTCGCTTCCACTAGTATCGTTGGCCTAATAATACATCACAAACATCAAGGGCACAAATGTCACACAATACATCATCCATGAAGGGCTTGATCTTGTATGGAAGGTGACACTGTTGGCTAACACGAAGATCCCGTACTTGGCGAAACCACCCAATGGTGTACAGTTGTGGATGTGATGTGGTCGGTAAGCCCAGCTGCTTCACGACCTCTGCCAAAATAAGGTTATTTTGGCTTAGACTATTGACAATGAACTATAGTGGGGAACCCTTTACTCACATATGGGAGTGGAAGAGGCTCTCCTCCTCCTCTGGATCTTCGAGTTCCTCCTTCTATATCTTCATGGTGGAAGCCATGGCATTGTGCTCCGCATCAATAATTTGCTTCATTTTTTCATTTCCCTTATCGGGTTCCAATTCAGAGTCAAAACATGCATCTGATTCTGAATACTTTAGCTCGGCCACTAGTGACTACTTGTCCTGACACTCACTTGTGTTGTAAGTGGATATCTTATGGAACTCACACCACTTTATCACGTCCTTCTTCATCTTCGTGGTGTTTTTCTTTGCTTGAGGCTTTGGCGAGCTGTCCCAAGCCACCCTTCCTTGTTTTTGTCCATTGTTTAGCAGTTTGGGGGCACCTTTCCCGTGCTTTGGATTTGCAAATCCAAAGTCTCTCTTCTTCTATTTAAACTTTTGATCAATCTTGATAGTGTATCAGTATGTCATGTCGAGCGAGGAGATGCCCAGGAAATCCATCTCATCCTGATGTACCTGTGTAGGCAGCCTTGGTATTTGGGTACCAAATGTAGCTCAAAATCCTTGATAGACAACTTTGTGTAAACGGTATGAAAAATATTGGTAAACTATGACACATCTTGGTCCCTTACCTGCCACAAAGTAGTCCACTTTATGTATTTATCCTCATAGCTTTTGGTAGGGTAGTTGTTATGAAACCAGCTCAAGGAATAGATAAAAAAGATAGATCAATGCCTTAGAATTTAGCCTCTTCGAGGGGGCAACCTCCTTTACATTACATAAATGAACAATTCTTGGATGATTCAAATGACAAAACCTCCTTTCTATATATAGGAGTATAAGGAGTCACAATATAACCCAGCTGACCTAACAATATGTTGTGACCACCAACAACCCCCCTCCTTCTTTAGTATTAGCAATAACACTAAAGAAGTGGGGATCCTTAGTAAAAAATCCAAAAAGATTTTATAATTTTTTTTTGTATTATACTCCTCAAAAAATACATCGCACGGAGAAGAGTGAAACATTTCTTTATGAGCAATAAAAAACTGCGAAGAAGCGACGCGAAATTCATCGCATCGCATACATTAAGAAGCGCCCATAAATGAAAGAAATCTTTGATGGCCGATATGCGACATTGCATATCGCAACATCACATAAAAAACACACAATAACTTAACAAATTGCAATGATATGCGATCTGCGATCTTGCGATAAATGCGATCTTGCGATCTGCAATCTTGCGATATCTGCGATCTTGCGAGAAATGCGATCTTGCGATGCTGCGATCTACGAGTCGCAGAAATCACCCTTTGCAAATTTTCCTCGGCTCAGCATTCAATAAAAGTTGTCCCTAAACCAAGAATTGGGCACGCGCCTTAAAGAAAATTAATGAATGTATGCCAATGTATTCATGAAGGACAGTTTTGTGTTTTTCAAAGAGTCAGTTCACTATGAGGTGTCATGATTTTATACATTCGTAGAGCTTAAAGCTTTCGTGTCAAAATTCATTATCATTACTCCTTTCTTTTGCGTAAACTGCAGGAATAAAAACAGGAAACAACATGAAGCAATGTGCAAGAAACATCTAAGGAATAAGGGAAAGCGTCAATGCTCGGAGAACAGAGAAGGGATGCCCTCATAAACGGATACCGCATGCAACAGAAACACAGATTTCAGAGTATTACTGAACAGATGATGATATCAATAGGTGATTCGACACTCAAGGTCAAAAGTTCACAAAAGCAGCATGTTTACAAAATTCTGAAGCTTATGCCTGGTAAAGGAAAAAGCGCTAAAGGCAGAAAACGCACCAGAAAGGCCCAGATCAAAGAACGGAGGCAGTTTTTGATACGCGATTAATACCTAGCGCTAGTTGCACATCGCTAAGAAAATTGTTCAGAAAGAAAAGTCCCTAGCTTGCTTAGTCATCCACGAGTCTGGAAACCGAGATAGCAAAAGCAGAGGCAGTTTAAGAGGAATTTGGGTTGTTACAAAGTATATACGCAGTAAATTGGCCCAGCCTGAAGATGATTCCCAAAAATATCTTCAAGTTTACAAAAAGATGGTGCGAACGCTTGCCATTTATATTTTCGTAGCTCAAGAAAAAGCAGAAGACAACTAGCCGACTCTTTCCAGGCAAATATTGCATGCTCGCAGCACTAAGGAGCAAATACAGAAATAGTTAGGAATTGGATTCAATTTTTAGAAATAAGTTTGCTTAGATAAAGGGTGGTCATTTAAATCGTATCCTAAATTTATGTAATTAAGCTACTTCGTTAGCAGTATTTAAACCCTACTCAGGCATTTAGAGAAGGGTCCAGAAATTTGTCAAAAACTTGTCCTCAGAACATGCACTTTTGCACCCTCAGAGGAGGTTTTGATGATTGAATGGATCAAGGTTTATTAATGTTTGCATTTGATATCTGCTACTAATGTTGCACTTCTATACTCTTGGTAGATGTTAGAACAAGTAGAGATAAATCATTGTTGCTTGAAGCTTATGAGTAGGACCAGTCATAAATGGTACTTTTATCTCTTGACCATTTCTGCTTATATTCTTAAAGTGATATACAGTTTTTAGTTGTTTATATGTTATTGCATGAATGTTTGAGTTACCATTTGGCACTTTTGTACGGTGGAGTGATTTATTTATGTTTGATATATGAATAACTTATTATGCGATATGTTGTTCACAACTGTTTTGCCTAACTTCTTATGCAAAGTGGTTCATCTTAATTTATTTACATTCTTATGATAGCTCAATGATCTTTATTACCAGTTATTATTTGAAATCTCTTTAGATCGCATAATAGAAGAAATACATCCCAGGTTAGCATAGATTAGATGTGTTTTTTTCATTAGATTACAATAGCATAGAATTAGATTAAAGTAGCTTAGATTAGAACCCTTAGATCAACATCATCCAACTCTGCACACGCACACACCCTTAGATTGGGAAACTGGTCCGGTTATCCCCAGTCGGACCCGCTATACCAAACGGATAAGGAGCTACCAACCAAGGTCCGGACTGGGTGGGTATCCCCCTTGTTGTCGAACCGATTTTTGGGGCTTCAACATATTTGGCACTAGAAAGAGGGCCTGAACTATGAATGGCACTTAAATCAAAATCTAAATACCATTCTAAGAGTAAATCGCCCTCATCATCTCCCCCGACTTCTCCAGTATATTTAAATCCAGATTCAGAAGTCGCTCAAGTATCAATCACTGCTACACACCCTGATATTTCAAAACAGTCTACCATTAAACCTCCTGGAGTCAAATCTCTGATTCACAAACTTCAGGGATTTTCCATTTCTCCCCAGATGTCTGATAAATCTCAAAGCAGTGTGACTTTGCAGTACAATCTTTCTCATCCCCTAACCAGGTTAAAGAGTGAAAAATTTGGCATCCAGCCAACTGCGTTGCCTCTTCCCACCAGGGAAAGAGCGAGGAAATCACCACAAGAGTTTGACAGTGAGACTCCTTCGTCTACATCGCCCATTTCAACTACCTCACTGCGAAGCCAACCACCCACACCTCCATACCAAACCATCATCCAACCGTCTACCACAACCCCTCTTCAATCATTGATCCAGATTTAAACAGGAACGCAATAAAATACAAAGATAACCATAAACACAAGGAAGCAGTGGAAATAATACTTCATTTCATTATTGTAAAATACTGAAACATGCTTACAACCAGAAATGGAAATAAACCAGCTAGGGCGATGGTAGCTTATTTGTGAGAAGAGATGTGCGGCTACATGCCTCTGAACTGTTCCCCATCGTGTTACAATGAGGCTCGAAGGCCTATTTATTGTTGAGAAACAATGGAAAACCCTTCACATCCCGAAACCTAACCGTAGAAGATGAAACGCCAAATTGTGGGCCCCGTTTGGGTCAATTGGTACATCAATTTCCCGGGGTCGTAACATTGGCATACGATCTCCGTTTGACGCGTACGATAGCTCGTTAGAAAGATCTATCTGAGTACTACCAATTTGGGAGGCAACATCAATCCATGGACCCATGTTGCCCTAGATTTAAAAAAAAACGTTGTTTAGTGCCTCAAAACGGCTCCGGAAGTTCAGGACCCGAAAAACTGCTAAAAGTAGTAAACTGTGCTACAATTTAGGAAACTGAAAAAGCTGAAAGAGACAGTTGTGGGGGTCCAAATGGGATAGGTGGGTGGCCACCAACATCCACCTGGATCATTCCTCCCCCCTTAGGAAGTAATGGTCCCCATTGCGTTGAGTTCCTCCCTGAGACGAGGAAGCTTCTACTGAGCTGGGTCTCTGGTGAGCTGTTCTGCAATCTCTGTTGTGACCAGAAATGGTGGGAAGCATGGTCGGCGATGGTCCACATTGAACACTCGGTGCAAGCAAAGGAATGGAGGAATGATGTGCTTCAAAGCATTGTTTCCCGTAGCCTTGGTACTAGTGTAAGGACCATGTCAGAGTGGTCGGAGCTTCTGATGGGCTCTTGTAAGGCGTTCTTTTTGCAGATGTAACCAAACTTTGTTGCCCACCTGAAAATCATGTGGTACCCCTGTGGGTGAGGAGAAGTTGTTTCTGTGTTCTGTCATGACCGTATCCCTTTGCTGCTGCTGCTGCGTGGAGGAACCCTTTGCATGGGACATGGATGTAGCAACGATCTTCCCCTTACTTTGGGAGTGAACCAGACAGATGAATTTCCTGGTCTGGGAGATGAGATTGCTGCCTTTCTTAGCAGTGATCAAAGATGTGGCAGTTGGTGGGGCTACCTCCGATAACCTGTATAATGAATTACTCAAATAAATAATGACAGCACGAGGCCTTGACTCATACACAGCATGTCGCCTCCATAAGTATGGCTGGCCTAATAATACATCACAAACATCTAGAGGTGTAACATCACACAATACCTCGTCTGTGAAGGGCTTGATGCTGTATGGAAGGTGGCACTGCTGGCGAACTTTCAGATCTCGTTCTTCATGAAGCCACCCGATACTGTACGGCTGCCGGTGTGGTGTAGTCGGTAGGCCCAACCGCTTCACGACCTCTACTGAAATGAGGCTCTTTTGGCTGCCACTGTTGACAATGAATTGTAGCGGCGAACCCTTCACCCACATCTATGAGTGGAAAAGACGCTCCCCTTCCTCTGGATTTTCGGGCTCATCTTTCTAGATCTTCGCAGTGGCAACAGTGGCGCTCGGATCCGCATCAATGATCTGCTTCCCTTTGCCATTCCCCTTGTCGGGGTCCGGCTCAGGGTCGGAACATGCATCTGATTCGGAAGCCTTCAACTCGGCCACTAGCGACTGCTTGGTCTGACACTCACTTGTGTTATGAGTGGGACTCTTGTGGAACTCACACCACTTTCCTGTGTCCTTCTTTGGCTTCGTGGTGTTGTTCTTTTCTTGCGGCTTTGACGGGTTGTCTTGGGTCACCCCACCTTGGCTTTGTCGTTTGGGCTTCAGATTTGCAGATCCAAAGTCTCGCTTCTTCTGTTTGAACTTTTGCTCGATTTTGACAGTGTATCGGTATGCTGTGCCGAGTGAGGAGATGTTCAAGAACACCATCTCTTCCTGGATGTATCTGTGCAGGCCGCCATGGTATTTGAGTGCCAGATGCAGCTTAGAATCTTTGATACCCAACTGTGTGCGAAGGGTATGAAAAATGTTTGTGAACTCCGGCACATCTTGGTCTCGTCCCTGCCGCAGTGTGGTCCATTTGATGTATTTGTCCTCATAGCTTCCGACAGGGTAGTACTGCTCCTTGATGGCATCCCGAAAGTCATTCCAAGTGGGTGCGGCTAAAAATAGTGAGCCTGTACTTTCATCCTTCTGCTTGCAGTAGGTTTCCCACCAGTCCTTGACGTGGGGGGCTGCTTTGAGAAGAGCGAAAACAATCTTTTCTCGATTTGAAAATTCATGAATAGAAAAATAACCATCTAGCAGATTTAACCATTTATCTACGGCATCTGCGTCTATTTGACCCTCGAAGATGGGGATTTCAAAATCAACTTGTACCTTAAATGGCGTGGCGTTTCCAGAGTCACTGTTGGAAGCCAATGCATCGCCTCTGGGTAGCCGCTAAAGGATCTCTGCAAAGCTATCCATCATCGCGTTCCTTTGCCGCTCGAGCGCTTCTTCGAGCAAGATTTTGATAGGATCTCCTGCCCCCTCATCTTTCTTCTCATCCGCCATGGGAGGCCGTCGAGATTTGTGAGGCTGGTCTTGCAAAGGTTCGACCAGTTCAAGCCCTACCTCCTTATATCCCGACCTCGTTGGGGACATGCAAAGAAAAACAGAGAAAAAGCAAACCGCACTGATACCACTGATCCAGATTTAAACAAGAACGCAATAAAATACAAAGATAACCATAAACACAAAGAAGCAGCAGAAATAATACTTCATTTCATTATTGTAAAATACTGAAATATGCTTACAACAAGAAATGGAAATAAACCAGCTAGGGCGATGGTAGCTTATCTCTGAGAAGAGATGTGCGGCTACATGCCTCTGAACTGTTCTCCACTGTGTTACAATGAGGCTCGAAGGCCTATTTATTGTCGAGAAACAATGGAAAACCCTTCAGATCCCGAAACCTAACCCTAGAAGATGAAACGCCAAATTGTGGGCCCCGTTTGGGTAAATTTGTACATCAATTTCCCGGGGTCGTAACTTTGGCATACGATCTCCGTTTGACGCGTACGATAGCTCGTTAGAAAGATCTATCCGAGTAATGCCACTTTGGGAGGCAATATGTTTCCCCAGATTCCCAAAAAAACGTCGTTTAGGGCCTCAAAACGGCTCCGGAAGTTCAGGACCCGAAAAACTGCTAAAAATAGTAAATTGTGCTACAATTTAGGAAACTGAAAAAGCTTAAAGAGATAGTTGTGGGGGTCCAAATGGGATAGGTGGGTGGCCACCAACATCCACCTGGATCAATTATCTACGATCATAGTATCCTCATCTTCCCAGCTACAGAGATCATCTTCTGCATTTTTCTCTACTAGCAGCTCAATGATGGCCCAGTCTCCATGGAACAACCCTGGGGCAATTTTAGTGCCTGTGCCCTTGAGTCAAATACCGACCCATTCTGAGAAATGGCTGCCCAAATTCAATCCAGAAGCGGGCATGCTAGCAGAAGAACACATAAACAATTTCATGCTTTATATCAATCTCAACGGAGCTACTAACGAAGATGCTGTTGTTCGGTTTTTTCCCTATACACTACAAGGGACAGCCGGGTCATGGTATTTTTCATTACTCTCCGGGTCTATCACAAGTTGGGATATCTTCCAGAATCAATTCCTTATCAAGTTTGGTGATGACAGATCAACAACGATGTTAATCAATGACCTATCCAATCTTAAGGCCCAAGCTAAAGAACCTATCAAAGATTTCGATTTACGGTTCAATAAAATTCTCAACAAAATTTCCACTACTTCCCAACCCAACGAAGAAGTATGATGTGAATGGTATATTACTGCTTTACCATCAAACATAGCAATCTTCGTGGATAGAGAAAATAAAACAACCTTAGTTGAAAACATGACAGAGGCGATAGCAGTAGAGAAACGCGTAATAGCCCTGGAAAAGAGATCCGCGATAGAGGAACGAAAGTCTAAAAAAGTCACCTTCAAGGAAGACTCCAAGAAGAAACAAACAAAAGACCCTTTCGATTTGGAAGGATTGCAGAAAGTATTAAAGACCATGTCTAATGAGATGGTTGACATAAAAAAACAAGTAGCAGGAACTTCTTCAAAAAATCCCTATAGAGCTTTTAAAAGAGGTCCTTCAACGGATGCAAAACCACCAAATGCCATCTTCAATGCTGAAACTGAGGAAGAGGAAGAAGAAGAAAGTGCCACTGAAGGGCAAACCGATGATGAAGAAGTTGTGGAATTACAAGGAATGTGGGATTTCATCCTCCCACAAGAAGAAGATCAAGAAGTATTTCCGGTTAGCACACGAAGAAAAAATCAGCTTGATCCTCCCCAAACTACCCCTAAGCAGAAGAGCGCAAGCCCTACAACAAAAGATAAAGTCACAACAAAGAAAAAAACTACTAAAGCGACTCAATCTAGCCCAGTCCGAGCAGATCAAACAACTCCATCAAAAACACTGATAGTGTCGGATGAAATGGAGTACAATATTATTGATGACATGAAAAAGACTAGGGCTAATATTACCCTTTATGAGTTGAGCAAATTGAAGCATCAACAGAAGATAATGATGAAAGAATTACATGTTGTGCATGTTGTACCTTTGCCTACCTCTGTACTCTCTCAAGCTTCCCATAACATGGGAAGACCTCCAACTAATGCGATCAATAAGATTGATCCAAATGATATCGCCTTGATTGGAGGAAGATCAAGATCTCACACTCCCCTGTTTCTTCTCACTTACGATATTTTAAACAAAAATGTGCACAATTGTTTGGTAGATTCCGGTGCTTCATCGAATATTTTACCCAGATCAATATGTGCTAAGTTAAATTTTCAACCACAAAAATCCACAGTGCGCATAGTTCAGCTTGATCGATCTCAAGTCGAAGTGATTGGTGAAATTAATCAAGTAATCATAAGATTGTCATCTAACCCGAAGGTATGTCAGGTTATTTACATTCTAGTGGCTGATATCTCAGAATTCTATGGCTTAATCCTTAGCAGGGATTGGTCCGAAAAACTCCATGGATACTTTGCAACCGACTGGTCGCACATGTGGTTACCCTACAACGATAAACCGAATAAAATAAAGGTTGAACGAGAGTTACACCAGAAGTACATAGTAACGGAATTAGAGGGAGAAAATGAAGCAGTATCATATAACAACAGTATCATAGGAAATTACTCGGTAGATTCTTTCCTTGGTAGTTTCAATGCTCACACATCACCTTACTTAGAAAATTCAGTTTTGTCTCAAGTCGAAATTTTTTCCCAAACTGATAGTTCAAAGTGTGTTAATTTTGTAGATGTACCTATAGATACATCTTTGTTTTGGAAATTATATTTCGATGGCTCTAAATCTAACGAAGGAGCAGGAGCAAGATGCGTTCTGATTAGTCCAGAAGGAAACAAGACCATGCTTACGTGCAGACTCGAATTCAATTGCACAAACAATATAGCAGAATATGAGGCCTTGGTGCAAGGCCTATACAAAGCAATCGGGTTAAACGTCAAGTATCTTCAAGTCTTCAGAGACTCTGAGATTATCGTCAAACAGGTACGTAACACTATACATCACCTATCAGGTCATTTAAAACACTATCAATCTTTAGTACAAGATCTGACTGAGCATTTCATAGCATTTAATATTTCTTCAATCTCGAGACTCCAAAACGCAAGTGCAGACCTTTTGGCTAATGTAGCCTCTAGGCTTATTCCCTCCGAAGACTTTAGTCCAGATAGATTCTCAATAGAATTAATCTTTAGACCGTACATCCCTCACAACATTACAAATTGGAGAGTATTCAATGACGATCCTGATATTATAAATTTCCTCACTTCTGAAAGATCCTACTCCAATCAGATAATTGACGAAGACCATCACAATCGACAAATACAACAACATAGCACTGATAATGCTATACCTAAATCGGTGGTTAAGTTAGAAGACTTATACGATTTGAAAAACCAGTTTAAAAGGTCTACCAATTCAAAGCTCTATAGTTCAACTCTAAAATACGAATTAGTAAACCTAGGAACCGATGATAAACCACAAACGTTAATCTAGGCATAGGCCTAGCCCCTGAAGAAAAACTAGGGTATATTCATCTTTTGAGACAATATAAAAATGTTTTTTCCTGGAATTACAATGAGCTAAAGACGTACGACACTTCTATCATTCAACATACTATTCCTATGATTGACAACGAAAAACCTGTCCAATAGAAACTGAGAAAGATCCACCCCAATTTAGAAAATCAGATAAAAACTGAGCTAAATAAGTTATTAAAAGCCAAAATAATTCTCCCCGTCAGACATTCCAAATGGGTCTCCAATATGGTACCCGTTAGAAACAAAAACAGAGATATTAGAATCTGTATCGATTTTCAGAATCTTAATAAAGCCTGTCAAAAAGACAATTTTCCTCTTCCACTATGGAACAGATATTACAGGCAGTAGCAGGCTCAGAATTGATGTCTTTCTTGGACGAATTTTCAGGATATAATCAAGTGCTGGTGCATCCCAATGATCAGTTGAAAACCACATTCAGAACAAAATGGGGCACATACGCATATCGGAAGATGCCATTTGGTTTGATTAATGCCAGCACTACATTTCATATAGCCATGGACATCGCATTTAAAGGTTTAGTCAATAAATCTGTATTGATTTATTTGGATGATATAACAATGTACTCCAAGAAGCGAAGCGACCATCTCAAAGATTTAAAAAAAAAATTTCAATGATGTCTAAGGTATGGGATTTCACTTAACCCAAAGAAATCTTTTTTCGCATTAAGTGAAGGAAAACTTCTAGGATTCATAGTGTCAAAATCTAGTATTCACATTGATCCTGACAGAATCAAAGAAATCTCTGAAATATCTCTACCTCATAATAAAAAAGCCATGCAATCTTTCCTTGGTCAAATCAATTTTGTAAAGAGGTTTGTCCCATATTTTTCATTAAACGTGTCTCCTTTGGAAACCATGATTAAAAGGAATTCAAATTTCAAATGGGGTAAAGATGAGCATGAAGCATTCAACCTGATCAAACAAGCTATTATTAATGCTCCATCTTTAGTAGCCCCGAATTTTTTGGAATCTTTTGTTCTATACACATTTGCCTCAGAGAAATCATATGCTGCAATTCTAACTCAAGCAAATCAAGAAAAAACAGAAGCTCCAATTGTGTTTTTTAGCTCAAATTTACAAGGTGTTGAACTCAATTATTCAGACGTAGAAAAACAGGCCTATGTTGTTTTCAAAGAAATCAAATATTTCAGACCTTTCTTACTCAAAACCCACACTAAGATCATAGTATTGTTTCCACTGGTAAGAAATCTTCTAATACAGAAGGATATGGGCGAGAAAAGAGCAAATTGGATCACTGCTTTACAGGAATACAACCTTGAGATTAAACCAGCAAACATTGTAAGAGGTCAAGGCTTCTGCAAAATGTTGGCTGGAGCATCGCAAATCTCTCAAATTTCATCTGAAGAGGTACAAATATATGAAGTAAGCCTAAACGATGCAGAATCATTGTATGCTGATATCATTTATTATCTTAAGAATGGGTATGCTCCACCACACCTAGATCACACTAAGAAAAGAGCTCTGAGATTGAAAGCTAAACAATATCAGCTCATAAATGATATTCTTTTTAGAAAGAATTATGATTCTATTCTTCTTAGATGTCTTGAAAAAACTGAAGCCGAACAATTTTTGCAGGAACTCCACGATGGACCAGCAGGCGGACACTATGCTGGAGATGCTACTACACATAAAATTTTACATGCAGGATATTACTGGCCTACGCTGTTCAAGTATTCACACAGTTACATGAGGAAATGTCAAGTCTGCCAAACTACTGCTGGAAGACAAAAGAAGCCATCCCTGCCACTACAACTGGTAAACATCGATCAACCATTCACCCAGTGGGGCTTGGACATAATAGGTGAGATCGTTCCTCACTCTTCTAAGCAGCATAGACACATCCTCAGGGCAATAGATTATTTTACTAAATGGGTAGAGGGAGTTCCTCTCAAGACAGCTAATTCTGAAAATATTATCAAATTCATAGATCAATTTATAATCACTAGGTTTGGATTGCCAACAGCTTTAATGTTTGATAATGCATCATACTTTTCTCGAAATGCAATGACTGGGTTTGCACTTAAAAGGGGGTTCAAACTAAAATATTCGGCCAATTACTATCCGTAAGGTAATGGGTTAGCTGAGTCAACAAATAAAAACATAATCAGGATTATTAAAAGAACGGTTGACCAGAACCAAAAGAATTGGCATAAAGCTTTGGTAAATTCTTTATGGGCAGATAGAATAACAAAAGAAGCTTCGATCGGCACTTCCCCCTTTAATTTAGTTTATGGGAAAGAAGTGGTTCTTCCAACTCACTTAGTCATTCCCTCTTTGTCTTTAATACAATACATTGATGAAGTACCTACTTCCTCCATACAACTAAGACAAATGGAAATAATCAAATTAGAAGAGCAACGAGAACAAGCTAAGAAAACCCATGCTCATCATCAACCGCTAATAAAATCCTCTTTTGATTCAAACATAATGACCAGAAATTTTTTTCAGATGGGAGATTTAGTTTTAAAATGGGATAAGGCTCATGAAGAAAAGGGCAAACATACAAAATTTCAAAAGCTGTGGCTTGGTGCTTTTCAAATTGTTGAAGTCATAGGTCCATCAACGTTTGTCTTACAGGATCTAGCAGGTAGAAGGGATTCTTTGCTTGTTAATGGTCAAATCCTTAAAATATATTTTCCATAGAAGATTATTCTTCTGTTTTGTAGAATAGTTTTGTTTTTCTTTTTGTTTTCATAATAAAACCAGTTTTTAATGGTTACTATCGGTATTTGCGAAGAGACACCAATGCTCTTTTAGATTTTGAGCTTTTCGCTTGTATAAATAGAATTTTTTTGAAAATCCGATCTTTATTATTGACAGATACAGTTAAAAACTTTAGCCTAGATATGATACTAGTTTCAACTTCAAAAAGTTTGATGAAAGCAACCTTTAGCGAAGGAATTGTTTTATATCAGCACAATGAAAGGTATCAATAACAAAATAAAGAGTCTCTGTAAAACTGTTGTTTTCAAACACTATTATTGTCGTCTAGAGCTTTCTTAAGGAAAACAATGATTTCCTCCCTGTTAAAGAAAATCGCAGCATTCAGAGGGACAATCCAAGAAACACTATATCTCAAAGAATAAGAGGTCTCATCACGAGTCGGCTTATCATGATCACAGATATTATAACTTTGCTGAGGTCCATCAAAACAGGGCAATGACTCAAGATTTTTGAAATAAAAAGACAAGGGGTCTCATCACGAGCCAGTTTGTGTTATATACCTAGGGGGGATAATATGGGGTACCAAGGGAGGTACTCAAGGTAATAATGTAATAATGGGATGGGCCATAGTAATAAATAAGGTGGTTAACCCATGTCATGTAAGGGACCACAAGTAGTTAGTAATAATGTAATGGGCCCATGGTATTAGTTGATGGTATGAGGGAACCATGGTAATGACCCATGGTATTGTATGTATGAGGCCTATATAGAGGCTAGAGACTCCACATGGAGGGATGAAGAGAAGTATTCTTGTATGAACAGGCATATGGCTTGTGGAGTGTTCTCCTTCCTTAAGGAGTGAATGTATGGTGTTGCCCTACCTTAAGGGTTTTGAGATTAATAAAGAAGAATTTATCTATATTTGATCTTGTTATTCTTGGGTTATTTCTATTATCATAATATCTTTGGATCAGATCTACAACAATTGGTATCAGAGCACTTTCTTGGGCAAACCGTGGAGATTTTTTTTTTATTTTTTTTGCAGGGATTTTTGGGTGGCGAAATTGCAGATCAGATATGTATGTTTTGGTGTCCGCTCTGCAGAATATAATTATAGATCTGTATTCCTTGTGAAAAAATACCCAAATTCAAAAAAAAAAACCAGTTGAATCGGAGTCCGGATGAAGGAGATATCACTGATCTAAAAATTAGTGGGGTTGTAGACAATTTTCAGGGCAGCGATTTTGTGGCGCAGATCTAGACGTCCTGGTACAAGGTCTGAAAAATCTAATTGCAGATCTGTATTCTTTGTGAAAAAACATCCGATTTCAAAAAAAAAAATCTGTCGAATCGGAGTCCGGATGAGGGAGATATCGCTGATTTAAAGTCAGCTCTTTTTGCAGACATTTTGGGTGACGACAGGAGAGTAGCAGAGAAGATCTAGAATTCTAGTGCCTGGATCAGGATTTTTATCACATGGGCAGATGCAGAATGATTGTTCCATTTCTAAAAATAGGTTATAATAGGGATTCTGAGCAATATTGACAGATCTGTGACCATTTCAATTTTTTGCCAATATTTTTATGATGGCGGGCCTAGATCGCTTTGAACAGGAAGAATCTTTTTTGGGTCGTCTCACTAAGCTCCGACAGACTGGTACAGTGGAGGAATATATTACCACTTTTAAATCCTTAGCCTTCCGCACTAGGGGTCTCACAGATACATTCTTCAAGGACTGTTTTATATTCGGTCTTAAAGAAGCCATCAAAGATCAAGTTCTACTTCACCACCCTTCCACGTGGATGGTGGCTTGCCAGTTAGCTCGTCAGGTCAGATTGCCTAGCAAAGATTTTATTTTTACAGAAAAGAAGGAAACTATGGAACCTAAAGGGTTACTTCCTACTGGTATATCCTTATTGCAGATTCATGGATTGATTCAGAAAGAGAAGATCATTGTTTCTATCAATCCTAGTTGTAAACATAATTTTATTAGTGTTAATTTGGCAAAAAAATTGCAAGTCCCAGCAAAACAAATTGAACATACACAGGTTGATGATAAGGATGTTCAAATCTATAAGGATTTGAAGCTTTCTATGGATAAGTATGCGTTTCATGGTGATTTTTATGCTTCAGATACGAATAACATGGATGTTGTTTTGGGATATCCTTGGATGGAATCCGTGGGTACTATCAATATTAATGTGCAGAAGAAATTCCTGAAGCTATGGTATAAAAAGAAGAAAATTACATTACATGATATTTCCATTAATAAACAGGTAGAGTCTAAGGGGGCCGAAGCAGAAGATGTTCCAGGGAATGACACTTACACATCTGATGATGAGCCAATGATGATCGACAATCAAACACAAACAGAGGCGGATGCAGAAAAGGTAACAGGTGCTGACACGTCTGATGAGGGTTCAATGGTTGAAGTCATATTGGAAAAGAAGACACCACAATAGGCACCACAGCAGGGTGAAGTAAAGAAAAATCCATCGTGGGTTAAAACTTCAACATATCATCACCCACATCACCCCGCAAGACAACCATCAAGATGGAAAACAAGTAGTCACATGAAGGATAGAGAGGAGAGAAGATGGCAACCCATTAGCCACATGGAAAACAACCCCCGCACGACAGATCGAGAGGAGTGAAGATCCACCTACTACACATCCACAGAAAAGAGCTACCACAGTCAACTTCCATCTCAACCGAGCGAGGCACCAGCGAGATCGAGGGTTCACCTTTCTCTTGGATGGCTAGATGCACGTGCATGGTACCAGTGGACTATTCTTTTGAGTAAATTTTATTGTTTATGTTCTTCACATGTTTCGGGGACGAAACATGCTTAGGGGGGTGGAATGTTATATACCTAGGGGGGATAATATGGAGTACCAAGGGAGGTACCCAAGGTAATAATGTAATACTGGGATGGGCCATAGTAATAAATAAGGTGGTTAACCCATGTCATGTAAGGGACCACAAGTAGTTAATAATAATGTAATGGGCCCATGGTATTAGTTGATGGTATGAGGGAACCATGGTAATGACCCATGGTATTGTATGTATGAGGCCTATATAGAGGCTAGAGACTCCACATGGAGGGATGAAGAGAAGTATTCTTGTATGAACAGGCATATGGCTTGTGGAGTGTTCTCCTTCCTTAAGGAGTGAATGTATGGTGTTGCCCTACCTTAAGGGTTTTGAGATTGATAAAGAAGCATTTATCTATATTTGATCTTGTTATTCTTGGGTTATTTCTATTATCATAATATCTTTGGATCACATCTACAACAATTGGTATCAGAGCACTTTCTTGGGCAAATCGTGGAGAATTTTTTTTTTTTTTTTTTTTGCAGGGATTTTTGGGTGGCGAAATTTCAGATCATATCTGTATGTTTTGGTGCTAGATCTGCAGAATATAATTATAGATCTGTATTCCTTGTGAAAAAATACCCAAATTCAAAAAAAAAATCAGTTGAATCGGAGTCCGGATGAAGGAGATATCACTGATCTAAAAATCAGTGGGGTTGTAGACAATTTTCAGGGCAGCGATTTTGCGGCGCAGATCTAGACGTCCTGGTACAAGGTCTGCAAAATCTAATTGTAGATTTGTATTCTTTGGGAGAAAGCACCCGATTTCAAAAAAAAAAAATCGGTCGAATCGGAGTCCGGATGAGGGAGATATTGCTGATTTAAAATCAGCTCTTTTTGCAGACATGTTGGGTGACGGCAGGAGAGTAGCAGAGCGGATCTGGAATTCTAGTGCCTGGATCAGGATTTTTATCACATGGGCAGATGCAGAATGATTGTTCCATTTCTAAAAATAGGTTATATTAGGGATTCTGAGCAATATTAACAGATCTGTGACCATTTCAATTTTTCGCCAATATTTTTATGATGGCGAGCCTAGATCGCTTTGAACAGGAAGAATCTTTTCTGGGTCGTCTCACTAATCTCTGACAGACTGGTACAGTGGAGGAATATATTACCGCTTTTAAATCCTTAGCCTTCTGCACTAGGGGTCTCACAGATACATTCTTCAAGGATTGTTTTATCTTTGGTCTTAAAGAAGCCATCAAAGCTCAAGTTCTACTTCACCACCCTTCCACGTGGATGGAGGCTTGCCAGTTAGCTCGTCAGGTCAGATTGCCTAGCAAAGATTTTATTTTTACAGAAAAGAAGGAAACTATGGGACCTAAAGGGTTACTTCCTACTGGTATATCCTTATTGCAGATTCATGGATTGATTCAGAAAGAGAAGATCATTGTTTCTATCAATCCTAGTTGTAAACATAATTTTATTAGTGTTAATTTGGCAAAAAAATTGCAAGTCCCAGCAAAACAAATTGAACATATACAGGTTGATGATAAGGATGTTCAAATCTATAAGGATTTGAAGCTTTCTATGGATAAGTATGTGTTTCATGGTGATTTTTATGCTTCAGATACGAATAACATGGATGTTGTTTTGGGATATCCTTGGATGGAATCCGTGGGTACTATCAATATTAATGTGCAGAAGAAATTCCTGAAGCTATGGTATAAAAAGAAGAAAATTAAATTACATGATATTTCCATTAATAAATAGGTAGATTCCAAGGGGGCCGAAGCAGAAGATGTTCCAGGGAATGACACTTACACATCTGATGATGAGCCAGTGATGATCGACAATCAAACACAAATAGAGGCGGAAGCAGAAAAGGTAACAGGTGTTGACACGTCTGATGAGGGTTCAGTGGTTGAAGTCATATTGGAAAAGAAGACACCACAATAGGCACCACAGCAGGGTGAAGTAAAGAAAAAGCCATCGTGGGTTAAAACTTCAACATATCATCACCCACATCACCCCGCAAGACAAGCATCAAGATGGAAAACAAGTAGTCACATGAAGGATAGCGAGGCGAGAAGATGGCAACCAATTAGCCACATGGACAACAACCCCTGCACGACAGATCGAGAGGAGCGAAGATCCACCTACTACACATCCACAGAAAAGAGCTACCACAGTCAACTTCCATCTCAAGCGAGCGAGGCACCAGCGAGATCGAGGGTTCACCTTTCTCTTGGATGGCTAGATGCACGTGCATGGTACCAGTGGACTATTCTTTTGAGTAGATCTTATTATTTATGTTCTTCACATGTTTCGGGGACGAAACATGCTTAGGGGGGTGGAATGTTATATACCTAGGGGGGATAATATCGAGTACCAAGGGAGGTACCCAAGGTAATAATCTAATAATGGGATGGGCCATAGTAATAAATAAGGTGGTTAATCCATGTCATGTAAGGGACCACAAGTAGTTAATAATAATGTAATGGGCCCATGGTATTAGTTGATGGTATGAGGGAACCATGGTAATGACCCATGGTATTGTATGTATGAGGCCTATATAGAGGCTAAAGACTCTACATGGAGGGATGAAGAGAAGTATTCTTGTATGAACAGGCATATGGCTTGTGGAGTGTTCTCCTTCCTTAAGGAGTGAATGCATGGTGTTGCCCTACCTTAAGGGTTTTGAGATTAATAAAGAAGCATTTATCTATATTTGATCTTGTTATTCTTGGGTTATTTCTATTATCATAATATCTTTGGATCAGATCTACAACAACTTGTTCAGCAAAAGTGTAAATTAAGTGAATGACTGTGTGATAATTTGGCAACCTAACCAAGACATTGTTCTTTAAGAATAAAAAAGGAAAAAAGTGTCAATATGGATTTCTCTTTGAAGTTTGTAGATGAACTTAAACAGGATAAAGGATCATTACTGGGTAACAAGTAACCATGTTGAGGCTATGGACGCCTGCTGGCAGCAGAGGCTCTACCTACGGAAAACGAGCATATTTTAAGGCTAGCACACAAAGAAGACTTTATTTTATCTTTACAAGACCAAGTAATGGCTGATGTAGATACAAGGACAAGCCTGAGGAAGCAATCAATTAGAATAGAAAGAAGTTGAAACAAAATATCATTGATAGAATAAGGCATAATGTACTTTATCTGTCCATAACAAAGTTTAGATTTATGAAAATTTTTCTGTTTTAGAAGTTTAAAAAATTCAATAGAAAAGCATAGATAACTGGTTCTTCCAAGTGAATCTCCATTGTTGTGACCACCAACATCCCCCCCCCTTCTTTAGTATTAGCGATAACACTAAAGAAGTGGGGACCCTTAGTAAAAAATCCAAAAATATTTTATAATTTTTTTTTGTATTATACTTCTCAAAAAATACATCGCACAGAGACGAGTGAAACATTTCTTTATGAGCAATAAAAAACTGTGAAGAAGCGATGCGAAATTCATCGCATCGCATAGATTAAGAAGCGCCCATAAATGAAAGAAATCTTCGATGGCCGATATGCGACATCGCATATCGCAACATCGCATAAACAACACAAAATAACTTAACAAATTGCAATGATATGCGATCTGCGATCTTCCGATAAATGCGATCTTGCGATAAATGTGATCTTGCGATGATGCAATCTGCGAGTCGCGGAAATCACCCATTGCAAATTTTCCTCGGCTCAACATTCAAGAAAAGCTGTCCCTAAACCAAAAATTGGGCGCGCGCCTTAAAGAAAATTAATGAATATACGCCAAGATATTCATGAAGGACAGTTTTGTGTTTTTCAAAGAGTCAGTTCACTATGAGGTGTCAAGATTTTATACATTCGTAGAGCTTAAAGCTTTCATGTCAAAATTCATTATCATTACTCTTTTCCTTTGCGTAAACTGCAGGAATAAAAACAGGAAACAACATGAAGCAATGTGTAGGAAACATCTAAGGAAAAAGGGAAAGCGTCAATGCTCAGAGAACAGAGAAGGGATGCCCTCATAAACGGATACCGCATGCAACAAAAACGCAGATTTCAGAGTATTACTGAACAGATGCTGATATCAATAGGCGATTCGACACTCAAGGTCAAAAGCTCACAAAAGCAGCATGTTTACAAAATTCTGAAGCTTATGCCCGGTACAGGAAAAAGCTCTAAAGGCAGAAAACTCACCAGAAAGGCTCGGATCAAAGAACGGAGGCGGTTTTTGATGTGCGATTAGCACCTAGAGCTAATCACGAATCACTAAGAAAATTGTTCAGAAAGCAAAGTCCCTAGCTTGCTTAGTCATCCATGAGTCCAGAAACCGAGATAGCGAAAGCAGAGGCAGTTTAAGAGGAATTTGGGTTATTACCAAGTATATACGCAGTAAATTCACCCAGCCAGAAGATGATTCCCAAAAATATCTTCTAGTTTACTAAAAAGTGGTGCCAACGCTTGCCATTTCTATTTTCGTAGCTCAAGCAAAAGCAGAAGACATCCAGCCGACTCTTTCTAGGCAAATATTGCATGCTCGCAGCACTAAGGAGCAAATACAGAAATAGTTAGGAATTGGATTCAATTTTTGGAAATAAGTTTGCTTAGATAAAGGGTGGTCATTTAAACCGTATCCTTAATTTATGTAATTAAGTTACGTAGTTAGTAGTATTTAAACCCTTCTCAGGCATTTAGAGAAGGGTCCAGAAATTTGTCAAAAACTTGTCCTCAGAACATGCACTTTTGCACCCTCAGAGGAGGTTTTGATGAATGAATGGATCAAGGTTTATTAATGTTTGCATTTGATATCTGCTACTGATGTTGCACTTCTGTACTCTTGGTAGATATTATAACAAGTAGAGATAAATCATTGTTGCTTGAAGCTTATGAGTAGGACCAGTCATAAATGGTACTTTTATCTCTTGATCATTTATGCTTATATTCTTAAAGTGATATACAGTTTTTAGTTGTTTATATGTTATTGCATGAATGTTTGAGTTACCATTTGGCACTTTTGTATGGTGGAGTCATTTATTTATGTTTGATATATGAATAACTTATTATGCGATATGCTGTTCACAATGGTTTTGCCTAACTTCTTATGCAAAGTGGTTCATCTTAATTGATTTCCATTCTTATGATAGCTGAATGATCTTTATTACCAGTTATTATTTGAAATCTCTTTATATCGCATAATAGAAGAAATACATCCCGGGTTAGCATAGATTAGATGTGCTGTTTTCATTAGATTACAATAGCATAGAATTAGATTAAAGTAGCTTATATTAGAACCCTTATATCAACATCATCCAACACTGCACACACACACCCTTATATTGGGAAACTGGTCCCGTTATCCCCAGTCGGACCCGCTATACCAAATGGATAAGGATTTGCCGACCAAGGTCTCGACCGGGTGGGTATCCCCCTTGTTGTCGACCCAATTTTCGGGGCTTCAACACAATAATAACACAAAGCCACAAAAATAACAATGGAGGGATTCTATGGGGCATAATAATAACAATATGGGGATAATAGGGGCACAACAATATTAATAAGGGGTACAACTACAATAGTAATGGGATAATCACTAGTATTATAGGGACCCAACATGCCCCTTTCCTTCAAAAAAGTGTTGTCCTCAATGCTTGAGAAGTTCTGGATTCTTCTGTATAAAATTCTCATCCTCCCATGTGGAGTCTTTAGCAGATAAGTTCTTCCACTTGATAAGATACTCCGAAATTGATCGATTTCGTAGCTGTCGAGTTCTTGTTTCTGTGACTGCTTCCGGTTCCAATATAATTTTTCCTTCATCATCAAGTTCTGACAATATTGTTTGAACTAGGAGCTTGTCACCTATAACCTTCTTTAAACATGAAACATGGAAAACTGGGTGCAATCGAGAAGCTGCAGGAAGCTCCAATTCGTATGCCATAGTACCAATCTTTTGCAACACCTTGTATGGACCATAATACTTTGATGATAATTCATTATCCTTCTTAGCTTGCTTGAGGGAAATTTGCTTATATGGTTGTAGCCATACGAATACCCAATCACCTACATCAAAAATTCTTTCGCTACGATGTTGATCTACCTATTGTTTCATTCTATTCTGTGGAAACACGAGGTTATCCCTTAAGAGTTGGAGGACTTGTTGTTCATGTTCAATGTGATGTTCCACTACTTGAACCTTAGAATTTTCTCTTAAATATGATGTGATGGATGGTGGCTGATACCCATAAAGTGCCATAAATGGGGTCATTTTTGTTGTTGTATGGAAGGAAGTGTTATACCACCATTCAGCGAGAGGCAACCATTTGACCCATTGCGTCTGTTTCTCAGATACAAAGCAACGAAGATATCCTTCCAAACATTTGTTTACTATCTCAGTTTTCCCATCAGATTGAGGATGATAAGATGAGCTATGAGCTAAGTGAGTACCAAGACAAGAAAATAATTCTGTCGAAAAATTTCCACTGAAAATGGGATCTCTGTCACTTACAATAATCTTTGGGTTTACATGTAGCTTTTGAATTGTTTCCATAAACGCAGTAGAAACTGTACTGGATTTAAATGGATGTGATAATGCAGAAAAGTGTGCATACTTGGTAAGTCTACCAACTACCACCATGATGACACTCTTTCCCTCAAACTTGGGTAAACCTGTGATAAAATCCATTGAAACCTCATCCCCACATTGGCTTGGAATGGATAAAGATTGTAATAGACCGAGTGTCTTAATTGTTTCAACTTTATTTTGTTGTCAAACCAAACATTCTGCCACAAAAATTTGAATATTTGATTTAAGTCCATCCAAAAAAACTTCCTTCTTAACCCTGTGGTAAGTTTTTAAAAATCCTGAGTGCCCTCCTAAGGGAGAAGTGTGCAATTCCGTAAGAATATTTTGTTTTAGCCGGGAATTCTTACAGAGGTATAAGTAATCTTCGTACCATAATGAATCATTTTTCCAGCTAAATGTATTTGAAATACTGGAATCTTGTTGTAACACTTCTTCGTCATTCTTCCATTCCTCCCTTGCTTCATTTATCCAATCTGGTTGGATAATAGAAATGGCGCACAACAATGCTTCCACATCCTCATCCTTTCTTGAGAGTGCATCTACTACCACATTTTGCTTCCCTTTTTTGTAGATGATTTCAAAGTCATAACCCAACATATTTGTGACCCACTTTTGTTTCTCTTCAAAGGATAATCTTTGCTCTAAAAAGTATTTAAGGCTATCATGATCCTTTTTTACCTTGAAGTGTCTTCCCATTAGGTAGGGTCACCATTTCTTAAGTGCATGGAGTATTTCCAACATTTCCTTCTCATAAATAGCTTTGTGTAAAACCTTTCCCTTGATTGGACGACTTTCAAAAGAAATGGGTCTTTCATCCTGCATTAAAACAGCACCAATTCCATTTCTTGAAGCATCACATTCCACAATAAAGGTTTTGTGAAGTCCGGTGTAGCTAAGATCGGTGCTTGGCACATTGCCTCTTTAAGATGTTCGAATGCCTTTGTTGCTTCTGGAGTCCATAAAAATGCATCTTTCTTCATTAATGTTGATAGAGGTGCTGCTATTCTCCCATAATTCTTAACAAACTTGCGATAATACCCTGTCAACCCGAGAAATCTTCGCAGATGCTTTATGGATGTGGGAATGGCTTTAATTTTGCTAGGGTCTACCTTAACTCCTTCATGAGATACAATATGACCCAAATATTCCACCTCTTGTACTCCAAAGAAACATTTGGATCTTTTTGCATATAATTGTTTCTCCTCCAATAGTTATAGCACCATGTCAACATGTTCAACATGATCCTTCCAAGACTTGATGTAGATTAGTATATCATCAAAAAATACTAAGACAAATTTTCTAAGGAATGGTTTGAAAATTGAATTCATCAAACCTTGAAATGCTAAAGATGAATTGGTAAGGCCAAAAGGTATGGCCAAAAACTCATAATGACCCTGATGAGTTCTAAATACTGTTTTCGGAATGTCTTCAGTCTTCATTCTGATTTGATGATATCTTGAACGAAGATCCAACTTGGTGAAGTAAATTGATCCATGGAATTCATCCAGTAATTCATCAATGACAGGAATGGGAAACTTATCTTTAATAGTGAGCTTGTTGAGCTCCGTGTAATCTGGACACATGCACCATGATCCATCCTTATTGTGCACCAATACTATCAGAGTAGAGAAAGAACTTTGACTCGGTTGAATTATACCAGCCTCTAGCATTTCTGCAACCATACGTTCAATTTCACTTTTTTGGGCATAGGGATATGCATACGGCCTGATGTTTGGATGAACACTTCCTAGAATCAGATGAATAGCATGATCATGATCACGAATAGGTGGGAGACCTTTGGGAGTCTCAAATACCTTTGAATGATTGTCTAAGAATTTTTGGAGTTCTGGAGAAATAGATGATTCCAATGTGGAAACATCTACCGAACATAATTGTATAATTACACCTCTTTGTTCCTTTTTTAGAAGCTTTGTCATACAGTTAGAGCTGATTATCTTTCCCAGTTTCCCTACAATACCCCTTAATTAAAAGCTATTGTACCTAAGGATTGTAGCCATTGGAATCCTAGTACAACATCAACACCTCCTATTGGGATGGAAAGCATTGGGCTACTCAATACATATTCTCCCATGGATAGCTTAATATTATGGCACTTTCCAAAGAAATTTATTATTCCTCCATTTGCAACCATCACTTGACACTCTGGTGCTGGATATAAGAATCAATTCAATTCTTTTGCTACCTGACAATGAATAAAATTGTGGGTACTTCCTGAATCAATTGACACTATTACTTTTTCCTTCTTGATTTGTCCTTCTATCTTGATGGTTTGAGGAGTGTTAATTCCCGCCAATGCATTACAAGATATGGTTGGATTCATTTCTTCTTTATCTAGGCTTTGTTCCTGGAGTATATCCTCTTCTTTTGACCTTTCTTGCTCCTTTTCTTCTTCCTCTTCACAATCTATCTAGAATAATTTCTTCTCAGCACACTTATGACCTTTACTGTATTTGCTATCACAACTGTAACAAAGCCCTTTTGCACTTTTTTCTTCCAATTTTTGTGGTGTCAACCTTATATGTTGTGGAAGACTAGGGGTAACAAGACTTCCATCGTTATAGTTGTGAGTGGTGTGCTTCTTGGTTGCCATAATTTTACTTTCCATTTTTCTTGCTAACCTGAATGCCTTCTCTAATGAATCAGGTTCCCAAAGGCGAACATCATGTTGGATATTATCCTTTAAAGTCCCTATGAACACATCAATCCTATGCACCTCTGGAATATTTTTTACCCTTATGTTCAATTTTTGGAACTCCTCAATGTGCTCCATTATTGAACCCTTTTGTTTGAGACTTATCAATTAGCTAAAAAAAGTGTTGCTTTTTGTATCCTCATAATGTGCTGTCAATTCTTCCATAACAATTGCCCAAGTGATAATTTGTTTACAAGAGCAAAGCCATTGATACCATACAAACTGATTTGGTTCCAAATATAAAGTTGCAATACGTACCTTTTGTGTGTTTTGCACATTATGGAGATAAAAAAGTTGCTCCATCTGTAATATCCATGTTGTGGGATCCTTTCCATCAAACTTCCTCATATCGATTTTTGGAATAGGGTGGATCTTATATCCAACATTAGGGTCTATGGATTCATGATTAACATTTCTTTTGTTCTCATCATGAGTTTCCTTTACTACCCTTTCACCATTAGTGACCATTTGTTGTACCAACTTATTCATATTTATCTTCAATTCTTCCATGTTTGTCTTCAAATCTGTCTTCCAATCATCCATATTAGCTTCCATGCCATTCATCTTAGCTTCCATGCCCTTTATCTTATATTCCATTCCATTTATCTTAGCTTCTGTTAGCTTTTGTGAGAGTGACATTTTTTGCACTTCGTCTTGTAATTTTGATATATCATGTAGCATTTCTTCCTCTTCTTCATGAGTCATGCTACTGATTTTAGGTTTCTTACTAGGTGTTTGCATTTTCTTTCCTCTGGGCATCATTTATCGATAAAAATGCTCTACTATACCCTTTGAATTCCTTCAAAATAAATTTTCAAACCAAGCTTAAGCAAAAATTTAAAAAATATACACACCTTTTTTCACTTTGTAGGAGCTCAATATTTCCTCTAATGTATCTTTGTAATTTCTAATCATATAGTTCCGAAATTGTGACCTGTAGTAGCCCTCTGTGTCCTCCTCCCAATGCCACCAGTCTGATCCCAATTGGATTCTCCAAGGTAGAGTTATGTCAAATCTCCCACAGTGACCTAATTATAGAATAGTTCAGTGGAGCGAACTTGTACGACGTGCCACATGTCCCTGTTTCGACCTTTGGCTCTGAAAAAGATATAAAAGAAACTAATGTCTGTCCTCTTTCTGTAGCTTCTTACAAAATTTCAATCTGATGCTTAGAGAGAAAGTTATGACGATTTTCCCCAGGTCACTTGTTTGGAATGTAATTCAGGAGTCTGCAAAAGGATCAACTTCCTCAGATCATATCTCTGCAAATATAGTGCAAAAATATCTAAAGTTTGGATCCGAGATTCAGCGTGACATCTTCTCAAATGGGTTTTTTTTTTCTTCTGAAATTTCGTAGAAAAGAAGTTCTAGTGAAAATTCCATGATGACTTGTTTGGAGCAGCAAAACCCTAGAATCCAAAGCTCTGATACCAAATGTTATGAAACCAGCTCAAGAAATAGATAGAAAAGATAGATCAACGCCTTAGAATTTAGCCTCTTTGAAGGGGAGACCTCCTTTACATTACATAAATGAACAATTCTTGGATGATTCAAATGACAAAACCTCCTTTCTATATATAGGAGTATAAAGAGTCACAATATAACCCAACCGACCTAACAATAATAATATAAATCCACAAAAATAACAATAGAGGGATTCTATGGGGCACAATAATAACAATATGGGGATAATAGGGGCACAAAAGTATTAATAAGGGGTACAAATACAATAGTAATGGGGTAATCACTAGTATTATAGGGACCCAACAGTAGTACTACTCCTTGATGGCATTTAGGAATGAATTCCAAGTGGGCGTTACTGAAAACAGTGATGTCATACTTTCATCCTTATGCTTGTAATAGGTTTCCCACCAGTCCTTGATGTGGGGGGCAACTTTGAGAAGAGCGAACGTAGTCTTTTCCCAGCCGGAAAAATCATGGACAGAAAAATATGCTTCTAGCAAATTTAACCACTTATCTACAATGTATGCATCTATCTAACCCTAAAATATGGGAATGTCAAAGTTAACTTGTACCTTAAAGGGTGTGGTGCTTCTAGAGTAGCTATTGGAAGTAGATGTGTCGCCCATGGGTAGGCGCTGAAGGATCTGGGAAAAGTTCTCAATAATTACATTTATTTGTCGCTTGATGGTCTCTTCGAGCAAGATTTTGATAGGATCTCCTGCCCCCTCATCTTTCTTTTCATCTGCCATGGGAGGTGATCGGGATTTGTGAGGCTGGTCTTGTAGATGTTCGACTAGTTCAAGCCGTAACTCCTTATACCCCAACCTCATTGGGGACGTGGAAAGAAGACCAAAGAAAGAGAAGACTGCTCTGATATCACTAATATGGATTTAAACAGGAACGCAAAAAATTATAGATATGACCATAAATACAGAGATGAAATAGAAATAATACTTCATTGCATTGATGTAAATTACTAAAATACTCTTACAAATAGAAATGGAAATAAACTAGCTCGAGCAATGGTAGCTTAGCTCTAAGAAGAGATGTGGTGGCTACATGCCTTTGAACTATCTTATAATGAGGCTTGAAGGCCTATTTATTGTTGAGAAACAATGGAAAACCCTAAACATCCAAAAACCTAACCCTAGGAGATGAAGTGCCAAACTATGTGTCTCGTTTTGGGTAAATTGGTACATCAACTTCCCGGGGTCATAACTTTGGCATACAATCTCCATTTGACACACACAATACCTCGTTAGAAAGATCTATTTGAGGATTGCAACTTTGGGATCAAAAACATTGATTCATGAACCCATGTTATTCCCACGATTTTGAAAAAAAATTCATTTGGGGCTTCTGAATGGCTCCAAAAGTTTTGGACCTAAAAAACTACCAAAAGTAGCAAATTGTGCTACAAATAAGGAAATTGAAAAACTGAAAGAAACAATGATGGAAGTCAAAGTGGAATAGGTGGGTGGCCACCAATATCCACCTGGATCAAGAGGAGAAGTTGGAAAGAAATGTTTTTGTCAAGGCTCAACCAAAAAAGGTTTGGATGAAGAAGAAGGATAATCTTCTGAATGGGAGTAGATCCTTTGTTTCTATTCATGAAAATAATATAATGGTCTGAAGGGAGGCTGAACAAGTCAGATGTAGGTTTAGCAAATTGTCTATAGAGAGATAAATCTAAAAATTTAATGTATGATTGTGTCCCTTGCTAATTACAGTAATGTATTTGTTTATCTCAAATGTATCAAGATTGAAATAGAAAGGATACAACAACTAGGATGACTTTAGGGTGAGTATAGAACAAAAATTTATGTTGTGAGAAAAGGGAAAGTTGCAAATGAAATATGGAACGAAAAAAGGTCAACTCATGGTTAAGTTAGGTAGCTAGGATCAGTCCCCACACAGATGTAAAGAAGCAGTGACAAGAGATCAGAGAGCATTGTCTCATGGGAGCTACTTTACTTAGCAGTAGCAGGCAACAATTTTCATCTCCAGGAAAAAATATTACTTAGAGAATGAAAGGTTTTCATCTTGGGTGAATTACCCATATTTCATTTAAGTTGTGAGTTTGATTTTTCCTAGAAGCCTTGTCTTCATGAAATACAATGGCTACAAGGTTTGAATGTCCCTTATCTTTAAATTGGTATCGTTATGTCAATTGGTAGTCTGGGTTCATAAGGATCAACCTTTTGTGCAAATGGGAATTTCCTTTTGTGAAGGAATTGTTAGAGCTTGCCTGGTACAACATCTGATTTGTATCAATTTCTTGGTACAATTGGTATTATTTAAGGATCAACCCATATGGAAGAGGTATGGTCTTAGGGGGAGAAGTGATTGAAATAATTAGGAGTAGTGAGCATGGAGGGTGAAGTAGTATCAATAGTTAAGAGCGAGCTCAATTCATCCCTAATGGTTTGTATTTTCAATAGTAGCAATACCATGAGAAAATTTAATTAGTATCAGTTTCCTTTAAGTGGTACAAAATATGCATTGATAGAGATACAATTCAGCCAACAACCTAAGGCATTCAAAATTGGAGAAAGTCAAAGAAGAGGTAGTATATGTTCACGGGGAGCATATCACATATGTCTAGTTCATAGAATGACAACAACTACAAGTGGGTTGAGTTTGGGTGACAAACTTCTAATCCCTCATTAGAGATATATAGCATCCCTTAAGAAGAGAAGTTTGCATAAGCATCTCGCACATCAACAACGAGACCCTCCGTCATTGATTATAATAGGGAGAATAAGTAGCTTATATCCCTTTGTGATTGATATCAAAGCAGGAGATAACTATTGGAAAAGTTGTGATGGCCCATGGAGAGGAGAGAGAGCCATTGGTAGCTCATGCAATAAAAGTGTGGAAGAAACATGAGGATTGGCCATTAATGAGTAGAAATGATGAGGCATCGCCATAAATTCTAAAGGGGGATATTTTTTGATGACATCGCATGGATGGCTAGTGGAAGAAAGTGTGTTGGAATTGATGTCAACAGTCATGCTGGGACACGTGTTGGGAAGTTGGCATTATTTGATACTTTAATAAGAGTATTGGCATTGATATGAATGAGACTAGCATTGCTGTTTGTGGAAACAGATGTTGTCATTTATGTAGTTGATGTGCCAAGCTCATGGGGATTCCCATGGTTGCTACAGTCCCTTGTAGAGGATCATCATAGTAGCAGGCTTATTGGAGAAGCCATAAAATGATGATTATAATGGTTTAGATTCACAGGCTTTCAAGAAATTTCTACATCAACAGATTTTTGCAGATGCTCTTAGATATGTCACAGTTAGATAATTCTCATAAAGATATTTTTAACGACATGTGGAAGTCTCCGAATAGCCTCCTAGTTTGAGAGATAGATACAGTTAAAATTATGGTGCCCCAAAGTTAGATGGTAGAGTTAAATATCAACTTGCATCAAAGTGGTGGCCAAGTTTAGAAATCAGACAAAGTTGGAAAATCCTTTTAGCCGAGCCACTAGAGGAGAGTCAGTTGGATGTGTTATGGACAAGTTGGATGTGTTATGGACAACCAAGCAGTGAAAATCACCCTCATTAGATGATAGGTAGAGCCCACTTGAAAGCCTAGCCCAATAGAGTTACCCTAGTGGTATAGATTTAGTGCAAAACTTAAAGAACTGGGTTGCAATTCAGTCAGTTGACGAGGAGCTACCCAAGTGTTATAATTATGGTGCATAAGGAGAAACCGCGACTAAAATGTCCCTGGATAGAGAGGTAGAGTAAAAACCAATGAGAATTAAGTGGGATGATGGTGGTAGTAGGGTTGGAAATTATAGGCAATTATAAAGGCATCGTGAGGGAACCATAGTGATAGCAGAGCTCGCAAAGGTTGTCTTAGAGGAAATTTAATCATAGCACAAGTTTAGGCACCAGGCCATGCAACAACATTCCAACATCTCAAAATATGGAAGTCTGGTTAGGGCTCGAAGTTTTGGAAGGTGGATTATCATACTTTTGATCATGTAGATCAAAGATGGAGAACAAATTTGATACAACTCCACATAATACCACAAACCACAATGGATTTTTTTCAGGGTTGGTTTCTTGATCCAGGTGGTTTTTGATTAACAAAATAAATTTCTTGCAAAACCAAGTTCTTGGGAATTGTTTCCTTCTCCTTTGGAAGGACAAGTGGAAAGATTTGATTGGATCGGAAGAGATGATGGTGGTAGATGACTTCAGTATGATTTAATTGTATTAAGGACATGTGGAAGGCATATTCAACATTTTTGGGTGGCCTAATGGGCCAAATCTGGGTGACACATGTCACCACTCAGGAGGTACCATGTGGGGTTGATGACATAAACATGACTTCATCCTAGAAAGACTGCCCTGGAAGGTTTGACCAGTGTGTAGAGAGGAACAAGAGGGTTGAATAAGCATTGGGAATATATGGTTGTGTCAGAGCATGAGGCAGTGAAAAATGTGTTAGGCAGACCCCACTAGGACAGCTAATCCTAGCGGTGCCTTTGATTGTCCAGTGAAAGTGCGAGTAGACCCTGCCTAATAAAAAATCTCGTTGGAATGTTCTAAAATATAATATAAGTTAAAATGAAAGAAACCATGAACAAAAATAAGAAAAATAACGCTCATATAAGGAAAATGACAAAAAGATACCAAAAAAGCAGCAAAAGATGAAAAAAGAAAAACTCACCCAGAAAAGCAACAAAAACTCCACCGAAGGATCCTTGATATCGTTGGGAATGCCAAAGTTCCAAGATGTAATTTAAAATTATATTCATAGGTATATATTAAATAGATTTGGGGGGATTGCAGTTTATTATTGGCATGCCTAAAATCAAGGAAAAAGGGAAACTTTGTGGAAATTTCCAAAAATAGCGACTGTGATGCCTTCGGTAAACTAATGATGAATCCCTATTTTTTAGGGATTTCTTTTTTTCTTTTTCTTTTTTCAGGAAAATTTTCATGCACATTACCAAGGTACATTTTACAATTCAAGAGAACTGGTAAACTTCTTGTCTCAGTGCATTACAAAGTTTCTAAGCACAAGGAATGGATTGCTTATTTTCTAAGCTTAGTGTTGGGCTACCATCCATTACTACACAATTATCAAGATAAAAGCTGAGCTACTACGAAGGATTGCAAAGTTTCCATAATGAGGGTTGACATTCCTTCCAAATTGCGTAGTTTTTGGAGGGAAGCATGAGACTACTACAAGGTCAAGTCTGAAGGTTAGCTTGTGAATCAAAAGATCAGATAAGGATGAAAAAAACAAAACAAAAGAACATATGTAAATAATAAGGCTTCACCAAATCATGAATACTTGACGAAATTACAAGATAAGCTACTCTAAATATAAGGGAAGGCTCTAAAATCAAGACATAGGAAAAAAATTGAAAGGTGGTTGTACCAACTAAAACACTTGGCGACACAATAATAGAACTCCAACTATTTTTATGGGTCTTGTCTCATGAAAAATAGGACTATGTCATTATGAAACATTGTTCAGTTCATTGATTACCATAACCTCTTCACTTAGCTTGTGTTGAAGATATAGTCCCTACCATTCCCTTCATCGGTAGAACACTTCACCAAACCAATTCAAACTAATTTGTTCAGACTGAGGATGAGGAGTATATAGATGTACAAGTGAAAATAATTTTTAGATTCTTATTTTTCATCTCTCATGTTTCTCTATTGCCAACAAGCTTGGATAGTACCCCACAAGAATCACTTCAGGAAGACAAATATTTCTCTGCTATTAATTATCCTAGACAATACCCTGGCAGAGTTGCTTGCTTCACCTCTATAGGCATAAAACATTTCTCTTCTTTCACGTTTATTTTGTTTTTTTCATTTTTTTCATTTTGTGCTCATAGAACTATGCACTGAAAGTTATTGATTTCATGAGGTAGAACAGGGATCCTGACTTTTTGGGAGAAGAAAGGGTTGTCCCTTCAGAGAAGCATATTTATAAATACCTCTAACACACTTGTTCACATTTCCTCCCTTCCTTACTCTACTCGACTTAGATGACAAGGGTTAGCTAAAAATAAAAGACTGATTAGAGTGGGTGGTACTAGTTATAGGTTCAAGCATCATGGTTCCACTATGATTTTCTCCAAAGAGAACATGTTTTCCATAAACGTATCATGGACTAAATGAATTCAATATTCACACAGAGAGAGGGAATAAACAGATAACTAAGCGTTAATAGTAGCACAACTTCGTCATGAAATTGACCATGCTTGCTTCAGAAACCAAACAGGGTCTGATGCAGAAGATATTCTATGATTGGAGAGAAATAAAAAGACAAGAAAAGGAGTAAGGAATAAATTAAATCAAAGGAAAACATAGAAATGAAAATGAAACAAACTACTCCTACTCCTAAACTAACCAAGAGTAGGTCATACCTATGTAAAATGATATTTCTAGTGTCACCACTAACACATCGGCTGGCCTATGTAAGTGACAGAATGCATATCAAGAATGATATTAAAAAATAATAATAGATAAAAAAATATAACGAAATACATACCAAGACATTCATAGTTTAAAAATGGGTATGAAAGAAAAACACACGTGAAGCATCCTGCAGATGCATTATGTTGTTTAGACACATTGCGACATAAATACACGCAAGAACAAACCTTCAAACTTAGGAACTAGGCGAACAGAAAGAAATAAGAAAACTTGTGTTTTGGAATAGTGCTTGCCAGGTATGACTCCTCCGATGATTGAGGGATAGGATCATGCAATAAATATGCAACATGCAAAAATTGTGAAAGAGAATTATTTTCAATTTGTACATAGGAATGATAAGGAGCCTTGAAAGATACATTTCTATCTTGATCATAAATGGAAATTGCCTCAACACTACGATAACCTAACATAACCAACAGCTTGGGCTGAAGTTCCTTGATAGCTTTCGAAAGTTCCAAATCATCAAAAGATATATCATGAAAGACTATTGGCTTAGAAAAATAGATAGCAAAAAAATCAGAGTTGTGACCAGATGAATGGATTAAGATATCATGATAGCCATGATCAGAAAGTTCAAGATTAGAAGAATAGGCATCATTATGATGTGAAGAATCATAAATAGGGGAAGATTGAAAAGAAGAAATTTCACCCTCTAATTATTTGGAATGATGGGATGATAGATTGGGGAGATCAAGAAGAAAAGATTTTTCCTCTTCACATTCGAATGAAAAATTGAGATTCCACGAGTTCTGAGAATGATTTGAAGTAAGAATTTGATTACAAGGTAATTCTAGACAGTATTCAATAGGAATGATAAAATCATAAAAAATGTCTACATAATAAGTGAGAGTTGCAAAGGAAAATAATCATCCTTCATCGTAGATTCTTGTTCAAAAGTGGACTCCCACACATAGTCATCATAAATGATATTGAAATCTCGTTGCTGAACACCAACTCCATCCAAAACTTGATCCGCATGAACATCAAGAGAAACATTCGTAGTGCGTGAATACAACAACTCACAATTTGGAGGACCAAAGGAACCAAAGGATAGAGGACGAGGAGATAACATGTCATTACAAACATCAGATACAAAGTTAAAACTTGCGCTAAGATTCTGATTATGTGGGGTGGGGGAGGATGGTGGTAAATGACTAGATGAATTCTTAAGTTCTCCCACCTCAACCTATGGAAATGGAGTTGTTTGATTAGAAGGAGACAGAGGGTCACTTGGTATAGAAGCCTCATTAGTCTTACCTTTAGAAGCTCTAATACAGAGGTATGCTAGGAGGCTTTCAAAAGATTTATGTTTGTGAGGATTAATTGAAATGTGAACAAGAAATTTGAATTTCTCTTTCATTGAAGGTGAGTCAACATCATCTTCAAAATATTAAAATAAAAAATGAATGAAGGAATTGTGAATATCATCAAGAGATTCATCAAGTTCCTTTTGCAATTGCATAATTTTATTGAACATATATTTGTAAATATACATATCAAAGGCGTAGTAAAGTTTTATGGAAAGATGTTCGAAACAGTGTATGGAAGTGATAAGAAATGTGTAACACCATTCCCTTACGCACCATTTGAATGTGAGAATGAACAACCCACAACCGACATCATTGCAGTGAGTATTATGCTTCATGCAAAAATTGAGAAAACGAGCAGTGTGCTAAAAAAAAATTGTTTCACCCTAGCCATTAAATTTGAGATTTGACAAGTCATCAATGATTCTCACCGATAATTTCATAATTTTGGTTCTAGAGAATCATGTTGGGGTTGTGATTTGTGGAAAATCCATTAATTAGTGTGGAAAGTTAAAAATGACTTCATGGGCTCAGCTTCTCATCTGGCCCTCCTTCTAGTGCTAGAAATGTCTACAGTTTTCGACCCACTAACATTTGGGGATATCCCTGACCTGGAGTCCCAATTATACCTCACACCATTTCATGTAGGAGTCTCATCAGGAATATAACATGATTTTCAATCGAGTAGGTTTTAATGATATTCCTTGGCTGCACTTATGAATCGAGTAGTGTATAGTGACTTTGGTGAGAACAAGGGTGTGACCTTGTGAGATTCAAGTGTGATGCATAAAGGTTCTGCCACATGGAAGATAAAATAAGCGAGCTCCTTAAAATCATGTAATAGTATGCATCTTGAAATTAACACACGATCATAATGGCATAACAAGATAATATGTGAGATAGCTCACAAGTTCATTTGAATTTGAGAATTGACAAGTCTTAAATTATTCTTGTCGATACTTTCATAATTGTGGTTCTAGAGAAACATGTTGGGGTTGTGATTTGGGGAAAAGCCATTAATGAGTGTGGAAAGTTAAAAAATGCTTCATGGTATCATCTTGTCATATAGAACTCATTCTATTGCAAGAAATGTTGATGGTTTTGGACCCAGCTATTATATAGATATTTGGGCACTGCAACCCCAAACTCATATGTCCATAAACTAAGGGCTCCTTAAGTTCATAAAAGTGTTGTTTCACACCCTAAAGGATCATGGTCAACGGATTACATCATTTCGCAGAGGTTACACCTGAGAAACTACTCAGAACTGGCCAAAACTGGACCATACAGATTGCTCCATGAGCAGGGTGCGATGAATATTGACTGCCTAACTGGTTAGGTGTGATGCATACTCAAATAGCCTTTTGTGGGGTGTGATGAGTGAGAATAGACAAATGGAAGAGACAGTTTGCAAGGTGGATGATCATGGAATCTTCCAGAAACTTCTCCTGTGAAACTTGCCTCTCTGAATTCACCCAGGGATGAGTAAGAGATCATGAAATCTCCAAGTGCAACCAAGAACTATCGGTGGAATGACACTAATCAAAAACCCAAAGCTGACTCACACCCTTGCAAGAGATCTATAAATGGATCCCTCATCTGAGAGATCTAGATGCTGGAATTATGTATTTTGTAAGGAAGTGTTGCTGGTTTGTTGGTAAGAAGAGACATTGCATTGTTGGGTGATTTGCTTGTTCATGACGTGAAGAGGGCTTCTACAACTGGGAGGATGATGCTGGATCAAACAGCTGGGTTGTAATCCTCTCTTACATTACTATTAATAAAGTTCTTTGAGATTTCCTCCATATGATCTTGTATTTGTGAATCTTCTTATTTATTAATGCAATTATATTGTCAATGTGTTTCTGATTCCGCATTGTTTAAGATGTTTTAGATAGAGATGCTTTCATAGTTTGTTGTTACTTTGACTCTACAGGTACTCTTTGAAGCGAGACAAGTAGGAGAGCAGTGGCAAATTCTATCAAGGAAAGGAGAAATCAAGCTAGGATCAAAGCAGAAGATCCATGTTGGTCCTCTTCTCTTCTCTTCCATCTATCACACTTAAAGGAACTCTTGAAAAGATTTCATTGTTTATTTCTAAGATAACTACCCGTCTTAGTGGGACTAGCAGTTCGAATTAACACTAGTTTTCCTTGAAACAGAATGGGCACTACAACCCCAAACTCATATGTCCATAAATTAAGGGCACCTTAAGTCCCTAAAAGTGTTGTTTCACATGGTCAACTAATTACATCATTTCCCATAAGTTCCACCTGAAAAATCTACTCAGAACTAACCAAAATTGGACCATACAGACTGATCCATTGGCAAGGTGCGATGCATACTAACTGCCTAACTAGTGAGGTCTGATGCATACTAATTGCCTAACTATCGAGGTGTGATTCATACTCAAATTTCCTTCTATGGGGTGTGCTAAGCGAGAGTAGACAAATGGTAGACACAATTTTCAAGGTGAATGATCATGGAATCTTCCAAAAACTTCTCCTGTGATACTTGCCTCTCTGAATTTGCCCAGAGATGAGTAAGAGATCATGAAATCTCCAAGTGGAACCAAGAACTATCAATGGAATGAAACTAATCAAAAACCCAGAGCTAACTCACATCCTTGGAGGAAATCTATAAATGGATCCCTCATTTGAGAGATCTAGAGGCTGGAATTTTGTATTTTGTAAGGAAGTGTTGTTGGTTTGTTGGTGAAAAGGGACATTGCATTGTTGGGTGATTTTCTTGTTCATGAGATGAAGAGGGTTCTTACAACTAGGAGGATGATGCTGGATCAGACAGCTGGGTTGTAATCCTCTCTTACATTACTATTAATAAAGTTCTTTAAGTTTTCCTCCATATGATCTTGTATTTGTGAATCTTATTGTTTATAAATGCAAGTGTATGGTCAATGTGCTTCTAAATCTGCATTGTTTATGATGTTTTACATAGAGATGCTTTGACAGTTTTATGTTACTTTGACTCTACAGCTACTCCTTGACGCGGGACAAGTAGGAGAGGAGTGGAAAATTCTATCAAGGAAAGGAGAAATCAAGCTAGGATCAAAGTAGAAGATCTAGGTTGGTCCTCTTTTCTTCTCTTCCATCTATCACACTTACAGGAACTCTTGAAAAGCTTTCATTGTTTGCTTCTAAGATAGCTACCTGTCTTAGTGGGACTAGCAGTTCGGATCGACACTAGTTTTCCCTGAAACAAAATGGTGACTCCACTGGGGGGATCAATAGTTTATTTTGTTTGTTTATTGTTTGCTTTATAAACTACAGACAGAACCTAAAGTTATCCAGCTGGCCTTAGAAATAACTTTGCTATGCATTTGCAAAGTAGATAAATGCTACTTCAGTCAATCTCCGAGTTGGTTTATGAACTAAACATATAACTTACAAAGAATCCTAAGTGCCATTGTGGTAGCTCAGAACCTCATCAGATCCTACCCTTATGCTTTGTGTTTATTGTCCATCATTACTCAGCCTAAATCACTAAACTTAGTTGCACGTTTTGAGAAAAATTAAAGCTTAGTTTTGTTCCCTAGTCTATTGCATTGTCAGTAGTTGTACAACCTGGATGCATCACACCTGTTGTGCATTGCAGGTGAGATGCATCCTTGTTTCCCTATGTTGTAGGTGCGATGATTGAGTGAACTACTTTTCTTCTCTGAAATTTTGTTTTTTCTCTTTGTTTTCAGCTTTATTCAGTAGTTTTTCTATTGGCAATTAGTACCTTCTTGCTGTAACCATCTTGCTTCACATTATTTAATCCTCCATTAGTTAGGAATTGTAAATGTTTTTGTGTATTTGTCAATCATTTACAATCTTCCTTTGTCGAAAGTAGCCTGATCGAACTGTCATTTTTGATGCAAGTGTTGTAATTATCATTTTGAATCAAAAGAAGAGTGTTGTAAACTCTTCCTCTTCTAGATAGTTTATTGTACTTTTGTCATTGTACTTGATTTTGAAATTATTAGTATTTCAAGTGTCAAAAATAGTTTTCAATTCGAAATCAAAAAGTGTCATCTCAGTCTTCCTTTCATTTTGAAAAAGAAATTTGTTAGTATTATCGCTTTGGAAGAAAATAGTTGAGATCTGTAATTAGCTTTCTTTTCGTCATTCACACATTAAGAAAGTAGAAAAAGAATACATGCACGTGCATCTGCATTTTGACTGCTTGCAAAATTTGATTTAGGAAAGTGCATTTATTGTGTGCTCTATGCTCTCTCCTGAAAGAAAATCGTTATCTTCTTTCCTTTGTAGTTAGGAATTTCATTGCTAAAAGAACATAAACGACTATTTATAATTTTAGATTCCATATTTAGGAATTTCACATCTACATCACATGGTGAACCTTGAAAGACAAACTTCTAAGCAAGATCAACTCTAAAATAAACCTCAACGAACATAAACGCTTTGGAATCTAACACAACACATCTAGAAGTCTAGGCTATAGACATGTTCCGGAATCTTAAAACCTGGTAACTATCATTTTCATCTAAGGTTGGGTGATTCCTCCTCTTTGATATGACAAGTGCCAGTACGGACTTGTGCACCCTTTATCCTTGAGTATATATTGGGAGGCCACAATAGGCTGATATCCTTTATCCTTAGGAAGTCGTGTCTGCCTCCATATCGACCGTAATACACTAAACACAACATTTGGGAAGATTGACTGCCATACATAAGTCCTTAGTAATTTCTCTATCATTTATCACCAAGGTGTATTTTGCAGTTTTACGATCGATTTGGTAAACCCTCTATCTAGACTTCCACAGTAGTCACTTTCATTCCTTTTCGAATCCTTAAAAGAAAAGGTCCATCTTAGCAGTTGTCACTTTAGGCTCATTAAAAATCGAAGGCGACTAGAGTCACCTTTGGCTTTTTATCGATTCTTAAAAATTGAAAAAGCAAGTTGCATCAAAGCATATTAAAATTTATTTTAAACGGAATAACATCCTTGTTCCTATGTTGATTTGAGGTTGAGATAATGAAGTCTACCAATCAAGGAACCCCCCTTGGAGGGAATCCTAGTCCTTTCTCCTCTTGGGAGGATATTGGTTCTCCATATATGGCTACATTGTCCCTTCCAGGAATCACAATCGGCCTGCTGGTATGGCTTTTCTTGACCTCTGTCGTTCAAAACACCACAATTCCTCAACAATCTAATCAACAACCAGATGATACTGAAGTTACCCCTTCGCCTTCTACTTTGTTTGTTTTTCCTTCCCCTTCTTCCTCTTCGCGTGGTGAAACTAGTGACATTAAAAACCAAGTAGCTGAGGAGAAAAATAAAGGGAAGGAAAAGAAGAAGAAGCTAGCTAAAAAAGGAACACCAATGCATCGTCTCGCGAAAATCCACACGCTAAAATCTTCAAACCAAAAACTTCATGCGTAATCTACAAGGAGAGACATTAACATCGAGATTTCCCTTGCATCCCTTGGATCTTAAGGGAATGGTCTCCCTAGTTACACCATTTGGTGTCATCAACCCATGATAGTCAGGTTGACAGCACACCATCAACTAGTGAGAATGAAGTCAATAGACAAAAAGGAAAAGTTAGAGTTCCATGTAGGTTATGTGAAGGTGATCGTACTCTTTACCATTGTCCTTTTTTAGGTGAAGCCAAAACCATTTTGGATAACCATCCTACTTCATTGCAAAAACTTCCACCTGGATACGAGAAACTCTTGCCAAGTCCTTCGCTAGTTGAAAACCCCATTTACATAAGTGAATTGTCGATCGAATTACCTATCATTGAAAGTGAACCTTTTGAGTCCATACTGAATCCAAGACAACTTGTCAAGATGGAAGTTTACCCAGTATTAACTTTATAAAATACACCTTCAGATGATATAGTTTCAAAAGAGGATGAGAACGACACCGTTCAAATTCCTTTTGTCGATATCGAGTCTAATGAACTTGGGGGAAATCCTCCCATTCCTTCACAACAGGAAGAAACCCCCAGTTCATAAAACTTATTTGAACATTTATCCGGTACCTCCTCCGAGCAGTCTAGTCATTTTCTTTGATTGGAATAAACTAGCGAAACCTCGCCTTCCATCTAATGTACCATTCAAAATCATAGTACAAGTTTACAAAATGATCGTGTCTAGAAAAATCATAGATGAAGGGGTTTCATTGAGTATCCTTTCCTCAACTTCTTGGAAAGTGCTTGGTTCACCATCACTTTTACCTGAAAAACAATTTTTTTTAGGCGTCAACAAAGGAACCAGTCGACCATTAGAGATCCTTCCAAGGTTATCGATAACTTTGAGAAAGAAAATGGTTTATTTGAATGTGATGGTAGTCCAAGGTCCACTAGATTAAAATATACTCCTTGGATGTGATTATATATATAGCATGGAAGCCATTGTTTCCACATTCTTTCGAGTGATGTATTTTCCACATGAAGGCAGACTCGTGCAACTTGTCAGCCAACTTTCATTTCCTGGTTCAAACATAGCTATAAATCTACCATCATCCCTAAATGGTCTTTTCACATCAACAATGTCTCTTCCATATTCATCCCATCCACCTAATTACCGTGAGTAGTTCACTGAGTGTAATGAAGATTAGGGGCATGCACCCTAGTCTACTTTGGCAGGCGAACCCAGAGGAAAAGAGATATTTTCTTGAAAGGTCATAATACTTAGACCGAATAATATTCCCGTATAGGTTATGTGATCAGTCTAACGTGATTATTTCCTTTGTACGATTGAGAAGCTCACAACATTCACCTTCGTACGTTATGTTATTGGGGCTCACAACAATCACCTTCATCCATTTCAATGGGCAAAGCAAAGGAAGAGTTTTTGTTGGTTGACAGAAACAATCTTGCCTAACCGTAGGAACTTCCATTTGGTAAGCTAGAAACTCTCCTTTCACTGAAAGACCTAGGGGCATGCAAGTGAAAAAACGACCTTTTATTTTCTTAGTTTGTAGTTTCTTAACCCTTTAACCTCGTAGCTCGGTAATTTCTAGCTTACATGAAAAGGTCATGAGCACATGTTATAGTAGTGATCAAGCTCATTAAAAAATAAATCTACCAAGAGACATTATCAAAAGACTGGTAAGAGCAATGTTACCGCAAGGTTCAAGCTCGTTAAAAAATCAACCTACACTGAGCACATGTTGGCACAAGGTTCAAGCTCATTAAAAAATAAACCTGCTTTTGGTAAATAACCTTTGTGATCGCTTTGCTATCTACCCTTTGAGAACTTTGGCTGTGTTCCTTCCGTCACCTCCGTTTCATTCGGCCGACCATATGCTTCCACTTGATTGTTTACCCTTTTGAGGAACATCTGCGACGAGTGATTCTAATTGTCACCCTCTTCTTACTGCCATGTTTTGAGAAGTTCCAAATTTACCTAGAACCAGTTGCTACCCAGAAATATCACTCATTCCTAAAAAATGAGCCTCTTTTAAACTCTTTTTAGACTCATGAAATATAAAAATATTGTCGAGCTATTAGCCTTCCCAACTCGTTAAAGTAAGGGGAATGCTATCCCACTCATATATTTTAATATTTTTGGACTTGAGATATTATTAAACAAAAAGATCAAGTGCTTGTATTTGTCAGCTCGTTAAAACTATCGAAAAGTCATCCCTTTCATATTATTTTACACTTTTTTAGACTTAAAGAATTATGCCACAAAAAAGGACTGTTGGAGTCTCCTTTTCATCCATTTTCAGACTCTCTAAACATGAAAAGGACCGAGTTATCTTTCTTGTTAAACTCGCTAAAACAATAGTGACAAACTTGTCCACCCAGACAAGAACGAGTCTCACTGACACTAGGCCCGCTAAACACAAAGCGACAGGCTTTCCTGAAGGGCAAATTATAGACCAAGCTTGTCAAAAATAAAGAGGTACTAGTTAGCAATGACTAGGGGAAAATGGGAAGAAAACTTGAAGAACTCTATTGGTAGCAAGTCACTTTTGAACATGACACTTTCACTCGATCACCGTGATTCAGTTGGGTTGGGTTTTCGTTCACCGTCACCATTGGTCTGTCGTGCCATCCATGGCTTTAACGCTACCAGTCCATACCAGTGTCACCAATATGTTCAAGAGAAATCATTCAGCGAATTCACCATCCAACAAATGCCTCATATCATCAGATCATTTTCACCTCCACAAAAATCATTTTCTTTGTTTTGCGTCGTAGATGTGGGATACATCAAGTCCCTCCTATGACAGGTCATTTCTTGTCAACATCAACTCATTATTGAAGAGGTTGACTTAGAAACAACCCTTTCAGTACTTTGAATCTTGCATGCCTCAATGGCAAGTTTCTCACTTCCGGTGATAGGTTTACATCAATGACCTTTGACCGTAAACTTTGCATGGTGTTTGACATCAGTTCATGTATTCACACCACATGAATTGTACTCTATTACCTTGAGGGTCATCGTCATTATTGGTGATTCCTCTCATGTCTATTGACAACTTACATCATTGGCTAGTAATCAGGCAATGTCTTTCCATGTTCGACTTCAGAACATCTTTTCACATGGATCGACTTGTACATCGGGTGAAGATTGGACGAGTTTTGAAGACCCTAGATCTAGTATCATCCATTCCGGATGCGATATATTCAGGAAAAATAAAGACATCAATTGTACATAGAAGCTGCACATATAGTCATCTAAGCCAGGGAAGATGACTCTTCATGCATAGAATCACCAGTCTGCAATAGCAGACGATTGTCTATCCTATGTACATGAAAATGAATTTACAAAGCTGAGCATAGGAATGCCTGCCTCAGGTAGATCGTGAATATAATATGATGATGACTTATTTTATTATATCTTATGTAGGTCACCTTCCAATTCAAATACCTCAGATCCCTATGAATAAATCATTTCACTCGACATCAGAAGATTTACGACCTCATGCTTTAGGGGGCAGCTGTTATAGACATATTTGGGCACTACAACCCTAAAATCATATGTCCATAAAATAAGGGCTCCTAAGGGCTCCTTAAGTACCTAAAAGTGTTGATTCACACCCTAAAGGATCATGGTCAACTGATTACATCATTTCCAAGAAGTTCTACCTGAAAAAACTACTCAGAACTGGCGAAAACTAGACCATACAGACCACTCCATGGGCAACATGCAATGCATACGGACTGCCTAACTGGCCAGGTGTGATGCATACTCAAATGCCCTTCTGTGGGGTGTGATGAGTGAGAATAGACAAATGGCAGAGACAGTTTGCAAGGTGGATGATCATGGAATCTTCCAGAAACTTCTCCTATGAAACTTGCCTCTCTGAATTCGCACAAGGATGAGTAAGAGATCATGAAATCTCCAAGTGGAACCAAGAACTATTAGTGGAATTACACTAATAAAAAACCCAGAGATAACTCACACCTTTGTAAGACATCTATAAATGGATCCCTCATCTGAGAGATCTAGAGGCTGGAATTTTGTATTCTGTAAGGAAGTTTTGTTGGTTTGTTGGTGAGAAGAGACATTGCATTGTCGATTGATTTTCTTATTCATGAGGTGAAGAGGGCTTCTACAACTGGGAGATGATTTTGGATTAGACAGCTAGGTTGTAATCCTCTCTTACATTACTATTAATAAAGTTCTTTGAGTTTTCCTGCATATGATCTCGCATTTGTGAATCTTGTTGTGTATAAATGCAATTGTATGTTCAATGTGTTTCTGATTCTGCATTGCTTATGATGTTTTAGATAGAGATGCTTTGATAGTTCATTGTTACTTTGACTCTACAGGCACTCTTTGAAGCAGGACAAGTAGGAGAGGAGTGGCAAATTCTATCAAGGAAAGGAGAAATCAAGCTAGGATCAAAGCAGAAGATCCAGGTTGGTCCTCTTTTCTTGTCTTCCATCTATCACACTTAAAGGAACTCTTGAAAAGCTTTCATTTTCTGTTTCTAATATAGTTACCCGTCTTAGTGGGACTAGTATTTCGAATTGACACTAGTTTTCCCTAAAACACCAGCAACATTCAGTGGATGTCCTCGATATGGAGTCCCAATTATACCTCACATCATTTGTTGTAGGAGTCCCATCTGGAATGTGACCCGATTGTTGATGGAGTGGGTTTTAATGATATGCCTTCATTGCAATTATGCATAGACTGATGTATAGTGAATTTTGTGAGAAGAAGTGTCTGACCCTGTGAGAGTCAAGTGTGATGCATGAAGGTTCTTCCATGGGGAAGGGAAAATAAGTGAGCCCATTAAAATGATGTAATAGTATGCATCTTGAAAGGTATACACGATCATAATGACATCACAAGATAATATATGAAATAGTTCACAAGTTAATTTGAATTTGAGATTTGAGAAGTCATTCATGATTCTCATTGATACTTTCATAAGAGCAGTTCTAGAGAAACATGTTGGGGCTTTGATTTGGGGAAAGCCATTAATGAGTGCGGAAAGTTAAAGAATACTTCATGGACTCAGCTTGTCATCTGGCCCTCCTTTTAGTGCTATAAATGCTAATAATTTTGGACCCACCAACATTTAATGGATTTCCCCAATATGGAGTCCCAATTATATCTCACACCATTTGGTGTAGGAGTCCCATTCGGAATACGACCCAATTGTCGATGGAGTGCATTTTAATTATATTCCTTGGCTGCAATAATGCATAGACTAATTTATAATGACTTTGGTGAGAACAAGTGTGTGACCCTGCGAGAGTCAAGTGTGATGCATGAAGGTTCTTCCATGCGGAAGGGAAAATAAGTGAGCCCCTTAAAATCATGTAATAGTATGCATCTTGAAAGGAACGCATGATCCTAATGCCATCACAAGATAATATGTGAAATAGTTAACAAGTTAATGGTGATGAATTAATACAACCACACTCATTAAACAAGATTCATACTAATGCAAATGAAATTGTTCATAAGCATAAGAGTAAGTTAAATAACTTGCATTGTAAACATAACAAGAATAGTCATACTATATTTACAAAATATGAATGAGAACGTGTTAGTTCTAAGGTTTTATTAAGTGAAAGTTAGAATCATACATACACCATTGATGGACAACTAGCCCCAATAGTGGAACTTGAAGTAAAAATCACCTTCTCCTCCAAATAAATATACTTCCTCTACACTACAAAGATGTCGAGGCTCTCACAAAATCCCAATATCCTGACTCTAAGCCTAAGCCTAGCTAAGATATTAGTTCCCCCAAAATCCCTCTACATGATTTGTGAGGTTCTATTTATAACAAGAGTGCGTGACTCTTCAACTCCCCTTTCTAACTCTTGGACTACCCTCATGACTCTTCAACTTATTTGCATAATAACTCATTACATTATATCATGACTCTTCACATTCCAATATTGACACTTGGAATTCCACTTACAAATTAATTACAAGTAATATTACAACTTACACTCGGACCCATATAAGACAAAATAAGGTAGAGCCAACTAGACAACCTAACAAGACAAAACACTATCATGCTTGAGTTTCGGAAAACTCAAGATCAACAACCTCCAACTGATGTCTCGCGATCACGTATTGGTGCCAAGATTGGTACTGTGGGATGACATCCCCACACTGTGTAATGGTGTCTGGATGGAAGTGGACTCTAGCCTCAATGGCATCTGGGTACAATTATTTGGAACTAATTTCAACTTCCTTCTTAAGCATGAGGAATATTTTCCTCACTTGGACAAGGCCACTGATGTAGTTCTGTATGTTCTGTTTGTTCACCTCAAAATATTCCTTAGTCGCACTTTTTCTAAGCTTATCCAAGTATTCATTCTTCTCCTTCATGACCTAGTTCCTGGCTTTTTTGTCAGTGAGTGAGCCAACTGACGAGATCTTGTGGGACTTGACCAAGAAATCCAAACTATTGTATAACTGTGAATACAAGGCCTAAATGTCACCAATGAATGAGGCATGTTTCTTATTGTTCTGGATAATCATACACATTCTTTCTTTCTACATCTCCTCCTGTTGCTTCATTTTCTTGCCCAACTCAACTGATGCCTCTTTGTATCACATTAACCATCCATGCATGGCAGCAATTGTAGCTTGCACATTCCTGATAGTTTTGACAAAGTATTTACATTGTTGTTGCAAGACTTGCACGTGGAAAACTTCCTTATGCATGGTAATATTCTCCTCATATAGACTCCACATGGTCTGTCCAAGTGTCGATACTTCACAAAGTATCATCGTCTTCATTTCCTCTAGATAGACCAGTGCGAAAGCTACATTATGAGTTGTTGTGCAAATCTGTTCAACCTCTTACTTGAAGCCTACAAGTTCTCTGATAATTCCTTATTCTCGACAATCAAAAGCTTAGTATTTGACTTTTTTGCACATACGAAGGCCAAGTTGGATATGAAAATGACATTGGAATTCTTCCTGTTGTCAGCGAAAATCACCCTTTCTCTTATAAAATAAAGAGATACAAGGTAAAACGAAAAATGTTTCTTACGTGCTTGTACAATATTCTTCTAAAGTTGATCGTACGAAACATTGTACGTGTCCATTACCAAATCATCGTCAAGAGGAAAAACATCCCCTTCCTCACCCATAACTGACTCAACTTCTAGAGGTGGTGGAGACTGAGAGGTGACCTATTGTGTGTTAGGCATCAAGTCAAAATCCTAGTTCTATAGCGATGGTTTGTCCTCCATTTCTATGATCTCTATCAATTAGTCACCTGTTGAGAAAGCTTCATGTCCTACAGCTTTTTGTTCTCCTCCTCTATTAGTTGTTGATTATTTTCACTCTTTTCAACTTGCTTATGCGTTGTTACTCCTTCTACTGCAATATTCCTTTCTTCTTATTCCTTCTTCTACTTCTCTTCTTCCTCTTGCTTATTTTCTTCCTCCAATCTCCTCTTCTATTCCCTCTTTCTAAATTCTACTCTCTGCGTACTCTGTATTCTCTTTGCCTCTAATACTAAAGTTTATTTCATAATAAATGGATCTGCTTTCATCTTGCGGCTTTTTTCTCCCTGTGGAATAGAAGCAACCTTTCTCTTTCGCCTATCCTGTGTCGGGTTTCTCCCTTCTACTGGCACTTATTCCAAAATAGCTTCCTTCTATGGAGTCACTTGTGAAGTTCCTAGAAAACTAACTGCCTCATAGGTGTTGGAGGCATTAAAGAAATTCTTCCATGGATCCTCCTGATGCTAGTGAAATGTCTTGCTGAGCCACTAAAAATGATTTATTGTATAGTGCTATTTCCAAATACCATGGGGATCGTATGGATTAATGTTTGGAGTAATCAATGAAAAATTATCTATAGCGTTTCCTTTGGTATATGTGACCTTTAGATTCTTTATTTTGTACAATCCAATTAGGATAGGAAGAGGGTGCCAAGGTTATTTCTTATTCTTATGAAAAGTTTCTAACAACCCTGTGGAGAGATGATATGACACTTCTTGTATGACAAGATTATCTGTGGCATACCTTGATAAAATATGTGGTGACTTTTGACTGCCTAGCACTCTAAGGAAGGTTCCACCTAGTGAGGTAATCCAATCTACGATCTCCTATACTACTTCCAATGCCCCAAGTGATTCACGTGGATATTGCTGTCCACGCACCTATTCCACTTGGACCCCCAACACTCCCTCTTTTAGTTTTTCAATTTCCTTAATTATAGCAAAATTTTAAATTTTTGGCAGTCATTGGGGTCATGAGCTTCCAGAGCCATTTTGAGGCCATAAATGATGTTTTTTGGTACAAATGGGAAAACATGGGGATTTTTATTGATGTTTGCATTTGAAATTTGTAGTCCCTGGATAGATATTTCTAACGAGGTATTATGAACATCAAAGGAAGATTGTATGCCAAAGTTACAAACCCACACAATTGATGTACTGATTTACCCAAACTCGGCCCATAGTTTTGGCACTTCATCTACTAGGGTTAGGTTTTTGGATGTTTAAGGTTTATCATTGTTTCTCAATAATAAATAGACCTTCAAGCCTCATTGTAGCACATTTGATAGACATGTAGCTACCACATATTTTCTCAAAGATAAGCTACCATCGCCTAAGCTAGTTTATTTCCATTATGTTTCTAAGCATATTTCAGTATTTGATATTAATGAAATGAAGTGTTATTTCAATTGAATCTCTGTATTTATTGTCATATATGTGATTTGTTTCATTCCTATTTAAGTTCGTCTTAGTGGTATTAGAGTGGTCTGCTCTTTCTCTATTTTTCTTTGCATGTGCCCAATGAGGTCAGGATATAAAGAGTTAGGGTGCGAATTGGTTGAACCTTTGCATGACCAACATTGGAAATCCTGATGGCCTCCCATGGTAGAAGAGAAGAAAGATGAGGGGGCAGAAATCCTTTTAAAATCATGCTCGAACAAGCCCTTAAGTGATAGAGGAACGCAATAATGGAAAAATTTTCACAAATCCTTTAGCGGCTACCCAAAAATGATGCATCATCTTCTAGAAACCACTCTAGAAGCACGACACCCTTTAAGGTACAATTTAACATTGACATCCCCATATTTAAAGTTTAGATAGATTCTGACACCGTAGATAAATGGTTAAATCTACTAGAAGGATATTTTTATGTTCATGGCTATTACTATTGGGAAAATATTACTTTTTCACTTCTCAAAGTTGCCCCCCACATCAAGGACTAGTGGGAAACCTATTATGAGAAGAAGGATGAAAGTACACCCTCACTATTTTCAGCATACCCTCTTGGAATTTGTTCCTACACACCATCAAGGAGTAGTAGTACCGTTTCGGGGTCTATGAGGATAAATACATAAAGTGGACCATGTTGCAGCAAGGAAGGGACCAAGATGTGCCCAATTTTACTAATTTTTTTCATACCCTTTACACAAAGTTTGGTATCAAGGATTTTGAGTGACATTTGGTACTCAAGTACCACGGCTTTCTACATAGATACATCTAGGACAAGACAAAGTAAAATTTTAAACAGAAGAAGCGGGACTTTGGATATGTGAATCCGAAGCAATGGAAAGGTGACCCCAAATCATAGAGAAAAGGACAAAGCCAAGGAGGGGAAACCTATGACAACCTATCAAAGCCACAAGAAAAGAAAAATGCCCTGATGGAAAATAAGGACACAGGAGAATGGTGTGAGTTCCATTAGAGGTCCACTAACAAAATAAATGAGCGTCAGGCCAAGTAGACATTGGTGGCCGATCTGAAGGTCTCCAAATCAGACGCAGGTTGACGTGGAGCCTAGTACAACCATGGCCACCAACAAGATCAAAAGGAATGAGCCTCAAGATACAAAGGAGAGGGAACACCTCTTCCACTCACAGATGCGGGTGAAGGGTTCTCCGCTACAGTTCATTTTTGACAGTAGGAGCTAAAAGAAACTCATTATAGCAGAGTTTGTGAAGCATATGGGTCTAATGACTATAACACATCCACAACCATACACCATTAGGTGTTTTCACCAAGGATGAGATCTCCACGTCATCCAATAGTGTTGATTTTTGTACAGCATCAAGCCCTTCACGGATGAGGTATTGTGTGACTTTTCTCCTCTTGAATTTTGTGATGTATTATTAAGACAACCATTCTTATGGAAGTGCCATGTTGTATATAAGTTTATATATTGCTATGTGATTATTAATTCATGGAATAAGTTGTGCAGGATATTAGAGGTAGCCCCACCTACTTCCATCTCTTTGATCTCTACAAAGATTTCATAGACCAAGCAATTTCATTTCCTTATGATTTGCCCTCAGGGAAAGAAGAAGATTGTGGCCATGAATTTGAAACAAGGCTCCTCTACACAAAAAAGAAATTAGATGGAAAAGGCCGTGGAGGAGTACATGGACATTTTCACCTCGCATACGGGGGTACCTCTACACTATTAGATCAAGCACTCCATCGATCTGACCACAGGAATTCCTATACCAAATGGATCAATTCTTTGGATGCTATATTCTAGACAATGATGATATCAAGATGCAAATTTGGGAGTTGTTATGGAAATGGCACATCAGGTCAATATCATCACTCTGTGGGGGCCCAATTTTATTGGTACAGAAGAAGGATGGGAACTGGAGACTCTATATTGACCAACGAACACTAAAAAGGATCATTGTTTATAACAAGTACCCCATCCGACATATTGATGACCTCATGGACTAGCTCAACGGGGCCAATTATTTCAGCAAGATTGACTTGAAGTCTGGTTATCACCAAGTTTCTATCGAACCCTCCAATGTGTGGAAGAATTCCTTCAAATCCAGTGAGGGCCTTTTGTAATGGTTGGTGATGCCTTTCGAGTTGATGAATGCCCTCACAACCTTCATGAGGTTGATGGATTACATCTTGCGACCATTCACAAATGCATTCATGGTGGTGTATTTAGATGTGTCGCACGGAATGAGTCGATCTTGCGGACAAGATAGACCTTCCTAGAATCTAAAGAAGACCTAATGACAAGCAAACCAACCAGACACTATCTTTCTCTAAATATGCTTTAATAAACAATAGTAAACAAGTGTTTTTAGGGCCTACCTTTGGTCCAACGCAAGCTTGTGGATGCCCTCGCTCCTTTGATCCAAATGAGCTCCTTTTTGCGAATCTGCAAACACAAACGCGGCAAACAAATTAAATAGCACCTGAAAAACCAATTGCATAAAACATATTTAACATGAAAGTCAAGGAGTCCATGAAACAAATAACATAAGGTACTTGTTGAGAAAAATGAGTTTGATTGTATTAATTCAAAAGAAGAAGAGCTTTACAACCTTTGCCTTGACGCTGTACAAGCTCCTCCCAGGGTCCAACAAGAAGTCTCCTCTACTTTGACAAGTTTCACTCACTCCCCAATGAAGCCAAAAAGGTATGTGATCTCTCCTCTTAAGCTCAACTAGGAAGTCTTAATTTCACCAGCATTTACCCTCAAAATGTTCAGCTTCTAACCTCTCTAGTCCTCACCCCAATGCCTGTATTTATAGTGCAATGGAGGGAAGTTACTAGGTCCTCCTTCAAAGGGATGAAGCCCTCCTTCAAAGGGATAGCTCCTTTAGTCAAGGGATTAGCTCCTTCTCTTTTGGGATGCATGAACCACCTCAGAGCGAACAATCCACGTCAAAATTCCCTCTAGAAAACTCTAGAATTAACCCAAAGTGAGTTGTTTAAGATAAAATTTGCGCCTTTTGACTTTCACAGGGGTCCGTAACTGCACCTCTCGGGACAGAGCGGGTAGGTACGCAGCTTTTGTACACAGAAGGTGCGGGACCGCAGGTGACAATGACAGAAAGTGCGGAACCAAAGTTACATTGATTTTTAATGACTTTCTCCCATTTCCAAAGCTTGATTTGAAGAGCTGAGGTCTTAGACTTGCCTAGGAGGACAATACAAGTGATGATAGACCCATACTGACTGTAAATAATCATAGTGACGATATTTTTGTGTAACAGATTGCCCCCTAAAGTGCGAAGTCTGTAGTAGATGAGGATTTCATTTATCGTATAGTAAGAGTGAAGTACTTTATCATTTCGAGGATCATCTTGAGGAGAGCCCGGTCGGAACCTGTAAAAACATTCAATGCAAGATATATATATATGAGATCATATCATCGCTGAGGTAGGCATTCCCATACTCAGATCAAAACTAACTAGAAAAATATCTACTGCTCTGATATAGGAATGATCTTGTAAAACATCACAAGTATAGACTCATGTGATCATAGTATGGACGTTGCCATTTGTTTATGAATAGTCCACAGTACAATGAATGCAAAATTACTCGCAGCGTGGATGGTAGAAACTAGATCCAGGGTCTTCATTTCTACTTCCCGAAATAGTACGATTCTATCCATGCGAATAAATGTGTTGATGTCGAACATGGTAGAAACCACTTGATTACCAGTCAATGATGTAAAATGTTAACAAGTGTGAGAGAAACCACCAGTGATGTCAATGGCTCTCAAAGTACCCAGTACAATCCATGAGATGTGAATAAATGTGTTGATTTCGAACATATCACAGAATCCTTTGATCGAAAGCCAATGATGTAAACTGTCGTCAAAGGTGAGAAACCTTCCATTGAGGCATGCAGATCTCAGGGTACTGACGATTCCTAGATCATCTTTCTAGATAATGAGCTGATGTCGATAGAAAGCGATCCGTCGTAGGCAAGCCCACAACACGAAATCATAGATCAAGTTGAGGAAATTTAGTTGCAAGGACTGACTCATGGATGGTCAAGATGGATGACAGATATTTTACATATGAATGGCTTATTGGCAGTGACCTCTTGAACACATAACGACACGACAGACGGCTTGGTGACAATTGACCCAATGTTAATACCCAGAAACTGGCTGAACACCCTCAATGTGGTTTGATCAACTGTTAGGCAAAGGACTTCCCAACCCAGGTGAATAAAAGTGTCATGTTCAAGGGTGGTTACGAAGTATGGCAAACATACTCATTTTTCTCTCTTTTCCCCCACCATTTCTGGCAAGTACCTCTTTATTTTTTACAAGCTTGAGGAGGATAACATTTTCTTGATTATAAGCTCATCCTTCGGATGAGTCCAACTTAGTTTAAATTCGAACCCTAAGAAGGAGTGGTTCGTTCCTGTTTGTAATTGAACAAGTCCTTTACTGTGAAATTTTAATGAGTCCAGCATAGGAGAAACTCGGCGTTTTTCAATTTTAGAGAGTCTGAAAAAACCTAAGAAGACTCCAGGGTTGACCTTTTTCATAAATTTGTGTCTCCCAAGCTCGAAAAAGTATAAAATAATACTTGAGAGAACCGCTTGATCTTTTACGACCAAGGAGTACTTTTCGTTATTAGCGCCCTTGACCCGAAAAAGTAAAAAAGCGATCAATGGCATGTCGTTTTATAACCAATATCGAATTTGAAACGACAAACATCTGGCAATATTTTCACGTTTTTACGGTCAGAAAAGAGCTGTAAGTGGACCGTCTTTTAATTCCGTTTTAACGAGTCTAAAAGAAACACTCGGCAATCTTTTCATGTTTTAGGAGTCAGAAAAGAGCTTAAAGATGACTCTACATGTTTTTCTGTCGAAAATGATAGATTTCGCCTGAATAATCCTTTATTCTGCACAAAAACACAAACATTACTCATACCTGTTTGAAATGGATAAAAGCGTTGCAAAATACCTTTTCAAAGTGAAACATAAACAAATTTGTGATTTATTTACTCAAAAAACTTAGAAAAAGGGCCTTTGTCGATTCATTTTTACCGTTCAAGTTTGGGTGAGAAAATAGTGCTTTTGCTTAGAAAACTTCCCGTGAAGATTATGGAAAATCCAACCATCGGAATCGAGCGTCGTCTTCTCCAAGTAATCCACATCATCCTACTCTTCATTTTCAACCATTTAGTTTTTTGATTTAGTCCTTCATTTCATTTTTTGGGAGGGTTTTTAGGCACAAAACCCATGCGCGGGGGTCCGTAGGTTTACAATTGCGGACCCGCGAACCCTGACTTTTTCTCCATTGGGAAAAAGCTCGGGGTCCGCACCTTCTGTGTAGACAAAGTGCAGATCCACGCACTGTGTCTAACACGGAGGGTGCGTACCCTACCGCAAGGGTTTTGAACCCAAAAATTATCAACAAAGGACCAATCAAAATGTTTTCTAGCAACTTAATTGATCTTTATGCTAGATTGGCATGAACAAGAGCATGAGGACGTGGATACTGCCGCATGGAATCATCGGCCTTCACTTGATGCTTTGAGGGCGTGCGGACTGTACAAATTCTGGGTCATTCCTGGCATGAGGGCTCAGGTGGATTTCTTAGAATGGTTGGTTGACAGATGGAGCATACAGGACTAATGTTTTTTCATTGGCGGCCACCGGCTCGAAATCGAGCCGGAGGACATTTATTTCTTGACTAGTTTTCCTAAGAGAGGCGAAGACTTGACTTTGCACAGGACTAGGCGAGGTGGCCAGTCTGTCGATAGCCTCCGGCTAGAGTACTGCAACAACCAGGCTAGAGACAAAGGGATAGACATAAAAACCATATCCCGTGCTGAGCTCATGGTGATTGCGTTTATTGTCACTGGACTTTGCGGAGCTTCCGCATTACATATTTCCACAGGATCCCAGATGCGTATGGCAGTTCATTGCTTTTGAGGCACCATCTTCAACTGGTGCAATGCTTTACTGGCCAATGTGAAAGGCCAACTGACCAGGGCCAAGAGAGGACGACTAAAGACCTTTGGTTATGGGGCTTTGGTCGTGAGTTTTGGCCTGGAGAGGGTTCCTATGCTGATCCCACAACACCTTACTGTTGGAGCTGTGCTTCCTGGAGAGACCAAACTGATGTGATGGGTCGCAGTCATGGCCCGTCACCCGGACGAGAGGACAGAGGTTGCTCGGTTCAAACCTGAGTATTTCCAATGGTTGGAAAACCATGTCTTTTCCATTCAGGACTTCCCTTACGCTGGGATAGATTTTTGTGGTGACCCAGACATGGCTCTTCCACCAGGAGAGCAGTGGGACGAGTCAGGTAAAATCCTTTTCAACTTTTCCTATTTTTATTTTTTTATTTTTCCATCGTCTCAAAACTGATAGTAAAAGTTTCAAATGCAGATGTGGGTCCACAGCGACCAGCCGCTCTCTGGCCTTTTGAGAGGAGGCAACCAATTGCACCCGTGCCAGCCCCATAGGACGAATCGACAGAGGTTTTGGCCGAGTTGGAGGGTCATCTCGAGTGCTTGACAGGAGATATTCCTGAGACCACTATAGACGACATTCCTTGTCGACTTCAGCGCTATGTGATGGGAGTCCCGGGACCTTTTAGGAGGTTCCTTTGCAAGGCGGCCCGGGCAGTGGTTTCTTATAGAGATCATCACTAGTGATAGGATGATCGCCTATTATGGGCACATGTGACATTTTCGTTTTTTGTACTTATCATTTTTGCCGATCATAAGGTGTTTTCCAACCTATGATCGAAGACGATGTATTTTTTGACACACTCCTATATATATATCACTATTACCAGCTTATCTTGTAAATCATGTTATGGAATGGTTTTAAATTTACATGTATGATTATTGCAAATGTCTATTTAACATTCGAGAAGCGATTGAATCTGCTAATGTATTTAAAGACCTTGGAATATGCTGATATTCAATATAATCAAACTCACGTTCCAAGAGACGCACTCTCAAAAATAATCTTAATAACACTGGATTTCTAATGGCATACACTCTATTAAGTTGTAATACAACGAGTTCAGAATCTAACCTCACTATCAAACTCCAAATCCCAAATGAAATAGATTTAGACAATAACTCAATCATTGCATTGTACTCTGCAATGTTGTTTGTTGTTTGACCGAGGCTTACCCCATGCATAGAAACTAACTCGTCAGAGGGTGAATTAATAACCCAAGCTGCGGAAGAGATGTTCCGTGTATTATGACAAGCATCATCAGCAAATCCAATGTATGTTTGGAGAGCCATTGACATCTGCAATATCAAGAGTAAAACCAAGATAAGCAGGAATAATGACGGAAAAACACTCTCTAAGCTAAGGACACTTTTTAAACTAAAACACACCAGCTAGAAAGAAAAACTATCCTAACTAAAAATCTCCATACCCATTACTTTAAGCATAATACTTCTTCAAGTAAAGACCATTTCTGGGTTTACCCAAAGAGTCCCCATCAAAGTCTACCAATTCATAAGCCCCTTTGGCTAGCTTTCGCTTGACAACATAGGGACCATGCCACATAGGAAGGAATTTTCCAGCGCCTAATTTATCATTAGCTTGATCATAAACTAAGACTAGATCCCCTTCCGAAAAATTTCGAGGGGTCACATTTCGATCATACTGAGCTTTCATTCGTTTTGCATGAGTCTTGATCGCCAATGCAGCATCACGTCGATTCTCATCTAATTGAGCCAAGTATAACAAATGCTTTTCCTCTTCTCAAGTGGTTGGAAGTAACTCGATGGCCATTTGCAGTGACAGGATTTCGCATTTAATGGATAACACGACTTCCAAACCATAAACTAGTTGGAAAGGAGTGAACCCTGTTGATGTTTTTACTGAGGTTCGGTACGCCCAAAGCGCTGAAAATAGCATGTTGTGCCAATTCGACCGATGAATCCCAATGATTTGTCGGATCATGATAACTAAAACTTTGTTGATGGATTCAACCAGACCATTCGCTTGTGGATAATAAGGGGTTGAACTATCGTGACGTAAACCAAGCTGGCCTGTAAGTTCGGTCATCATAACGTTTCGAAAATGACGCCCATGATCAGTGATTATCACTTGTGGGACACCAAACCTAGAAATTATATGATTGAACACCAAAATTGCAGCTGTTTTTCCGTCTGCCTCGAATGTAGGCATCGCCTCGGCCCACTTAGTAAAATAATCTACCGCAAGGATGATATACGCATGCCCCTCGGCCGAGTGAGGGTTACATTAATAAAATCCATACCCCATTTGGCAAAAGGACCAATGGCAATTATGGGGTGGAGAGGAACAGGTGGAGCGCGCATCTTACGATAAAAAATCTGGCAGTTGTGGCATTTTCGGACTGTGATAATACAATCTTTAAACAAGGACGGCCAGAAATAGCCAGCGCGCAATATCTTTTGGGCTGTGGCATACCCAGACATATGACCGCCACATGCTCCAGAGTGACAGCCATTTAGAACCCTTTCAGCCTCTTCATGAGTTAAGCAACATCGAAAAATAGAGTCCGCCCCACGGCGATAAAGAGTATCTCTAATAATTTTAAATTGTTGGGATTGGAATCAAATTTTCCGACATTCCGACCTTGAAATTTCTGGCCGAAAGGATTGGGTCTGGAGATAGACGATGATATCGCCATATGTTGGGTCCCTATAATACTAGTGATTACCCCATTACTATTATAGTTATACCCTTTATTTATATTGTTGTGCCCCTATTACCCCCATATTGTTATTTCTGTGCCCCATAGAATCCCTCTATTGTTATTTTTGTGGCTTTATATTATTATTGTTAGGTCAGCTGGATTATATTGTGACTCCTTAGACTCCTATATATAGAAAGGAGGTTTTTTCATTTGAATCATCCAAGAATTGTTCATTTATGTAATGTAAAGGAGGTTGCCCCCTCGAAGAGGCTGAATTCTAAGGCGTTGATCTATCTTTTCTATCTTTTCTTGAGCTTGTTTCATAACATTTGGTATCAGAGCTTTGGATTCTAGGGTTTCGCTGCTCCAAACAGGTCATCGTGACATTTTTGCTATAACATTTTTTTTGTGACGTTTCAGAAGTCGCAAAAAAAACACATTTGAGAAGAAATCGCACTGAACCTTGGGTCCGAATTTCAGAGCTTTTTACGTGATAGTTTCAGAGATATGATCTGAGGAAGTTGGTATTTTTGCAGACTCCTGAATTACATTCAAAACAGGTGACCTGGGGAAAATTGTCATAACTTTCTCTCTGGGAATCAGATTAAAATTTCGTAAGAAGGTACAGAAAGAGGATAGACTGTAGTTTCTTGTATATCTTTTTAAAAACCAAATATTGAAAATTGTACACGTGGCACTTCATACAACTTCGCTCTTCTGGAAAGGTCTATAATATGGTCATATTGAGAGATTGTACATAACTCTTTCTTGAAGAATCCAATTTGGATCAGACTGGTGGCATTGGAAAGAGGACACAGAGAGCTACTATAGGTCACAAATTCAGAACTAGATGATTGGAAAGTACAGAGATACATCAGAGGCAATATCGAGCTCTTACAAAGTGAAAAAAGGTGTGTAGATTTTTTTTAAATTTTTGCTTAAGCTTGGTTTGAAAATTTATTTTGAAGGAATTCAAAGGGCATAATAGAGCATTATTATCGATAACTGATGCCCCAAGGAAAGAAAGTGCAAACACCTAGTAAGGAACCTGAAAGGTCTGTTACACTAAAAAATGTCACCTTGACTACTTACAGTTAGTATGGCTCAAATCAACAGTCATGCTACCCTCTTAGGCAAGTCTCATGCCTCTGTTATCCATCTCAAACTCAAAGGAGAGAGAAAGTCTTGTAAAAGCTATGTTTATCTCTGGGGTCGCAGGTTCTCTCTAGCCTTACCTGCGGGGACGCTGACCATATTCACAAAATCTGCGTCCATGGACGCTCTGTATGTTAAGGGACAGGTGCGTCCCTCTGTAAAAGGCAAAATGCGCGAGTTTTATCTTGAAAAAGTTACTTGTGGTTACTTCTAGAACATTCTAGAGGTCGGTTTGATGAAATGGATGCGCCTCCAGTTGGTTCATGTATCTCTATTAAGGGGGAACTTATCCCATCAATAAGGGAGCTATCCCACCCATAGAGGGGGATGATCCCATTGATAGTGGACCTGAATAACCTCTTTACAGCACTATAAATAAAGGCATTGAGCCATAAGGAGGGGAGGTTGGAGCTATACATTTTCTTTGGGTAAATGCTGCAGGATTTAGGTCTTCCATTAGAGCCTTTGTGAGGAGAGATTGTCTTCACTTGATTCTACTTGGGAGAGGGTGAGCTTTGTCAAAGTAGAGGAAAACCCTTGATGGACCCTGGGAGGAACTTGCACAACACCAAGGCCAGGTTGTAAGAGTTTCTTTGTTTCGTTATTAATACAAACTGGTTTATTTTTCTCAATAGCTTGTGTTAATGAGTTATTTCATGTGTTCCTTGGTCTGCATGTTGAATATATGTTTTATTATATGAAATGCAAGTGCTTGGTAATTGTTTGATTGTTTGTGGTTGCAGGAATTAACTTGAAGGGGGAGCTCATCCAGATCGTCAAGAACGGACTTCAACAACAGCGTTTTGGAATAAGGTAAGCCTAAACACTTGTAGTTTTCATGTTGTAAAAGGTGTATTTAGAGAAAGATCACTCCATTTTGTCTTGTTTGTCATTAGAATGTCTTAGACTTCTAGGAAGGTCAGTCGTGTCCGCACCCTTGACAGATTCCGTGTGACAGATTCGAAAAGCTGTTGAAAGCAGGTTTCATTTATCCGATCCCGTTAACGGATTGGGTATCGAATATTGTTCCCGTCAATAAAAAACAAGGAACAATAAGAATCTGTATCGATTATAGGGATATCAATCGAGCTTGTCCAAAAGACAATTATCCTACGCCTTATATCGATCAAATAATTGATGATTGTGCCGGAAGTGAGATGTTTTCCTTCATGGATGGTTTCTCAGGTTATAATCAAATCAATATTCTACCTGCCGATCAACCAAAAACGGCATTCATTTGTCCATGGGGGACATTTGCTTATTGCAAATTACCTTTTGGCCTTAAGAATGCCGGTGCTACTTTTCAACGGGCCATGTCTTATGCATTTCATGACATCAAGCACATTGTGCAACCCTATCTCGATGATTTGCCTGCTCATTCTTTACACCGAGCTGATCACCTTGTCCATTTACGAGCAATCTTTATGAGGTGTAGGCATTATCGAATTCAGTTGAATCCCCACAAGTGTGTTTTCTGTATAGAAACAGGTCGATTGCTGGGATTTGTTGTTTCCAAAACCGGCATTCGCGTCGATCCCTCGAAAGTCGAGGCTATCATCCAATTGCCTCCTCCTTCGAGTTTGCGCCAACTCCAAAGTTTGCAAGGGAAAGCGAACTTTTTACGCCGATTCATCCCTAACTACGCCGAGGTCACTAAAGGTTTTACACGGTTGTTGAAACAGAACGTACAATTCTTTTGGGACGAGATTGCTCAACAATCTTTTGATGCACTGAAACACGCGTTGACCCATGCACCGTTATTGCATCCTCCCAACTACAACCAGGACTACTTCTTATACCTCGCAGCTTCGCATTCCACCATTGGAATGGTGTTAGTTCAAGAAGATGAATTCAAGGCAGAGCATGTGATATATTACCTTAGCAAAACCTTAAATCCAACTGAGTTAAAATATTCACATGTGGAGAAATTGGCCCTGGCAGCCGTTCAAGCTGTCCAGCGTTTTCGTCACTACATTCTTCTCCGCAAAACTACTGTTATTTCGGATTGCAACCCTATGATCTATATCTTGACAAAACAACTGCTAGGGGGCAAGTACTCTAAATGGATCGTCATCCTGCAAGAGTTCGACTTGGAGTTTGAGAAGTCCAAGTCTAAGAAATCTTTAGTTCTTGCGGAATTGATGTGTGATTTCCCGAGTGCTGACACAGAGACTGTGGCAGAGGAGTCCATTGTGGACGAATCTTTGTTTCTTATTAGCACTGTAGATCCGTGGTATGGGGATATAATCATCTATCTCCAAACCCAAACCTTTCGGCCTGAAGCTTCCAAGGAAAACCGTCGAAAAATTCGGTTTCAATCCCAGCAATACAGAATTATTGGAGATACACTTTATCGCCTGGGGGCAGACTTAGTTTTTCGACGTTGTTTAACTCACGATGAGGCTGAGAGAGTTTTGAATGATTGTCACTCTGGAGCATGTGGCGGTCATATGTCTGGGTATGCCACAGCTCAGAAGGTGTTGCGCGCTGGCTATTTCTGGCCGTCTATGTTTAAAGACTGTATCCTTGCCGTCAGAAAATGCCACAACTATCAAGTGTTTGATCGCAAGATGCGCGCTCCACCTGCTCCTCTCCACCCTATAATTGCCGCTGGTCCATTCGCCAAATGGGGCATTGACTTTATTACTTGTAACCCTCACTCGGCCGGGGGGCATGCGTATATCATCCTTGCGGTTGATTATTTTACTAAGTGGGCCGAGGCGATGCCTACATTCGACGCAAGCGGCAAGACAGCTGCACTTTTCGTATTCAATCATATCATAACTAGGTTTGGTGTCCCACAAGCAATCATTACAGACCATGGAAGCCATTTTCGAAATGTCATGATGACTGAACTTACAAGCCAGCTTGGTTTGCGCCACGATAGCTCTACACCTTATTATCCGCAAGCCAACGGTTTGGTTGAGTCAATCAACAAAGTTCTAGTCATCATGATTCGACGGATCATTGGTATCCATCGAACGAATTGGCATAACATGTTATTTTCGGCGCTATGGGCATATCGAACTTCAGTGAAAAATTCAACAGGTTTCACCCCTTTTCAGCTAGTTTATGGCTTAGAAGCTGTGTTACCTATTGAGTGCGAAATCCCATCACTTCAAATGGCTGTCGAATTACTTCCAGCTACTTCCGAAGAGGAGAAACGGTTGTTATACTTGGCTAAATTAGATGAGACTCGACGTGACGCTACTTTAGCCATCGAGACTCACGCAAAACGAATGAAAGCCCAGTACGATAAAAGTGTAACTCCTCGAAGTTTTTCAGAAGGAGACCTAGTACTATTATATGATCAAGCAAACGATAAGCTAGGTGCTGGAAAATTCGTTCCCATGTGGCATGGGCCCTACATTGTAAAGCGAAAGCTAGCAAAAGGGGCTTATGAGTTAGTTGATTTTGATGGGGACTCTTTGGGCAAACCCAGAAATGGACTTTACCTAAAGAGGTATTATGCTTAAAATGATGGATGGAGAATTTTTTAGATAGGTTAGATTTCCTTTCTAGCTAGCAAGTGTGTTAGTTTAGTCAGTGTGCTTAGTTTAGCGAGTGTGGTTTTTCGTCATTATTTTGGCTCATCTTGGTTTTACTCTTGATATTGTAGATGTCGACGCCTCTCCAAACATACATTGGATTTGCTGATGGTGCTTGTCGTAGTACACGGAATATCTCTTCCGCAGCTTGGGTTATCTATTCACCCTCTGACGAGTTAGTTTCTATGCATGGGGTAAGCCTCGGTCAAACAACGAATAACATTGCAGAATACAGTGCAGTGGTTGAATTATTATCCGAATCTATTTCATTTGGAATTCGACGTTTGATAGTGAGGTTAGATTCTGAACTTGTTGTATTACAGCTTAATAGAGTTTATGCCATTAGAAATCCTGTGTTATTAAGGTTGTTTTTGAGAGTGCGTCTCTTGGAACGTGAATTTGATTACATTGAATATCAACATATTCCAAGGTCTTTGAATACATTAGCAGATGCAATTGCTTCTCGAGTGTTGGACAGACATTTATAATAATCATGCAAGTAAATTTAAAGACATTTCATCATACATGTTAAACAAGATAAGCCGGTAATAGTGATATATAGATATAGATAGAAGTGTGTCCAAAAATATATACATCGTCTTCGATCATAGGTTTAACACACCTTATGATCGGCAAAATGATAGTGCAAAAAGTCAAAAATGTCACATGTGACTACAAAAGTGACTAGTCAATCACTGGTGGTGCTCTCTGTACGACACCACTGCGCGGGCTATCTTGCGCAGAAATCTCCTAAACGGTCCAGGGACCGCGACCACGAAGCGCTGAAGCCTCATTGGAATATCATCCATAGTAGTCTCAGGTATATCTGCCGTGAGACGCTCTAGATCATGCTCCAAATCGGCTAGTACTTCTGCTGTCGCATCCTGTAGGGCCGGTGCCGGTGCAGCTGGATGTCGTCTGTCGTAAGGCCGGAGATTGGCTGGACGCTGTGGTCCAACATCTGCATTTTTAAAATTTTACTGTTACTTTGAGACGATATATATGAAAAATAAAAAAATACATAATTAGAAAACTTGTGAAAATGAAAGTACCTCTGTCATCCCATTGTTCTCCCTGTGGAAGAACCATGTCCGGATCACCTCTGAAATCCATTCCGGCATATGGAAAGTCTTGTATCACAAAAAGCTGGCCCTCTAGCCAGTCGAAGTAACTGTCTGAGAATCGAACCACTGCAGCACCCTCGTCAGGATGCCGGGCCATCACCGCAACCCATCGAACAAGCTTTGGCTCCCGAGGACCCAAGTCATCAACAGTGAGTTGCTGAGGGATCAGCATAGGAACTCTCTCCAAGGCAAAGCTCACGACTAGAGGCCCATATCCAAAAGTCTTTAGTCGTCCGTTCTTTGCCTTGGTTAGTTGGCTCTTCATATGAGCCGACACAGCTTCGCACCAGTTGAAGATGGTGCCTTGGTAACAGTCAACTGCCATCCGCATTTGGGATCCGGAGGCAATGTGCAAGGCGGCCGCGCCACAAATCCTAGTGACCGTAAATGCAATAACTCTAAGTTCCGCCAGAGCGATGTGCTTTATCTCCACGCCTTTTTTATGGCGAGTCCCTGGTCTGCACCACTCCTCGCGGAGATCATCAAGGGATTGGCCACCCGGCCTGGTCCCCGCAAGGTTGAGTTGCTCACCTCTGTTTGGCAAGCCAGTGAGAAAGTATACATCCGAGGGCTCTATCTCGAGCTGGTGCCCTCCAATGTAAAAACATTGATCTTGAACGTTCCATCGCTCAACCAGCCATTCCAAAAATCTTACCTGGCCCCTCATGCCCGGTATGGTCCAATATTTGTACAATCCACATGTTCTTAAGGCATCCAGAGAGGGTTGGTGGTTAATCGCAGCTTCATCGTCCTCTACGTGCTCTCTCTCTCTCCAGTCTAACATGTTTAAGGTCCTGCACATCAAAAGAGTCAATTAGAAATTAATTTGAGCAAATTTGGTGGTTTTTTGAGAGAGTTAGGGTTTTGAAATGCGCCCTTTGCGGAAGACGCACCCCGGCTTTTTAGCACAAGGCGTCCGGACGCAGCTCGCCTGAAGGTGGACTGCGTCCCCCGACCTTTTTCCCGTGTGAGAAAAAGTCGGGGGACGCGGGTCACCCGAAGGGCACCTGCGTCCGCCGAGGGGCGCATTTTGAACCCAAAACCCCCCCAAAAAATGAAACAAAGACCAAAAACAAAAAACTAAACGGATAAAAATGAAGAGTGGGATGTGTAAAATACCTCGGTGAAGCGGCGTTCGATTCCGACGGTCAGATTTTCTGCAGCAACCACGGGAAGTTTCTTGTCAAAAGCTCCTTTTTCAACCTCAACAGTGAAACGGTAAAAATGACATGGTAAAAGGTCTTTTTATAGGTTTTTTGGATGAATTAGTTCATTTTTTACCATGAAAAGATGTTTTCAAATGTATTTTTGCCTATTTTAAACAGGTATGAGTAATGTGTCGCTTTTGTGCAGGACGAAGGGATTTCGAGGGAAATTGTAATTTTTCACAAACAAAATTTCAGAGTCATCTTTTAAGCCCTTTTCTGACTCCTAAAACATGAAAAGATCGCCGAGTGTTTCTTTTTCACTCGTTAAAACGGAATTAAAAGACGGTCCCCTTTTAGCTCTTTTCTGACCGCAAAATCAGGAAAAGATTGCCGGGTTTTTGTCGTTTCAAACTCGATAAGGAAATAAAACGACGTGTCTTTGATCGCTTTTTACTTTTCAGGTCAACGATACTATTATGAAAGTACTCCTTGGTCGCAAGATCAAGCGGTTCCCCCAGGTATTATTTTATACTTTTTCGGGCTTGAGGGACACAAATATACGAAAAAGTTCAACGTGGAGTTTCCTTAAGTTTTTCAGACTCTCTAAAATTGAAAAACGCCGAGTTTCTCCTATACTGGGCTCGTTAAACTTTTACAGTGAAGGACCTGTTCAATTACAAACAGGAACGAACCACTCCTTCCTAGGGTTCGCATTTAAACTAGGTTGGACTCGTCCGAAGGATGAGCTTATAATCAAGCATATGTTATCCTCCTCAAGCTTGTTAAAAATAAAGAGGTACTTGCCAGAAATGGTGGGGGAAAAAAGAGAAGAATGAAGATATTTGTCACCTTTTGCCTCAGAAGAAACTTTATTACCGCTCTTGAACACGACACTTTTCATTCACCTGGGTTGGGAAATCTTTTACCTCACAGTTGGCTAAATCACTTTGAAAATCTTTAACCGGGTTCAGGGATCAACTTTGAGTTATTCGTCACCAAACCATCTGTTGTGTCGTTATGTGTTCAAGAGGTCTGCAAGCAAAACTTTCATCTGCAAAATACTTGTCATCCATTTGACCATCCCTGAGTCAGTCCTTACAGCAACATTTCTTCAACTTGAACAATGATTTCGTGTTGCGGGCTTGCCTGCAACGGGTCGCTTTCTATCGACATCGACACATTATCTAGAAAGATGACTTAGGAATCGACAGTACCTTGAAGTCTGCATGCATCAATGGCAGGTTTCTCGCCTTTGACGTCAGTTTACATCATTGACTTTCGATCAAAGGATTCCGTGAAGTGTTCGACATCAAAACATCTATTCACATTTCACAGGTTGTGCTTGGTACTTTGAGGACCATTGACATTACTGGTGGTTTCTCTCACGCTTGTTAACAGTTTACATCATTGACTGGTAATCAAGTGGTTTCTACCATGTTCGACATCGAATCATTTAATCACATGGCTAGAATCGTACCAATTCGGGAAGTAGAAGTGAAGACCCTGGATCTAGTTTCTACCATCCAGGCTGCGAGGAGTTTTGTATTCATTGTCTATGTAGACTAATCATAAACAGATGGCTGCGTCCATACTGTGTCTACAAAAGTCTATAAAATGATGTACTGCAAGATCATTCCTGTATCAGAATAGTTAGTCCATTAGTTAAAGTTTTGAATCTGAGTATGGGAATGCCTACCTCAGTGATGATATAATCTTATCCATGTATTTTGTGTTGAAAATTGCAGGTTCCAACCAGGCCATCCACAAGGCAATCCTTAAAATGATAAAGCGCTTCACCCTTCCTAGAATTACAAAACCCTATTCTATTCCAGGCTTCGCACTTTAGGGGGCAATCTGTTACACTAAAAAATGTCACCTTGACTACTTACAGTTAGTATGGCTCAAATCAACAGTCATGCTACCCTCTTAGGCAAGTCTCATGCCTCTGTTATCCATCTCAAACTCAAAGGAGAGAGAAAGTCTTGTAAAAGCTATGTTTATCTCTGGGGTCGCAGGTTCTCTCTAGCCTTACCTGCGGGGACGCTGACCATATTCACAAAATCTGCGTCCATGGACGCTCTGTATGTTAAGGGACAGGTGCGTCCCTCTGTAAAAGGCAAAATGCGCGAGTTTTATCTTGAAAAAGTTACTTGTGGTTACTTCTAGAACATTCTAGAGGTCGGTTTGATGAAATGGATGCGCCTCCAGTTGGTTCATGTATCTCTATTAAGGGGGAACTTATCCCATCAATAAGGGAGCTATCCCACCCATAGAGGGGGATGATCCCATTGATAGTGGACCTGAATAACCTCTTTACAGCACTATAAATAAAGGCATTGAGCCAGAAGGAGGGGAGGTTGGAGCTATACATTTTCTTTGGGTAAATGCTGCAGGATTTAGGTCTTCCATTAGAGCCTTTGTGAGGAGAGATTGTCTTCACTTGATTCTACTTGGGAGAGGGTGAGCTTTGTCAAAGTAGAGGAAAACCCTTGATGGACCCTGGGAGGAACTTGCACAACACCAAGGCCAGGTTGTAAGAGTTTCTTTGTTTCGTTATTAATACAAACTGGTTTATTTTTCTCAATAGCTTGTGTTAATGAGTTATTTCATGTGTTCCTTGGTCTGCATGTTGAATATATGTTTTATTATATGAAATGCAAGTGCTTGGTAATTGTTTGATTGTTTGTGGTTGCAGGAATTGACTTGAAGGAGGAGCTCATCCAGATCGTCAAGAACGGACTTCAACAACAGCGTTTTGGAATAAGGTAAGCCTAAACACTTGTAGTTTTCATGTTGTAAAAGGTGTATTTAGAGAAAGATCACTCCATTTTGTCTTGTTTGTCATTAGAATGTCTTAGAGTTCTAGGAAGGTCAGTCGTGTCCGCACCCTTGACAGATTCCGTGTGACAAGGTCTAGCATGACTCATGAAGAAGAGGAAGAAATGCTACATGATATATCAAAATTACAAGAACAAGTGCAACAATTGTCACGCTCACAAAAGTTAACAGATGCTAAGATAAATGGTGTGGAAGCTAAGATAAAGGGCGTGGAATCTAAGATGAATGGCATGGAAGCTAAGATGGACAATTTGAAGATAGATTTGAACACAAATTTGAAGACAGGCATGGCAAATTTGAAGACAGATTTGACAAATTTTCTACAAGAAATACTTACTAATGGTGAAAAGGTAGTAAAGGAAACTCATGATGAGAACAAAAGAAATGTTAATCATGATTCCATAGACGCTAATGTTGGATCGAAGAATCACCATATTCCAAAAATCGATATGAGGAAGTTTGATGGCAAGGATCCCGCCACATGGATATTACAGATGGAGCAATTCTTCGATCTCAATAATGTGCAAAACGCACAAAAGGTACGTATGGCAACTGTATATTTGGAACCAAATCAGTTTGTATGGTATCAATGGCTTTGTTCTCGTAAACAATTTATCACTTGGGCAATTTTTACGGAAGAATTGATAGCACATTATGAGGATACAAAAAGCAACACTTTTTTTAGCCAATTGATAAGTCTCAAACAAAAGGGTTCAATAATGGAGCACATTGAGGAGTTCCAAAAATTGAACATAAGGGTAAAAGATATTCCAGAGGAGCATAGGATTGATGTGTTCATAGGGTCTTTAAAGGATAATATCCAACATGATGTTCGCCTTTGGGAACCTGATTCATTAGAGAAGGCATTCAGGTTAGCAAGAAAAATGGAAAGCAAAATTATGGCAACTAGGAAGCATACCACTCACAACTATAAAGACGGAAGTGTTGTTGCCCCTAGTCTTCCACAACCTACAAGGTTGACACCACAACAATTGGAAGAAAAAAGAGCAAAAGGGCTTTGTTACAATTGTGATAGCAAATACACAAAAGGTCATAAGTGTGCTGAGAAGAAATTATTCTACATAGATTGTGAAGAGGAAGAAGAAAAGGAGCAAGAAAGGTCAAAAGAAGAGGATATATTCCAGGAACAAAGCCTAGATGAAGAACAAATAAATCCGACCATATCTTGTAATGCATTGGCGGGAATTACCACTCCTCAAACCATCAAGATAGAAGGACAAATCAAGAAGAAAAAGGTAATAGTGTTGATTGATTCAGGAAGCACCCACAATTTTATTCATTGTAGGGTAGCAAAAGAATTGAATTGCTTCCTATATCCAGCACCAGAGTGTCAAGTGATGATTGCAAATGGAGGAACAATAAATTTCTCTGGAAAGTGCCATAATATCAAGCTATCCATGGGAGAATATGTATTGACTAGCCCAATGCTTTCCATTCCAATGGGAGGTGCTGATGTTGTACTAGGAGTCCAATGGCTACAATCCTTGGGTACAATAGCTTTTAATTTTCAAGAACTTTTCATCAAATTTTCTACGGAAGGAAAGGAAGTTGAATTAAGGGGTATTGCAGGAAAACCAGGAAAGATAATCAGCTCTAATGGCATGACAAAGCTTCTAAAAAAGGAGCAAAGAGGTGTAATTGCACAATTATGTTCGCTAGATGTTTCCACATTGGAATCATCTATTTCTCCAGATCTCCAAAAAGTCTGGGACAATCATTCCAAGGTATTTGAGACTCCCAAAGGTCTCCCACCTATGCGTGATCATGATCATGCTATTCATCTGATTCCAGGAAGTGTTCCTCCAAACATCAGGCCGTACAGATATCCCTATGTCCAAAAAAGTGAAATTGAACGTATGGTTGCAGAAATGCTAGAGGCTGGTATAATTCAACCAAGTCAAAGTTCTTTCTCAGCTCCAGTAGTATTGGTGCACAAGAAGGATGGATCATGGCGCATGTGTCCGGATTATAGGGAGCTCAACAAGCTCACTATTAAAGATAAGTTCCCCATTCCTGTCATTGATGAATTACTGGATGAATTGCATGGATCAATTTACTTCACCAAGTTGGATCTTCGTTCAGGATATCATCAAATCAGAATGAAGATTGAAGACATTCCGAAAATGGCATTTAGAACTCATGAGGGTCATTATGAATTTTTGGTCATGCCTTTTGGCCTTACCAATGCACCTTCAACATTTCAAGGTTTGATGAATTCAATTTTCAAACCATTCCTTAGAAAATTTGTGTTAGTATTTTTTGATGATATACTAATCTACAGCAAGTCTTGGAAGGATCATGTTGAACATGTTGACAGGGTGCTACAACTATTGGAGGAGAAACAATTATATGCAAAAAGATCCAAATGTTTCTTTGGAGTCCAGGAGGTGGAATATTTGGGTCATATTGTATCTCATGAAGGAGTTAAGGTAGACCCTAGCAAAATTAAAGCCATTAAGGAATGGAAAATCCCCACATCCATAAAGCATCTGCGAGGATTTCTTGGGTTGACAGGGTATTATCGCAAGTTTGTTAAGAATTATGGGAGAATAGCAGCACCTCTAACAACATTATTGAAGAAAGATTCATTTTCATGGACTCCGGAAGCAACAAAGGCCTTTGAACATCTTAAAGAGGCAATGTGCCAAGCACCGGTCTTAGCTACACCGGACTTCACAAAAACCTTTATTGTGGAATGTGATGCTTCAGGAAATGGAATTGGTGCTGTTCTAATGCAAGATGAAAGACCCATTGCTTTTGAAAGTCGTCCAATCAAGGGAAAGTTTTTAAGCAAAGCTATTTATGAGAAGGAAATGTTGGCAATACTCCATGCACTTAAGAAATGGCGACCCTACCTAATGGGAAGACACTTCAAGGTAAAAACGGATCATGATAGCCTTAAATACTTTTTAGAACAAAGATTATCCTCTGAAGAGCAACAAAAGTGGGTCACAAAGATGTTGGGTTATGACTTTGAAATCATCTACAAAAAAGGGAAGCAAAATGTGGTGGCAGATGCACTCTCAAGAAAGGATGAGGATGTGGAAGCATTGTTGTGTGCCATTTCTATTATCCAACCAGATTGGATAAACGAAGCAAGGGAGGAATGGAAGAATGACGAAGAAGTGTGGGCACTTATTCGAAAGCTACAACAAGATTCCAGTACTTCTGATACATTTAGCTGGGAAAATGATTCGTTATGGTACAAAGATCGCTTATACCTCTGTAAGAATTCCCAGCTAAAACAAAAGATTCTTATGGAATTGCACACTTCTCCTTTAGGAGGGCACTCAGGATTTTTAAAAACTTACCACAGGGTTAAGAAGGATTTTTTTTGGGATGGCCTTAAATCAGATATTCAAAAGTTTGTGGCGGAATGTTTGGTTTGCCAACAAAATAAAGTTGAAACAATTAAGACACCGGGTCTATTACAACCTTTATCCATTCCAAGCCAACGTTGGGAGGAGGTTTCAATGGATTTTATCACAGGTTTACCCAAGTCTGAGGGAAAGAGTGTCATCATGGTGGTAGTTGACGACTTACCAAGTATGCACACTTTTGTGCATTATCACATCCATTTAAAGCCAGTACAGTTTCTACTGCATTTATGGAAACAGTTCAAAAGCTACATGGAAACCCAAAGATTATTGTAAGTGACAGAGATCCCATTTTCACTGGAAATTTTTGGACAGAATTATTTTCTTGTCTTGGTACTCAGTTAGCTCATAGCTCATCTTATCATCCTCAATCTGATGGGCAAACTGAGATAGTAAACAAATGTTTGGAAGGATATCTTCGTTGCTTTGTATCTGATAAACAGACACAATGGGTCAAATGGTTGCCTCTGGCTGAATGGTGGTATAACACTTCCTTCCATACAACAACAAAAATGACCCCATTTATGGCACTTTATGGGTATCAACCACCATCCATCACATCATATTTAAGAGAAAATTCTAAGGTTCAGGCAGTGGAACATCACATCGAACATCAACAACAAGTCCTCCAACTCTTAAAGGATAACCTCGTGTTGGCACAAAATAGAATGAAACAACAGGCAGATCAACATCGCAGTGAAAGAAGTTTTGATGTAGGTGATTGGGTATTCCTACGGCTACAACCATATAAGAAAATGTCCCTAAAGCAAGCTAAGAAGGATAATAAATTATCACCAAAGTATTATGGTCCGTACAAGGTGTTGCAAAAGATTGGTACTATGGCATACAAATTGGAGCTTCCTGCAGCTTCTCGATTGCACCCAGTTTTCCATGTTTCATGTTTAAAGAAGGTTATAGGCGACAAGCTCCCAATTCAAACAATATTGCCAGAACTTGACGAGGAAGGAAAAATTATATTGGAACCAGAAGCAGTCACAGAAACAAGAACTCGACAGCTACGAAATCGATCAATTTCAGAGTATCTTATCAAGTGGAAGAACTTATCCGCTGAAGATTCCACATGGGAGGATGAGAATTTTATGCAGAAGTATCCAGAATTACTCAAGCATTGAGGACAACACTTTTTTTGAAGGAGAGGGGCATGTTGGGTCCCTATAATACTAGTGATTACCCCATTACTATTGTAGTTATACCCCTTATTTATATTGTTGTGCCGCTATTAACCCCATATTGTTATTTCTGTGCCCCATAGAATCCCTCTATTGTTATTTTTGTGGCTTTATATTATTATTGTTAGGTCGGCTGGATTATATTGTGACTCCTTAGACTCCTATATATAGAAAGGAGGTTTTGTCATTTGAATCATCCAAGAATTGTTCATTTATGTAATGTAAAGGAGGTTGCCCCCTCGAATGGGCTGAATTCTAAGGCGTTGATCTATCTTTTCTATCTTTTCTTGAGCTGGTTTCATAAAACCATACCACGGATCTAAAGTGCTGATTAGAAACAAAGATTCGTCCGCAATGGGCTCCTCTGCCACAGTTTCCATGTCAGCACGCGGGAAGTCACACATTAACTCTGCAAAAACTAAAGATTTCTTAGACTTAGATTTCTCAAACTCCAAGTCAAACTCCTGTAGGATAACGATCCATTTAGAGTACTTGCCCCCTAGCAATTGTTTGGTCAAAATGTAGATCATAGGGTTGCAATCCGAAATTATCGTAGTTTTACGTAGTAAAATGTAGTGATGAAAATGTTAGACAGCTTGAACGGCTGCCAATGCCAATTTCTCCACATGTGAGTATTTTAGCTCAGTTGGATTTAATGTTCAACTAAGGTAATATATCACATGTTCTGTTCCGAATTCATCTTCCTGAAATAATACCATTCCAATGGTGGAATGGGAGGCGGCGAGATACAAGAAGTAATCCTGGTTGTAGTTGGGAGGATGCAACAATGGTGCATGGGTCAACGCGTGTTTGAGTGCATCAAAAGATTTCTGAGCTATCTCATCCCAAGAGAATTAAGTATTTTGTTTCAACAATCGGGTAAAACCCTTTGTAGCTTCAGCGTAGTTAGGAATGAATCGTCGTAAAAAGTTAGCTTTCCCCTGCAAACTTTGGAGTTGGCGAAGACTCGAAGGAGGAGGCAATTTGATGATAGCTTCGACCTTTGAGGGATCAACGCGAATGCCGGCTTTCGAAACTACAAATCCCATCAATCGACCTGTTTCTATACAGGAGACAGATTTGTGTGGGTTCAATCAAATATGATAATGCCTACACCTCATAAAGATTGCTCGTAAATGAGCGAGGTGATCAACTCGATGTAATGAATGAGCATGCAAATCATCGAGATACGGTTGCACAATGTGTTTGATGTCATGAAACGCATAAGAAATCGCCCGTTGAAAAGTTGCTCTGGCATTCTTAAGCCCAAAAGGAAATTTGCAATAAGCGAATGTCCCCCATGGACAAATGAAAGCCATTTTTTGTTGATCGGCAGGTAGAATGTTGATTTGATTGTATTCGGAAAACCGTCCATAAAGGAAAATATTTCGCTGCCGGCACAATCATCAATGATTTGATCGATATAGGGAGTTGGGTAATTATCCTTTGGACAGGCTCGATTAATGTCCCTATAATCGATGCATATTCTCATTGTTCCCTGTTTTTTGTTAACCGAAACAATATTCAATACCCAATCCGTTAATGGGATTGGATAAATGAAACCTGCTTTCAACAACTTTTCAACTTCTGCTTTAATTGCAGCAGCTTTTCATGGCTGAATCTGACACAAACGTTGCCAGACGGGTTTAGCGTCCGGGTAAGTCTTGATCTCATGAACAACAATTGCGGGATCAATTCCTAGCATTTCCTCATAGGACCAGGCAAACACGTCGTGGAATTCTTGAAATAGGGCCTTATATAATTGAATTTCATCATCTGTACACGAGGCACCTATATGAATGTTTTCAACAATTCCGGGCTTAACCGAAATGTCAATAGGAATAGTTCGAGAGATGTTTCCCAAATTTAACTCTGAATCGGGATGTTTCATTGGATTCTGAGGTTCCTTGACATATTCAGTTGTAAAAATTGATGAGAAATCATTTTCAAAACGATCATTCTCGGGTAAAAACGAAGATCTGTGATGGAGATCTTCCCATGGTAAATCATCTACACATAGGATTTCACGAATTTGCTTGTCAGAGTGAACAAGTTCAGAAAACGTAGTTAAATCCGAGGTTGATGTGAAAAGTGATTCCTCATGCACCACATTCATTAAGTCAATTTCAGTTGAAAACAGGTCGGCAAAAGACTGCACAGCTTCATAGGCAATTTCATATGGACTCAAAGGCATGGAATTACCAAATGAGCCTATCTCAGATTCAGAAGGGATGATCCAAGGATCATCATAAATAATGGTGTCTGATGTAATCATATGAATAGTTGCAAATGAAGATGATGCGTTGATTGGAGGAAAATGAAAAGTTCCCAGTAAAACGACATCTTTAACTAGTCCTACTCCAACATCCTTATATGGGATAGGCGTTCTACCAACATGCTGAATACTCTCCGAAGAGGCTGGGTCGGATGAAAAGTAAGCCAGCTTGTCTATTGTTATGATCTTTCCATTATGTGGAAACTTTATTACTCGAAAGACCGATGAAACGACCGCTGTCATAGCGTAAGACCAACTTCGACCCAAGAGAAAGTTCTAGTCTAGAGGGGCATCAACCACCTCCACATCTAGACTATTGGTTTTTCCTTCAACCCCTATAGGCATATCCTTTAGAATGCCAAAAGGATGAAATGCACGGCCATCAAAGGCCTTAAGAATTGTCGGGGATTGATTTAGTGAAGGAGAACCAAGCGATCTCTAACACTGTATCGACATAATGCACATTGAGGCTCCCTCATCAATTACAGTCCAATGAATAGGCCTGTTTTTGACTATCACTGGGATTTGGAAAGCCATTTGATGAGGGAGACGCGGTGTACTATTTTCTAGATCGAAAATTATTAGGTTCGGGTCCTGAACGTCAACAGCTCCTATAGTCGACAAAAGTAATTTATGCTGTGTTGGACATGATTGCAGCACTTCCAAAGCTGACATTGCTGAGGGTGAAACAGCCAAATCCTCAACAATGTTATAGTTCTGAGCTGCTCTCACATGTGGATTGAAAGCTGACTTTCGAAGTATACCCTTAGCGGGCGGTTTGATTACCAAGTCTGGATTAGGTTTCTCGATCTGTAGTGGATCGGAACCGGGAGCTGAGGTTGATGGATTAGAATGAGAAGATTCTACTTCTTTACCATCAATAGGACTTTTATTGCCATAATCTTGCGATCGAGTCGTAATCCTTACATGGGACATCATCAATATGGGTTCTTCAATGGCACTCGAGGAAGAACCTATCATCTTGCTATCTTGACTTGGAAATGGATCCTTCAAAACAGCAGGAGTTTGGGAACCTTTGACGATCTTCGCAACCTCTGCTCGATGAGGGCAGTCTCTTGTAAAATGTTCTTTGTCACAAATGAGACATGGATAACGAGGTTTGCGCTTTTCATCATTGGGTTCCGCCTTTTCAGATTTCTCCTTTGAACTTTTGTCCGTTTTATTCTTCTTCTTTCCTTTCTTCTTCCCACCGGATTTTGATTTAGCTGTAGATGACTCTACAACGTGAATATCGGCAGAAATCTCTACAGAAGAATCTCCTGTTGGGGAATCAGGCAAGGTTATAATAGGAGAAGAATTCTTGGACGATTTCTTCTTACCTTTAGTGTTAACCGTGCCAATCATACCGTCAGCGGCATGAGATCCTGAAGGAGCTGCAGCGATTTGATTTGACTTGGCAAGATCGGGGATCTTTTCATGTAACGTACCTGACTGAGTATAAACCAAGTCAAGGTATTGTGCCTGAGCAATGACTTGCTCCTCAGTAACCACTCCGGATTTAGCAACATCTTTAGTGATATTTGGCAACAAATATTTTACAAACCACTCGGCCAAGATTTGATCCAGAATAAATACCTTCACTAAACGACGTCGACGTCTCCACTCATGAATATGATCTGAAATGTACGTGGATGTTGACTGTTTTAGCGAAGTTAACAATTCCGTGCCATTGTCATATCGGACTGGCGACTGGAAATGAGTTAAAATCGAGGTAGCTAACTGACTAAAATTATAAAAAGTGCCTCGCGGTAACTCAATGTACCACTTGGCCGCGAGACTAATTAGAGTGCGCTGGAAAAGTCTAAGATGGATCAAATCATCTGTGATGGAGTTAGACGCACACCAGAGGTGGTAAGTCATCACATGGTTCGACGGGTCCTCTCCTGATTTACCTTCGAACTTGGGAATGTCACTGGGAAACTTATTCGGCATTGGCGGCCAAAACGGAAGATAATTAATCGAATCATTCATTAGGCGCGACAAGTCTGGTAAGTCCAAAGTTGTGATAAATGGTAACTGCCAATTAGGATCCCTAAAATTCTGGGTCATGAGACCAGCCCCAGGAGGAGGATATTCGGGATAACTAGGAATAGGAATCGCGTTCGAGATATTGTATCCTCCCGGAAAACCAGGATTAACCCAACCATACTGGGGTTGTTGAGGTTGTTGGTAAGTGTACCCAGGATACGGTTGGTACTAATAAACTGGCTGCTGGACAGTAGGACCAAATTGGTATTGTCCCAGGTATGGTTGATAGGTGAATTGTGGTTGACTTGAGACAACTGTACTTAAACCAGGTTGTCCTACAGGCATCTGAACCGTAGTTTGAATCGTGGATCTAGACGGTGGTAAAGATGTCTGAGGAGTAGATATAGGAACAGTAGAAACCGGAGCTGTCGATACTCCAGAAGTAGGTGGGGTAGATTGAAAAGATGTTGCAGCAGTCGTTTGAGATGGAGTACGAGGCGCAGTAGGCCCGGACTGAGAAACTACCGAAGGTACATAAGTTTGAATATTAGACTGGACTGGTTGCTGGGGTGTACCAGAAACTAAGCGTTGTCCAGTTTGAGATGAAAACTGTACACTTGGCTGCAACACCTGTTGGGTTTGCGATGGATCCCACACTATGTTCATTCCGGGGTACTGACCCATAACAGGTTGAGAATATTCAGGACCATAACCGGGTTGAGGCTAGGATTGATATTTGAAAGGTACATTTCTCGTTCCTTGAACATAAGATTGACGATGGGGTGGTTGGAAACCTTGGTTCGAGTACTGACCTTGGGGTAGATACCCTTGAGGCACGTACTGATACTGGGGTTGACCTTGAGGTATAAATTGATACTGGGGTTGACCTTGGGGTACATATTGAGTCTGGGGTTGACCTTGAGGAATGTACTGTATCGTAGGTACGTACTGTCCTTGAGGTTGCCCCCCAGATGCAAATTGTGTACCTTGAGGTTGCCCCCAGGTGTTAATTGAGGCTGCCCCCTAGGCGGTAACTGGCCACCTTGAGGTTTAGAATTGGGAATAGAACCTGACATCATAAGAATGTCCTCTACGCTCAACAAATTTGTACTATTGTTCCCAGTTAATAACCCTTGCTCAATGGGTTGAGGAGATGCTCCCGAAAAAGTACCAGAAAGTGACGAATACCCAGAGGGAACAGAAGGACCGCTGTACAAAAAGGATTCAGGCGATTGAGTAAACATGGACAACTGACCTGACATATTTACGGGAGTATAAAAACCTCTAGGATGACAAGGAGCACGAGGTGGTGAAAAACTTAACCTTGGGTTTTCCAAGTAATTTGTCAAAGAAAGATACCAAGTAGTACTCCTAGGCGGACTGTAAAAAATTGATTCACGCTCCCTTAGATCAAGAACAGGTTGATTTTCAGGGAAAGGGATGCCTACTTCTTCTTCCGGAGCAAGTTCTTCAATAGCAATAAGTCCAGAAGGAAGATCTTGGGTAATTACTCTTTCTACCCTAGGTGAATTAGGACCACTAGAAGTTGGAGAGACAAACCTTGATGTTGGAGTAACAGGTTCAGATATCTCAGGTTCTTCACCTATATCACTAGTAGATGAAAAGCTACCAGCAAGTTCGGAAACTGAAATCAATTGCGGATCGTAACCTGTTACTAGAGTTTGGTAATCAGGATGTACAACCAATGAAGACTCTCCTTCTTCAGGTGACCCAACCTTACTACCACTAGGAGTTACAAGGACTTTCAAGCCTTCAAGTTGGCTCGGGACTTCTTCAGGAGGTTGGCCCCGAAGTCTATGGGATTGTCTTGGTAATTCAGCCACAGTTAAAAACTTTTAACTACTTCACACACAAACAAAGTAAAATCTCAATGAAAAACACCTAAAGCCTCTAAATAACCAAACAAATTTGAATCACACGCCTAAAGAATCTAGAGATCAAACACATACAAACAGTAACTTTCCGGACCGAAAACACTAGTTGGTGATGAAATCCAACGTTGCAGAATTCAGTACAGAAATGGCGGTTGGAACAGTTACCCCGACAACCTGCTTCATGAATAGACTGGACCAAGTTCCTCCACTTAACCGCCTCGAGTGAAGTGAACCCCCCAGAAAATCCAAGTGAGTCTAGCCGACATCTGCTCCAGGTAGAGTGGGATCTTCCCACCACTATCACCTTAGGAAGAATCCTAAAGAATATGGCCACTAAGGTTACCAACTGAGACAAATACACCTGGGGGAATAGTCTACGATCTGATACGCATGCAAGGGCAGAGTAGCAAGCTCAATCCCCTTGAAGGCTCCTTGACATAATCCAAGGTTTACCAACAAGTGACCCCAGGCTCCTCGACAATGGTTAATCCAAGATTTACCATTTTTAATACGTGAATATCTGGCGTCGTTCCCAATGAGGAACGATTGATTTCCACACTGGTTCAGACACGATCTCGTGCTTCTCCTTTAAGAGGATCTTTCCCAGAGCATAAATGCAACAATTGGATTTCTTCCTACCACAATATATAGCTACTTGTTTGTTTTTACTATCTTGGAGAGTTAATTACTCTCCTACTCCAAGACACTAGCCTAAGCTAAGTTGGTGTATCAGAGCCCTAGAAATAAAATGTTACTAGGTGAATTTTACTTTAAGCGTTAATTTTAGTGGTTGTTGTTTAAGTTAAGAGGCGGCGGAGATGAAACTCGTGGTGTAAAGACTCGACTCGAAATCACTAAAAAGATGCACCTAAGATGATTTAAACAATCTTTTCTCTTCGATGAACTTCTACACTAAGAAAGAGTTTGAGAATGAAAATACTTTGTAAAGACAAATCTTTCTCAATTAAACAAATTTAAAGAAGAGCTTTTTCCTTTCCAAAGCACTCAAAACGAGACATCTAGTTATTTCACAAAAATTTCCCTTTTCTTTTCAAAGCACCCAATCACTACAAAAACAAACTTTTTCCAAAAGAGATTTTTTTTTATATTTTGTAAATAAAACACTCAAACTAATGAAAATGACTAACTTTGAGATCTACAAACTATAAAAAGCTACTTGAAGTCAAAGCCTACTAAAAGTCTTTTTGAGGATGTTTTACATAGCTACATGTGAGCTAAGGACTAATTTATGTAGAATCACAATTAGTCAAAAAACAACCAATCTTTCGTTTTTCTTTTTAAAAAATGAAAATTCCAACTTTCAAATACAAGTTTTTCGAAATTTTGAAATGAGAAAACACAAAGCGGATTCCTAAACAAGGGGAGATTTCATAAATGGTCATACTCATAAGAAGACTGGTAGAGACCAAGGTAATCTGAGGTCCCTACGGCTTCCAAGCTCAGAGCCACTACACAACCAAAAACGAAAAACAAGCCCAAAAAGCAAAATTCCTAGGAATTCCACCTAAAACCCTAACACTGATGAAATTAAACCAAGGAAAGTTTTTGACAGGGAACAAGCAGGTCTGAGCAATGGCTAAAACCTATAAACAAATTCTAAACTGATAAAAAAGAGAAAAATTTGAAATTTTTCAAATTTTTGACAGCGTACGCAGGCAACCTGTTTACACAGGTGCGTCCACGCTCTGTGTACAAAGGAAAAGTGCGTACAGGTACGCACTGTGCTTAACTCAGAGGGTGCATACATCTCCCAAAACTATGAAAAATAAAAACTGACTCAAAATTAACTAAATTCACCCAATCCCACAATCATCATGTCAAAAACAGAAACAGAAAAGACAGTTTCTCAGGTCAAAGTATAGATAACGAAAACAATCAAGTCCCCAGCACAAGCGCCATTTTGTCGCATGGAATTAGTCGATCTTGCGGACAAGATAGACCTTCCTAGAATCTAAAGAAGACCTAATGACAAGCAAACCAACCAGACACTATCTTTCTCTAAATATTCTTTAATAAACAATAGCAAACAAGTGTTTTTAGGGCCTACCTTTGGTCCAACGCAAGGTTGTGGATGCCCTCGCTCCTTTGATCCAAATGAGCTCCTTTTCGCGAATCTGCAAACACAAACAAGGCAAAAAAATTAAATAGCACCTGAAAAACCAATTGCATAAAACATATTTAACATGAAAGTCAAGGAGTCCATGAAACAAATAACATAAGATACTTGTTGAGAAAAATGAGTTTGATTGTATTAATTCAAAAGAAGAAGAACTTTACAACCTTTGCCTTGATGTTGTACAAGCTTCTCCCAGGGTCCAACAAGAAGTCTCCTCTACTTTGACAAGTTTCACTCACTCCCCAATGAAGCCAAAAAGGTATGTGATCTCTCCTCTTAAGCTGAACTAGGAAGTCTTAATTTCACCAGCATTTACCCTCAAAATGTTCAGCTTCTAACCTCTCTAGTCCTCACTCCAATGCCTGTATTTATAGTGCAATGGAGGGAAGTTACTAGGTCCTCCTTCAAAGGGACAAAGCCCTCCTTCAAAGGGATAGCTCCTTTAGTCAAGGGATTAGCTCCTTCTCTTTTGGGATGCATGAACCACCTCAGAGCGAACAATCCACTTCAAAATTCCTTCTAGAAAACTCTAGAATTAACCCAAAGTGAGTTTTTTAAGATAAAACTTGCACCTTTTGACTTTCACAGGGGTCCGCACCTACACCGTTAGGGATAGAGTGGGTAGGTACGCAGCTTTTGTACACAGAAGGTGCGGGACCACAGGTGACAATGAGAGAAAGTGCGGAAATAGAGTTACATTGATTTTTAATGACTTTCTCCCATTTCCAAAGCTTGATTTGAAGAGCTGAGGTCTTAGACTTGCTTAGGAGGATAGTACAAGTGATGATAGACCCATACTGACTGTAAATAATCATAGTGACCATATTTTTGTGTAACAAGATGACACCTTAATCTTCATCCAGAGTTGGGAAGAGTACCTCCACCATATTCGAAAGGTTCTCAAAACACCGTGACAACACAAGTTGTGTGCCAATATGGAGAAATGCACTTTTGTAATGACCCAGTTTCAATATCTAGGGTACATCATTGATGAAAATGGTGTGCATGTAAACCCAAAAAAGATATAATTCATTTAGGATTAGTTAGCCCGAACAACTCTAACAAAGTTCTACAACTTTCTGGGCCTTGCCACTTTCTACCATAGGTTTGTGTTGGGGTTCTCTCATATCACTTGGCCTTTAAGTCAAATCACCAAGGGAAGAGAAAAAGAAAAGTTGTTTTGGTCCACAAACCCATAGAAGGAATTTGTCGAGTTGAAGCAATGCCTTTGCTCTGCACCAATGCTCACATTTATAGACCTGCAACAACTATCTGTGATTGAGGCAGATGCTTCTGACTATGATATTCGTGCAGTTCTTACTCAACAGGGGGATCGTGTGGCCAACCACAATTAGACACTTTCAAGAACAATCAGAAATTATCCCACCTATGACAAAGAAATGTCTTCCATTGTGGAGGCCTGTGGTCAATGGAAGTATTACATTATGTGGATGTGATCCACACAGACCACTGACCCCTGTAGTTTATACAAACACAAGCGAATTTGCAGAACAATCACAATAAAAAATCATCCACATACCTACAACAATTCCATCTAAACATTAATTATAAGAAGGGTAGCACCAATAATGTTGCAGACTTCCTTAGGCGACCACCAGTCATGACGCTCATCGCTGTGCTCGACTCATGTGAGCACGAGACTTTGGGGTAGCCAAATCTTTACAAGAGCGATGCATAATTTGGTAGCACATACCAGATACTCCTGGAAGGTAATAAAGTTCAAAATTTCCACCTCCAAGATGCATTGTTCTACTACCTGCAGACTTCCTTAGCCGACCACCAGTCATGACGCTCATCACTGTGCTCGACTCATGTGAGCATGAGACTTTGGGGTGGCCACATCTTTATAAGAGAGATCCATAATTTGGCAGCACATACTAGATACTCCTAGAAGGTAATAAAGTTCAAAACATCCACCTCCGAGATGCATTGTTCTACTACCTGGGACACATTTGTGTTCCTTCAAGTGAGCATTCCAAAATTATTTGGGAGGTGCACTACAATTGGGTCGCTGGACATTTAAGAGTAGACAAAATAGTGGCAGTATTACAGAAGTATTTTTATTGGCCGAACCTTTATAAGAATGTTGAGAGGTACATTGAATCTTACACCGCATGTGCCATTTCCAAACTAACCATCAAGAAGCAAGTCCTATATACTCCTTTTCCTACTCCTAGTCAACCTTTTCACCTTCCTTATACTAAGGACAAAAATGATTGTGTTCTTGTGGTTGTCAACAGATTCTCTAATATGGCAATCATGGTGGCCTGCAAGAAGAGTATCACAGTGGAGGCCACTACTAATCTCTTCTTTGAGTGAGTGTAGATACACTTCGGGATCACACAGTCCATTATCTCATCTAGGAATAGCAAATTCTTAAGAACATTTTGGGAAGGTCTCTGGTTAGTGATGGATACCAAACTTACTAAGTTCACGACTTTCCATCCCCAAACTGATGGCTAAACAGAGGTTGTCTACATGATGATTTACACATTGTACTCATGTACAACTCAAAGCATCCATGCACATGTGATGAATTCTCCCCTATGTTCAGCACAGCTATAACAGAGCTCTTCACAAATCAACAGATCACATCCCCTTTTAGGTAGGGCTGGAATTTCAACCATTATGTTCCATTGATGTGGCCATCGAGTCCATATATGACAGGGCTAACAACTTCATTGATTGCATTTAACACATCTGCTAATATGTCATTGATATATTGGATAGAGCTAATGGTATGTACAAGTACTACCATGATCAACATTGTGTTCTACACAAGTTCTAGGTAGTTGACAAAATTTGGCTACATTTGTAGGGGTGCCTCACTGGACCCCACTGCAAGCTTCTCCCACTCAAATATGGTCCTTACACCATTACCAAGGTTGTGGGAGACAATAACTTTGAGCTCATAATTCCCCCATTCCTTGGCCTGCACCTAGTGCTCAATGTGGACCACCATCGATCATACTTCCCAACATTATTGGACACATCAAACATTTTAGAACAACTCACACCAATAGAGTTAAACCCAAACTACATGGAACATGCCAGAACTGATCAGATCATGGACAAAGATCAAGAATAGTCGCTAGTAGAAGATCCAACTATATCGGTTTGTCGAATCTAGCCAACTCTTGTACCAAGGAAAGTAGTTCACCAGGGATCAAGTTGAATAGAAGTTTCCCCATCTCATGGGGGCACTCAATGCAACCATGGACCATTTCTTCCAAAGGGGGGAGAACTGATCCAAGTGTATATTAGTGGCCACCCGCCTATTCCACATTGATCATTATTATCTCTTTCATTTTTTCAGTTTCCTTAATTGTAGCACAATTTACTATTTTTGGCATTTTTTTGAGTCTTGAACATCTAGAGCCGTTTTCAGGCCGTAAATGACATTTTTTTTGGAAAATTGGGAAATCCTAGCTCACTAATTGATTATTTCATTTAAAATTTGTACTCCTCAGATAGATATTTCTAACGAGGTTTTATGCATGTCAAGTGAAGATCATATGACAAAGTTATGACCCAAGGAAGTTGATTTACCAATTTACCCAAACGGGCCCCATAGTTTTGGCACTTCATCTCCTAGGGATAGGTTTTTCAATGTTTAAGGTTTTTGAATGTTTAAGGTTTTCCATTGTTTCTCAATAAATAGGCCTTCGAGCCTCATTTTAATATAGTTTAGAGACATGTAGGGGCCAAATCTCTTCTCAGATATAAGTTACCATTGCACGAGCTAGTTTATTTCCATTTTGTTTGTAAGCATATTTTAGTATTTGATATTAATCAAATGAAGTGTTATTTCTGTGGCATCTTTGTATTTATGGTCATATCTATGATTTGTTGCATTCTTGTTTAAGTTCAAATTAGTGGTGGTTCTTCCTCAAAGATCATATTGTATAGCTGAATGAGGAAGTGGTAAGTTATCTTTTCCATTACTCCTCGATGGATAAAATCAGAGAGATGTTTGTAGTGGATGTGTATGGTAGGGTCTCAAGGTGTCCAATATCAGTTCATTGTAGGGGATGCATTATGTGAACAAATTGCATCTAGTAATTATGCAAACATATAAAATTTGGCTTTCCCGCCCTCGGGAGGATGAAGGGTGTAACCTACATGGATAATTAACTATCGAGCCAACAAGTCTGACCATTTGAATGACTTCCCCTCATTCACAACCTAGTTCAATAAGATTGTCCACCCTTTAGGAAAGGTCTTTATGCTCTGCTAATTGTATATTTTGCAAGGTAGGATGATCAACAATTGATAGCCCATCCTGAGAGACCTTGTCTTGTCGTAACTTTGATGGCTCTTTCACCTAGATTTTAACCACATATTTCATGTCGACATAGTTTTTGATAACATAGAAGCATGAGTCCATGAGTCTTTTTGGGTTGGGAAAATTCTACATACTATGGTAATATACTACCAGAAAAGTAGCCAGCTTACGTCTGTTGGCATTGATCAATGTCATAGTATTCATATCAATATGTGAAACAATCCAGCTGATAACATATACACGTGGGAAGGCTGGATATATGTGTGCAACACTGATTTATGGACATTAATGTATACCTGACGGTCTTCTAGATTTCTTCAAAGCTCTTTGCTAGATAAGTTTTTTTTTCTTCCTAGAATGTAAGTTGTGATTCCTTTTCCACATACAATTGAGTATATGAATATACTAGCAAGTTTACATGTGTACTCTCCACTTCTTGCTTGATACTTCTTTATATGGTATCTGTGGAGGCAACTCTCTTAGGTGCCCTCATAATGGTGACTACTAGTGAAAATTTCTAAAAAAAACGACTGTGCCACCTTCAGGAAACTAGTGATGAATCCATGTTTTCTAGGCATTCCTTTTTCACTTTTTCACTTATTTATTTTTTCCCTTTTTTTTGAAACATTCTAGGCACACTTCTAAGGAAGATGATGCAATTTAGTAGAACTGGGAAACTTCTTGGCTCACGACATTCCACAATTTAACAGCAGAAGGAATGGATTGCACATTTTTTTAGATTAGTGTTGGGCTACCATCCATTGTTGTGCAACTCTCAATCTCAAGTCTGAGCTACCACAAAGGATTACACAATTTCCATCACGAGGGATGGATTTCCTTTGAATATTTCCCAATTTCTAGAGGCAATCCCAGGACTGCTGCAAGGTCAAGTCAGAAGGTTTGCCTATGACTCAAAATATCAAATTAGTATGAAAAAAAGAAAACATAAGCATAGATGGAAAGAATAAGTCTTTACCAAATCATGAATACTTGACAATAGTACAAGATAAGCTCTTGTAAACAAAAGGGGAGGCTCTAAAATCAAGGCATAGAAAAATTTTTAGAGGTTGGTTGTAGCAGCTACAACAAGAAGGTATTAAAGATAATGTTGCAAAGTTTGTGGTCTTCTAATAGCATAAACGATAGATAAACAAGATTTCCACTCTCCTACAACGACTAGTTATACTAAGTTAATGTTAGAAATGGTTTACAATGAAATTTATTACAGGATTATTGAAATCCAAGCAAATAATCTCATCAACATAGTGCCAAATTTAATGACAAAGTATGCCCATTTTTTATTTCTTTCACATACTTTTAAAGAAAGTAAAATCATCACAAAATTCATGGATGATTTTCAAAACCTACATGGAATTCACATCGTTATTGAAAGATATAGAGATCCAATTTTCACTATAATGTTTATAATAAATTATTCTCTTATTAGATCACTTAACCTACTCACATCTCATCTTATCATACTTAATCCAATGTGAAACTAAGATTTTGAATAGATTTGTAAAATGAGAATTTTTATTCTTTCTATTTGACAAACAAGCATAATGGGTCAAGATTTTTCCCTTATAATAATTGTGGTACAAAAAATCCTTTCATGTTTCATTAGAAATTTCCCCATTTAAAGCACGATAGGCATACAATCCTCCACCAATCCCATCACTCTTGAAAACTAATTATGAGTTTCAAACAATGGAGGACCACATAGAGAACTGAAAAGAGGCTTTGGGAAACTTTCATATAACACATAATAAGGTGAAGAAGAATAAAATAAACATCATATTCAAAGGGATTTTGCATGGAGAACTAGGAATTTTTGACACTAAAACCATATAAACATATTCCCCTAAAGGGATAAGAGAATAATAAACTAGCACCCATGTAATACAACCACTATAAGGTGTCGTGAAGGATAAAAGAAAGATTGGAAATAAGAGTTGCATCCATATTCACATGTTCAAATATTCTTCTATATTCCTTGATTAAAGTAGTTATATGGTGACTAAATCATAGTTCCATAAATTTTAACATAGATTAATGAAGGGAAAATTAGATTCAAACCAAAAATAGTCCTTGAGAAAAGGGTTATGGACCTATGCAATTCAGAAATTATTTATTACCATTTCAATTGGAAGAACTAACAAATTCATAATTACACTAAGAAGGGTACGATAGATGAATCAATATAATATAATTTCTATTTATTTAAAATATCACAGCAAAATAAGAAATTAACATCATAACAAGAAAAACATGATATATGTGTAAACCCTTTAGACAGAAAACTACAAAACTTCTTTTAATTGATTTGTCCCTCATGAGGCCACAATGAAGTGGCCAATACCTACTAATTTTTTTGAGGTTAGGAATTTCTTTGGGGTATAAAATTACCTAAGGAAATTCATAGCTTCATTTTCAGCAATAGCAGCACCACCTGACATCGTAAGAGAATGTGGTAAGAGTTTCCAATAGGGAAAGGGTCAGGAGAGGACATTTGAGGAGTTAAAGTATGAGATTAATCAAGCATTAGTCCCGATAGTACAAAAATTATAGTAGTCATTTGAAGTGTTGAGAAATGTGAGTTAGTATGTGATGATAATGATCTCGGCAAAGGGAGCAAGGACTATATGTTATCATTTTGAAGTATCTTGTGAGCTAGTTTGCAACTACCCTATCTACTGTAAGGAGCTATACGTTGTTGTGCAGCTTGTTAAGAAGTGAAAAATGTATTTGATCGGGAAGGAAATAGTAATTGACATTGATCACCAACCACTGTAGTGCCTATACGCCAAGAGTAGGCTACAACATACAACGGGTTACAAGTGGATGGGGTTTCCATGGTAGTTTCATTTAGTAATCAAACACAGGAATGGAAGGAGAAAAAAGTTGGATGAAATGCTTTCAAGGCCACCCACATCAAATGTCACAACTTTGGGAATTTTGATGAACATAGAGTCATTCACCCATGTTGCATAAAAAGAGACATATTCAAAGGATGGTGAATTGAAGGAGGTATTCTAGTAGTTGGATAGCCAAAGTCATGTCCATAATGGTGATAGGATACTTAACTACACTCTCCAATACATGCTACTATACAAGCTACATATGATATGTGTTCCTAAGTATGAGCAACTACAAATCATTAAAGAAGATCATTCCTTCAAGGTTGGAGGGAACTTTGGTGTAGGGAATATAGTGGAAAACTTCTAGAGGTATGTGTATTGGCCCAACAATCAAGAATATGTAGCTAGCTTAATAAGAGCATGCGTTATTTGTTGTACAAATAAGCCTAGTTACAAGAAACAAGGTATATAATATCCCTTGCATGTGACCACTTGTCATTGAAAAAATATTTCTATGGAATTTGTGGGAGCCTTGCCAATAACTGGGAAGGGGCATGACTACCTATTCGTGGTACTTCAAAGGATTAGAAATATGTTTTCTCTAATGTCCTATAAAAATAACTGCAATAGGGAACAAGTAGTGAATTTGTTCCTTGGACAAGTCTAGTGGCAGTGTCGAGGAGAATTAGAGTCACATAGGGACACAATATTTATCAATGCATTTTGGACTACATTATGGGAGAAGAGGGAAACAAATTTCAAGAGGCATACATCATTCCATTCATAAAGAAATGGAAAAATAAATTAGTGAATGAGGCTTTGGCGTAACTTTTGAGGGGATACAATTAGAAGAATTTGAATACTTCATACATAATATGGTATATATACAACACTTTTATAATTTAATAGTCCAAACTTCTATTTTAAAGTCCCAATTTGATTTTTTTCTTTTATATTTTCCATATTCACCTTAATATAATGCATATGGAAACAAGGAGGAGTGAGGAAGGATATCATAGGATATTCCTTAAGGGAAGAAAAATTCGTTGAGAAAATCAAGGATATATATATATAAAAGAGACGTTTCATAAATAATAATAAAAGTATAAGGGTAGTCATGGTCTACACACCACAAATATGTCCTTAAAAGGTGGAAGATAGAGTATGGCTACATTTGAATAAGCAGCAACTACGGGGTCCTGGTAAGAAAATCAAGTATCTATGATCTTACAATATCGGACAAGCTCATAAATAAAACCTATATATTCAGTATATCCATATATATGAGAATTTACATAGTGGTGAATGAAGAGAATATGAAATTCAATGAGCCTTCAATTCTAGATGAGGAAAATGAATAGGTCCTGCCTTCTGTAGAGGAGTTGGAAATAGACACTCAAGTAGAGTTGAGAGAGGATACAATTTTTCATAAGAGGTCCAAAATTACATGATAGGGGTAGCACAACCTTTAGTAGATTGAGTTGAAAGAAAAACTTCTAGGAAATGCTAAATGGTACACCTGAGAGAAGGTGGAGGAAAATTTCTTCCCCTCATTTAGTAGAAGATTTTGGGTACTAAAATCCTCCCAAAATAAGGAGGTGTGATCCACATTAGATCAGCACATTATTTTTCATCCATACTAATCCCTTTAAAGTGGAAAAAGTCGAGGAACGAAATTATTGGAATTTTTTTATCAACAAATCCCAACTTGCTAAATTGGGGTTTGAAACGATAAGGAGAAATTTGAGTGATTAAACATTTTTCTATCGGGGTATAATTTATTTTGTGTGAAAAACAAACTAGAAGTATTCTACATCAACGTGCATCCAATGACATATGAATTTCCTCATCTAGATTCCATATGAAGTATTTATACCACTCGACAGTTGACCTATTCTTTTTTACGACCATAATTCAAGAGTATGTCATGTTATCCCCCATTACTCATGGAAAATGGCCTAACAATTGATCATTAAGAATAAGGCTCTAGAAGAGTCCCTATTTTAACTCTCGTTAGGAGTTGAGGGAGCGATATCAACCACTAGTAGGATATTGAGTTGTCTCATAGTGGGGTCACTAGGAGGAAGAGGAGTTCAACTCTATTCAAATGATTAATTTTCCATAGATGAGAAAGAGTAGTTGAGAGTTAATAGGGAGAGAGAAAATACATATGATTTGTGCACTATAGTAGCACATGGGTCATAGGCCTCACTTTATTGTACTTTGATATATTTTCCATTTAGAGAAAGAGGGTATAGAAACCTCACCTTCCAACAAGTTTTTCTCTCGAAAGGGATTCCTAGGTTATATCTTGTGTAAATTTCTGGTTTGTGTGTTTTGTTTCAACATTCTCTATTTTCTTCCTAATTATAATATAAATGCAGACACAATATAAAATAGTGATAAAATCCAAAATATACGGATAAATAAACCCTTTTAGTGTATATTTTTAATTTTCTAATATATTTTAGTAGATATGTTGTGATGAATTATTTACTAGAATATCCATGATAGTTTACGAATTAGTGTATTATTTTCAAAAGTAACAATTCCACCTTCTTCTTTCATTGGATATAGAAAATTTATCTTATCTATAGGCATATTATTTGAGAATCCACAGTTGATATGCCATTTACTTCCTTAATTTTCAACATATAAAAGAAAATCCACATTCTTTCGACTTTTCTTCTTTCTTTTCTAAGCCTTGGTACATTCTTCTATCTTTTTTTTTTATTTGGAGGCCCTATTGAGCCACTTCTGCAATCACATGTTTTACATCCATATTTATTATATTGGTAACCTTCAACATGATCGAATAGGGAAACAATTGAGTTTTATATTCTAATACCACTTTTGTAAGGATTGTTAGATTAGTTGTTTAAATAGCCATTCATTATTGCTTAAATAGATTTCTTGTTGACCAAAGTTAGTGCAAGTAAACCAATAGATACAAAATAAATTTTAATACCTTTAAGTAAAAGGCCTTCTTGAAGGAATAATTATTTTGAACCCATTCTAATTGTCTTTGTGAGAAAATTCAGATAATCATTTATTCTTTACACTTTTTATAGTGCTACTTCTATTAGTGATAGGGTTGTTTCTCTACAGGCGTTTAGTTTCACTTCTGATTTTTCTTTCATTTTTGTCAGATATTTTGAGCACATTATCATGTATCTCAGTTTTTTTTTTTCCTAATGTAATTTTTCTTGATTCTCCCTTGAAAGTATTGTGATTTATTTATATTTAAGACTTGTTTTTATCAGAGGTGTTTGAAAGATGAGAATGTTATCTAACATTTCATTTCTTTTTATACAATCTAAATTATAATTAAATTAATAATTTTCTTTCTATATATCTTTTCCCAATGAAGAAACCTCTACTTCTAACTTCTCACAATTTATTTCACTTTATTAAAGGTTTTTACGTATTTCCTCTATTCTCTTAGCATCTACTAGTTATTTATTTAGGAGTATGACGCTACTTCATCAGAATCATGATATTTCTTTTCTTATTTTTTCAATAATTATTTTTTTCTTTTTATTTCGTATTTTAAGTATATCTAATTCATCCAATGCATTGTTTTTTTTTACCGTTAGATCAACATATCTACCAATATCTTCTTCCTCCAAATCTGATTTCTTTTTCTAGTTGTTTTTATTTTCTTGATTAACATACCAAGCTTCATCAGAATTGTGATATTTCTTTTCTTATTTTTCAATAATTATTTTTTTCTTTTTATTTTTTATTTTAAGTATATCTAATTGATCCAATGCATTGATGTTTTCTACCACTACATTAACATATCTACCAATATCTTCTTCCTCCAAATCTAATTTCTTTTTCTAGTTGTTTTCCTTTTCTTATTTTTTCAATAATTATTTTTTTCTTTTTATTTTTTATTTTAAGTATATCTAATTCATCCAATGCATTGATGTTTTCTACTGTTAGATCAACATATCTACCAATATCTTCTTCCTCCCATTCTGATTTTTTTTTCTAGTTATTTTCATTTTCTTGATTAGCATACCAAGGTACCATGTTCTTTGGAATAAAAGTATTTCTTCTTGAGAGATCTTCCCTTTTTATGTTTATAGGGCTTTATTCTATCTTTATCTTCTGTTTTATCATCATTATCCTCTAATTTTTCATGTGGACACCTATAAATACAATGATTTATTATTCCACAATTAAAACATTTGAATGGTAGCACGCCTTTATATTTTCCATATTACCTTTTTATCATCCTCATAAATTGAGCTTCTTCAATGTCTAATTCAAGGCTCGAATAATCAAAGGCTTTATGTGCTTTTGTTTTCTTTCACATTTTGAGGGATACTTCCTTAATGCTAACTTATTTTCCGTATTATTATTTCATATGTAGTGAGGATTCCATGAAGTTCGTCCACCTTAAAATATTCTAGATTTTCCATTTCTTTAATGGATAAAATATTTGTAATAGATCTCAAGGGAAGAGATATCAACACTTTTTTAAGAATTATCAAATAAATAGTTTCAGAAAGTCCTCTAATAGTATTCATAACCTCATCTATATGTATGAAGAGGCTTTCAATATATTCTTTCATATTTAAACTCTAACATGACGTTATATAGTTTGAATGTTTTCCCTCTTTCCCTTTTTATATCCTTCATAGTTCATTTGAAGCATGTTCCAAATATATTTTCTAGAATCACATTGCATTACTTTGGAGAAATATAATTATGCAAGGACACATAATATGACATTCATTTACTTTCATTATTTACAAAGGAATTTTTACCATCCTCAACAATTGGATTTGTTATGACTTTATAATCATCCACGATAATTAGCCAAACGTTTGCACCAAGAGACATCAAATATGTACTATCCTTATCTTTTAGAAGGCATAATTTGTTGCAACACATAATGGGGCTCTGTTTTAGAAAGAACCATCCTCATTGCCCATCTATCCCTCTGAAATTTACCTTCCAGTGGTTATACTTCTTTTGAAAGAACCTTGTTAATTACCAATTATTATATTCAGTATTATGTTAGGGTTAAAATGTGGATATGGGTTACACTGTTATGAGAAACACCCCCGAAAAATTCACAATCTCAATTTTTTGACCGAACAAAATAATTTATTTATTATTATTATTATTATTATTATTATTATTATTTCTGCCTAATTTACTAAATATATTCAATCAAAAAATGATAAAAACATTCATCCAAACTTTTGACGATAAAGACTAACACCAGTAGTTAAACGTAATTTTTGCTCGAGTTGAAAAAATCAGCAAAAAAATAGTTCGGCCAAATAAATGATTCGGCCGAACTATTATTTTTAGCTGAATTATTTATTCAACTCATTCTTTTTATATATATGATGACCAGACCCTGCTGCAAAGTTTTCTACTCGATTTATTTTTTTATGTGGTCTGTTGATCCAAGCGTTGCTACTGCTCTGTGTTGTGATTGTGGTTGGTTTGAGCCGAGCCGAAACTGAGTGTTGTGATGTTCATTCACAATTTAACTATGTGTTGTGATTGTGGTAGGTTGAGTCCAACCTTGTTACTACTCTATACTATGATTGCGGTTGGTTTGAGCTGAGTCGAAGTTGAGCACTATGAGGTTCATTCTTTATTTAAATTTTTTAGTAATTATTTTTTTTTACAAGAATTTTTTAATTTGAATTTTTTATAATGTTTTTATTTTTTGTACCATGGTTGATGAGTGTCAGAATTGCAGTAAGAATGCTGCAATTACTGGGGATACCAACTTTACTTCATCAACCCAAGGTTCGTACAAACTTGGAGGTGACAATATTGTATACACAAATAGATGTAATGGTCTACTCTTGTCACTTTTCAACTGGGATGATAGACCACTAGGGTTTCTCAAACCAGCCTTCTACTGAATAGAAGAAGTCTGACTACCAAATGGAGAAGGGAAAAATATCCTTAGTGAAAGAAAAGGAATGATGCCTACTTTAAGGAATGAAAGACTAAATTGGAAGATGCTTGTAAAGTGTCATGAAATCCTTTAGCTACTCATTGACACATTTTTCTTGCAAAAGAAACCTAGATTAACCTTATTTATGGCATGTTATTATTTAAACTAACCGAGCATGGAATCTGATCTAGGGAGTATTGTAACTGCTACGTACATATGCGAATTTAACAATTGTGGAAAAGTCTATTTTTTATGTTTTCATTTTATCAATGAAAATGCTAGTATTCATTTGTTCTTTGGCAGGGGACACATGTATGTAAGCCAAGTGGAGGCCTAACCCAAGCTTAAGTGAAGTTTTTTATAAATTTGGGTTGAAAATAAGCTACTACAAGGCTTCTTGTAGTACTACTACAGGATGTCCTAGTTCTACTATAGGATACCTTGTTTTATAATAGGAAACAGGCTGACAACTTAGGAGTTGCTAGGGAAGGTGGAATGAAGTGTGAGAAATGTATATAACTGAGGAATAAAGCATGGAGGACGTGAACACTATCTAGGGCTCAATCAAATGCTTCAAGATGGTTGGATTTTCTCAATGGAAATGGAAATTTTGCTTAAAAAACAAGAATTCAGATTTAGGGTTTAGTGGACTTTGGAAACACGGGTGGATAAGTCTTGGATGAGGAAAATGAGATGAGGTCTCCCTGCAATTTAGAAGCTCATTCAATAACATACATTCTTGAATTCATTTATGCACAAATTCATATATACATGGGAAATATTAATTAAATAGAAGAAAATAGAGTTATTACCATCTAGTGACTAAGTTCATGAATGGAAGTGATTTGAAACAAATGTAAAACTTAAGAGATCAAAAATGAAAATTGTAACTCATCCTAAGAAAATCAAATACAATGACCTACTCATCAAGAAACCATATATTATGTAGCAAAGCAAGAAATCTATTTTTGGGTTGGATGAATAGAACCCTCAAGTCATGATCCCATACGAGAAATGAGGTGAAATACACTATCACCAGCTTTTCTAGAGTATCTTCTGTCACTATGATGCCACTAATCTGACTATCCAAAAATGGAAGAAAACTAATTAATCATCCAAATGCTTATAAAAAAAAAAGACCTAAATTACTTTAACACGTAACTATGAATGTAATCTAAGCGTACATGTACAAAAAGAGGAACCTCTGCTACTAGGGATGGGCCCTAACCCAAGGGCTTGAGCCGTATGAGTCAACTTAGTGCTGGATCAAGGGAATGCTTCTCATTTTCATTAAAATATAAAAAATACAAAAGGGTCATCAGTCACAATGTCTTAGTTCAAAAATGCCTCTTGGCTGAAATAAAAAAAAGTTGAATCCTAATTAGGCTCTAGGTGCTTTTATTTATACAATTGAGGCTACCAAAAACTTCCTTAAATTTAGGGAGGCTTGTGTTATAGACATTTTTGTGCCTTACAGATCTAAGCATGAAATGTCCATAAGCCAAGGGATCCTAAGTCCATAAAAGTGTTGTTCCGGCCCCTAAAGGAACAAGGTCAACAAATTACAGCTTCTCCCAGAAGTTCTCCACCAAAAACTGCTTAGAATCAGTCAAATCAGGATCATTTGAGCTGCTCCACTAGCTAGCTGCGTTGCATAGCACCCAAGTACACTAGCTAGGTGCGTTGCAACGCACCTAAATGCACTACCAGGGTGCGTTGAGCGGGAAATGACAAATGGCAGTGTCATTCCGTGAGGTGGACAGACAATGGAAGCTTCCAGAATCTTCCCCAATGACACTTGCCTCAGTGAGTTCGACCAAGGATGAGTAAGAGGCTCTCAGTCTCCAAGTGGAAGCAAGAACTGACAGAGAGAAGCCACTAGTCAGATCATAAGCTGACTCATCCTCTTTGCATACATCTATATATGGATCGCTCATCCAAGAGATCCAGAGGATGGAATTTTGTACATTGCAGAGAATTGCTGTTGGTTTTGAGATAGATCTCAGAGTATTGGGTGATTTATGCTTTGTTGGAGGTGAAGAGGGGATTCCTTTGCTGGGAGGTTGATGCTAGATCAGGAATCATTGGTTGTAACTCCTCCTGGACCTTCTTGTTATATCAATAAAACTATTTGAGTTTCTCCTACATGCTTGTGTATCATTGATGTTTGTTATATTTGCATGTTTAGTTTAAATCTGATCCTAAGCTATTTATGAATATAAATCCATGTCTTTGTGTAGTTTTCTTCTTCTGTGATCTTACAGGAACTTGGTGAAGCTGGACAAGTAAGGGAGCAGGTAGTTGGAAGCTGTCATAGAGGAGAGAGATTGGATCAAAAGGACTAGTGCAAGACACAAGTTGGTTCATCCTATTCCTCTTCATTTATAGTTCATAAAGAATAATACGAAAGTAGTTTTCCTTGTTTGTTTCTAAGGCCACTGTCACACCTTAGTGGGATAGGGTCGTTCTGAGTAGACACTTTTCCCGTTAACAAAATGGCGACTCCGCTGGGGATCGTGTCTAGTTAGTTTCTTTGTGTTTCTCTTGTTGTTTGCTTCATAAACATAGAAGTAGCAATCGAACTGCATTTGCCATTAACAAATGCAAAGTAGACATCTGCTACTTCAATCCATTCACTGGATCTGTTTATGACTTGAACAGCTGATTCAAAAATGATCTGATTACCCTTTGTGATAGCTCTTAGACCTCCTTTAAATCCACCCTCTGATTGTGCATTACTGATTTCTTTTAATCGGCCAAAAACCATAGATTAAACTGAAAACCATGGCCCAGAACCCGGACAAGATTCTCATTTCTGCCCCAGCGCAGGTTCTGTGAAGAGATTCTGCATTTCAACGCAGTTCCCGAGAGGGCTACCTGCGCTGCAATCCAGTTTCTCTGTGTAATAGGTGTTTGGTCAATTTAGTGAGGTCTAAATTGCTACTTTAAAATGTCAACCCGGGGTTCGTAAACTGACGAAGTGAAGTGTACTATATGTACTAGATAACCATTTCCTTAGTCTTTTGTCATTTTTAGTTTTTTTAAGTTTGTTTTTGGATTTATCTTTCCCTAATGTGAGATGATGAAAAGGTGATAAAGCAAGTGAAATATGGATGATTATGGTGATCTCTAAGTGGTTTTTCAAAACTTAAAAGAAAGAAAGCTTTAAAATAACTGCAATGAAATCAATTCTTAAAAAGAAATAAAGACATCAAACAATGAACTAATGACATAGGCCGAGTATCTTTGTTTCTGAATGAAAATGAAAGTGAAATCTACACTAAATTCAATTAAAAGTAAGAACAACTAATCCACACTATTTCAACTCTTCAACTGAATCTTCCTTGTGAAAAGATATCATGAAATGTTAAGCAATGTGAAATCTAAAAGAAGTTAAACTGCATAAAAGAAACTAATCACACTACTTTAACTCTCTTGAACTTTTTCCTTTCAGCTTAATTTACGCTGTGAGAAACAATCATGAACAAGTTAAGCAATGTGAGATCTAAAGCAAACTAAATCAAGCTATAATGAGTGATATTCTGGTTCCTAATAAAGTTATTTGATTATAGAAAGAAATCGTTAACAGATGAATAACATGATATCTAAGAGCAGAAAATAAATGTACAACTTAAGGAAATGACATTACTGGAAATCAAACTTCAGAAAACAAGAGTCAGCGACAAAGACAAGATGATCTCGTATGCAAATATTTATAAAATGAAAAGGTGAAAAATTGCCTCGGGCTCCCTAAGAAAACCTGCAAAAAACACTGATCAGTTGTAACCATAAAAGAGCAGCACTGAAAATCTAAATCAACAGAAATAAAAAAGCTTTGTTATGTACAACTAATATACATGATGAAATAAAATGCAACATTTAAATGAAAACTGTACAGCTAATATACATGAACAGGAAAAAAAAGTAATGCAAGAGTTAAAGGACAACTGTACAAGGCTTTAGTGAGCACGGGCCCTCTGCCACTTCCGCCAATTCAACGAACAACTACAAGCTTAAGTTTAAACCAGTGTTCTCATATATTAAACAGCAACATAAAAGTGCAGTGGGGAAATACAACAACTTCGAATTACATTACAAGAGATTAACTTTTACAGCATTCATGGACGCGTTATTTATAAGGAAAGAAAGCTAAACAAATTAACTAAATCTACACTATTAACCACGCTGCCAGAGACACGTAAATTCTCTTCAGCCCGGATCTAGGTAACTGTCATCATGTTTATTAAATCTGAGAGGTATGGCTGTTGGATTCACGCTACCAGGATGTCTTCGTGGCTAAGGACTATGCCACATAGCTTCATGTGCTCAAAAACAAATCTACACAGAGCCGTGCCACCGCTGAACACTTCCGTTGACTATCCTTTTCCCCTTGTTTGACCGCGGGCTTTTATGGGAGTGCTTGATGATCTGGGGGGACACGTTCCATGTCCTTGACTCCTGTAACTTGCCCATGTGGCTCGTTTCTTCAGAGGACACCTGTAGCATGGTGTTTGACAAAACAGCTGCGGAATCCTGTGCTGGCTGCAGAAACCTGGGTCGGCTGCGGAAACCTGTGTCGGCTACGGAAACTGAGAAGCTTCCGCAGCTGTCTGAACAAAATTGTAAACCATAAAACAGTCATCAGCGTAGTTAGAAAACCATGTCAAAAGCTCTTTTTTTAAACTAAAATACAATGATTTAATCAACTTGGTGGATGAAATGAGTGGAAAAAGAAGGCTGAGAGGGTGTATAGGAAGGTGCAAGTTCGAGGCTCAACAACAGGTGTGCTGATCAGCCTAGCCCTGTGCAGTTGAGGTTCTTTGCTTCATTTTTTCAGTTTTGTCTCTGATTTTTACAGCCTGTGGTTAGTGTGTGTCTATTTAAAAACCCCTTTTCTTTGCCTTAATTCCGCCTCCTTTGTACAAAAAGGCTGTAGATGTTCTTTGTGTGTTTGTTACATCATTTACAGTTTTCCATTGAAAAAGTAGAATAGTTATACTGTCGTCCTTTGATTTAGATCTGTCATAAGTGTCGATTTTGATCTTAGGAGAAAGTTTATTTGCTGTTAACAGTCGATTATGCTTTTACTTTTACCTTTGGTTTGAATTCATGACTTTCTAGTGTCGAAACGAGTATTTATTTCAAAATCATAAAGTGTCGTAATCTTCTCTACCTTTTCAATTCAAAAAGAAGCTTGTTTGTGTTTGTCACTTGAAAGCAAATTCAGATTTGTACATCAACTTTCTTTTTAGGCATCAATATAAAGAAAGTGAAAACAAATACATGCATATGTGCATTTGCATATTGATAGTCTGTTTGGCTTGATTTAGGAAAAGTGCATTTACAGTGTGCTCTTTTCTCTTTGAGAAAAGATTGTGTCTTTCTTTTCCCCTTGTAGCTAGGATTTTTATTGCTGAAAAGAGATAAAAGTTTGCTTATCATCTTTAGATTGCATTTTAGGAATTACAGCTACATCTCGTGGTGATCCCAAAAGGAAAACTTCTAAGAAAGATCAACTTAAAATAAATTGAATGAATCTAACAACGCTTTGGAACTTAACACACAACATTTAGAGGTCTAGGCTAGAGACGTATTCCGGCGTCGTAAAGCCTGGTAACTATTGTCCTCACTGATGGTTGGGTGATTCCTCCACTTTGAGACGATAAGTGCCAGTATGGACTTGTGCTCCCACGTACCGTCGAGTATATAGTGGGAGACCCCTATAGGCTTAAAACCTTTTATCCATAGGAAGCCGTGTCAGCGGCCCTACTGATCGCAATGCACTAAACACAACATTCGACAAGATTGACTGCCGTATCGTAAAAAGTATTCTGCAGTTTTGCGATTGGTTTGGTACTCCCTCTACCTAGATCTCCAGAGCAGTCCCTTTCATTCCTTTTCAGACTCCTTAACGGAAAAGGTCCATCTGAGCACTTGTCACTTCAGGCTAATTAAAAATTGAAGGAGACTAGAGTCATATTTTGTTTTTTCTCGACTCTTTAAAACTGAAAAAACAAGTTGTGTCAAAGCGTCTAAAAATTTATTTTAAACGAAATATTCATACCCTTTTCCTACGTTGATCTTAGGTTGAGAAAATGGAGTCTACCAACCAAGGAATTCCCCTTGGTGGAGATCCTAGTCCCTTCTCCTCTTGGGGAGATGTTGGTGCATCCCATATGGCCACATTGTCCCTTCCAGGACTGACAATTGGCTTGCCAGTATGGCTCTTCTCAACCAATGTCGTTCAGAACACCACTATTCCTGAACAATTGAATCGGCAATTAGACGAGTCCAGAGTTGCCCACCAACCTTCTACTTCCTCTAATTCTTCCTCTCCTCCTTCCTCTTCGCTTGATGGGGCTGGCAAAGCCAAAAGTCAAGTTCCTAAGGAGAAGAAGGAGAAGAAGAAGAAAGAGAAGAAGAAGAAGGAGCCAAAGGCGAATGGGGGAAAACAAGTGTCGTCTAACGAAAATCCACACACTACACCGACCAGGCCTAAATCACCATGTGTCATTTGCAAAGGAGACCACTTTCACAAAGATTATCCTTGCATCCCTCGGATACTAAGGGACTGGTCTCCTCGTTTGCACAATTCGGTGTCATCAACCTCTGATGATCATGTTGAAATCACACCGTCAACTAGCGAAAGTGAAGCCCCAGGACAAAAAAGGAAAGCTATATTTCCTTGTAAACTGTGCGAAGGCAATCATGCCATCCACCGTTGTCCCTCCTTAGACGAAGCGAAAAGAGTTTTGGATGATCGTATGGTTTCACCGTTACGACTTCCTCCTGGATATAAAAAACTATTGCCGAGTCCATCGCTAGTTGAGAATCCAGCTGGCCCGTTCAAGTGGTCGGCTGAAGCGCCTATCATTGAAGATAAACCATATGAATCCATACCAGATGAAAGTCAAAAGGTCGAGGTGGCAGTTGACCCGGTCTTGCCTTCAGAGGTTTTATCTTCGGATGATACAGTCACTGAAGAGAACAAGGATGACATTGTCCAAATTCTCTTCATCAACACAGACTCCGACGAACATGGGTGCAATCTACCCATTCCCTTACCGCAGGAGGGAAGTTCGTCAGAGCCATACCCGTCCGTCTACTCGGTCCCACCTCCAAGCAACCTAGTTGTCTCCTTCGACTGGAATCAACTAGGCATACCTCATTTACCAGCGAGTGTACCATTCTGAATTATCATTCAAATATATAGAATGGTCATGGCTGGTACCATCATAGATGAGGGGGCTTCTGTGAGTATCCTTTCCTCTATTGCTTGGAAAGCGCTTGGTTCGCCATCGCTATTGCCTGAGATGAGAAATCTAACAGGCTTCGATAAAGGAACCAGTCGACCTTTAGGGATCCTTCTCAATGTGCCCATAACATTGAGAAGGAAGATAGTTCAAATGAATGTAATGGTAGTTCAAGGACCCTTAGACTACAATCTACTCCTTGGACGAGACTATATTTATTGCATGGGAGCCATCGTCTCCTCACACTTTAGAGTAATGTGTTTTCCGCATGAAGGAAGAGTGGTCAAGCTCGTGGACCAACTTTCATTTCCCGGATCACGCATAGCAAATAGTCATAGACCATCCCTAAATGGTCTCTTCACGCAAGAAATGTCTCAATCCCCAGTCCATCCTCCCGATGAGTGCGAGTAATTCAGAGGGATATGACTGAAACCCAGGGGGCATGCGTCCTGGTCTGCTTTGGCGAGAAAACTTCCGGTATAGGGTAGGTTTCCGCGGGAGAATATGACTAGTCTGTACCCCGTCCGTCGGTGGAAGATGGGTTATTATAGAATAAGATTCTCTTGTCAAAGTTATGTGAGTTGGCAGAACTGAGACACTCGCCTTTGTTTATCTCGGTAGACATCGCCGAAGAAGTGTTTTGTTTGCACCGCGAATCGAACAATCTTTGGGTGACCTGTAAGAGGTAGGCCTCTCCCGGTAAAACAAATGTTTTATTGGAATAAAGAAGGGGTAACCGTGAAACCATACTTTATACCTGGGGGCATGCAAACCTTTTGGACTACAAGCGAGGGGCGGCTATTTTTTTTTTTTAATTTTTAGGACCTCTAACCCTTTAAACTCGTAGGATTAGTCGTCACCTAACTTGCATAAAGAAAGGATGTGGGGCAAAAATCTAAAAGTTGCCGTTTTATATGAGACATTCTTATCATATGACTGGATTAATCAAGCAGTTTTAGCACATAGTTCAAGCTTGTTAAAAGATAAACATAAGACATGAGCAAATGTTTCCACCTGCGTTTAAGCTCGTTAAAAAATGAACTATTCCCTGGTAAATAACCACCGTGAATGAAGCATTTCAGCCATTAAAGCCTTGGTCGTGTTTGCACCATCACCTCCACTTCTCATTTGGCCGATCATTCACCTCCATTTGATTGTTTACCCATTTTGAGGAACAGCTGCGAAGAGTGATTTCACTAGCCATCCTTGTGACACTGCCGTGATTGAAATTCCAACCCTTACCTGGAATCAACTGCTACCCATTTTATCACTCATTCCTCAAAATATGAGTCTTCTTTAAGCTCTTTTCAACTGACTCGTAAAATATGAAAAGATTGCCGAGTTTTGGCCTTCCAGCTCGTTAAAGCGACCGGAAGTGCTATCCCTCCTCTAGATTTTAATTTTTTTGGACCTGAGGGATTATTGCACAAAAAGATCGAGCGCTTGTTTTTTTCGGCTCGTTAAAACTATCGAAAATTCATCCCTTCTGTATTGTTTTATACTTTTTCGGACTTAAGGGATTAGATGACGAAAAAGGAATTTTGGAGTTATCTTTACGTACCTTTTTAGACTCTCTAAAAATGAAAAGGATCGAGTTATCTTTGTCGTTAAACTCGTTAAAAACATTAATAGCGACAAACTTGTCTTTAGACGAGAACGAGTTTCACTATCGCTAGGCTCGTTAAAACATAGCGATGGGTTTGCCCAAAGGGAAAATTATAGAACAAGCATATGTTATCCTCCTCAAGCTTGAAAAAAATAAAGAGGTACTGGTCAGCAATGACTGGGGAAAAATTGGGAAGAAAACTCAAAGAATATTTATTGGTAGCGAGTCGCTCTTGAACATGACACTTCCACTCCGTGCCTAAGTCGGGTCGGGTTGTTTCATTCACCGGTCACATCACCATGGTCACACCATACCATCCACATTTGGGGTAAATGCTACAAATCCATCACATAAGTGTCACCGACATGTTCAAGAGAAGTCATCCAGAGAAGTCACCCATGTCCCATCCACTACCATACATTATGCTTCATTCTTTCATGACCGCCATCCTGAACCATATATCATCAGATCGTTTTCACCTCCATCAAAATCATTTGCTACATTCCGTGTCATTGATGTGGGATTCATTAAGGCCCTCCTTTGACGGATCTCTTCTTGTCGACACCAGCTCAATTATCCAAGAAGTCGATCTAGGAACACCCCATTCAGTACTTTGAAGCTTGCATGCCTCAATGGAAAGTTTCTCACTTCCGGCGACAGGTATACATCAATGAACTTTGACCGAAAGATTTTGCGTGGTGTTCGACGCCAAGTCCTTTATTCACACCACGTGAATTATACTGCAGTACCTTGAGGGTCATCATCATTATCGGTGATTCCTCTCACGCTTGTTAACAGTTTACATCATTGACTGGTAATCAAGCGATGTCTTTCCATGTTGGACTTCAAAACATTTCTCACATGGATCGACTTGTACTTCGAGTGAAGATCGGACGAGATTGAAGACCCCGGATCTAGTTTCATCCATCTGGGCTGCGATATATATTCAGTAAAATAAAGACATGGAAATGTACAACATTGCAGCACAGATAATCATCCTACCAAAAGGATGATGGCTCTATCAGAATCATCAGTCTACCATCAGATGATTGTTTGTCCTATGTACATGAAAATGAATTTATAAAGCTGAGCATGGGAATGCCCGCCTTAGCTAGATCATGAAAACAGTATGAAGATAATGTATTGTATTGTATCTTATTACAGGTCTCCTCCCAGCATTGAAAGAACTTCGGATCCTCCTAATAAAGCATTTCACCTAATAAACGGCCTCATACTTTAGGGGGAAACTGTTATAGACATTTTTGTGCCTTACAACTCTAAGCATGAAATGCCCATAAACCAAGGGATCCTAAGTCCCTAAAAGTATTGTTCCGGCCCCTAAAGGAACAAGGTCAACAAATTACAGCTTCTCCGAGAAGTTCTCCACCAGAAACTGCTCAGAATCAGTCAAATCAGGATCATTTCAGCTGCTCCACTAGCTAGCTGCGTTGCATAGCACCCAAGTACACTAGCTAGGTGCGTTGCAATGCACCTAAATGCACTACCAGGGTGCGTTGAGCGGGAAATGACAAATGGCAGTGTCATTCCGCGAGGTGGACAGACAATGGAAGCTTCCGGAATCTTCCCCAATGACACTTGCCTCACTGAGTTCGACCAAGGATGAGTAAGAGGCTCTCAGTCTCCAAGTGGAAGCAAGAACTGACAGAGAGAAGCCACTAGTCAGATCATAGGCTGACTCATCCTCTTTGCATACATCTATATATGGATCCCTCATCCTAGCGATCCAGAGGCTGGAATTTTCTACACTGCAGAGAATTGTTGTTGGTTTTGAGATAGATATCAGAGTATTGGGTGATTTATGCTTTGTTGGAGGTGAAGATGGGATTCCTTTGCTAGGAGGTTGATGCTGGATCAGGAATCATCGGTTGTAACTCCTCATGGACCTTCTTGTTATATCAATAAAACTATTTGAGTTTCTCCTACATGCTTGTGTATCATTGATGTTTGTTATATTTGCATGTTTAGCTTAAATCTGATCCTAAGCTATTTATGAATATAAAACCATGTCTTTGTGTAGTTTTCTTCTTCTGTGATCTTACAGGAACTTGGTAAAGCTGGGAAAGTAAGGGAGCAGGTAGCTGGAAGCTGTCAAAGAGGAGAGAGATTGGATCAAAAGGACTAGAGCAAGACACAGGTTGGTTCATCCTATTCCTCTTCGTTTATAGTTCATAAAGAAGAATACGAAAGTAGTTTTCCTTGTTTGTTTCTAAGGTCACTGTCACACCTTAGTGGGATAGGGTCGTTCTGAGTAAACACTTTTCCCGTTAACAGCTTGGCTCAAAAATTCGAGATCAACTTGTCTCCAATTATCACTAACTTGGCTACTAATCATCTTAATGGCTTGACTGCTTGTAGCTCCAAGCTGATTTGATCTGGTGGAGGAATCTTCGAGTGAGTGAGGAGTTAACACTAGTAGAAAATGGTGAAATTATTGAAGAGGTGACTAAAAATGTTAGTCACCACAACTTTTCCAAGTGAGGTACTAATAAAAATTAGCAATATTAAGAGACCCAACTAAAAATGACTGACATAAATGACTATTTTAGTTACCAGTTAAAATATATGACTAGCATAAATGACTAATTTAGTCTAGGAAAAAGAATATGACTGTCTAACAAAAACTAAAATAATATCAATTAGTCATTTTGATCTGAAAATGAGATCTTAGACAATTATTAAGGTATTACAGACTCATGTGCATGGATTTTCCTATATTATTTAGTGCAATGGATAGATAAGATTGTGAATAACATAGACAATGAAGCAGTTAAAGAAACATAATAGACAAACACACATAACACAACATGTTTAATATGGAGTTGACCCAAAACTCTTGGGCTACGTCTCCTGGTCTAGCCTTCGGTGGTGACCTATCTATTATGTCTTCAAGAATACAGTTTTACAAAATGTGAGCTCAAATTGAGTCTCAACACCACAAGGAAAAATAATATGGGTTTGCTTGAATCCCTCAAGTCTTACTGAGTACACAAACTCTCCCTCTCACTTTCTTTTACTGTCTTCTCTCTGTCTCAACACTACTTGCCTCTATCTCTGTCATTCTATGGCTTCTAAGCCAATCAGCACTGTCTATTCATTTCCTCTTCTAGGATCTCTCGCTTCCAGCCTCTGTTTGCTCAAATCCCCCTCTAAGCATTAGAAATCATTGCTAAACACCATCAGGGATGGTGGCCACCTGTTCTGTAACGGAAGGACCATCGACGCCTTTGAAATCCTCAAAATAGTCATTCTCTGTTTACACAGAGAAATACACTAAAACATGGGAAAATCCCCCAATCTGCCATTTATCAGACCTAAAATATCATTAAATCCACACTAGACTCCTATCAGGAACACCTTTATATCGTTATCGCATATCCACCATTGATCTGAGTGATCTTGATCCAACAGTTGAGATTAATTTTGGGTAGCTTATGCGTACGAGGATTAAGCACCTCAAAAGGGTGGTTTTCTGTCTCCGGCACCTTGCCACATGGAAGCTAGTGTATGGGATCGGGCAAAGCCCATCTAATACCACTTACCCCCTAAGTCTCACCTGAAATACCGCTCATTACGGAACTTAAAATATATATATTTGCATGTATAAACCCTTTCGGGTCCGTTTTATTGCTTTATTTGCATTTTCTTTGTTTTTCATTTATTTAATGAAAAGACAAAATACATAGGAAAACGCCGTGTTTCCAGATCTAAAAATATATCAAATATCATCCATAATCTTGTCAGGTCTGGCTATCGCATTTGCATTTTTTATTGGCCCCATACCTTTGCATTTCTCTTATGCGATATTGCGATATCAAAATCGCACATCACATAGTCCCCGGGCCTTTGTATAAGTGATCCTTTGTATTATGTCGACACGATATTGTGAATTAACTTGGGTCATCAATCTATGTGCTTCATCGACAGTCCTCATTAGCTCATGCTGATTGTTGTCACAACAGTCATATGGTCACCTCCGATAGCCTCCGCCTGTCTTTGCCGATTGCGATATCTTGATCAGATCTAGATAGTTGATCAACCAGATCTGATGGCTCCTGTGCAAAGTTGTTTAAGCCCCTGATAACTCTATTTTTTGGCCATTTCTTCTTGTTTTTCCTTTGCGATAGTGTTTTCTGCCTGTTTTAAAGGTTTTTCTTTTGCGATAGTTTTTGATCCTATGAAGACTTAGAGGTTTTTAGGATCCATTTGGATCATGCCTTCCCACTAAAAAGCTTTTGGACCACCAAAAGTTGGGCTTTAAGCATCGATCAAGTGAGGATATAGCTTCCTCACTTGTCCAATCTCTATCCATCTTGTACTTCTTAGTTTTGAACCTTTGAGTCTGATTTTGAGGTACTCAACATCCCGTCTGAACGTAGTTCTCACCTTCATGTCCAGAACTTTGTCTTCCTACAACTCATTAAGATATTTAGGCAACAGATCATCAATAAAAGGCAACGAAATTTTCTCTTCGGGATCTTCAATCAATGAAGGTTCATACAGTCTCAAGTTTTCTACATTAATGATTGAATATATATGAATATAAGCTGGAAAATCAAGGGAAAAAGTGTTTTCACAAATTTTCTCAAGTATCTTGAAAGGCCCATACCTTATTGGCTTCAGCTTCCTACCTTCACCTTGCATTTTGTCTTTGCTAATTTAAAACTAGACTTGATCACCAACTTGGAATCTATTCTCAATTCGATGCATATCATGCCTTGCCTTGTACTTGGCATGGCTTCTCTCTAGCTGTTCCTACACTGCCTGGAGAATTTCTTGGATCTGTTCAATGAACTTGGTTTCTTTGTCCACATGACTGTGTCCATCAACTGCTATGTCTTTACTAAAGACAGAATCCAGGGGGGACCTTGGTGTAAAACCAAAAATAGTCTCAAAAGGAAATCTTTGTGTAGAAGATTGCTTGGCACGATTGTAAGCATGTTGTACATAACACAAATGTTCATCCCAAAGCTTTGGGTGCTTGTTGCAATAGCCGCTAAGCAACTGGATCGCAGTCCTATTGACCACCTCTATTTTCCCATCTGTTTGTGGATGAAATGCTATGCTATTTTTCAATCTGGTGTCCATCAACTCCCATATAATTGACCAAAACTTCCCAACAAATCAAGAATCTTGATCAGATACAATGGAAATGGGTAGCCCAAAATGAACCCATAGATGCTAAAAGAACAACTTTGTTGTTTGTTCAGCTGTAATCTGCTTCTTACAAGGTATTAAAATACACATTTTGCTGAACCTGTCCACAATAACATATAAATAATCATGACCCATTCTAGATTTTGGCAATCCCCCAACAAAGTCCATGGAAACACTTTCCCAAGGACGATAAGGAATTGGAAGTGGAGTGTACAAGCCTAGTTTTCTATTACTGGGCTTGCTTTTAGCACACATGGTACACCCTTTAATATATCTAGAAACTGTTTCATGCATTCTTAACCAATAACATAATCTTTGCAGCTATGCAACTATTTTACTTAGACCAAAATGACTTGATATTAGAGAAGTATATGCTTGTCGAATTATGTTAACTCTTTTAGTTTGAGGAATCCATAAACTTCCCAAATGATATAAGAGTTGGTCCTTAACATGATAATCCAATTCTTCTAATTGTTTTCCCTGACTTAAAGTTGCATATACATCTTTAAAATCTACATCTTGAGCATATTGTTCAATGTAGCTTTCATGCAATACTGAGTTATGCTTAAGTATAGTAGATGCATTTATGATTGGTCTTAGTAACATATCTACAACCTTATTGTGTATGCCCTTATTATATCGGATGACAAGATGAAACTGCTGTAGAAAACCCATCCACCTATAGTGTCTTGATTGCTGCAATTTAGTTTGTGAGTGTAAATATTGAAGTGGTTGATGATTTGTATGCATGATTGTTTCTTTGCCCATTAGGTAATGTTTCCAAATTTTCACACTCTGTACTAACACATACAATTCTTTATCATATGTGTGATAATTAACTACTGCAGAAGTAAATGTCTCAGAATGATAACATATGGGTTTATCGTGTTGCATCAACACTGTTCCCATGGCATAGTCACTAGCATCTATTTCAATCTCAAATGGTCTTTGAAGATCTGGCAATGCTAGTACTGGTGTTGTACTAATTTTTTCTTTCAAGGTGTCGATGGCTCTCTGTTGTTTGCCTCCCACTGAAACACCTCGTTCAATCCTGTCAAAGCATGAAAGGGAGCTGCAATCAGGGAAAAGTTAGCAATAAACATTCTCCAATATTGTGCTACTCCTAGAAAACTCTTAACTTTGGTAGTACATTTGGGTTTAGGCCAGTTCACAATGGCTTCAACCTTATAGGGATCTATCTCCACTTCACCATCCCCTACAATATGACCCCAATAATTTAAATATGTTTTGCCAAATTCACATTTTGATAATTTCACACAGAGATCTTCTTTTTCCATGATCTGAATTGGATCCATAAATAACTGTCAAAGGAACCATGACTGTATCAGGTCAGGATGAACATCAAAGAAATCAAAACAACGATAAAAAATAACCCTGAACCAGTGGCAATGGCAGCTAGCACGAAACGACAAGGACCTCAGTCAAAGCACACTGACTGAGGCCCATGGAGACTGCACGTGAGGCAAAATTAGCCCCTAGGAGGCCCGGATCGGGAAACGGAGGGGGATTTTGATATGTGATTAGTGCTTAGCACTAATCCTGCATCACTAGGTGAAAAGGCTTTAAATGGGGAATCCCCAAGCACTCGGTCCCGTGGGGAGCCAGAGAACCATAGGGAAAAAGGTAGAAAGGCTAGAGGACAAGGCGGGACCCGCACTCCGAGAAACTGATGGTATTCATCAGGGGCTCCTCAAAGAGTAAGCAGTTTTTGATGAAAGCGGAGCAATCCCACTCAGTGATCGACCTGTGGTAAGCGAAGGAGAGAGAAAACCGCTGCTCATCACATGCTAACGGTCGAGCAAGTCAACCACGTGAAATGAGCAAATGACGTTGGATCTGGGGGACGCAAATTTGATGGTTGAGATCGCGCCCGATGGAGAAGAAGAATCGACGAGGGATTAAGTCACAATTTGTAAAGGTTTGAGGTTTGCTTTGACCACCACATTGGAGGAGGACTCATTCCACGATGAAACCAAATAATCAAGCCGAAAAAGTAGGCTGGCACAGTTACAGGAGGACATGTGGCCACTCCCTGTGAGCTGATGATGATGCCGAGCCAGGGAACTCCAAGCATAGCTAGAGAAGGCGATTCGATGGAGGAGGAAAAGGAATTGAATAGTCTAAGGCTTCAATGGCTTTAAAGCCATGAATAGAGATAGAGGACACAGAGAGAGGGACATAGAACCCCAAGAGACAGAGGAGCCAAAACCCTGAGAGGAGGATAGAAGCTAGAGAAAAAGACAGTGAAACAAAAGCAGAAGAAGACAGAGGGCCAAGCTGACCAAAGGCAATGTCAAGCAATAGAGAGATTGAGAGATTCAAGCCATCCTAGAGAGGAACTATCAGACTAGAGAGGTCAAAGAGCTGGTAGGCAACACAGCCTGTGCACTCCAATGGCTTGGGGAATCCAAAAACCACCCTGCCATGCAAATATGTTACAGGTGACTCATATTGAGCTCGTGCATTGTAATAATCTGGTTAAAACACAATAAAATATGACCACCACTGGAAGCTGGACCGGGGATGTAGCCCTGGAGGATAGGGTGAACTCCTTATTAATTTCTTGTGTTCTTGTAGTTGCTTACTGTATTTCTTTGTTGTCTTTCCATTTAAGTGTTTGTGTATTTGCAATCTGATTGATTAGTTTCTTAAATAACATAGACGCACACACCCACACATGAGTTTGTAATAACTTTAATTAATGAATCTTTACTGAGGTCACTCATAGGGTGATTATCAGATCAAGTGGTATCAGAGCTTTAGGCTATAAGGTTAGACAAGCTTGTGTTGGTTTAGCTGTTGAATGCTTACTAGATCAAAGCTCAAATTAGGAGAAGGACATTTGGTCGAAACTAATCCTAAAATTGGGAGAGTCTATCGTCGGAAAACCATGTCAAAGGAAGGTTCTGCGGGGCCAGACCCTCAATTCATATAAAGTTTCCTAGCTATAAAGTCTATGGTAGAAGAAATGTATAAGGACTTTAGAAAGCATAAGGTTGAAGATTCATTAGGTTCTAAACAAGATAAAGAAGAAGATGAGTCTCACTTCCATGACCATTTCAAAGGAAAAGGGAAGGAGGAAAGCTTTCTCACACCTCCTAATAGCCATGTGCATAATAAGAAAGCATCTTTGATCAAGCTAGATGTTAAATTTGATTTGCCTATATATTATGGAGAGCTAAATGCTGAAAAGATGGACTATTGGATTAGACAAATTGATGTGTATTGCAGGGTACAGAACATAGACTCAGACAAGAGTAGGATTTAGCTGGCAAGCCTATGCCTAGGAGGCACTACCTTGGTTTAGTCGGAAGGCAGGAGCCAAGCTGATATGAAAAGACATGGTAAGACTATCTCTATCTGGAGTGAATTTTTTTCTGCAATCAAAAAGTAGTTCTATCCATTGGCCTACATGCAACAATCGACGATGAGTTGGAAAGCTCTTCGGTAGTTGAAAGGGCAAAGTGTGCAAGGGTATACTCAAGAATTCAGAAAGAGAGAATTGATGTTGGGTATGTCATTAGACTCACGAGAGACTCTTTTGAAGTACATTGGTGGTCTACACAGCTACATGAGGCATACCATCCTCATGTTTAATCTCACTAGTATAGATGAGGTATCTATACAAGCTACTCATCTAGAAGCTAGAGGAAAGAATGGAAATCCAGAAGTTGGGGGACCATCCCAACCCACTGCAAGCAAGAGCAAGGACAAAAGAAAGCAGAAGTGGAAAGTAAGGAAGGCAAACACTGCAAAGAAAAGGAAAGCTTCATGTACTCGTTGTAAAAAGGATGGGCATGATGATGAGCATTATTGGATTCTGCATCCAGAGCTGATACCTAAGAAGTCCGAGGGGAAGAAGAAGAAGACTATTGCACTTATTCAAAAAAAATTTGGGTCAGAGTCAGGAGATGAAACAACTATTGCAGCCACATGTATAAAAGGTAAGAATTTTGAATCATCTACTAGTAATTCTGCTCAATCTGTTATTGATGAAGAAAATGAGAGAAAAATACATGAGCTTTTCCATATTCGAGTTATTTCCAAAAATCAAAAGATTGATACTTTGTTTGATAGTGGGTCACAAGTAAATCTAATTTCTGAAGCAATTGTAAAGAAATTAGGATTAGAAACTACACCTCACAAGAAACCATACCCATTAGGATGGTTGAATGATAAAGCACAACTACAAGTGACTAGACAGTGCAAACTCAAGTTTTCTTTTGCGTCATCATTTGTAGATGAGGTTGAATTAGACATAATTCCTTTGGATATATGTGGAATTGTTTTAGGAAGCCCTTACTTGTATGTAAGAAAGGCTATCTTCTATAGAGCCGAGAACACGTATCTACTTGTTAAAGATGGAATCAAATACTTTGTAAGAGCTCATAACCTCAAGAATAATTATACTCTCATAAACTCAGGGAAGATGAAAACAATGATAAATTCATGCAAACAATTCTTACTGATGGTTGTAAAGGAAAAGAAACTTGATAAAACCAATGTATTTGAGGGTTGTAACGCTGAACAACAAGCTGATATAGAAAAGGTTGTTTCAGAGTATGATGTCTTGTTTCAAGAACCTAAAGGTCTACCACCCAAAAAGGGAATAGTACATGATATTATTTTGTAGCAAGATGTTCCATTGCCTAACATTGGGATGTATAGGTTGTCTATTGTAGAGAATGCTGAAATCAAGAAGCAGGTATAGGAGTTGCTCGAGAAAGGGCTCATCAGGCCTAACACATCACCATGTGGGTCACCAATCGTTTGATGAGAATGAAAGATGGTGTGTGGAGAATGTGCATTGACTACCAAGCACTGAATAAGGTAACAATAAAAAATCGTTATCCCCTTCGTCACATAGATCATCTTTTAGATCAATTAAAGGAAGTTGTTTATTTTACCAAGTTGGATTTGCATAGTGGTTACCATCAGGTCAGGGTTGAGAAGCAAGATGCATGGAAGACTGCTTTCAAAACTAAGTAGGGATCGTATGAATGGCTGGTTATGCCTTTTGGCTTGACAAATTCTCCTGCTACTTTCATGAGATTAATGAATGATGTACTCAGACCTTTTCTTGATGATTTTGCTATTTTGTACCTAGATGACATTCTTATTTTTATTAAAACGTGGGAAGAACATTTAAAGCATGTTAAACATACACTATATTTTTTGAAAAGAGAAAATTTTATGTCAAACTCTTAAAATGTGAATTTGGAAAAACATCTCTAAACTACTTGGGTCAAATAGTAGGGGGAGGTAAATTAAAAATAGATCCCTCTAAAGTGGTAGTCATTTTGAACTGACCTAAACCCAAGTCTGCTATAGAGGTGAGAAGCTTCTTAGGAGTAGCACAATATTGGAGGAAGTTCATTTCTAACTTTTCCTCAATTGCAGCTTCCTTACATGCTTTAACAGGATTGAACAAGGTGTTTTAGTGGGGAGGCAAACATTAGAAGGCCTTCGATACCTTGAAAGAAGTACAACACCTGTATTAGCACTACCAGATCTACAAAGACCATTTGAGATCCAAACTGGTGCTAGTGACTATGCCATGGGAGCATTGTTCACACAGCATGGTAAACCCATAAGCTATCATTCTGAGGCTTTTAATCCTTCAGTAGTTAACTATCCTACATATGATAAAGAATTGTATGCATTAGTTCAGAGTGTGAAAAAGTGGAAACATTACTTAATGGGCAAAGAGACAGTAATACATACTGATCATCAACCACTTCAATATATACACTCCCAAACTAAGTTGCACCAATCAAGACATTATAGATGGATGGGTTATCTACAACAATTTCATTTAGTCATCAGATATAAAAAGGGCATACATTACAAGGTGGCAGACATGTTATCTAGACCCATTGTAAATGCATCTACCATACTTAAGCATAATTTAGTACTACATGAAAGCTACATTGAACAATATGCTTAGGATATGGAGTTTAAATATGTATATGCAACTTTGAGTCAAGGAAAAAGAGTAGAAGAATTGGATTATCATGTAAAGGACCGAATCTTATACCATTGAGGGAAACTCTGCGTTCCACAAACTGAGAGGATAAAGATAATTAGGGAAGCACACACTTCTATGATATCAGGTTACTTTGGGGTAAGTAAAACAGTTGCACAGTTGCAAAGGTTATGCTATTGGCGGAAAATGAATGAGAGAGTTTCTAGATATGTAAGAGGGTGTGCTATGTGCGCTAAAAGCAAGCCCAGCAATAGAAAACTAGGCTTGTACACTCCATTGCCAGTTCCTTCTCACCCTTGGGAAAGTGTTTCCATGGATTTTGTTGGAGGAATGCCTAAATCTAGGAAAGGTCATGATTATTTATATGTTGTTGTGGATAGGTTCAACAAAATGTCTATTTTGATACCTTGTAATAAACAAATTACAGCTAAACAGACTACAAAATTATTCTTTGAACATGTATGGGTTCACTTTGGTTTACCCACTTCCATTGTATCTGATCGAGACACCCGATTTGTCGGGATGTTTTGGTCGAGTTTGTGGGAACTGATGGACACCAAACTGAAGAAAAGCACAACTTTTCATCCACAAATAGATGGCCAAAAAGAAGTAGTTAATAGGATAGTGATCCGGTTACTGAGAGGATATTGCAACAAACATCCTAAGCTTTGGGATGAACACTTGTGTTATGTGTAGCATGCTTACAATAGAGAAAAACACAATTATACACAAAGATATCCTTTTGAGACCTGTTTTGGTTTCACACCAAGGTCTCCTTTGGATTTTGTCTTTGGTAAAGACACCATGGTTGAAGGACACAATGATGTGGACAAGGCAACTAGGTTCATTGAACAGATCCAGGAGATCCACCAAGTAGTACAAGAATAGCTGGAAAACGACCAAGCCAAGTATAAGGCTAGGCATGACAAGCATCAGACGGAGTGTAGTTTTCAAGTTGGAGATCAGGTCTAGCTGTGTATCAGCAAGGACATTATGCAAGGTGAAGGTGGAAAGCTAAAGCCTATCAGGTATGGACCCTTTAGGATACTCCAGAATATTGGTGAAAATGATTTTCGCCTTGATCTACCAGCTTGCATGCACATCTACTCAGTCGTAAATGCAGATTGCTTGAGATTTTTTGAACCTACAAGGATTGAGGACCCTAAAGAGAAAATTCAGTTGCCTTCTATTGATGACCTACTACCTGAATATCCTAATGAGTTGCAGGAAGAAATATTGCTGGACAGGAAGATGAGGACAACGTGCAGGGGAGATGTGGAGTACCTCAGGATTGGGCTCAAAGGTTCAAAGCCAAGCAGCGCAAAGTGGACTGAGATTGGACAAGTGAGAAAACAATAAACTCACTTAGTCGATGCTTGAAAAACAAATTTTGTTGGTCCAAAAGCTTTTTTAGTGGGAAGGCCATGATCCAAATTAGATGCATAAAGAATTGTCAAAGGAACACGACTGTATCAGGTCGCGACGAACATTAAAGAAATCAGAACAATGATCAAAAACACCCCTGAATGAGTGGCAATGGTAGCCATCGCGGAATGAAGAGGACCTTGGTCAAAGTGCGCTAACTGAGGCCCATGGAGACTATGCGGGAGGCCAAATTAGCCCATGGTAGGCTCAGATTAGGAAATGGAGGTGGATTTTGATGCGTGAGGTTGCTGGGTGAAAAGGCTCGAAATGGGGAATCCCTGAGTACTCGATCGCATGGGGAGCCAGAGAACCATAGGGAAAAAGGCAGAAAGGCTAAAGGACAAGGCATGATCCTTGCTCCGAGACACTGGCGGTATTGATCGGGGGCTCCTCAAATGGTAAGCGGTTTTGGATGAAAGTGGAGTGATCCCGCTTAGCGATCGACACATGGTAATTGGACAAGAGAGAAAATTTCCATTCATCCTGTGCTAACGGTCGAGCAAGTCAACGGCATGAAATGAGCGAACGGCCTTGGATTTGGGGGACCCAGATCAGATGGCTGAGATCGTGCCCAATGGAGAACCGGAATCGACGAGGGGTTAAGCCATAGTTTGTAAAGGTTTGAGGTCCATTTTTACTGCCACAGTGGAGGAAGACTCATTCCACGACGAAACTAAATAATCGAACCGATAATGTAGGCTAGCGCAGTTATAGCAGGACATGTGGCCACTCCCTGTGAGCTGATGATGAACCCTAGCCAGGGAACTCCAACTGCAGCTGCAGAAGGAAATTCGATGGAGGAGGAAGAGGAACTGAATAGTTTAAGGCTTGAATGGATTTAAAGCCATGAACAGAGACAGAGGACATAGAGAGAGGGATAGGGAACCCCGAGAGGTAGAGGAACTAGAAGCTCGAGAGGAGGACAGAACCCAAAGGAAAAGAAAGTGAAGCAAAAGCAGAAGAAGACCGAAGGCCAAGCTAACCAAAGGCAACATCAAGCACTAGAGAGCTTGACAGATTCAAGTCATCCTAGAGAGGATCTAGCAGACCAAATAGGTTAAAGAGCTGGTAGGCAACAGATTCTGTGCACTCCAGTAGCCTGAGGAATCCAAGAACCACCCTACGAAGAAAATCTGTTTCGGTGACTCATATTGAGCTCCTATATTGTAATTCTCTGCTTAAGACATAATAAAATAAGGCCAGCACTAGAACCTGGACCGGAGATGTAGCCCTAGAGGATAGGGTGAACTCCTTATTAATTTCTTGTGTTCTTATAGTTGCTTATTGTATTTCTCTGTTGTCTTTCCATTTAAGTGACTGTGTATTTGGAAACTGATTGACCCATTGCTTAAATAACATAGACACACACACACGGACATGAGCCTATATTACCTTTAATTAATAAATCTTTACTAAGGTCACTCATAGGGTGATCTAGAGTCTACTTTACATGCTTCAAATGTTCTTCCCATGTTTTACTAAAAACAAGAATTTCATCTAAATATACAATTATAAAATCATCAATAAAAGGTCTGAGTACATCATTCATAACTCTCATGAAAGTGGCAGGAGCATTAGTTAGGCCAAAAGCCATAACCAGCCATTCATACAACCCTTGCTTTGTTTTGAAAGTAGTCTTCCATGTATCTTCTTCTGCTACTCTGACCTGATGATAACCACTACACAAGTCCAACTTGGAAAAGTAAACTACTTTCAACTGATCTCATAGATCATCTATTCGAGGAAGAGGACAATTATTCTTCGTCAGTAGTTTATTCAGTGCTCTGTAATCAATGCACATCCTCTACGAACCATATTTCTTTCTCACCAACACAATTGGAGAACCACATGGTGATGTGCTTGGCCTTATGAACCCTTTATCGAGCAACTCCTATACTTGCTTCTTGATCTCTGCATTATCTAACTCAAATAACCTGTACATTTCAACGTTAGCCAATGGACCATCTTGCTAGAAATGAATATCATGTACTATTTCCCTTTTGGGTGGTAGAGCTTTATGTTCTTGAAATAGGATATCGTATTCTCAAAACAACATTATCTAAATTAGCTTTCTGTTTAGCATCACAGGCTTCAAATGCATTGGTTTCATCAGGGGTCCTTTCATTTACAACGATTAGTAAAAATTGCTTGCATGAATTTACAATTCTTTTCAACTACCATGAGTTTATGATGGTGTAGTTATTTCTGAGCTGATGAGCTCTTACAATATATTCTATTCCATATTCTATGAGTTGATAGTTATCTTCAACTCTATATAAAATGGTTTTTCTATCATACAAGTAAGGACTTCCTAAAACAATACCGCATATATCCAAGGGAACTATATCTAACTCAACCTCATCTACAAAAGTTGACCCAATAGCAAACCTAAGTTTACATTGTATAATCACTTGTAGCTTTTCTTTATCACATACAAAACCTAATGGATATGTCTTCTTGTGAGGTGTTGTTAGTAAGCCCAACTTCTTTACAATTGTTTCAGAAATCAAGTTTACTTGTGAACCACTATCAAATAAAGTATCAATCTTTTGGTGCTTGGAAATAACTCTAATATGAAAAAGCTCATGTCTTTTCCTCTCATTATCTTCATTATCAATAGATTGTATAGAATTACTTGTAGATGATATAGAATTTTTAACTTGTATAATTGTGGCTGTGACTGTTGTTTCATCACCTGAGTCTGACCCCAAGTCTTTCTAAATAGCAGCAACAATCTTCTTCTTCTTCCAACTGAACTTATTGGGTTTCAACTCCGGATGCAAAGACCAGTAGTGTTTATCATTGTGTCCATCCTTCTTGTAGTGAGTGCATGAAGGTTTGTCTTTTTGTACAACATTTTCCTTCCTCTCCTTCCATTTCTGCTTCTTATTTTCCTTGTTCTTGTTTGCAGAGGGTTTTGATGATCCCCCAATTTCTAGGTTCACATTCTTGCCTCTAGCCTCTAGATGTGTAGTCTAAACTGATACATCATGTAGGCTAGTAGGATTAAACATGAGAATGGTGTGCCCCAAATAGCTATGCAGACCACCTATATACTTTAGCAAAGTTTCAGGTGAGTCTAGACAAATGCCTGGAGTTAAAGCTCTTTTTCTAAATTCCTAGGTATAGCTTTGTACACTTTGACCCTTTAATTGGTGAAGAGTTTTCCAACTCATCATTGCTTGCTGCATATAAGCTAGTGGATAGAATTGTTTTTTAATGGCAGAAACAAATTCATTCCAGGTAGAAAGAATTTTACCATGTCTCTTCAAATCAGGTTGTGTCTTGCCTTCCCACCACACTAGGGAAGTTCCTCCAAGGTGAAGGCTAGCCAGCTGAATATTTATCCTCTCTGAATCAATGTTCTACACCCTGTAATATACATGAATCTATCTAATCCAGTTATGTATCTTTTCTGAATTTAATTCTAAATCATAGATTGGCAAATCAAATTCCACATTTAATTTCATCACATATGTTTTCTTCTTCTTCTTTTCAGGGCTAGGAGATGAGGATGATGGAGGTGATGGTGGAGGAGATGATGGAGGAAGCATTTCCCCTTTCTCTTTGCCCTCTAGGGAATCTAGAGAAGGTTCTTCTGCTCCTTTGTCGTGTTTGGAGGTTGAAGTACTTTCATCTCTACCTCTATTAAATTCTCGATACATCTCTTCCACCATGGCTCTCATGGTCGTGAAATTGTCCACGAAATGAAATTGTTATTCTGATGGTGTTTGTTCTGCTATTCTCCCCCTAGGATAGACTCTTCCAATTTCTAGATTAGCCTCGACAATTTCTCCTTCTCCTAGTCTGAGCTTTGACCTAGTTAGCATTCAACAATCCAGTACAAGTTTGTCTAACCTTAGAAAACCTAAAGCTCTGATACCACTTGATGTAAAAATGAGATCTTAGACAATTATTAAGGTGTTACAGACTCATGTGCATGGATTTTCCTATATTAATTAGTGCAATGGATCGATAAGATTGTGAATAACATAGACAATGAAGCAGTTAAAGAAACATAATAGACAAACACACATAACACAACAAGTTTAATATGGAGTTCACCCAAAAACCTTGGGCTATGTCTCTTGGTCTAGCCTTCAGTGGTTAGCTTTCTATTATGTCTTCAAGAACAAAGTCTTACAAAATATGAGCTCAAATTGAGTCTCAAAACCACAGGAACAAATAATAGGGATTTGATTGAATCCCTCAAGTCTTACTAAGTACACAGACTCTACCTATCGCTTTCTAGCGCTGCCTTCTCTCTGTCTTAGCACTGCTTGCCTCTATCTCTATCATTCTATGGCTTTTAAGTCAATCGACAATATCTATTTGTTTCCTCTTCTGGGCTCTCTAGCTCCTGGCCTCTATCTGCTCAAATCCCCCTCTGAGCATTAGCAATCATTGCTAAATTCCTTCAAGGATGGTGGCCACCTGTTCTATAATGGAACGACCATTGACAGCTTTGAAACCCTCAGAATAGTCATTCTCTATTTACACATAGAAATACACTAAAACACATGAAAATAATCCAATCTGCCGTTTATCAAACCTAAAATATCACTAAATCTGCCCTAGACTCCTATCGGGTCTACCTTTATATCACTACTGCATATTGACCATTGATCTGAGTGACCTTGATCCAATGGTTGAGATTCATTTTGGGTAGCTTATGCATATGGGGATTAACCGCCTGAAAAGGGTGGTTTTCTCTCTCCAGCGCCTGGCCACGTGGCAGCCAGTGTATGGGATCAGCCAAAGCCCGTCCAATACCACTTACCACCTAAGGCCTACCCGAAATCCCGCTCATTACAGAACTCAAAATATATATATCTGCATGTATATACCCTTTCGGGTCCATTTTGTCACTTTATTCGTATTTTCTTTGCTTTTCATTTATTTAACGAAAATGCGAAATACATAGGAAACATCCTTGTTTCCGGATCTCAAAATATATCAAATATCATCCATAATCTTATTGGGTCTGGCTATCGAAGTCGCATTTGTTATCAGCCATGCTCCCTTGCATTGCTCTGATTCGTTATTGAAATATCGCAATCACACATCACATAGTCCCCAGGCCTTTGTATAAGTGATCCTTTGTATTGTGCCGACACGATATTGCGAATTAACTTTGACCGTTGATCTGTGTGCTTGGTTGATGGTCCTCACTGTCTCGCGTTGATCACTGTCGCAACAGTGATATGATCATCTATGATAGCCTACGCCTACCTTCACCGATTGCGATACACTAATTGGATTTGGACAGTTGATCGACGACATCTAATGGCTCCTGTGCGAAGTTGTTTAAGCCCTCGATACCTCTATTTTTTTCCATTTCTTATTTTTTCCCTTTGCGATAGTGTTTTCTGTCTTTTTTAAAGGTTTTTCTTTTGCAGTAGTTTTTTATCTTATGAAGACTTAGAGGGTTTTGGGATCCATTTGGATCACATTTATTTAAGTCATTTTAATTGCGTCATTTCAAAAATCTAAAATTACAAGTGAAATGGGATTCAAAGGTTATTTTAGATTGGGTGAAAGGTTATACTTCCTTGTACACTTCTTTATTGGATCAAAGGATGATTAAAATTATGGAGCTTATTAGAATCTTTAGGGTCATATCATTTGATCACATTCACAGGGAATCAAATTCAAAGGTTGACAAATTATTGAAAAGGGGAGTTAGACAAAACCTCCTTTTGCAACATCACGTGACTACCTATATATGTTGCAACAATGTTTCCAACATATTTAGTTGGTTGCACATATATTTCATATTTCTTCTTCACCTTGCAAAGTAGTAGTGCTAAGGAGAGTGTCCGAACTTTGATCAAAGAATGTTCACTTAGTACCACCACCAAATTTCCTTCATGCAACTTGCATGATGATAAATGGATGGCATCTGAATGTTACAAACATGTAAGTAGTCCACATTCAACTTTGTTGTCTTCATTGTCCTTAGTAACAACAACAAGTTTGAATATTTCATTTACATCGCGAACACATAACTCTTTGTTGTCCCAAACAAAGTTAATATTGTTGGTGTATGATCTCTTAATTGTGTAATGGTCTCTTGATGATGATAACGAACTCTTAAGCTCCAATTCTCATGAATAAGATGAATGAATGATCTAATGCCTTACCTGTATTGACAATTTATGATTCATTTTCTACTTTTATTGTTCCATTGTATATATGCTTCACTAGCATCTCATGCTATATGGTTAATTGAGCAAGCTTTATTTTTAATTTTTCAAGTATAATTTGGTTCCATGAATAAGCATAGTAGTGTAATTAAAATCATTCAAAATTTGTTAATAATTCATGGTTTGTTGGACTATTCACACACTTATGCCTGACCTTTTACTTTCAAAGTGAGTAGTGTCAAATCACTAGTCTTCATTAAGGAACTTCCTTTCATTACTCAATGACCTAGATTAGCTCGATATTTAAGGATTCCCCTCTAGATAAGGATATCCTTCTTGTAGTATAAAGAGTGAGATAAGGCCACCAAGGTGACATTGGGTGGCTTGCTTGATGGGTGGGGTCAAGACTTTTTTTCCATGATATTTTTTGAATGGAGATACAATTTAGAAAATGCTTACAAGATAATTAGTTTCCTTTATTTCCATCACATAAACTACTTCCAATAAAATCATGTGCTTTTAATAAAATCTATTTTTTTTAAATAATTAATTCAATAAAATTAAAAAAAGATATTATTATTGTTATTTTTTTTTATATTAGAGAATAGAAAACTATAACATGTTTGTACTTAAGTATCGCTTCTATCCACTACCACAATCACCTCCAAGTGTACCCACATTTCCTCACATGTGGCACACTGAGCTAATCGAAGTTTAAACCAATAAAATCATAGGAAATGCCTTAACAACCCATTCTATCATCAATTAATCTACACCATGGGGAAAATTTTAAATAACTTTTAATATTAAAAAATATATCCAATTTATTTTATATGAAAATCAATTTTAAAATCTAATTTGAGGAAACTCCGTAAAATAAAATTTAATCTGAAAAATGTTAAGAAAAATAAAGTTGGGGTAAATTATAAAAATAAAAATAAGTAAAGTGAAATATAAAATTAATAATTATAATTATAATTAATAATTCAATCATATTACTCCTAATTTACCAAGTGTCAGAGGCATAAAATATCTTCATATACAAACCTTTTTTAAAGTGAAAAGAGATTTAGTCCCCTCTGCCCTTGGTAGACCCAAAATTAAGATCTAAAATTAAGATAGATCCAAGTTAGTTTTATATCAATTTATGTAATTGAAAGTAAAGAATTATTATTTTAATCAAAAGTTACTTTCAAAAATATTTGTAATATCCTCAATTCTAAAATAAAGCCAACCTACTTCCATCTTAACTCCAGATCTATCAAGTGAGGAGAGGGATCACATTTCTGGAGGTGAAAACCTCTTTTTTGACTGCAAAAATTGAGGAAAGTTTTGTACCTCGAGAGCTTTGATCCCTCTTGGTGCTTGATAGATCCAGAGTTAAGATGGACCTAGGTTGGTTTCAGTCATGTGCAACCAAAGAAAATCTAACGAGCATATGATTAATTTTATCAATAATACGTATATTCATCTAATATTAATATAATCATTTTAAATATGCTAATATGTCTTAGATTAGTTTGTATATTCGAATTTTAAATTTTCTTAGTTGCCTCAGTTTGTTCTGACGATAATAACTTTAATGATGAAAATTGATGAAATATAAATTTTGAATGTAAAGGGACAATGTAATAGTGTTGAATGATAGAAAATGTGAATAATAATATAGTCATTTACAAATAGTCTTCATTGTGGTTAATCTAAAACTATTTTCATCTATTATTATTATTGTCACCCAATTTAATTTTGTCATCTTTTCATATTGATTGTCATATTTTCATATCGATTATATGAAAAGGACAAGTTAAACCATAAAACATTTAAATATTATCTCAATCTATTGTAGTAAACATCATTCCTTGTCTCTCCTTCTCTCCAATATTAATAGGTTGAATTACTATTACACAAAAATGAATGTACATTGTGAATAAGTTTTTGTGCTTACAATCAAATCAATGCACAATGTTAATCCAATCACTTTAAAATTAATGTACAATCATACATCCAATCACATCAAAATAGAAATCAACATTTACACAAAAATTAATGAATCTAATGCAAGCAATAAAATAAGATTAGAAAATAACATTTACGGTAAAATCACTGCATATAATGAAAGAAAGCAGATAAGATTAGAAATCAACATTTACATTCAAGCTAGTTCATCTAGTGCACGTAAAAACATTGGATTATAAACCAACATCTACACTGAAATTAATGCACCTAGTGAAAGTAAGCAAATAGGATTATAAAGAAACATCTACACTGAAATCAATGCATCTAGTGCAAGCAATAAAATAGGATTACAAATCACCATCTACATTGAAATCAATGCATTTATTGCAAGAAATCAAATAATATTAGAAATCACCATCTGCATTGGAATCAATGCATGTAGTGCAAAAAATAAAAAATTATTAGAAAACAACATCTACATTGAAATCAATGCATCTAGTGCAAGCAATCAAATACAAATAGAAATCACCATCTACATTGAAATCAATGCATTTAGTGCAAGCAATCAAATAGTATTAGAAATCCTGTACATTGAAATTAATGCATCTAGTGAAAGCAATCAAATATCATTAGAAATCAACATATACACTAAAATCAATGCATCTAGTGCAAGAAGTAAAATTGGATTAGAAATCATCATCTACACTGAAATCAATGTATCTAGTGTAGGAAATATTTTTCCCTCTCCCCCACACCCCATATATATCTATATCTCCCTCCATCTCTCCTTATTGTCCACTCTATCTCAACCCCCCAAACACACATTCTATTACACTTTGTATCTATCAATCGCTTTGTCCCTGCCTCCCTCTCTCCATCTCTCTCTTCTTTCCTCCCTTCACTTTCCATCTATATCTCTATCTCCATTTGACTCTCTATATCACCAGCAAAACATACACTTTATTTCTTCAATCTATCTACCTATCCCTCCTTCCTCTTCTCCCTCTCTCTATCTCTCTCTTCCCCTTCTCTCCCTCTCCCCCACATCTATCTCTCTTCCCTACTTATTTCCTCTCTCCCTCTCTCTCTCTCCACCTTTCTATCTATATTTCTTTCTTCTTACCTCTCTCTCTCTCTCCCCATCCAACTCCATGTCTCTTTCCCTCCCTCACTCCACTCTCTCACAACCTCTCTCTCTTCCTTCCTCTCTTTCTCTCTCTCCCTTACTCTTCAACCTCCAACTTTGTTACTATATCCCTCCCTCTCTGCTTCTCTCCCCCATTATCTCGATGTCTCCTTCTTTTTCTTTATCTCAACCCCAAACATACACACTCTCTATCCATTTCTCCATTGTTACTCCCTCTCTCTCTCTCCACTTCTCACTCTCTATGTATTTCTTCTTCACTCCCTCTCTCCCCCTCCAACTTATCTCCCTATCGCTCCCTCTCTCCTCATATCTCCCTCCCTCTCTCCTCCTCTCTCTCAAATCTTCTCTCTCGTACTTCCTCTTTCTCCCTTTCTCTCCTACCTCCCTCTCTCTTCCCCCATCACACACACACACACTCTCTCTCTCTCTCTCTCTCTCTCTCTCTCTCTATTTTTTCCCTCTAATCCTCTCTCTTACCCCATCACTCTCCTTCTCTCTCTCTCAAGTATTATCTCTCATTCTTCCTCTCTCCCACCCTCTCACTCTCTCTCTCTCTCTCTGCCTATGTTACTATATCCCTCCCTCTCTCCTTCAATCTCCTTCTGTCCCCCCTTCTCTCTATCTTTCCTTATTTATCTTTTTATCTCTCCCCTAAACATACACCCTTTCTCTCCATCTCTCCCTTATTAGTCCCTCTCTCTCTCCACTTCTCACTCTCTATGTCTTTCATCTTCCCTGCCCCTCCACCCCTCCAACTCCATATCTATATCCCTCCCTCTCTTCTCCTCTCTCTCATCCTTCCCCTCTCGCCCTTTCTCTCCCATGTTTACCTCTCTTCCCCCATCTCTCTCTCTCTTTATGTCCTCCAATCCTCTCACTATCTCCCTCCTTCTTTGCTCTCTCTTCTCCCTCCATCTTTGTTTCTCCTTCTCCCTCTTTTACCCTTCTCTACCTCTGTCTCTCTTTTTATTCCTCCTCCCCTATCTCCTTCAGTTTATATCCATATCTCCCTTGTCATTGTGGCTATCTCTCCACCTTTGTAACTTTATGTCTTTGTTCTTACCTCCCATATATATATTATAATATAACAAATTAATATTGGATTAATACAAAGTTATTATATTTTATAATATCAATATTATGATATATTAATATGAATATTAGATTTAATAATAATAATAATAATAATAATAATAATCTTTTAATATTTATATTACGGTTAATAGTATTTTTTCCATGGTATTAATAATAATTTGGCCCACCGTATTTTTCCCATAGGATTAACATAAATAAAACCTATTTTTTAGTGTTAGTATGTGTAAAGAGCTTTGTGGAGCAAATATAAAAAGAGGTTTTATTTATTTACCATACCTCTTGTTTATTCTTATTTTATTTATTTGTCATATTTCTTTTATTTATAGTGGTATTTGGCCCATAGGCTTTGTATATAATTAGATGTTGATTTTTAATCTTATTTGATATGTTTTTATTTATTTACCATACATCTTTATACCTCTTTTATATTTATTTATTTATCATACCTCTTTTATAAATATGGTAATTGGCCCATGGTATTAATAATTATATGTACAACAAGATGCACCTAAACAAAGCCTATTTTTTGAGTTTTCATAAATATAAAGAGGTTAATGGAGTAAAGATAAAAATAGGTTTTATTTATTTACCATACCTCTAGTTTATTTAAAAAAAATTATTTACCATGCTTTTGGAGTAAATATAAAAGAAATCTTATTTATTTACCATACTTCTTGTTTATTTATATTTTTATTTATTTACCAGAGCTCTTTTTTTACTATTTGTAAACCTTTTTATATTTTAAATTTATGTTGTGTTTATACATAATAATAATTAGATTGATTTTTAAATAGGGCCGACATTAGATTAACAATGTTAAGTGTTTACATTTAAGTTTCCATGCTTATTTTTTCATGCTAGATCTACCCCATGGGCACAATAATTATTTTATTTTTAATCTAAAATTACAAATAAGTTTCAAAAGTACATTTCAATAACCAAAAACAATTTTATATTAATTAAAATAAAATAAATTTCAATTAATTGAAAGTTAAAAAATATTATTTGGATGAAAAGTTTCTTTCTATTTTCAATGAGAGTAAAGAGATTTGTAATTATTTTATTTAAATTTTGAATTAAAAATAATTTAATAATTTAAACTGTCGTAAATTTGGGGTTTTGGGTGATTTTTCCCTAAACCGTAGGGGTTATAGATCATCTTGCCTTGATAATTAGCAATGTAAAGGCATTGTTTTACATCTGGTACTATTTATACCAGGGTAACACCTATCCAAATCTCTCGGAAGATAAAACTGATCTAGATAGTGCAACTGTATATTCAGTGGATCCATGTTTTTGGTTCCGCTGAAAACCGACATCTCAACCATTAGGGTGATTTTTGATCCAGATCGTGCAACTGTATTTTCAGTGGATCCATGTTTTTCGTTCCCCTGAAAATCGACATCTCAACCATTAGGGCGATTTCAGATTACATTGTGATGACCCCGGAGAATGTAGATATTTGAATTCTACTGTGGTAAAAGACAGAATTAAGTATAACATTAGAAGACTATTTTAAAACTTTAATAGTATTTTTTTTTAATTTATATGTGTATTAAAAATATATTAAGAAAGAAATACTTATTGAAATGCTGGCAACTTCTGAGAGGGAGCTGGAAAAGAAAAACAGTTGTTGAAAACCGCTCAAAACTACCTTCCCTAACTGGAAAGGCTTCCAGAGAAAAAGGGAAGGGGAAGGCAAAAATATGCGCTGTAAAGACAGGCAGGAGGAATGTCAAAGAAAAAGGAATTGGTTAAGTCTGGTAAGGACCAGATAACCAGGCACAAGTTGCATGCGTCTTGTTGAGGGTTGTGGGCCTGCAAGATAGCTCGGGGGGAGATTCCAGTCCTGGCGACGGATCTCATGGTTGGGTGGTCAAGAGGAAACAAAGGTTACAGGTGAAATTCTGTAGCGCATCTACAAACCTAGGTGGACCAGGTAAGTAAAAGCTTCTGGTGAAATTAGTCTCAATAGTGGATATGCTTCCATGATATTATTTGTCAACTGAAAAATTACAGTAGCCAAAATTATAGTAGAATAACAGTGAAGTTATTTAAGATTACACAATCTTCTTATCGTTATTATGCATACTGTGATGCTATCTGCTTAAAATTAAATATTACAGAGGTGCCAGTAAATGACTGTTAAGAAGGGTTTGGCTCTGTTACAGTTCTTGGTGCTTTGAAATTTAGAGATCAAACATCACTGTGTAGTGTATTAGTGTGTTATTATATACATATAAAAGAAACAAATAAGCAAATTTCGATGAAGGATAAGTCTGTTAACCGTAGCAGAGGGTAAGGTAGCGGGTCCTGAGCCGGTGTTTCCCCAGAACTGGTAGAAAACCCTTCAGGTCTGATAACCCTATCGGCCGTAGAATGGATGTTCATAAAATAAGAGATAGTGAAACCATACGGATTCAGACTATGTATGGGATTATTCCCAGAAAAGAGAAAATAGTAGTGTAGTTATATAACAAAAAAATAAACATACAACTAGACAGAGGTAAACAGGAAGACGGTGAAGGGATGAGCAACCCTGAGTTTTAGTTGCATGTATAACAAAAGGAGGAAGTTCAAAACGCATGTACCAAACCCTAGTTGTAACATCATATAATTCAACATGGAGCTGCAAACTGTAAATTACTTCCATAATTACAATAACAAAAAAATGCGACAGCAGTATTGCAAATTTACTATTAGAAACCAAATGAACAACTACTTCTTATATCATAACCATTATATCTCAAACAGTAAGGAACTCTAGAAGTTTGAGAAACATTTAATCGTAAACAGAACAGAAATGCCTACGTTTACGAAACAATGGCAGTTCCGCCATAACAAAGTAGGAACAACATAGAGCTACGAGAATATAGTGACTGTAATGAAATTAAATGCACAATGATTTGCAGAAAGTCGAACTTGCAAAGTTCCGGAGCCAAGGCTCTCAAGAGCAAAGATTAACCTGTTAAATAAACTTTCCTGATGAACCCAAAAACAAAATTTACATATACAGAGTTAAATATCATTATCCAAGGAGTTGCGAACTCGAAACAAACAATATCATACACTGAGAATAACTAGAGAGGTTCCGTAAGTCCTTGGCCCTGTTCCAAGCTTGTAGTCATTCAGTACTTCGGTTCTGTACATTATTACAAATAGACAAATGATATACGAGACATAGAAAGGGAAAAACAAGTAACCTAAACTACTGGGGACTACCGTGGGCATCTCCCATATCGACAAAGAACTGACTACTTTCATCATAACCCAAATGGGGCAGGTTGAAGGTAATGAAGCCTGAGAGCATAATAAACCACGTTAACCTCTGAGACGATCCCCAAGGACCCTGTCCTGGGCATTCCTGCCAATCATTGGAATCTGAAAGCAAGCAAAAATATATATGTATAAACCATGTAGTAACTGTCAAGCATGAAAACCCCAAACCATCACCCAGAAATCATTCGTGCATGGTTGGGGGCCTACCTGGTGAGTAGCGTGGAAGGCCAGGTTGCTGAAGACCTGCCGTTCTTCATATCAGAGGGTCCCTTGACTGTAGCGTCCTCCTTCATACAAACGAAAACAAGAAATACATTAACATTCATAAATTCATCGGTGTGACCCTGTAAGGAGGAGAGTATTCATAATAATAGTAAACAGCAAAAATGTCTGCGTGTGAATACCATCACCTGCATAGGAAATCCCCGGAAGAACTGGTTGATTAGCTCCTGAACAGTGAACAGAGTCTCGGTGGAATAGATAACGGGAGAACCTCTGTGCGCAGAGAGGCAAGCCAAAACCTGGAAGCGGCGCCAAGACCAAATGAGTCGAATGAGGACTCGGAGCGACTTAACATGGACCCCAAAACCCTCCGGTAAGCCTCCACCCTCGGATCCAGATCTGATGATCCGAACCGTCGAAATAGAGTGATAACCCCAAAAGCGCAGTGAATGAGGGCACAATGCCATGCTCGATCATATGGCCGAGCAGGAAAAGTATACGGAGTAGGCCAGGTGTTATGTATAGGAGTAAACAGCTGACCAATAAATTTAATGCGGCTCAACAACCAGAACGCCGGAATATGACTCTGGTTACTGTGTAATACATCCAGTGCATACAACTGGAAAGGTTACATCCGGTTACCAAGTAATACATCCAGCGCATACAACCGAAAAGGTAACATCCAAATAAACCTAAGTTGTGGTATGATGCAGTGCCGAGTAGATAGGATGATGTGGCGGTATGTGTGCGGAATAGATAAGGATATGGTAAAACTAACAAATTTTTTTTTATTGCTATGAGGAAATCATGACATATATGGGCATTGAACTAGCAACAACTAGTTGGGAACTAGAGAAAGAGAGATGCACCGCGCTACTAAAACCTAGAAAAGACTAATAGGTTTTTAGATTCGAAGTTCCTTGTAACGAAGACATGGTAGGTGCTTTAGGTATTTGTTACATGTCTGGCAGTTTGAATCGCTGCCAACAGATCAAAGGATGTCGAGGTTTATTTTAAAGTCAGTCTTTGACAAGTACTCTCACATTGTTGTTGAGCTAAATCAAATATTCAGCTTGCAAAATGATTGAAACAACCATTACGCACTATGGCAAAGGTCAAATATCTTACTTCTTGGCTGATGTAGATACTATGCTAGATCTGGTGAGTAACTCTTAACAATGTGTGAAAAAGAAATTTGTAATTAATTTTAGATTTTCTGGAGTATTTCCATATTTTTTAATTATTATTAGATTACATTTTTCATCTATATCTAGCATATGACAGTAGATGGTTTCAAACTTAGATTTGAGAATTTTTAATTATTGAAATCATATTTATTTGATCTTTTTGGAGCTTCTCTACATTATTTATTTCTTTTAGGAGATTAGATCTTTTGTATATGTCTTCAAAACTTCGACCCAAAAAACCATTATCCTTTTTCTCTTAAATGTGTTACATTTTTTGGTTGAATTCAAATTGCAGATATCAGCAAACATAGTTACGAATGCAACTTTAGTAGCCATGACCAAACATGCTAGAAAGCATGGCTTAAATTTTTATGAGGTTGCTTCCTCATTGGTAAATTCCATAACAATTCAAGAATTTTTAAAAATTATATTTGATCATTTTAAATGTAATCCATACATTGATCGCAAAGGAAACCCAACAAAATTGTTGAAGCCATTGACCTGTGTTAACACTATGGAGAATTATGGGAAGGCTCTGGACACAGAGGTTAGTTCACCAAACAACCTAGTTGTAATGATACTATGTCTTTCTTACTGAAAGTTTTGATGAATATAAGTGGAATTTGAAAAGTAAAAAATTTACTCATGTAAACTTTATTTTTACTTTGCATATAATTTCTACGTATAGTCTTTGTTCAAGGAGTAGATTCGTTATTTAATCAATAAATTATTGATCTACCATAATTATAAAAAAAATCACATAAAATGAATCATTGCAAACTGATAGTCATATTGTACATAGTGGGGTTATCAATATCATTTACAAAATATATGTAACAACAATTGAAGCACCTGGAAAAGATCTACGAGTCATATGCATTCTACGAAGGAAGGTGAATTATCTGGAATGGAGATGAAATACAAATTTATTGGTGTTGTGATTCAATACAATTACGAAAAAATGTTTCAAGAGCTCTCTGAAGATGAAAATGAAAGAATTTTTTTTGGATTTGACGTGAAGATGAACGACATAGTTTCAGATTTGATGTTAAGATTATTGAGTGGAAAAATTACATCGAAAATAGTCATATTCCTTGACTTGGTGAATATATCTTAAATGGGTGAATATGTATCAGTTGATCAAAATGGTTGCAGTGGCCATGATGAAATAAATTTTCACTTTACTGGGTTCACTATTTTTGGGAGAGTGATGGGGGTTATTGCAGCAGAAAATTGTTCAGATATAAATGGAGGGCATGGCAATGTGAATGTTGAACTCATTTCCACCAGCAATGATCTCTCTAATGATGTGTTTACATCGTACGGAGGCAGTTACACATTTACAAGTATTACTTCAAGGAAATATAGGTCGGTTTCTTCCCATCATGAATACATAAACGTCATCAATCCTTGAGCAGTATACAAATATTGGGTTATATTAAATCCCACAACATTTCCTTCTAAAAGGAAAGGCCATGATATTTTTCTCTCTTTGTCTTTGTTTGATATGCAAAATAAGTTTGGAGATTCCTTAAGGATGAGTGTCTAGAGGAAAGAGTAGCCCTCCATGAAATCAAATGTGAAGAAGTGGAAAGAGTGGGCTCTGTGAGCCAATTGTTAAATAGAGGAAGAAGATACAAGGTCATCCCTAATGTCTATCCTAGCTAGGATGGGGCTACACATGAGGTACAATTATTGAGGTTTATAGAGTATATTTTCTATAATATTCTCTTTCAAATATGTGATTCTCATGTTCTCTTAACAATTGTCCAAAGAGGCTCTCGAGAGATGGAGTTGGGCTTTGGAAATCTGGTAGTAGATGACATCTTTTATGTCCCAAGTTATGACATGGATGGCTTATTTGTTTCTCAGGGTAACCTTATTTTAGGTGTTCATGTATACCTTTATTTAAATGATGTCCATGAGGTGAACTGACCTCGAAGAAGATCCTTGTCCAAATCAAGTGCTTTGTCATGCAATATATGATGCATATGGGAAATTTCCTTTTAATTTTATTCCATGTGGAAAATAAAGGTTGTTGTCATTCTACATGGGTGAGAATACAATATTTGATGTTTCATTTCCATCTATAGAGGTTCTTTTTTAGCAGAGTCATGTTAATATATCTCAGCCATTTCAGGTAACGGGTTTCTCAGTCGGAGGACTTGTGGTGACTTCTGAAGGAGTCCATTTTGAAGGTGTTAAGATATTAGTTGGTGGATGAGAAATAGCTACAACAAATTTCCTGGGATATTACAAACTTGATCATGAAACATCAACACGCTACACAATCAAGGCTGAGAAGAATCACTTCGAGTTTAGCAGTTTAGAGAATTTCATGGTTGTGCCAAACATGGCTTCAATCCCAAAGATAGAAGCAACACATTATAATATTTGTTGTTCCCCAAAGTTAGTGACAAATGGATATTATGGCAAGCATCAAGTTGCCTTGACACATGGGCCAGATAATGTTAAGCCTCAATTAAAGAGGAATGATGATATGGGAAACTTCTGCTTCGAGGTCCAACCATGTTAATATTGAATTTACCCATTGACCACAACAGCATAACGTGATTCTCATCTTCAATTTTCACCATCACATATTGATGTGACGGTAACTAGACCAATGTTTAGCATTGAATTTATAAATTCCCTTGTTGATATCAGTGGATCAGTGATATGCAAGGAAGGATGTGACTCCTTGGTTTCTATATCACTTACTTCTCTGGTTGTTGAACTCTAGGTTCATAGAGGCTTAACTCTTTAAGTTTAACAAATGAGAGCCATGACTTCATATTTGAGAAAGTCCTACCTAGTGCATTGCATTTTGAGGTAAAACATGGAGCTTCATCTGATTTGTTAGATTGGGATGGTCATCAGTGTTGGGATAGAAAGGTTACTGATGTCAATGTTGGTGTTTGTGATCATTCATAGATAGTGTTTATCCAAAAATGCTATTGGTTGCATATTATGTCTACTCATCATGTGACTTCTTACATTGTACAACCAAACAAAGGACCAATGAATTTGTTGACTGAGAAAGGATGGTAGCAAATCTTCTTCAAAGCTTTTCATGTGCACATGCATCATTTCTTGAACTCATGCATTTCCTTTGGAATGCCCTATTAGAATTCAATGTATTGAACCATAAGCCTATATATTTGATTGGTGAAAAAGATCTATTAAGTGGTCAAATACATGTTGATTCAAGTTCTTATCCCAAAGCAAATGAGTTGTCGCGAAGCATTATTGTAGACATATGGAAAAAGGAGGCTGCATTTATAAATATGATCAATAATGTCAAACTTGTTTCATGTGCTAATTGACCAACAAACACTGTTGTATATAAGTACAGTCACTGGGCCAACCTTGAAGATGAAATGGTATTTCTTATGAGAGATACAAGGAATGGTAGCTAGAAAAATAGTTTTGAAAAGGTCTTGCTTTATCCAAGAAGTCCGCACATTGTTGTTAAAACTAATGAGTGCCAACCTGATATTCCTTCTTTTGTGGGGTGCCTAGGAAAGTACATTTAGGTTCAGTGCTGCCAACAATTCCAGGTGTTGAGATTAAAATAATTTCTTAGAATGATAGTAGCAATGGTCTTCTCAAAAAGGGTGACTTGGTTCTTCAAACATCGAGAGGATTACATGGTCTATTTTTGGGTGGTCCTTTTTATGATGATACTGAGTATTGTGTTGAAGCTTCCAAGGGATATCATTTAAAAGCACTTGCATAAGACCCCTTTTGAATTTTAGCTCTATGCTCATCCAATCTGATCAGACGTCCCACTCGACTAGCGAAACCATAAAGAATATCTCATCATCACTATTTGACCTTCTATGCACTCCTTGCATTTGTGGTTATCAGTAGAGGAATCACTGAATTTGCATCAAACAACTGCTAGATATGGGAAAAACATCTTTAATCACATTGCTTCAAACTACAACCATGTATGTCTGGATTTTACTATTACTTTGAACTCTTTATAATGAAACAAATGTAAATGCAGGTTGTATGTGGATAAAAATAAACCATTGCAAATTCTGGTTGTCTTTTATGTGTATGCAGGGGCATACATGATAAAATATTTGAGAGTGATGGGATACTATTTCAAGAGCTTACATTCTCTATCTTGATACTCAATATGAAACATGGAAGTAATTTGACCATACTAGAAATGGACTCGTATCCGAATATTGCATACAATTTCTTTGTGGACATATTGATTGCGATTATGGGAAGCTTTAAATCATTATCAATTTTTTGTTCAAGAGGCTTCCTAATCTCCAATGTTTGTTAATGGGTGTCAACTTTATCATGGTAAAAATAGAATTTATGATTTTCTTTTACATGTGCAACAAACAACATGTTTCAATGTTTAAGAATGTTTGAATTTGCTTCTTAGTGGTCAGGTATATCATAAAAAAAATATATGCAAAGCATATATTGATGTAGCTTAGGTTGACTATTATGTTTTGGTTCATTATTATGTCCATTTTTTAGATTTATTATATCCAATATATATGAAACAAAACTAAGTAACGATTTTGTTTCATATATATTCCTTAATGAAAATGTACACTACCTAAATTAAAAAAGTTAACCTGCTATAAGATGTGAAAAGACAATGAACTTTTTCCATGATTTTTTTCCATGATGTTCATCTTGAATATTTATTTCTTTTACCTCGTAAATGACTACAAAGTTGGCTTATTCTGGTTTTGAAATGCAATGTAGGAACTTTCAAAATATCCCATACCTCGATGTCTTAGATCCACGCTCTCTCATATCTGTATATATAAGTTTATGTAGACATAAATGAATTTCATGATATGGAAATTAGTGTACTAGGTTGCTTTCTTCAGATAACCCCTTCTCTAGATATGATAGAACTTTGTTTAATTGATGACTTGAATTATTTCAATCCATGATATGTAAAGTTTTTTGAGGAAGTGATGTATTTGAATAGTGTTTCAAAGAAATCAAGGATATTAATATGATAATCTTCTTTTTAAATACATGCCTCAAAATCTTCAAACCGTTGACCAGTAAAAAGGCTTTCAGTCTCCATTTTCTCTTATTTTTTTCTTTACAGAAGGGTATGACTAATGCAGGTTGTATGTGGATACGAGAATGAATTCTACTGTGGATACAAGGATGTCGACACCAGAGGAATGACCTGCTTAGTCTTGGGTAACATCAAGTATGGAAGTGTATAGTAGTCTCATGGAGTGGTTATGTGACATTTTACCCCATTTCCATTTTATTTATCATTCATTGTTTGCACCGGTTCTAATAGTTAGTTTTAATTATTTATATTTTTATCATTTATAACATTAACATTCCATGTTTCCCAGGTAAGGTAACATTTTCGACTACTCTAGATGAGCAACCTCTAGGATTAGGATGTTCCCAATGAGTTTTGTACATTTGTCCAATATGTCTTGTCGATTTTGGATTGTCATTGCGGGTTATCACTTTAATTGTTATCCAGTTTGAAAATTGATTGACAACAATTTCCATGATTTTATAAATTATTTCTATGTTGATTTTTAAAAGTATTTAAGAAATTTGTCTTCAGTAGCCACACTTCAAACAATGGATTTCACACTACTAGGTTTAAGGTCTGGGTTTTGTATTTGGTTAAAATTTCCCAAGATTTATATCATATCTCAAGTGTCAGGTTTAGGTTATTTATTTGGTCAAAATTCCCTAGATTTATATCATATCTCAGCCTTTTGAAATTCATGCATTCATGTCATTCAAATGTAACACATCACGACAAGGATGATCCCTATTAAGCTCACCATCTTTGTTACTATGCTTCATGAATAATAATTCAAATGGTCTCCGAATTTGATTCTTTTCCTTGACTAAACAATATTAAGAAAAATCTTCTCATTCAAACTCAACCCCAAGTCATACTCAAAATTTTGACATGTGAATAACATTGGCTCAGCAACAAGTTTGACACCCAAGTCCTTGCAAGTTAGAGAAGACTGTCCATTCTTTTAAAAATTGATCATAGCCTTAAACTGTTAGCGCTTGGACTTGTTCATGAAAGAAAATATCATTCTATGATCTTGATAATTGGTCTATCAAAATGTGGATGGGGAAAAATATGAGTTAAGGAGTAGAGAAATAAATTTTCCTTGACGTTACCTAGAATATTTTGAACTTTTAGGGGCACATCACATGACACTACCATCATGACACCAACATTTTTTAGTAAAGTTCCACTGCAAGAGGCATCCATTGATTCACGTTCCACAACCTGTGACCGTAAAGATGATTCTTCCTGAACATTTTTCCTAGATTATGATCATGATATATAGTCCTTATCATCATAAAGTATGGATTTTCTTTGTTTACCCATGCTCCATATTTCCCCTCCCAATTGTATATAACCATTACTTTCTCTTGCATGCTTCCCTCCGATTGCAAAGTTATACCCATACCTGAAATCCTCTTCTTGATCTTGGTTCTTATGCTTCTCTTCTTATTTTAAGCTAAGCAATCAGAAAAACAATACCTCCCTACACCATAAATAGATAAACCATTTTTGCTACACTATCTTTCAAGCTACACAAGAGGAATACTAAACAATTCTCGAGTTGTTTCTCCCTCTCCAATCACCATCGCAACATCTTAATTTTGACCACATCCATCATTTATGTCTGTAATATTGGATTTAGAACTATCAAGGTCCTTCAACAGTGGGGCATCTCGACATATTGAATGAAAGGGAGGGACACTTGAATTTCCAAACCAAAGAAAGGTAGCTCTCTGTCCATTCACATAAGAATATGAAAGGAGCAACCAGTCTGACCAAACCTAGAGAACTTTCATCACTCTCTCCTACAAGCACACCATAATATAAATGTAAGACAATAAAAGATCTATACAATCATTACACTAACTATGATATTTATTTTACATGTAAAAATTACCAGCCACCTTGCCAATTCATGACCAATAAGTGGCTTGATCTTAATACATGATCTATTTTCATCATTACTATCATCAACATGTTCTATTATTTAGAGTGATATTTCATGAACTAGAAGGCGTTTTTTTCCACATTTATGTTTTTATGTCCCACACAATTGGAATCCTACTACATTTGGCCTCCTCTACTTCCCTAGGCTACATGTGTTAAAGACGGTACAAAACACTAATGATATGTTCTTTTGCCATAAGTTCTTCTCTTTTTTTGGATAAATTCTATGGAAATTTTATTCATGTCAATTATGTGGTAGGAAATAATGTTCCATTATTATTTTTTATCATCTCTTGTTTATGTGTTAGCATGCCTCTATTGTACTATTTCATTATCACTATGTCATGTAAAGGTCAAGTTGAGTGAGTTTTACATTTGATTTCCACTGTAGTCTACAATTGAATATATAAGTTTTCCTTTAGGTTGAATGATGGGACCGCACACTTTGATTTCCACTAGTGCTCTCTTTTTCATATACTATCACAAGTGCACAAATACAAGCTCATTTTTCTTTTTAACTCGATAAGAAAATGATGACAACTTTGTATTTTGTAGTGACAAGGATAACTATGTATTGGAGATAGATCTTGAGCCCTTCAATTCATCCTTTCCTTACCCAACAAGACCATCTCCTATTGGTAACGAAGTTAAATTTCTAAACCAACATTTGTCTTCAATACTATTTCATGATAAAGAAAGAACACAACCATTGTTAGATTTCCTTCGAGCACACAAATACCAAAGCCACATCATTTTCCTTTCCTTGGTTAATATATTGCATCATTGTGTTTGATCGTTAATTAATTATTATTCTATGCCAATAAATCTCTATCAAGTAGTAGAGAAGGATGACCTAGCTGTTTTAGAGATGTATAATATGAATTAATTAAAAATTCACAGTGTTATTTAGATTCTCATCATTCTATTTAACTTCTTTGGAGAACATTATACCTTCAAATACCAACTCAACTCAGAGCAAACTAAAATAGAGAATCCTAGTTATGAAGATGTCTTTCTCTCCATGCCTTATAATGACATTATTTTTTTAATTATACTTGAATTTCACTGATAATAACCTGGATTTATGTATTTCTTTTAGTAACAAATTGAAATCATGGTAGAAATGTGAATATCCCATTAAATATGACCTAAAGATGATTCAAAGAATATCATCTTTAGTCTGAGCAAGTGGCAGAGTAATTTCTAAGGCATGATGTTTTATTAGAGTCATTGTTTTCTTATTTATTTTGGTTAGAAAATGGCTTTCTCTTGCTTTTATGTGACTTTTAGTTTATCATATCTAGCATGTTGAGAAATGGGAAAGAATAATGTGTGACATTTATCTTGTAGAAATTGTGTGTTGAAGGAAAGGATAAAGAGTTTAACCAAGCTACAATCTGCTTTGGTAATGGTAGAGGGACATCTTAAAAAGTTACCTGAGAATACACCATATACATAGTTTGAACATAAGTCATATATGGCTTTTTCGTTTGCAGATATGTTAATTTTTCTATCGAAGATATCACAACAAGACAAATATTAATATTGTAGAAATTATTAAAGGACCTCATTGAGGTCAATTTTACTCATGTTCTACTTGATTGATACATTCTGATGACAGGAAGGCTTTAAATAGGAAATAATATGTTACCAAAACAAATTATATTCAAACCTTATACATATAAAAGCTAAAAGCAAATGTTGATTCCTTCTTTTGATTGTTACATGACTTTGGTGTGGGCAGGTTATATGAAATGTGATTGGAAAAAGGATGGGGAGACAATATAGAGATCATGTCTGTGATATGATTCATTTTTTGTTGGAGATCCTTCAAGCACTTTAGCCATCAAGTTTCGAAATGTTTCTAGTAAGTATTCCTATGGTTTTTAATGTTGTAATTCTTTCACCTCATGGTTATTTTGGGCAAACAAATGTTTTAGGAATGCATGATAAGATATTGATGGACAGGTAAACAATTTTTTTATAATTGCAATGTCCATTCCATGATATCCTCTCTTTATTGTTTGATTGTATTTTGAATGTTTATTTCGATTTTTATTTCTATTTTAACTATGAAATTGAAAGTACTTTGTATTATGTTTGTTTAAACAACAACCAAAGCTTGAAAATGAGATTAATATTACATGATATTGATTGAAATCCTTTTAATTGTTTTGTATTGAAAGATTTTCATGATTATTAGAAAAGTTTACTTTCATGTTGTTATTTGAGAACATGTTGTTTATATACTTGACTAATTTCATGCATTAGACAACAAATTGTTGTTGCAAATAAAATGACAAGGATTATACATCACACCTCAGATTATTTGTTTTAACAAGTTATTTAGAGCTTGAGATTTTTAGCATGTAACTTAATTGGCATGAAGGTTGAATAATAACTTACCAAGCTGTTTGTTTTGATGGTGACTTTAATTTATTTATATAGGTCATCTGGCCACATAGTGGCCATTATCGCATAATTGAAGAAAACTTGTTCGAGTTTGTTGCTCTTATGGGGAAGAATGGCTTTAGCATTGTTGGTGTTAAGGTATATATAATATAAATCCTTTATAGTCTACTTTCATTTATATTCTATTATTCATCGTCTTTCATGTATTACACTCTATATTCTATGTTATTTTGTTTTCAGAAAAGTAACTCAGTATTGACGGTAAGAAGTACGATTTGAATAAAGAGAATACTAACACTAGAGTGAAAAATGCAAAAAGAGAGCGAAGAGAATCGGTCTAGTGGTACCCTTAAAGCCAATATCCAGCATAAGGCACACACATAGAGACTGATGTTCAAGTCTTCATAGTTGGTCAATTCACCTGCAATGACTTAACAACACAATGATAATGTTTTATAGTGATGAAACAACATTTCATGTGTAAATTGTAGTCCAGCGAATGTTAAGTTGCACGCAATATTGTTTAGTATTTTAACTAAAATATGTAATTTTGAATTTTCATATTATATGAACCAATTCACATTGTATGATGTTTTTTTAATTTAGTCGCAAAATCATACTAATTAATCTATGTTGATTAATAATGAACACATAAAATCAATTTAAAACTACTAAATTAGTAGTTTATTTTGATTAATGGTGAACACAAATAAAATGATATGACTAAATTAGTTGTTGATAATGATTATTAATGAAAATAAATGAAATGAATATAAACTACTAATTAGTCGTTTATGTAATGAATATGAAACTACCAAAAAAATATAAATGACGACTGCAAATAATTAATTTTTCATTACAAATGACAAATACATTTTGCATATATATGACTATTAGTAGCTAATCTACAGTATCTTATAACACAACAAAAATTTAGTCATATTTCTTTGGTTATTAATTGGTTTCAAATGATGACTAAAATTTCCATACATACGACTATTAGTAGCTAATTTACAGTACTTTATAACACGACCAACATTTAGGTCATATTTCTTTAGTCATTAATTGGTTTTCTCAGATGATCATATAATAATATATTTTGTTGTATATTTTGTCATTAATTGTGGCAATTAATGACTAAATCAGTAACTAAATTAATGACCAAATTTATGACTAAATACACTACTAGATGATAAAATTGAGACAATCAATTAATGACTAAGCTAAAAATGACTAAAAGTTGGTCGCGTTATAAGATATTGTAAATTAGCTACTACTGGTCACCGACTGAAACATAGTCATTTATATGTAAATTTTAGTCATTTTTTTTGTAACTAATTAGCCATTTTGTACTAGTGTAAGGATGGAGATCCAGTCACCTAAAATCCCTCTTTCTTGTCTACTTCGAGTTCTTCCACTTTAATTAGCCAAAATTTGCTCCAAAACCTACAATCAATGCACATTAGACCACAAGACATGACATTTCATCTTTAACCTTCTCATTAAGAAAAATATAACAAAACATGTAAATAAACTTGAGAAAAGCTAATTTTAATAAGATGGAGTGTGGCATTAAGTTCCACAGAAGTTACCCATTGATGAGCCTCATCATCACCCCCCAACTAAAAGTATTTCTCACCCTCTGAGCAACTCAATGTATGTCCATGTATTTCATTGCTATGGTGGTCTCCCTGACATTCTAGGCTTCTGTTGGTGTATCCTCCTCTTGTGGATAAAATCCTGCATGCTTCTATATTTCCTCCCACTCCTTCATTTATTCTTCTTCCTCTCTTCCCTCTAACATACCCAAGAGCAATGGTGGAGTGATTTTTAAGCCCATCCAGTTGACTTTGAGTCTTCGTAATGCTTTCCTATAGAATGGGGTCCTTTCTAGTGCATCCCTCATTATTTCAAGAGAACAATACTCCCTGATATTTAGGTTGTAGGGTAAGGTGTTCCATATCCTTTGGCATTCTTTTTGTATTTAATCCACTATAAATCTCAAAGTGTCATCAAAATGTGTGGCTCCTTGCTCTTGTGTAGCTAGGTATCTTGGTGCAAGTTGATGATCATTGGAAATGAGGTTGTGGATGCTAATGACAGCAATGGAGTTTCTATGTTTTTCTCTGATGTAAAGTGGTTTTGTTTCTTCTGTTTCAAATATCCCTTTTACTTATTTAGCCTTGGCCTCCTCATTATTCATCCATGATGCCAAGGCTATCAGTTGTAAGTCCCCTAACTTTGAATTGGGGTCTCCCACATTCAAATTTGTTAGGGCCAAGTTATGTAGGTCGAATTTAGATATTTTGACCTTGTCCTCTAGGGTGCTTTGGTCACAATGGTAGATGAACTTCCTAAAGTATTTGAAAGGTATATTTCCTCGTTTTGCTAGGGTTTTTAATGAAATTGTATTGATTGTTCTTTGATGTATAAGGCATATTATTTTGCTGGCATCCTGCACTAGAGTGCCTCCGTGGAGAGACTTCCCATAGTTGCCAGTTGGATCTCTGTTTCCTGTATTTGTCTCCTCAACAATGTGTTCTCAGCCTCTAGTTGAGATTTCATCACTCTCTCTCTATCTCTTATGCTACTCAATTGTTTGCCCATTTCTAGTAGATTTTCTTCCATATGGCCCACATCCTCTACACTTTTTAATTAAGAAATTTGAATCCAATGATGTGTCCTCGTTCTCTAATTTTCAAGCTCAAAGAATAGAAGAATGGAATTTTTTTATGGTATTACTCTGCCCCTCTCAATGAATCTATAATAGGAGCTTAAGTTTGGTTGTGGGCTAGGTTCCTTCATCTCTTAGGACTCTCTCTTTACTGCCTCTCGAGTATATGTCTGTCCTTGTATTTGGGTTTCTCCTCTTTTCCTTCCCTTTTCCCCTATTGTCCTTCTTGACCCTATTTTTTTGTTTCCTACAGCTTTGATAGAGTTCCCTATAGGATTGTCTTTGTTTCCTGTAGGACCATCTGTGTTTCCTGTGGGAGACCTTTCTCTTTTTGAAAATGGGTCAGAGTTTCTTTAACTTGTTTTGTTGAGGTTGACCTGGTGACAAGCCTTCTAACATAGGTGATTGGTGACCTTGGGGAATGTTGTTATTTTGTTCCTTCTTCACCTCTCATTCCTATAGGGACTAACTTCTCTTGTTCTTTTAGTGAGTCCTCTATGATTTTAGGAATCTTGGTACGTGTTTGAGGTCTCCCTTGTTTTATCCTAGTGATACTCCTTGTTCTGAAGTATAGGGGAGTCTGCCTCTTCCTCTCTCCTTTTGATTTGATAGGTGTACTTAGAGAAGTTAAGGTACCAGTTTCCTCCTTCTCTGTGGGCTCTGGAGACACCCTTGGAGATTCCTCTTGTTATAGACATTTTTGTGCCTTACAGCATGAAGCATGAAATGTCAATAATCTAAGGGATCCAAAGTCCCTAAACATGTTGTTCCTACCCCTAGAGGAACAAGGTCAGCAAACCACATCACTAAATATCAGTTCTCCACCTGAAAACACTCAAAAACAAGCTAATTCTGGATCATGTCAACTGCTCCACTGAGCATCTGCACTGAATGTCAACTGCTCCACTCTGTACCTGCGCTGAATGTCAACTCTAATGAAGGCTACCTGCGCTGGGCGAGTTTAGCCAAGTGGCACAGTCATTCCTCAAGGTGTCAAATGCCCAGGAAGCTTCCAAAATGACACTTGGGTCAGGGAATTCGCCTAAGTGATGAGTAAGAGGGTCTAGATCTCCAAGTGGAAGCAAGAACCTCCAAGTGGACTCAAGAACTGAAGAATAACTGAAGTGGGAGAGGACACTAGTCAGCTCCATGCCAAGCTCAAGCTGACTCATCCTTTCTCCAAAACTCCTATATATAGAGCTCTCTCATGAGGTCTAGGGAGGCTGGAATCTTGTGAATGTAAGGAAGTGTTGTTGGTTTGAGTATAGAACTATTGGGTGATTTGCTTCAAGGAGGTGAAGAGGAGATTTTTTTCTGCTGGGAGGTGATGCTGGATTGGGCCTTTTATGGTTGTATCACTTCCTGAACTTTACTTCTTCCATTAATAAAGCATTTGAGGTTCTTCTATGTGCATGTGTCTAAATGGCGTATTGATACTTGTATATTTGATTTATTCTAATCCTTGAATCAATTATGAATGTATGCTTCTTGTAGTCTCCCTCTCTTGCCATTTTGCAGGATCTTGGTGTAGCTGGGCCAGTGAAAGAGCAAGGAGCTGGGAGCAAGCAGCAAAGAGAGAAGATTGGATCAATCATTAGCAGAAGACAACGGTTAGTGGATCTCTTTCTCCCCTCTCTTACATCTCATAAAGAAGTAATCTCGAATAGCTTTGCTTTGATTGTTGCTGAGGTACTATCACCCTTAGAGTGGGATAGGGTCATTCCATATTGGATACTTTTCCCAACAACACCTCTGCTTCCTTGCTATGTGTTTCAAGACATGGTTTGTACTTTTGTGCTTCCTCCATTGTTGTGTTTTCCATCCCGTGTATCATTTACCTTTTCCTCCTCTTCTTTAAGATATTCTTCTTCTTCTTTAGGCTCTTATTTCTCTTCTTCAGACTCTTCTTCCTCTTTTTTAGTCTATTCTCCCTCTTATTCACCACTAGAAGTGGTGTCTATTTCATACTCAATGGCTTGAAATTCATATTCTCTGTTCATGTTTGCAAATGCTGACCACATAATAGGGATTCTTAATTTGTTTAGGGCATCTTCTAGTATGAGTTTGATCAATCCATGATGTGCCAGTTGATGATGCTTCCCCTTTTGTACTTTTATGATCACATATATTATTGATTGTAGCAGAAATTAAGGCACACTAAGTCTTCTTGGAGGAGGTAAATCTTCTACAAATCTTAGCTCATAGACGAGTCTAAAATGGTAACCATAGACTATACTGAGTCTATCCTCATAAGAAATATAGTTGAGAATTTTATAGCTTACTTCATACCAAGGATATGGAAAGCTTCCCCTTCTAATCCCATTTTTGTCTTAAATTGGTTCGTCTCCTTCCAATAAAAATTTCTTCTTGGCAAGAGTGCTGCTAGCTTTGTCCTCTTTTCTCCATTGCAACCATAGAGGAAGTGTTGTGATCCTAATAATTCTTTCAAGGATAATTGTTACTAAAAAAACCCTCACTACAACAGTGGCACTGACTCTAGCTAGAGGTATCAGTGACATTGTAAATTCCCTAGCTATATCATCATCATATCCCTTAAGTAGCTCGAAGAATCCCAACCATTGATTCCTTGTAAAAAGTTCTACCACAGGAGGATGTTGATGTATTCTAGTTGTTCTAGTGGGCTCCCTTCTCTTGAAACCCCTTATCATCTTTCTTCTCTATCAATCAATTTTTATGAATTTTTGGTGGCTATAGCTTAAGATTTTCCCCAGGTGATGAGTCTTTAGAGTTTAGGAGGGTTATGACTACAATTCTCCTTTTACTCTACGTAATTCTTCCTATCTCTATGCACACTGTAATTACTAAAAGAAATGACACTTTATTTTCTTTTCCTAAATGAAAGCATAGAGGATATGGAACTTACCTTTCACAACAATGCCTTGGTTGAGGAGAATTCTTGAATTCATGGCCCTAGCCACCCGCTCACAACATTTTTGACAATCCTCCTATTTCGTGTAATTTTCCTATAGGTGCTCACTGTGGGATGTCGAGCGTAAATTTCCTCACTGTTTCCTGTAGTTTCTTTGTGTTCCCTATAGGTTCTCACTGTAGGATGTATGAGACTCTTGTGACCATCAACAACCCTCCTTTTTTTTAGTGTTAGCAATAACATTAATAAATGGGGACCGTTCTAAAAACAATCAAAACTTAGCACTTAAGATTGTCTTTTTGTTTTCAATAAAACATGATATCAAAGCAGAAACCCCAACAACATGAATTCCTACCTTTTCACACTTCATGTAGATGAAAAACATTATAATTGTTAAGCCTCCTTATGAAAAGTGCTATACGACCACAAAGTTAGGAAAACCCTTGTAAGTGGAAAGTCTTGAAAACTAAGAAAAACTTTAATAAACCCGATATTTTAATGATAAGCATCACATCACAAAAAGGGTAACGACGGGCATCCTCTACTAAGAAACTATTTGAAATGTGAAAAAGAAAGAATGCAAGAATGTGAGATTGCAAGCCTTACAAACTTATCACATATTGTATATTCCGTTGACTGGAGCGCCACTTAATAACAAAATGCCCAGATAATGAAAAATAAGATAAAGCTCTCGCAAATCATATTTTGCAAACGCACAATGAAACAAATGATTGTTAAAGATATAGGTTTTGCGATATCGTGATCTATGATATTGCGAAGCAAATCACAAAATCGTTTCATCACAAATCTAAGGGCTCTAAGTTCAATGATAGTAATTTCCGTCATTCTATGTAAGAGTTATGAGCATTAATGTTAACTTAACGGTCCATTGATGGTATTTGTTAAAAATCAAATCAAATCTGGTTTAAAGGGTTATTTCATGTAAGGTGAGATCTTTGATATGATTTTAAAAATTAAAAGCTTTCCCGTCACCTTATTGTTGTACATTATTCGCCATCATCCTTATTATATCTTTGTTCTTTGCTTACTATTTTCAGGAGCAGTACGTAGAGCAAAACGCAAAACAAGACACATAATGTAATGGGAAAGAAAGGCAAAGATCCTGCATCTGAAAAATCAGAGATGACTTCGTTATTTATAGACACCAATTGTAGCAGGGAAGCAGGGATATCTACTTGGGAAGGCAAATATCGACTGTTAGAAGAAGAAATCCCGAGAGTTATGGAGGTTACAATTACGGCAGATGGACGTGGGTCATTCGAAGCATCACTAACAAAGCTTGCATGATCGTTTCTACACCGTATTGTAGTGAGGCCAAAGATACTCCCTTACACGGATATGGTAATATGGGCTATAGAGCATGTTGATATATCCGACAGGGAATTCAAGACATGGAACTAGGAGATTATGGGGTCATTTACCCCAGGTAATTTGAGGCGTATGTATCACCTACCAGAACCCCAAGCTAGTTATAACAAATAGTTTGTGGAGAAATTCGCCAAAGAGAATGAGGATTTAGCTGACCGCACAAAGAGCTAGTCTACGAAGGAAGAACTATTAAGGAAGGACAAAAATGGTATGTACGCCACTAGCTCCCTCGCTTCTCCTTATCGTTTTGCTACTGCAATGTTATGTAGACTATTTGGGAAGCCAGATATAAATAAGTTCTCATTAGAATGGTTGCCTTTATTGGATGCGGCCATGAATGCCACCATCATGAATTGGGCCCAAATTTTATCGGATAATTTAGCTTCTTCTATTTTGAATTATCGAACTAAAAGAATTTTTGCTTCGAGGTTTTATCCCCCATTGTTTTTAGCTTCCTACATCATGGATGCTATTTGTTTCGTCTCTGATTTTCCCACCATGGGGTGGAAATGGACAATACAGAACCCTCTACCTATTCGAGTCTACCATAAAGAACTGTGGGAATCTAATTTCATCCCACATTTCTATAATACTTTTCATGGAGTAATGCTTCCCATTCATAAAATGTTATATAACACAGACGCCCCAAGATTCTCCCTAGAAGCTGAAATTGATATTCTCCCTATGGGAAGGTGGTTTGGGGAGGAGTTATTCACCTACATTAGGGTATTTGGGAGCATTTCCTCGCCTTGTGTGCTTCCTTTATATGTTCCTGACAAACTTATGGCCCGAGAGATAGCTTACCAGACTTGTGGTGCTGGGGGAATGAGCAGAGAACCAAAGGATAAGAAGAAGACCATCTGGCCTCAATTCCCTATGGTCTACAGGGCCTTCACAATATTTTATTTGGGACATGCTTTTAAAGAGGCTGATAATATGTTAAGTCTAAAGCTACCAAAGTTCCAAGGGAGGCAGTACGATCCCTTGGATACTATCAAGAAGTTTACAACGATGGTCAAAATAAAATTATTTACTGAAGAAGATGATATCTTCGATGATATCTATGAGCAGAAGAGCTCTCTCAGAGAGATTCTACATATGGCACAAATTCAGTTTGAGCAAGAAAAGCCTCATGAGTTTAATCATTACAGAGAACAAATATTGGAAAATGTCGCGCTGGACAAATTACGCATTGAACCAATAAGGAAGCCCACTCCCAGTATTAGCATAGGTGGAAGTTCAGGAGAAGAGAAGTCTAAATCAAAGTCTGAGAGGGAATCAACTAAAAAATACAATGAGCAGTCAAAAGTGATCACAACAGAAGTGAAGCATCAATCAAAGATACAACTCAGTCTATAGAAAAGCCTGGCCAGCAAGTTTTGTCCCCAAAACAGGTTGAGACTCCCGCTCCCCTCGCAAAGCCAACAAGTCCAATTGTAGTAGACCTAGAAGAGGAGTGGGAGAATTTTAATGAGCTAATAAACACTGAGGAACAGAGTTTAGAGCCATTAATAAACCTAGGGGAGACATCCAAAGAGATGATAATAGAAGAGGTTATTAATACTTAAGAGACAGATCATATTCATGTTGCTCCGTTGTCTGAAATTGTGCTGAAAATAGAGGAGATCCCTCCTCTGGATGTATTTTATAGCCTGCAAGATGGATGTTGTCAGGAGACAAAGAAATAAATGAAAAATAGATATTGTACTTTCTCCAAAGGCTAAACCTTTGGATGTTTTTTCGCAAGACACGACCATCAATCCAACAGAAAACCTCACTAGGCTCTCTCAGATTGCGGGGGCATATGGTTCTGCAACCATAGAGAAAGCATCAGAAGTACAAATGCTATTAAAAGAAAAGGAGGATAACATCATATTTTTGGAACAGCAAATACATCAGCTCAGTGTCAGCTGAGAAGCAAAGATACAATTGTCAAAGTTACAATAGGACTTCCAGCAAATGCAGTTGGGTTATCAAAACAATCTGGCTGATAAAGAACAATAGTTACAAGCGCCAATTGAACTACATAAGGATGAACCTAAAATCAAATAATTTTTCATAGAAGCCCTTTCCCTCAATGATCAGCTCTTACAACGAATAAATGCTTCGCTAAAGGATCTCACAATGGAATTCCCATTGCGAAAAGAGTGACTAGATTACAAATCAAGTCGTTGACTTATGACTTGATTTTGATTTAGTTTTTAAGAAAGTTTATGACTTTGTGAATTGGCAGAAATAAGAGGAGGGAAAAGGAGCATAATTGCCCAGGATTGATGAATCCCATCAACAAATGCTATTTACAAAATGGGATGCATAGCTCAAGGAAGTAGAGCAAGCGACGGAGGAGGCAGCAACAGTAACAAGTAATGTCATTGACTATGTCAACGAAAATCTACATACAACAAATTTAATATCAAAGACCACTCCAACATTCCTCCCAAAGGCATAGCAGCTTCAAAATACGTGGAAGCAAATGACAGAGGAAAAGGTAGAGTCAATTAAATAGTTAAGCAAGTTAAACTGGGATAGTTACTGGCAGTTCCTAGGAAAACCGCATAGCCAGTGGATGACTTTGAAGTGCCTCATAACCTCCACAGAGAAGATAGTCCCAGTGCTCGCCAATTCCATATTTGTAGGTCAATTAAAAGCTAAGGTTATCCAACCAATGCTCTTGAAGCCCATGCTGGACATTTGCAACCTAAAAGAAAATATACATGATTTACCATAGATACAATTTTAGTTATAATTTAGTTCATTTTTGCCTAAAGTGAGAATGGTCGTTTTGAACCTCCTCATCTGTTTTTGTAATAAATATTTTTAGTTTTCATTAGAGTAGTATTTAAACCCCTCTCATGCATTTAGAGTGGGGTCCAGAAATTTGTCAAAAACAATTCTTCAGAATGTGCAATTTTTCCCTCCCACTAAGGGGGTTTTGATAAATGAATGGAACGAGATTTATTTATATCTGAGTTTAATCTTTGCTACTGAAATGCACTTTTGCACTCTTACTGGATATTGAATTATTTGAAAATAAATCTATATTGCTGAAGCTCATGAGCATAACCTATTATCAATGGTACTTTTATCTCTTAATACTTTTTGTTGCGTGCCACGTGATATATTATTTCCAGCTGTTTATATATGAAAGCATGAATGTTCAGTTATCATTTTTACACTTTTGTTATAGTGATAACTATTTTTTTATGCTAAGTGTACGAGTGACTTATTATGCGATGTGTTTATTATAATTGCTTAGACTAATTTCTTATACGGAACAATCATTTTAAATGGATTCCTTTCTTGCAATAATTGAACGATTTTTATTACCAATCACTGTTGGAAATTATTTTAGATCGCATAAACAAAGTGTTACTCCTAGGATAGTTTAAAATTAGATGTTTTCCTTCCTCGGAATAAAATTGCATATGTCAGATTAGATTTAGAATAAAGCATTCTCCCCATAAACCTTTAAAAAAGAAAAACATCATCCCCTTAGTGTACCATCATAAACAAATTGGGAAACTAGTCCCTTCACCCCTAGTCAGAGCCACTATTCCAAATGGAAAAGGAGTTTTTTTCAAGGTCTAGACCGAGTGGTTATCCCCCTCATTATAGACCCAATTTTTGGGCCTTCAAAATAGTTGGCACTAGAAGGAGGGCCTGAACTATGAATGGTGAGAAAATTTAAATCCATAACCCATTATGAGAGTAAATCGCCCTCAACATCTCCCCCGACTTCCCCATCGCATTCTAAAACTCTAAATCCTAAGCGAGAAGCTGAGAAAACAACAACCACTGCTGAAGACCTAAACATATTAGATAAATCCACTCTTGAACCTCCTGAATTTTAGTCTTTAATTCATAAACTTTAGGGATTTTCCATATCACCGCAGAAGTCTGAGTTATCTCAAGGTAGTGTGACTTCGCAATACATTCCTGCCCATCCTCTTACCAAATTACAGAGTGAAAAGCTTGGTATTGAACCAAAAACAATCTCTCTTCCTGAAATAAAAAGAGCAAGGAAGGCACCGGAAGGGTCTGATAGTAAGACTCTTTCATCATCATCATCCATTTCATCTAATCTATTGCAAATTAAACCATCCACTCCGCGACTCCATATCATTATCGAACAAGGTACTAGAACTTCAGCATCATCTTCCCAACCACTTGAAACTTTGTGTGCTCTTTCCTCTGTTAGTATCTCAACAATAGCACAGAGACCATGGAACGATCCAGGGGCAGTCACAATGCCTGCACCCTTAAGTCAATTGTCAGCTCATCTCAAAAAATGGGTGCCAAAGTTTAACCCAGATGCAGGCATATTGGCAGAAGAACACATAAACAACTTTATGTTGTGAATAAACTTAAATGAAGTTATGGAAGAAGACGTTGTTGTTAGTCTTTTCCTATATACCTTACAAGGAGTGGCTGGGTCCTGCTATTTTTCATTATCCTCAGGATCCATTACTAGTTGGAATATTTTCCAAGAGCAGTTCTTGACCATGTTCAGTGATGATAGGTCTATAGTGAAATTAATCAATGACCTCTCAAATCTTAAAATTGAAGCAAGAGAACCTATCAAAATTTTCAACTTGTGATTTAATAAACTCTTAAATAAAATTCCTACCACTTCTAAGCCTAGCGAAGAAGTTCGAAGTGAATGGTACATATCTGCCTTACCTTCAAAAGTAACAATCTTTGTAGATAGGGCTACCAAGCCAACGTTGGCTGAAAACACGAAAGAAGTGATAGTGGTGCAAAAACATATCTTAGCTTTAGAAAAGAAAAGCGTTGTTGATGAGATAAAATCTAAAAAGGTTGCTTTTAAAGATGACCCTAAGAAAAGACAATCAAAGGACCCATTTGACTTGGAAGGATTACAGGAAGTTTTAAAAACCATGTCTAATGAAATGGTTGATATTAAAAAGCAAGTGGCAGAGACTTCTTCTAAGAAACCTTATAAGCCTTTTAGAAGGAATCCTTCAACTGATCTGAACCCTGCCAGCACTATAATAAACACAGGATCAGAAGTAGAAGAAGAGGAAGTTTTGAATGAGGAACATACTGATGACTATGAGGTTGTAGAAATACAACGAATGTGGGACATCATTCTTCCAAATGGAGAAGATCAAGATGCATTACCAGTCACTCCCAAAAGTAGAAATAAACTCTATCCTCCACAATATAGTTCTAAACAAAAAAATTCAAGCTCAGTTTCTAAAGATAAAGTTGCAGGTAAGAAATCATCACCAGAAGCAAATCAGACAAACCCAGTCCAATCTTATTCATCAACTCCATCTAAAACACTTATCATTTCCGATGAAATGGAGTGTAATATTTTTGAAGACATGAAGAAGACTAGGGCCAACATTAATTTTCATGAGCTGAGTAAATTGAAGCATCAACAAAAAGTACTTTTGAAATAACTCCATGCAGTACCTGTTGCACCTCTACCTGCCATTGTAATCTCACAAGCTACTCATGAAATGGGGAGACCTCCAACTAGTATGTCAAATAAACTTGACCCAAATGACATTTCTTTACTTGGAGGAAGGTCAAAATCCTATACTTGTCCATTCCTCCTTCTTTTGAAGTATTCAATAAAAATTTGCATAACTGATTGGTAGACTCTGGTTCTTCATCTAATTATTTTGCCTAAGACAGTTTGTGCAAAGTTAAACGTCCAACCTCAAAAGTCTGTAGTACGCATAGTGCAGCTAGACCAGTCTTAAGTTGAAGTCATTGGCGAACTAAATCAAGTGACCATAATGCTTTCATCAATTCCAAAGGTATATCAAGTCATTGATATTTTTGTTGCAAATATTCCTAAATTTTATGGTTTAATTATTAGTAGGGATTGGTCTGAAAATCTTCATGGTTACTTTGCAACTGAATGGTCACACATGTGGCTCCCTTACAATGGTAAACCAAATCAAATAAATGTTGAGCGAGAAAGACACCAAAAGTACATAGAAATGGAGTTAGAAGGAGAAAATGAACCTATAGCATACAACAATAATATAATTGGAAACTATTATATTGACTTGTTCTTAGGGAATGTCAATGCTCATAATTTAGCTTTTTTAGAAAATTCAGTTTTATCTTAGGTAGAATTTTTTTCTCAAATGGATACTTCTAAATTCATTAATTTTGTAGATAGTCTTGTAAATAAATCTTTGTTCTGGAAATTATTTTTCGACGGTTCTAAGTATAATGATGAGAAGGAGTAGGTTTTATATTAATTAGTCCAAAAGGAAAGAAAACCATGCTAACCTGTAGACTAGAGTTCGATTGGAAAAATAATACTGCAGAATATGAAGCTCTAGTGCAAGAGTTATACAAGGAAATCATACTTGACATCAAGTATCTACAAGTCTTTGGTGATCCTGAGATTGTTATAAAGCAGGTACGAAATACTATACATTGTCTATCAGGTCACTTAAAGCATTATCAATCATTAGTACACGACCTGACTGTACACTTTATAGCATTTAATATTTCATCTATTCCTAGATTCCAAAATGCTAGTGCTGACCTCCTGGCTAATGTAACTTCAAAGCTCATTCCCTTAGAAGACTATAATCCAGACAAATTCTCATTCGAATTGATCTTTAGACCCTCCATCCCAGATAATGTTACCAATTGGAAATTTTTTAATGATGATCCTAATATTGTAAGTTTTCTGACTTCATAATTCCATTACATTAATGAGATAATTGGTGAAGACCAACATGACAAGAAGTTACAACAACGGAGCACCAATAATGCTATACCCAAATCTGTAGTCAAATTGGAAGACCTATATGACCTAAAAGACATATTCAAAAGGACCACGAATTCAAAACTTTAGAGTTCAACTCTGAGATATGAATTAGTGCTAGGAACTTACATAAAGCCGCAGAATATCAACTTAGGTACTGGTCTAACTCCAGAGGAAAAATTACCCTTCATTTGACTTTTGAAGTAGTATAAAAATTTCTTTGCCTGGAATTATGATGACCTCAAAACTTATGATACTTCAATCATACAACATACAATTCCAATGATCTCGGAAGAGAAACTAATCCAACAGAAGCTAAGAAAAATCCATCCTAAACTGGAGAACCAAATTAAGTCTGAGCTGAATAAAATATTGAAAGCTAAAATTATTTTTCCTGTTTGACATTCTAGATGGGTTTCCAACCTCGTACCAGTCAGAAAGAAGAAAGAAGACATTCATATTTGTATTGATTTTCGAAATCTCAATAAAGCCTGCCAAAAGGAAAATTTTCCATTACCACCCATGGAACAAATATTACAATCAGTTGCAGGGTTTGAATTGATTTTCTTTTTGGATGGCTTATCAGGATATAACCAAATTTTATTCCATCTGAATGCTCAACTAAGGACGAAATTCAGAACCAAATGGGGCATGTATGCATATCAAAAGATGCCATTTGCACTAATTAATGTTGGTGCCACACTTCAAAGGGCTATGGATATTGAATTTAAAGGATTAGTGAATAAGTTAGTGGTGATTTACTTAGATGATATAATAGTGTATTCTAAAAAACGTAGTAATCACCTTAGAGATTTAAAGCAAATCTTTCAATTTTGTCAAAAGTATGTGATCTCACTTAATCCAAAAAAGTCCTTTCTTGCATTAAGTGAAGGAAAAATTCTCAGATTCATAGTGTCTAAGTCTGGAATCCATATTGATCTAGATAGGATTAAGTATATTTCTGAGATATCCTTACCCCATAACAAAAGAAATGCAATCCTTCCTTGTTCAAATCAATTTCATTAAAATATTTGTCCCCGACTTCTCAGGAATTGTGTCACCTCTCCAAGCAATGATCAAGACCAAATCTCTCTTCAAATGGGGTCAAGCAGAACATGAAGCGTTCAACTTGATTAAACAAGAAATTATAAATGCCCCATCTCTAGTGACTCCAAACTTTTCAGATCCCTTCATTTTGTATACATTCTCCTCTAAGAAATCGTATGTCGCAATACTCACTCAAGCTAATCAAGATAAAGTAGAAGCTCTAATTTCCTTTTCTAGTTCAAACTTGCAAGGGGCCGAATTAAATTGCTCTGATGTTGAGAAATAGGCCTATGCTATTTTCGAAGCGATCAAACACTTTCGACCCTTTCTTCTCAAGACCAATACAAAAACAATACTGCTATTTCCAGTGGTAACAAATATGTTGGTACAGAAAGACGTGGGTGAAAAGAGAGCGAATTGGGTCACGGCCTTGCAAGAATATGACACTAAAATCAAGCCAACAAATATTGTAAAAGGTCAAGGTTTTTGCAGCATGTTGGCTGGAGCATCGCATATATTAGAAATATTGTCCACTGATCATGAGGTACAAACGTATGAGGTAAGCCTAAACGATATTGAATCAAGATATGTTGATATCATGTTTTACTTAAAGAATGGGTATGCTCCTTCACATTTGAATCATGCAAAGAAAAGAGCCCTTATATTAGAAAATAAGCAATATCAAATTGTAAATGATGTACTCTTTAGAACGAATTATGATTATGTTCTTCTTAGATGCCTTGAGAAATCTGAAGCTGAAAAAGTATTGCAGGAACTTCATGATGGAGCAAGAGGTGGACATTAGGCAGGAGATGTGACAACACACAAAATCTTGTGCACAGGTTACTACTAGCCAACATTATTTAAGGATGCACATAGCTATGTAAGAAGATGTTAGATTTTTCAAACTGCTGCTGGAAGATAGAGGAAACCATCATTGCCATTACAACTGGTCAACATCAATCAACCATTTGAGCAATGGGGATTATATATAATAGGTGAGATCGTTCCTCATTCTTCTAAACAACATAAGTACATCCTTAAAGCTACCAATTACTTTACTAAATGGGTAGAAGCAGTTCCTCTCAAGACATCCAACTTTGAAAATATCATCTATTTCATAGATCACTTCATAATTGCCAGGTTTGGCTTACCTTCCATTTTAATGTTTGATAATGCATCATATTTTTCTGGTAATTTATGACGAAATTTGGACTCAAAAGAGGTTTTAAAATTAAGTATTATGCCAATTATTACCCGCAATGGAAACGATTGGCCAAATCAACATATAAAAACCTGATCAGAATCATTAAACGAACTATTGATCAAAGTCATAGAAATTGGCACAAATCTTTGAGGTATGCTCTTTGGGGAGATCGAATAACTCAAAAAGCTTCTATTGGCACTTCTCCCTTTAATTTAGTTTATGGGAAAGAAGTAGCTATCCCAACCCACCTAGCTATTCATTCTTTCACCTTAGTTCAGTTCATCAAAGAAACTCCTTCCTCATCCTTGCAACTAAGACAATTGCAAATTCTTAAGCTAGAAGAAGAATGAGAACAGGCCAGAATTACCCATGCACAACATCAAGAATTATTAAAGGATTCTTTCGGTTCAAACTTGGTATCTAGAAAGGGTTTTCATCTTGGAGATTTAGTATTGAAATGGGATAAAGCTCATGAAGAGAAAGGCAAAAATACTACATTCCAACGGATGTGGCTTGGACCATTCCAAATTCTTGAAAGCATAGGTCCATCGACTTTCATGTTACAAGACTTGGTAGGGAAAAGAGAGTCTTTACCTGTTAATGGATAGATCCTTAAAAAATACTTTCCATAGAAGATGACCTCTTCTATTTTTTGTAAATTATTATTTTTAGTTTATTTTTCCTTTTAATAATAAAATAGGTTGAAAATGTTTACCTTTGGTTTCCACGAAAAAGATTAGTGTCTCTTGCCAATTTTGTTTTTTTGCTTGTATAAATGGAAGTGATTAGGAAAATTAATCTTTATTTTTGAAAAATACGGTCAAGTGCTATAATTCTAAAGGTTTTACTTGTTCCTTTGTTTCAACTTTACAAGTTTTGATTAAAAACAACCACTAGCAGGAGTTTGCTTCATATGAGTCATGAAAAGCATCAATAACAAGACAAAGATTAACTATAGAAAAGATGCTTTTAACACTCTACAATCGTTGTCTAGAAGAAATCTTAAGGAGCAAATGACTTCCTCCCCGCTTTAGGAAATTGCAAGTTTCAAAGAATAATATAGTTATGCACTATAAACTTAAAGAATAAGAGGTCTCATCAAGAGCCGACTTATCATGATCATAAAGATTATAACTAGCTGACATTTCCAAACTGCATACCAAAACAAGGTAATGAGTGGAGATTGTTTCAATCAAAAGACAACGGGTCTCATCACGAGCCAGCTTGTTCAGTTAGTTATAAATCAAGTGAATGGCACTGTCAAAATTGGCCACCAAACTAAGACATTGTTCTTTAAGAATTAAAAGAAAATAAAAAACAATAAGTGTAAATGAGGATTTATCTTGGAAAATTACATACTTCTTAAGTAGGATACTGGATCATTGTTGGGTAACAGGTAAGCCTGTCGAGGCTATGAATGCCTGTTGGTAGCAGAGGCTATACCTAGGACAAATGAGTACACCTAAAACTAATCTACAAAGATGTCTTTGTTTTTATCTTTATAAACCAAGTAATAGCTTATGTAACTGTAAAGACTAGCTTTGGGAAGAAGATGATTGGAATTAGGATAGATGGGACAAGATGTTGTTGTTAGAAAATAGAACTTTGTACCTTATATTTCTACAATAAATTTTGATTTTCTAAAACCATTTCTATTTTATAATTTTTAGAAAATTCAAAAAACTATCAGAGATAACTAGTTCTTTCAAGTGAATCGCCAATTGTTGTGACCATCAACAACCCCCCTTTTATTAGTGTTAGCAATAACATTAATAAATGGGGACCCTTATAAAAATTCAAAACTTACCACTTAATATTGTCTTTTTGTTTTCAGTAACACATGATATCAAAGAAAAACTCCCAACAACATGAATTCCTACCCTTTCATGCTTCATGCACATGAAAAGCGTTATAATTGTTAAGCCTCCTTATGAAATTTATATATAACCACAAAATTAAGAAAACCCTTGTAAGTGGAATGTCTTGAATACCAAGAAAAATTTTAATAAACCAAATCTTTTAATGATAAGCATCGCATTGCAAAAAGGGTAACGACGAGCATCCTTTACTACGAAACTCTTCGAAATGCAAAAAAACGAGAATGAAAGAATGTGAGACCTCAAGCCTTACAAACTTATCTCATATCGTAGATTCCATTGACCACAATGCCACTTAATAACAAAACACCAAAATATTGTGAAATGCAATAAAACTCTTGCAAATCGCATCTCATAGCCACACGATAAAACAAATGATTGTTAAAGATAATAGGTTTTGGGATATTGCGATCTGCGATATTGCAAAGCAAATCGCAAAATCACTTTATCGCAAATCTAAGGGCTGAGAGTTCAATGATAGTACTTTCTATTGTTCTATGCAAGAGTTATGAGCGTTAATGTTAGCTTAATGGTCCATTGATGATATTTATTAAAAATCAAATCAATTCTAGTTTAAAGGGTTATTTCACGTAAGGTGATATCTTTGATATGATTTTAAAAATTAAAGGCTTTCTTATCACCTTATTGTTGTTCATTGTTCACCATAATCCCTATTATATCTTTGTTCTCTGCATACTATTTTCAGTAGCAGAATGAAAAACAACACAGAATGTAAGGGGAAAGAAAGGCAAAGCTCCTGCATCTGAAAAATCAGAGATGACATTGTTATTTACAGACACCACTTGTACCAGGGAAGTAGGGATATCTACTTGGGAAGGCATATACCGACTATTAGAAGAAGAAAACCCAAGTATTATGGAGGTTACAGTTACGGAAGATGGACGTGGGTCATCTAAAGTATCACTAACAGAGCTTTGACGATCATTTTTGCACCGTATTGGAGCAAGGCCAAAGATACTCCCTTACATGGATATGGTAAAATGGATTATAGACCATGCTGATATATCCAACAGGGAATTCAAGACACGAAACCAAGAGATTATGGGGTCATTTACGCTAGGTAATTTGAGGTGTATGTATCACCTGCCAGAACCCCAAGTCAATTATAACAAATAGTTTGTGGAAAAATTCGGCAAAGAGAATGAGGATTTAGTATACTACACAAAGAGTTGGTCCACAAAGGAAGAACCATTAAAGAAGGAAAAAAATGGTATGTACTCCACTGGCTCCCTTGCTTCTCCCTATTGCTTTGATGTTGCAATGTCATGTAAACTATTTGGGAAGCCAAATATAAATAAGTTTTCATCAGAATGGTCGCCTTTATTGGATGCGGCCACCAATGCCACCATCATGGATTGGGCCCAAATTTTATCAAATAATTTAGCTTCTGTTATTTTGAATTATCGAACTAAAAGAAGTTTTTCTTAGAGGTTTTATCCCCCATTCCTTTTAGCTGCCTACGTCATGGATGTTATTTGTTTCATCTCTGATTTTCCCACCATGGGGTGTAAATGGATAGTATAGAACCCTCTACCTATTCAAGTCAACCATAAAGAACTTTGGGAATCTAATTTCGTCCCACATTTCTATAAGATTTGTCATGGAGTAATGCTTCCCGTTCATAAAATGTTATATAACACAGATGCCCCAAGATTCTCCCCAGAAGCTGAAATTGATATTCTCCCTGGGAAGGTGGTTTGGGGAGGCATTATTCAACTCCATTAGGGTATTTGGGAGCATTTCCTCGCCCCATGTGGTTCCTTTATATGTTCCCAACAAGCTTATCAATCAAGAGGTAGCTTACTAGCCCTGTGGTGTTGGGGGAATCAACAGAGAACTCAAGGATAAGAAGAAGGCCATCTAGCCTCAATTCCATGTGGTCTATGGGTGTTATAGACATTTTTTGTGCCCTAAAACTCCAATCATGAAATTTCCATAAACCAAGGACTCCTAAGTCCCTAAAAGTGTTGTCTAACCCCTAAAGGAACAAGGTCAACAGATTACAGCTTCTCCCAGAAGTTCTCCACCAGAAACTGCTCAGAATTGGTCAAAACAGGATCATTTCAGTTGCTCCACTGGCTAGGTGCATTGCATTGCACCCAAATACACTGTGAGGGTATGTTGCATTTCAAAATTCCCTTCTATGGGGTGCGATGGGTGAGAAATGACAAATGGCAGTGTCATTCTGCGAGGTGGAGAGGCAATGGAAGCTTCCAGAATCTTCTCCTGTGACACTTGCCTCACTGAATTCAACCAAGGATGAGTAAGAGGCCTTCAGTCTCGAAGTGGAAGCAAGAACTGACAGAGAGAAGACACTAATCAAATCACAAGCTGAATCATCCTCCTTACAGATATCTATATATGGATCCCTCATCCCAGAGATCCAGAGGCTGGAATTTTGCATACTGTAAGGAATTGTTGTTGGTTTCTAGAGACAAACATCAGTTTGTTAGGTGATTTATGCTTTGTTTTAGGTGAAGAGGGGCTTCTTTGCTGGGAGGTTGATGCTGGGTTGGAACCACTGGTTGTAACTCATCCTGGATCTTTTCTTGTTTATCAATAAAAACTATTTGGGTTTTCCTCCATGCTTTTGTATCATTGATGCTTGTTACATTTTGTATGGTCAACTTAAATCTGATCCTAAGTTGTTTATGAATATAGATCTATGTCTTTGTATAATGCTCTTCTTTTGTGATCTTACAGGTACTTTGTGAAGCTGGGCAAGTAAGGGAGCATGTAGCTGGAGACTATCAAAGAAGAGAGGGATCGGATCAAAGGATTAGCGCAAGACACAGGTTGGTTCTTTCTATTCCTCTCTATTTATAATTCATAAAGGAAATACAAAAGTAGTTTTTCTCTGTTTGTTTCTAAGGCAGATGTCACACCTTAGTGGGGTAGAGCAGTTCTAAATAGACACTTTTCTCGGTAACAAAATGGCGACTCCACTGCGGAATGTCTAATTAGTTTGTTTGTGTATCTCTTTGTTGTTTGTTTAATAAACTTATAAGTAGCTTTCGAACTGCATTTTCCATAACAAATGCAAAGTAGATAACTGCTGCTTCAATCCATTCACTAGATCTGTTTATGATTTAAACAACTGATTCACAAACTATCTGATTGCCCTTGTGATAGCTCTTAGATCCTCCTTAGATCTACCGCTGATTGTTGCAATACTAATTGCTTTTCACTCGGCAAAAAACCAAGGACTGAACTGCAAACTGTGACCCGGAACCCGGGCAGAGTCTCATTGCCGGCCTAGCGCAGGTACTGTTCAGAGATCCTGAATTTCAGCGCACTTCCCGAAGGGGCAACCTGCGCTGCATTTCAGATTCTCTGTGTTACAGGTGCGATGATAAGACTAGCTCTGTGCAGCTGTGGTTCCTGTGCTTCATTCTTTCCAGTTCTATCCCTAAATTTTGCTGCCTGTGATCAGTATATGTCTGTTTGAAACCACTTTTCCTTGCTGTTATTCCGCCTCCTTTGTACAAAAGAACTGTAGATGTTTTTGTGTGTTTGTTGAGTCGTTTACAGTTTTCCATTGCAAAAGTAGAATAGTCGTATTGTCGTCCTTTGATTTGAATCTGTCGCAAGCGTCGATTTCGATCATAGGAGAAAGTTTGATTGTTGTTGATGGTCGATTATACTGTTACTATTGCCTTTGGTCTGAATTTGTAATTTTCTAGTGTCAAAAACGAGTGCTCATTTCAAAATTGTAAGGTGTCGTAATCATCTCTGTTTTTGATTTCGAAAAAGAGCTTGTTTATATTTGTCACTTGAAAAGAAATTCAGATTTGTACATAAACTTTCTTTTTAGCATCAATACTAAGAAAGTCGAAAACAAGTACATGCATGTGCATTTGCATATATACAGTCTGTTTGGCTTGATTTAGGAAAGTGCATTTACAGTGTGCTCTTTGCTCTTTGTGAAAAGATTGTGTCTTTCTTTTCCCCTTGTAGCTAGGATTTTCATTGCACAAAAGAGATAAAAGTATGTTTATCATCTTTAGGTTGCATTTTAGGAATTACATCTACATCTCATGGTGAACCCAAAAGGTAAACTTCATAAACAAGATCAACTTAAAATAAATTCAATGAATCTAACAACGCTTTGGAACTTAACGCACAACATTTAGAGGTCTAGGCTAGAGACGTATTCCGGTGTCGTAAAGCCTGGTAACTGTTGTCCTCACTGATGGTTGGGTGATTCCTCAACTTTGAGACAATCAGTGCCAGTACGGACTTGTGGTCCCACGGACCGTCGAGTATATTTTGGGAGACCCCTATAGGCTTAAATCCTTTATCCATAGGAAGTTGTGTCTGCCGCCCTATCGATCGCAATGCACTGAACACGACATTCGGGAAGAGTGACTGCCGTACCGTAAAAAGTATTCTGCAGTTTTGTGATTTGTTTTGTACTCCCTCTACCTAGACTTCCAAAGTAGTCCCTTTCATTCCTTTTCAGACTCCTTAACAGATAAGGTCCATCTGAGCACTTGTCACTTCAAGCTCATTAAAAATCGAAGGTGACTAGAGTCATTTTTTGTTTTTTCTCGACTCTTAAAAACTGGAAAAACAAGTTGTGTCAAAGCGTATAAAAATTTATTTTAAACAGAATATTCATTACCCCTTTCCTACGTTGATCTTGGGTTGAGAAAATGAAGTCAACCAACAAAGGAATTCCCCTTGGAGGAAATCCTAGTCCCTTCTCCTCTTAGGGTGATGTTGGTGCACCCCATATGGCCACATTGTCGCTTCCAAGACTGAAAATTGGTTAGCCTGTATGGCTCTTCTCAACCTCTGTCATTCAGAACACCACTATTCCTGAACAATCGAATCAGCAATTAGACGAGTCCAGAGTTACCCACAAGCCTTCTACTTCCTCCAATTCTTCCTCTCCTCCTTCCTCTTCGCTTGATGGGGCTGGTAAAGCCAAAAGTCAAGTTCCTAAGGAGAAGAAGGAAAAGAAGAAGAAAAAGAAGAAGAAGAAGGAGCCAAAAGCGAATGGGGGCAAATGAGTGTCATCTAACGAAAATCCACACACTGCACCGACCAGGCCTAAATCGCCATGTGTCATTTGCAAAGGAGACCACTTTCACAGAGATTGTCCTTGCATCCCTCGGATCTTAAGGGACTAGTCTCCTCGTTTGCACAATACGGTGTCGTCAACCTCTGATGATCATGTTGAAAACACACCGTCAACTAGTGAAAGTGAAGCCCCAGGACAAAAAGGGAAATGTAGATTTCCTTGTAAACTGTGTGAAGGTGATCATGCCATCCACCATTGTCCCTTCTTAGATGGAGCTAAAAGAGTTTTGGATGATCATCTGGTTTCACTGTTACGACTTCCTCTTGGATATAAAAAACTCTTGCCGAGTCCGTCACTAGTTGAAAATCCAGATGACCCGCTCAGGTGGTCGGTCGAAGCATCTGTTATTGAAGATGAACCATCTGAATCCATACCAGACGAAAGTCAAAAGGTCAAGGCGACAGTTGACCCATTCTTTCGTTCAGAGGTTCCATCTTCAGATGGTACAATCACTGAAGAGAACAAGGATGACACCGTCCAAATTCTCTTCATAAGCAAAAACTCCAACGAACATGGGGGTAATTTACCCGTTCCTTTACCGCAGGAAGGAAGTTCTTCAGAGTCGTACCCGGCCATATATTTGGTCCCACCTCCAAGCAACCTAGTTGTCTCCTTCGACTGGAATCAACTAGGCAGACCCCGTTTACCAGCTAGTGTACCATTTCGAATTATTGTTCAAATATATAGAATGGTTATGGTTGGTACCATCATAGATGAGGGGGCTTCTGTGAGTATCCTTTCCTCAACTGCTTGGAAAGCACTTGGTTCGCCATCGCTTTTGCCTGAGATGAGAAATCTGACAGGTTTTGATAAAGGAAGCAGTTGACTGTTAGGGATCCTTCCCGATGTGTCCATAACATTGAGAGGGAAAAAAGTTCACATGAACGTAATGGTAGTTCAAGGACCCCTGGATTACAATCTACTCCTTGGTCGAGACTATATTTATTGCATGAGAGTAATTGTCTCCTCACTCTTTAGAGTAATGTGTTTTCCGCACGAAGGAAGAGTGGTCAAGCTCGTGGACCAGCTTTCATTTCCCAGATCACGCATAGCAAATAGTCATATACCATCCCTGAATGGTCTTTTCATGCAAGAAATGTCTCAACCTCCAGTCCGTCCACCCGATGAGTGCGAGTGATTCGGGGGGGGCATCACTGAAACCGAGGGGGCATGCATCCTGGCCTACTTCGGCAGGAAAACTTCGGGTATAGGGTAGGTTTCCACGAGAGAATATGACCTCCGTACTCCCATCCGTGATTGGAAGAGGGAGTTGGACTGGAACAAGATTCTATTGTCAAAGTTATGTGAGTTGGCGAGCACCGTCGCTCACCTTTGTTTATCTCGGTAGACATCACCGAAGAAGTGTTTTGTTTGCGCTGTGAATAGAACAATCTTTGGGTAACCTGTAAGAGGTAGGCCTCTCTCGGTAAAACAAATGTTTTAATGGACTAAAGAAGGGGTATCCTTGAAAATCTATTTTATACCTGGGGGCATGCAAACCTTTTAGAATGCAAGCGAAGAGCGACTATTTATTTTTTTAAATTTTTAGGACCTCTAACCCTTTAAACCCGTAGGATTGGTCGTTTCCTAACTTGCATGAAGAAAGGATGTGGGGAAAATCTTTAAAAGTTGTCGTTATTATATGAGACATTCTTATCACAAGACTGGATTAATCGAGCAGTTTTGACACATAGTTGAAGCTCGTTAAAAAATAAACATAAGACATGAGCAAATTTTTCCACCCACATTTAAGCTCATTAAAAAATGAACTATTCCCTAGTAAATAACCATCGTGAATGTAGTACTTTAGCCGTTAAAGCCTTGGTCATGTTTGCACCGTCACCTCCACTTTTTCATTGGCCGATCATTCTCCTCCATTCGATTGTTTACCCATTTTGAGGAATAGCTGCGAAGAGTGATTTCACTAGCCATCCTTGTGACACTGCCGTGATTGGAAAATTCCAAACCTTACCTGGAATCAGTTGCTACCCGTTTTATCACTCGTTCCTCAAAAGACGAGTCTTCTTTAAGCTCTTTTCAACTGACTCGTAAAATATGAAAAGATTGCCGAGTCCTTGGCCTTTCCAGGTCATTAAAGGGACAGGAAGTGCTATCCCTCCTCTAGATTTTAATCTTTTTGGACCTGAGGGATTATTACACAAAACGATCGAGCGGTTGTTTTGTTCGGCTCGTTAAAACTATCGAAAATTCATCCCTTCTGTATTGTTTTATACTTTTTCGGACTTAAGGGATTAGATGACGAAAAAGGAATTTTGGAGTTACCTTTATGTTCCTTTTCAGACTCTCTAAAATTGAAAAGGACCGAGTTATCTTTGTCATTAAACTCGTTAAAAAGATTAATAGCGACAAACTTGTCTATAGACGAGAACGAGTTTCACTATCACTAGGCTCGTTAAAACATAGCGATGGGTTTGCCCGAAGGGCAAATTATAGAACAAGCATATGTTATCCTCCTCAAGCTTGACAAAAATAAAGAGGTACTGGTCAACAATGACTCAGGAAAAATTGGGAAGAAAACTCAAAGAAACTTTGTTGGTAGCAAGTCGCTCTTGCACATGACACTTCCACTCCGTGTCCGAGTCGGGTTGGGTTGTTTCATTCACCACTCACATCACCATGGTCATGCCATACCATCCACATTTGGGGTTAATGCTACAAATCCATCACATCAATGTCGCTAATATGTTCAAGAGAAGTCATTCAGAGAATTCACCTGTGTCTCACGCACTACCATACATTATACTCCATTCTTTCATGACCGTCACCCTGAACCTTATATCACCAGATCATTTTCACCTCCATCAAAATCATTTGCTCCGTTCCGTGTCATTGATGTGGGATTCATTAAGGCCCTCCTGTGACGGATCACTTCTTGTCGACATCAGCTCGTTATCCAAGAAGTTGATCTAGGAACACTCCATTCAGTACTTTGAAGCTTGCATGCCTCAATGGCAAGTTTCTCACTTCCGGCGAGAGGTTTACATCAATGGCCTTCGACCGAAAGATTTTGTGTGGTGTTCGATGCCAAGTCCTTTATTCACACCACGTGAATTGTACTGTAGTACCTTGAGGATCATTATCATTATCGGTGATTCCTCTCGCGCTTGTTAATGGTTTACATCATTGACTGGTAATCAAGCGATGTCTTTCCATGTTCGACTTCAGAACATTTCTCACATGGATCGACTTATACTTCGAGTGAAGATCCGACGAGATTGAAGACCCCGGATCTATTTTCATCCATCTGGGCTCGATATATATTCAGGGAAATAAAGACATTAAATGTACATCATTGCCGCACAGATAATCATCCACTCAAAAGGATGCTAGCTCTACCATAATCATCAGTCTACACTCAGATGATTGTCTGTCCTATGTACATGGAAATGACTTTATAAAGCTGAGCATGGGAATGCCCGCCTTAGCTAGGTCATGAAAACAGTATGAAGATAATGTATTGTATTGTATCTCTTTACAGGTCTCTTCCCAGCATTGAAAGAACTTCGGATCCTCATAATAAAGCATTTCACCCGACACCAAAAGGTTAACGGCCTCATACTTTAGGGGGAAACTGTTATAGACATTTTTTGTGCCCTACAACTCCAAGCACAAAATGTCCATAAACCAAGGACTCCTAAGTCCCTAAAAGTGTTGTTCTAACCCCTAAAGGAACAAGGTCAATAGATTATAGCTTCTCCCAGAAGTTCTCCACCAGAAACTGCTCAGAATTGGTCAAAACAGGATCATTTCAGCTGCTCCACTGGCTAGGTGCGTTGCATTGCACCTAAATACACTATGAGGGTGCGTTGCATTTAAAAAGTCCCTTCTATGGGGTGTGATGGGCAAGAAATGACAAATGGCAGTGTCATTCCGCAAGGTGGAGAGGCAATGGAGGCTTCCAAAATCTTCTCCTGTGACACTTGCCTCACTGAATTCGACCAAGGATGAGTAAGAGGCCTTCAGTCTCCAAGTGGAAGCAAGAACTGATAGAGAGAAGACACTAATCAAATCACAAGTTGATTCATCCTCCTTACAGATATCTATATATGGATCCCTCATCTCAGAGATCCAGAGGCTGGAATTTTGCATATTGTAAGGAATTGTTGTTGGTTTCTAGAGACAAACATCAGATTGTTGGGTGATTTATGCTTTGTTTGACATGAAGAGGGGCTTCTTTGCTGGGAGGTTGATGCTGGGTCGGAACCACTGGTTGTAACTCCTCCTGGATCTTTTCTTGTTTATGAACAAAAACTATTTGAGTTTTCCTCCATGCTTTTGTATCATTGATGCTTGTTACATTTTGTATGGTTAACTTAAATCTGATCCTAAGTTGTTTATGAATATAGATCTATGTCTTTGTATAGTGCTCTTCTTCTGTGATCTTACAGGTGCTTTGTGAAGCTGGGCAAGTAAGGGAGCAGATAGCTGGAGACTATCAAAGAAGAGAGGGATTGGATCAAAGGATTAGCGCAAGACACAGGTTGGTTCTTTCTATTCCTCTCTATTTATAATTCATAAAGGAAATACAAAAGTAGTTTTTCTCTGTTTGTTTCTAAGGCAGCTATCACACCTTAGTGGGATAGAGCAGTTCTAAATAGACACTTTTCCCGGTAACAATGGGGCCTTCACATTATTTGATTTTGGACATGCTTTTAGAAAGGTCGATAATATGCTAAGTTTGAAGCTACCAAAGTTCCTAGGGAGGCAGTACGATCCCTTGGATACTATTAAGAATTTTACAATGATTGTCAAAATAAAAGTATTTGCTAAAGAAGTTGATATCTTTGATGATGTCTTTCGGTAGAAGAGCACTCTTAGAGAGATTCTACATATAGCACAAATTCAGTTTGACCAAGCAAAGCTTCAAGAGTTTCACAATTACAGAGAACAAAGATTGGAAAATGTCCCATTGGACAAATTTCACATTTAACCAATAAGGGAGCCCACTCTTGGTATTAACATAAGTGGATGCTCAGGAGAACAGAAGTCTAAATCAGAGTCCGAGAGGGGATCAACTCAAAAATCTGATAGTAGTCAGAAAGTGATCACAAAAAAAGTGAAGCGTCCATCAAAGATACAACTCAATCTATAGAAAATCCTGACCAACAGGTTTTGTCCCCAAAACAGGTTGAGACTCCCGCTCCCCTCACAAAGCCAACAAGTCCAATTGTAGTAGACCTATAAAAAAAGTGGGCGAATTTTAATGATCAAATCAACACTGAGGAGTAGAGTGCAAAGCCATTAATAAACCGAGGGGAGACAGCCACAGAGATGATAATAGAAGAGGTTATGAATACTCAAGAGACAGAGCATATTCCTGTTGCTTCGTCATCTAAAATTGTGCTGAAAATAGACGAGATCCATTCTCTAGATGTATTTTATAGCCCGCAGCATAAGGTTATTATCAATAGACAAAGAAAGGAATGAAAAATATATATTATACTTTCTCTCAAGGCTGAACCTTTTGATGTTCTTTGGCAAGACCCAACCACCGATCCAACAAAAAACCTCACTAGGCTCTCTCAGACTGTGGGGGCATATGCTTCTATAACCATTGATAAAGTGTCAGAAGTGCAAACGCTATTAAAAGAAAAGGAGAATAAGATTCTATTTTTCGAATAACAAATACAGGAGGTAAAATTTAGCCAAGAAGCAGAGGTGCAATTGGCTAAGTTACAAAAGCAGTTCCAGCAAATGAAGTTGGGTTATCAAAACAATCTGGTCGATAAACAACAACAGTTACAGGCCACAATAGAAGTGCATAAGGACGACCATAAAATTAAATAATTTGTCACAGAAGCCCTTGCCCTCAATGGTCAGCTCTTACAACAGTAAGAAATTCTTTGCCAAAGGATCTTGCAATGGAATTACCGTTATGAAAAAAGTGACTTCATTACAAATCAAGTAGTAGACCTACGCCTTCATTATGATCTAGTTTTTAAGAAAGTTTCTGACTTTGTGAATTGGTGGAAATTAGAGGAGGGAAAAAGAGCATAATTTCCCAAGATTGATGAATCCCGTAAAGAAATTCTATTTGAAAAATGGGACGCACAGCTCAAGGAAGCAGAGCAAGCAATGCAGGAGGTATCAATAGCAGCAAGTAATGTCATCGACTCCATCAACGAAAATCTGCATACAACAAACTTAATATCCAAGACCACTCTTGGATTCCTCCCAAAGGCACATCAGCTTCAACATAGGTGGAAGAAAATGGCAGAGGAAAAGGCAGAGTCAATTAAATAGATAAGAAAGTTAAACTAGGATACTTACTGTCAGTTCCTCTAAAACCACATATCTGGTGGATGACTTTGAAGTGCCTCATCACCTCCATCGAGAAGATAGCGCCATCGCTCACCAATTTTGTATTCGGAGGTCAATTGAAAGCTGAGGTTAGCCAACTGACACTCTTGAAGCCCATGCTGGACATTTGAAACTTAAAAGAATAGATACATGATTTAGCACAGATACAATTTTAGTTAGATTTTAGTTCATTTTTGCCTAAAATGAGGATGGCCATTTTGAACCTCCTCATCTATTTCTGTAATAACTATTTTTAGTTTTCATTAGAGTAGTATTTAAACCCCTCTCGTGCATTTAGATAGCGGTCCAGAAATTTGGCAAAAACAATTCTTCAGAACGTGCACTTTTTGCCCCCCACTGAGGAGGTTTTGATAAATGAATGGAATGAGATCTATTTATATCTGATTTTGATGTCTACTACTGAAATGCACTTCTGTACTCTTAGTGGATATTGAATTATTTGAAGATAAATCTATATTGCTAAAGCTCATGAGCAGAACCTATTATCAATGGTACTCTTATCTCTTAATAATTTTTGCTTATGTGTGAAGTGATATATTATTCCAGTGGTTTATATATGAAAGCCTGAATGTTCAGTTATCATTTTTTCACATTTATATAGTGATAAATATTCTGTTTATGCTAAGTGTATGAATGACTTATTATGCGATGTGTTTGTCATAATTGTTTCGACTAATTTCTTATATGAAACACTCATTTCTAATGGATTCCTTTCTCGCAGTGATTGAATGATTTTTATTACCAATCACTATTGGAAATTATTTTAGATCGCATAAACAAAGTGTTACTCCGGGGATAGTTTAAAATTATATGTTTTCCTTCCTTAGAATAAAATTGCATATGTTAGATTAGATTTAAAATAAAGCATTCTACCCATAAACCTTTAAAAAAGAAAAACATCATCCCCTTAGTGTACCATCATAAACAAATTGGGAAACTTGTCCCATCACCCCCAGTCAAACCCACTATTCCAAATAGAAAAGGAGCTGCTTTCAACGTTCAGACCGGGTGGTTATCCCCCTTGTTGTAGACCTGATTTTTAGGCCTTCAATAGAGACTAAATTTTCCTTCAGGTGCCTCCTCAGGGTGGTCTCATTTTCAAAAAACATGAAATGAACAAAACCTTGCATGAAAGTTAGGGAATATTTATATTTATGGTTGATTTCATTGGGCGATGTGTTGGCTGGCTGAGTACGTATTTCTCCTTTTGGACCGTTGGTCCCACTATTAGTTATCATGCAACCCTTCATCATAATCATCACCCACTCCTATTCAACATAACTTAACCACCTTTCCGATTTATTCTCTTTTGATGTGACCTTTCCACGTGTCTAGTTGAGTAGCACTTTAACTTTTTTTTATCGGGCCGAGGGTGGCCAAGTTAACTGGCCACCTTCACTTATAAAACCAACTTTCTACATATTCCTACAATTTTAATCATATTCGTACTTATGGGAGAGTGTGGATGAGGTGACATACATGTGGTTCCATTTTCCTTGTTGATGCATGATGGAGGGTGGTCTTGTTGTGCTGCTCATGACTCATGTACATCTTATCCACTGCTCTTTTTTGTTGATTTTATTTTGCTGATAGATTGTCTTGTTGTTGATGTGCAAGTGTTGGCTTCCTCTATTGTTGCTGAGCTTTGAAGAGGTTCCATGGTTCCTACATTTGTGCTTCTCCTCTTCCATTTCATGGTCCTGAAGGTTAGGCTTGGATCTTGTTGCTACTTCAAAAAAGGCTGGTACAAGGTTTCCTGTAGTACTACTACAGGAAATCTTGTAGTTGCCTTTTTTTCTAATTTTTGTGGCCTTTCTTTGCTTGGAGGGTGAATAGGTATTGGAATGACTGTAAAGTGTGTCCATGGAGTGGTAGGTGAGCTAGGCTGCTATTGGTATGCCCTTTTGATGTTTCTTTTTGTTTTTTTCATTCTCTTTTTTTTCTCTTCTAAGTAGATTTTTTTATCGAAACATAGGGCGACATGGTCATGAAGGTTGTTGGCTGAGATGTGGTGAAGTCAATGGCATCCTTTTTTAATCCAAAATAGGCCTCCATCATAAATTTTTCATCGGCCTTCCTTTCCTACAGAATTTTAGGACTTCTTGTATTACTAAGGAAACTCTTGTAGTAACTACAAGAAATCCTTCAGAAGTCACAAAATTTCCTGAAATTTTGATTTTTTTGTTGTTGGAGATGAGTAGGGATAAATGAACATGGGGGTCATGGAGGAGATGAAACGGATGAAGAAAAACATGGGGATTTACATGGCTTGTTTCCCTCTAATATGTGTGTCCATTATCTTCTTGAAAACCTGCAAAAACCAGAATTGTTATGAGTGGGCTGATTTGACGTACCTGCCATTATTTTTTTGCTTTCTCTCTCTCTCTCTCTCTCTTTGAAAGATGGAGGTTTTCATCCTAGTTGCCTGCCCTGGGCACTTCAAAGGAGGTTTTAACCCAGGGGTATTTTAGTTTTTCTTTTTCCTTTCCCTCTTTTTTTTTAACTCTTGGGTTGTCTGAAAAAGGTTTTCAACCTAAGAGCGGGCCTTAGGTGCCTCATGGAGGTTTTCACCTGGGTTGATTATTTTATTTTCTATTTTTTTCAAATATTTAATAGTCCTTAAGTACTTGGTGAGGTGGAAGCTGAGACTCGTTCAATCACCATTATTGCCTTACTAATGCTACCAATGAACTCCTTTTTTGACAAAAGGCTTTTTGTAGACTTTCAACCTATACTGATTGACAAGAAAAGGGATACCTTCTTCATCAATAGTTCTTATATGAAAACCCTCGTTGTCTTGGCACTTTTATATCACATATGGGTCCCACATATGGGTCATCAACTTGCCTTTGAAATCTTTGAATCTTGAGTTGTACAACAGAGCCTAATCGCCTACGTGAAATAATTTGTCTTTGATATTTTTTTCATTACAGAATTTTATTTGTACTTGAGTCACCTCCTTATGTAGGAGGCCCTGCATCTTAAATTCATCTAACCCATTTAGCTAGAGAAACCTCTCTTGTTTTCCCCTTGTAACATCTAGATCCAATTGTGCTTCCATCCTTAGAAATATTGTACTCAAATTCAATGGAGAGTACATCCTTCCTCCCGTAGGCTAAATCATAAGGGGTGAAGCTAGTGATTGTCTTCCGAGTTGTATTGTACGCCCAAGTGGCCTTCACCAGTTTTTCATCCCAATACTTCCTACTCCTGCTAACCAAGTTTGTCTAAATACTTTCCAATTCTCTGTTGGTGACTTCCACTTGTCCGTTGGCATGAGGGTGGTAAGGAGTGGAATTTTTTTCCTTGATATTATGTTGGATTAATAGATTCTGAATCATGTGTGAGGTAAATTGAGTGCCCTAATCAGTGACTAGCTCTCTAGTGTATCCAAACGTGTGAAACACATTCTCCTCAAGAACTCAACCACTTTCTATTTTGTGGCTACCTTGATAGTTTTGGTTTCATCCCACTTTGTTAAGTAGTTAGTGCACACAATGATGTACTTTTTTAATCCTGATGGAGGATAAATGGGCCCAATTAAATCCATGTCCCACTTAGTGAATGACTCAAAAGTAACTGAAGGTTGCAAAGGCATTTCATCCCTAGTAGTAGGTTTCCCCATTCTTTGCCATCGATCACAGTAGGTGGTATAACTCTTTTCATCCTGGTGGAGAGCAAGCTAGTAATAGTAAGCTTTTTGTACCTTGAAGGTTGTCCTTTTGGCTACAAAGTGACCTCCACAAGGCCCATCATGACAGGTGAGAAGGATGTAAAAAACTTCCTCCTCCCTGACACATCTTCTTAGAATTTGATCTAGGCCCAACTTGAACAGATTTCTCCAAATCCAAGCAAATGAGGTGCTTTTCATTATAATGCTTCTCTTTCCTTGGAGGATAGATTTGGAGGGAACTATGTAGCTACTAAGTAGTAGGATATGTCATCAAGCCATAGAAAGAGAACTAAAATGGTGAATAAATTCTCATCTGGAAGCTGGTCATCGACCATTCCTTCCTCACCTACAGGCACAGTCAATGTAGAAAAAAAAAATGCAACTACATTTTCTCTTCCATGCTTATCAATAATAGTTATATCAAACAATTGTAACAAAAGTAACCATCTAATAATTCGGGCATTCACATCAAGTTTGTTCATAAAATATTTAATGGAATCATGGTGGATATGTACAAAGGTGTGGTAACAGGTAATGTAATGTCTAAATTTATTTAAGGAGTGGACAACACCTAGGAGATCCTTTTCAGTCACTGTGTAGTTCAATTAAGCTTTGGATAGATTTTTGCTAATGAAGTAAATGGCATAAGGTAGCTTGTCATCTATATGGCCCAGAGTTGCCCCTAGAGCCTTGTGAGAGGCATCAACATGTATGTGAAAAGGAAAATCCCAATTTGGGCCTCACATTATAGGTGTAGTAGTCAAATTGTCCTTTAGTCTAGGGTCTCACGGTAGCTTTCTAACCATAAAAATTCAAGTTCCTTGGCAAATAGTCCACAAAATGTTGAGGCTACCTTGCTTCAATCTTTTATGAATCTCCTATAGTATCCAGCTAATCCTAAGAAACTTCTGACATCCCTCTACTTTTGAGGAGTAGGGACCCTCATTATGACAACTATCTTATTTGGGTCTACTTGTAGTCCTTCTTTGGATATTAAGTGACCTAGAACAATCCCTGCAGTCATTAATAACTCACACTTATCGAGACTAAGTGATAAGTTAATTTTAACGCATTTATTTAGTACCTTTGCCAAGTTAGAGAGAGCGTCGATGAAATCACACCCATAGGGGGTGAAATCATCCGTATAAATTTCCATAGAATCATGGACTAGCTCTACCAAGATGCTCAGGACTGCCCTCTAGAACCTCACAAGGGCATTGCATAAACGAAAAGGAAGGACCATATAAGGAAAGGTACAGTAGGGACAGGTGAAGGTGGTGTTATCCTGGTCCTCTCGGCTAATCTATATTTCATTGTGACCACTGAATCCATCTAGGAAAGAGAAGAACTTCTTTCCTGCAAGACCATATAATACATGGTCAATGAAATGTAAAGGGAAATGGTCCTTTTTTGTACTTTTGTTTAGCTCTCGGTAGTCCACACAGATCCTCCACTTTCCAATTTTATTTGGAACCAAAGCTAGATAAGCCACCCACTCACTATCAGAGATGGGGTAAATGAACCCTGCATACAACAGCTTTTGTAGTTCTTCTTTAACTATATCCTTGAGGGCTAGATTCATTCTCTTGTGAGGTTCATAGATTGGCTTGCAACCTTCCTTGATTTAAATGTGGTGAGTACACACCAAACTGTTCACTCCCTTCATTTCCTTATAACTCTAGGAAAAGGTATCCAAATGCTTTCTTAACATGTCACCTAACTCCTCTTCCTGATGTACAGGGAGAGAGAGGTTGATTTTCAATGTTATTTCTTGGTTGAATTCTATCATCTTGACATGAGTAGGGCTTGAGTTAGCTAAGCATATATCGATCCAAGGGTTACCTTAGGCTCCCTTATAACTCCTCAAGGGACATGTTGTTGGGGTGTTGATTTTGGTGGATCTTCTTAATCAGGTCATCTTCATTAGGTTGTACCCCTCCTATAGTAGCATCTAGGGTACAGATTGGGAAATATTAGACTTCATCTTCTTCCCCCTCTTCTAACCATAAATGTAATTCATCCTCCATAGATGGTTGAGCAGGAGGGTACAAGACCAATTTCTTGGATAGATACCCATTTTTAAAGGTCATAACCGCAACCCTGCAACATATGTAAGCATCAACAGTGGCTAACCATGGCCTCCCAAGGATGAGAGGATAATCATTGAACTTGGTCTTAGGTTGGATAACTAAGAAGTCAACAAGGTATTACCAGGAACCAATGGAGACCATCACATCCTCAAAAACTCCCTCAAGAGCTATAATGGACCTATCCGTAAACTACAAGACTATTGTGGTCTTTCTTAATGATCCCTAAAGATTAAATTTAAGCATAGTCTCCTTAGCCATCACATTGATGGCAGCCCTAAGATCGATCAAGGTGTGGGGGACAATGGTGCCATCGATGTGTAAATATAGTATAAGACTTCCAAGATCTAGATACATTGGGAAAATCACCTGCCCCAACGTTAAGTCAAAAAGTTGTACAATGACATTAATGGTAGATGTGTACTTTTTTCACCTTCCCGAATGTTTGAAACACTTCTCCTTGATTAACTTGTTGTATAGGGGATACCTTTGATAGATTGGAGAACTGAGATTTTAACACACAGATTTTTTCAGGTCACCCAGAAGTTCAGTCTCTTCTGGGGTGTGTTGGATAGGATGGGTTAATATCTAAGGAAATGTAGGTGGATTTCCTTGAGGGACATTTTCCTCCTTTTCCTCCTCATGGTCCTCAAGTGGAGATGGAGGTTGATTATCTAGAAGCACTCTTTCAAACGTGAGGTTAATTTCTTGAATTTCCATAGCATAGGAAGGCTAGGACATTTCTCCACTGTAGACCTATTGTGAATGTTTGTTGTTCATGTTCAAATTTGGTTGGGTGGGAATCTAAGGCTGTTTAGGTGGAGAAGGGTGTAGAAGTTTTGGTTGAGATGGAGGTGGAGGCAGTAAAGCTACAATTTGGTTGTATGGGGGCCTCCACCCTTGGGATGGCGCATTCCACAAAGGTTGTGGAGGAGAATATGGATGAAATGTTTGGTTGGGAGGTTGTTAACGGTATTGAGGTGCAAAAGAGAAGGGAGAAGGTGTGGACCAGGAAGTTTGTGTAGGAGCGAACCAAGGTGGAATGGATGTATTCTGATTAGGGTTGTAATATGAATATGATGCCCTTTCCATGCCTTGTTGGTATGGTCGAGGCACTTGAGGCCTCCTTTGGTTGATGTACCAGAGTTTTTCAGTCACCCCTTTAGTTCCCTGATACCAAAATTTTAATCTATGCAAAGAAGGGCACTTTTCTATGGAGTTGCTTTCCTCGCAGACCAAGCATATTTCTATAAGAGTCAATGGACATTCATTCCTAGGGTGCATATGGTTCATAATATATCTAAGGGTCTCTACGATTCCTCCTAATTCCACTTGACTTTCATGGCTTCCATTTCCAGAGAAGGGTATGCAACATTCCACTCTTAAAATCGTCCAACATGTTCCCAATTTCACTTTTTATGGATGTGTTGGAGGAAAATGAACTCGCCAAAGCTTCACTATCCCTACCCCTCCTTCTAGCTCCCCTAGAATGATGCCTGAAAATTGTCTTGATATCATCATAGGGTAACTGATAGATTTCCCCTCTTGACAACATGTTTAGTGTTCTAGGAGATCTTCCCTGATCCCCCTAACAAGGACTAGCTTAAGTGATTCAGGATTAAGGGTGCACCTGACCCTTTTGTATATGAGTTGGAATCTTTCCTCATAATCTTCTAAAGTTTCATAATGTCCCAAGGTCATTCTAAAAATTTCCTCTTTGGTATCTTTGTACCTGTAGTAGTCCCTATACTTATTGTTGAAGTCTTCTTGCATTTGAGCCTAGGTGGTGATAATGTCCCCAAGTAAACTGATAAATCAACACAAAGCTACATATTTGAGAGTTGATGGGAACAATTTCAACTTCTGGTAATCAATGGTGTAATCGTAAGTTCTACATATGACATCAAATTCAAACAAAAAAATATCTAGGTCTTCTGAGGTTAGGCCATGGAAGTGAGGAAGAGCATAGGGGTTTATGCTTTTCATCCTATCATCACCTTTAGTTTCTCTAATGGAAAAATCAACCTTAGCTCTATTCTCAACTCCTTCCCTGTCTCCAATCCCATTTCTATTTTCAGCCATGGTGTAAGTTGGTGTAATGGTCTCTTATTCTTCCCTAATAGGATTTTCAAAATTATCTGGTTGTTCGCCTAATGGATCCTTTAGCTCATAGCCACTGAAGAAGAGGCAAGGTTGGCTGTTTGATTTTGTGGGGGTATTTGGAAAAAAAATTCCCCATGTTGTCTCTACTCCTATGAGTCAGGAAAGGAGTTTTTTTTTTTTTCTTTAGGGTCTTTTTATAACTTCTTATAGAATGGAAAGAAATAAAGACGAAATTTCAAGTACTTGTTGAATGGAACTAATTGTGGAATTTGAAAGAAAGAAAAACCAAATTGAAATTGTCTACTGAATGGAACTATTTGTAGAATGAGAAAAAAATAAGGAAAGAAAGAAAGAAAGAAGAAATAACATCTACTCAGACACCTACCCAACAATGATTCCAAAAAGTGATGAGCACCAGTATTGCGGCAAGAATGTTGCAGCTTCTGGGGCTACCAAATTTACTTCATCAAACCAGTGTTTGTACAAACTTGGAGATGACAGTGTTGTATAAAAGAATCAATGTAATGGTCTACTCTTGTCAATTTTCAACTGGGTCGATAGACCACTAGGGTTACTCAAACCTGTTCGAAGCATATGACAGGTGATAAAGAAAAACTTGAACCATATTCTGCTTTAGAAAAGGGAAAGAAAGTTTCTTTTGGAAATGATACTCCAGCAGCTATAAAAGGAAAAGGCACAGCTCAGTTAAAAGAAAAGGTCAAAGCTGGAAATGTTTTGTATGTTGATGGCTTGAAGCATAACCTTCTGAGTGTCAGTCAGATGTGCGATCAAGGAACCGAGGTAATATTTCGATCAAATAGATGTAGCGTTCGTGATCTTGATACAGGGAAAACAATGATCAAAGGTAGAAGAACTCCAAATAATCTATACATATTTGAAGAAGGACAACAACAATGCTATTTAAGCAAGGATGATGAACATTGGTTATGGCACCGGAGGTTGGGGCATCTAAGCTTTTAACAAATAAGGAAGGCATGCAAATATCAGGCAGTTCGTGGTCTTCCAGATATCAAAATTCCAGACAACACTATATGCAAATCATGTCAGTTTGGTAAGCAAACCAGAACAAGCTTCCCGGAGAAGGAAGGATCAGCCAGCAGGCCTCTTGAACCAGTCCATACAAATGTATGTGGTCCTTTCAGGATGAGGTCGCCTCGAGGAGAAGAATACTTGATATTATTCATTGACGATTTCTCCAGGTTTGTTTGGTTAGGACTTTTGAAGCACAAAGACGAAGCATTCGAAAAATTCAAATCCTTCAAAGCCTTGGTTGAAAATGGATCAGGTTACAAAATTAAGTGCCTCAGGTCCGACAGAGGTGGGGAGTTTACCTCAAATGAATTTTTTGATTTTTGTGAAGAACATGGGATAAGAAGGGAATTCTCTACAGCTAGAACTCCTCAGCAAAATGGAGTGGTGGAAAGGATGAATAGAACAGTCCAAAAAATGGCCTGTGCTATGCTTGATGAGTCTGAAACTCCCGCAACTTTCTGGGGTGAAGCTACATATGCTTCGATTGTCATTCTCAATAAAACAAATGTCCGAGTGAACAGCACTCAAACTCCTCATGAATTCTGGTATGGTGAGACTCCTTCAGTAAAACACTTCAAAATCTTTGGGAGAAAATGCTATATTAAGAATACTGATGAGCAACTTGATAAACTTGAACCTAGAGCAGATGAAGGCATTCTTCTTGGTTATTCTCCACACAACAAAGCATATAAGTGCTACAATAAAAGACTTGGAAGAATTGTTGACAGCATTGATGTAGTGGTCGATAAAGAAGGATACATTCCTAGGCAAGTAAATCATGAAAATATCGAATAAGATGAAGACTACCCTCAAAGACAGAATGATGAAGAAGAAGAACCTCAAGAAGCACCAGAGGAACAGATAAGGGTAGAAGAGAAGACTCCATCTAGGTACGTTCAGAAGAATCATCCAGAATCTTAGATTTTGGGGCAAAAAGAAGCAGGTGTACAAACAAGAAGAACAATTGCAGAAGCTTCAAGCTATTTGGCATTACTCTCATCCACTGAACCACAAAATGTAAAAGAGGCATGCAAAGATGAATGTTGGGTCAAAGCAATGGATGAAGAACTTGAGCAAATCGAAAAGAACAACACTTGGGAGTTGGTTCCTAGACCAAAGGATAAGAACACGAAGATGTTGATTTGGCCTCGATTAATCACCAACCTTCCATTGATGCTTTGAAGGCATGCGGTCTTTACAAATACTAGGCTATACCTGGCATGAGGGCCCAGGTGCGCTTTCTAGAGTGGCTGGTTGAAAGGTGGAACATTCAGGATCAATGCTTTTACATTGGAGGGCACCAGCTCGAGATAGAGCCCTCTGATATTTACTTTCTCACTGGTTTGCCCAAGAGGGGCGAACAATTGAATCTGTCCGGGACTACGCCGGGTGGCCAGTCCATTGCTAGTCTCCAACTAGAGTGGTGCAATAATCAAAACCAGGATAAGGGGATAGAAATCAAAAAGATATCCCGACCTGAACTTATGGTAATTGCCTTTACAGTTACCAGACTTTGCGGGGCTGCTGCTTTGCACATTGCCACTAGATCCCAGATGCGGATGGTGATTGATTGTTATCGGGGCACCATTTTCAACTGGTGCGATGCTGTGTTGGCCAACTTAAAGGGCCAACTGACTAGGACCAAAAACGGACAGCTGAAGACTTTTGGTTATGGGACTTTAGTTGTGAGTTTTTCCCTAGAGAGGGTTCCGATGCTGATCCCACAGCAACTCACTGTTGAGGTTAGGCCTCCCCGAGAGCCTAAGTTGATGCGATGGGTTTCGGTGATGGCCCGTCATCCTGACGAGGGCACGGAGGTTGTCTGATTTAGACCAGAGTATTTTCACTGGTTAGAGAACCAGGTCTTCTCGATACAGGATTTTCCGTATGCCGGAGTTGATTTTCGTGAAGATCCGGACATGATTCTTCCACCGGGAGAACAATGGGATGACACAGGTACTTCATTTTCCACAAGTTTCTAAATTATTTACTTTTTTAGTTTTTATATCGTCTCAAAACTGACAGTGACAATTTTCAAAATGCAGATGTAGGCCCACAGCGTCTAGCCAATCTCCGGCCTTTTGAGAGGAGAGTACCAGTTGCACCGGCACCGGCCCCACAGGACGCGGCCGCAGAGAACTTAGCTGAGCTGGAACAAGACCTAGAGCGTCTTACGGCAGACATACCAGAGACGACTATGGATGATATTCCTATCAGACTTCAGCGCTATGTGGTCGCAGTCCCAAGACCTTTTAGGAGGTTCTTGTGTAGGGTAGCCTGTGCAGTGGTGTCGTATAGAGAGCACCACCAGTGATTGGATGGTCACTTTTGTAGACACATGTGACATTTTGGTTTTTTGTACTTATCATTTTTGCCGATCATAAGGTGTTTTTCAACTTATGATCGAAGACGATGTATTTTTGACACACTCCTATCTATATATATCATTATTACCGGCTTATCTTGTTAAACATGTGTGATGATATGTTTTTAAATTTACATGTATGATTATCGCAAATGTCTGTCTAACATTCGAGAAGCAATTGCATCTGCTAATGTATTTAAAGACCTTGGAATATGTTGATATTCAATGTAATCAAATTCACGTTCCAAGAGACGCACTCTCAAAAATAACCTTAATAACACTCGATTTCTAATGGCATAAACTCTATTAAGCTGTAATACAACAAGTTCAGAATCTAACCTCACTATCAAACTCCGAATCCCAAATGAAATAGATTCAGAAAATAATTCAATCACTGCACTGTATTCTGCAATGTTGTTTGTTGTTTGACCGAGGCTCACCCCATGCATAGAAACTAACTCGTCAGAGGGTGAATAGATAACCCAAGCTGCGGAAGAGATATTCCGTGTACTACGACAAGCACCATCATCGAATCCAACGTACGTTTGGAGAGGCATCGACATCTGCAATATCAAGAGTAAAACCAAGATAAGCCAGAATAACGACAAAAAACACACTTTCTAAGCTAAGCGCACTGTCTATACTAACAAACACACCGGCTAGAAAGAAAAAAAAACCTAACCTAACTAAATCTCCATACCCATCATTTAAGCATAATACCTCTTTAGGTAAAGTGCATTTCTGGGTTTACCCAAAGAGTCCCCATCAAAATCTACCAGCTCATAGGCCCCTTTTGCTAGCTTTCGCTTGACAATATAGGGCCCATGCCACATAGGAACGAATTTTCCAGCACCTAATTTATCGTTAGCTTGATCATATAATAGCACTAGGTCTCCTTCCAAAAAATTTCGAGGGGTCACATTTCGATCATACTGAGCTTTCATACGTTTTGCGTGAGTCTCGATTGCCAATGCAGCGTCACGTCGAGTCTCATCTAATTGAGCTAAGTATAATAAACGCTTCTCCTCTTCGGAAGTAGCTGGAAGTAATTCGACAGCCATTTGAAGTGACAGGATTTCGCATTCAATGGGCAGCACTGCTTCCAAACCATAAACTAGTTGGAAAGGAGTGAACCCTGTTGATGTTTCTACTGAGGTTCGGTACGCCCAAAGCGTGGAAAATAACATGTTGTGCCAATTCGACCGATGAATACCAATGATTCGTCGGATCATGATAACTAAAACTTTGTTGATGGACTCAACCACGCCATTGGCTTGTGGATAATAAGGAGTTGAGCTATCGTGACGCAAACCAAGCTGGCCTGTAAGTTCTGTCATCATAACATTTCGAAAATGGCGCCCATGGTCAGTGATTATCACTTGTGGGACACCAAACCTAGAAATAATGTGATTGAATACAAAAATTGCAGCTGTCTTGCCGTCTGCCTCGAATGTTGGCATCGCCTCGGCCCACTTAGTAAAATAATCAACCGCAAGGATGATATACACATGCCCCCCGGCCGAGTGAGGGTTACATGTATTAAAATCGATACCCCATTTAGCAAAAGGACCAACGACAATTATAGGGTGGAGAGGAGTAGGTGGTGTGCGCATCTTGAGATCAAACACTTGACAGTTGTGGCATTTATGGACCGCAATAATACAGTCTTTAAACAAGGACGGCCAGAAATAGTCAGCGCGCAATATCTTTTGGGCTGTGGTATACCCAGACATATGACCGCCACATGCTCCAGAGTGACAGTCATTCAAAACCCTTTCAGCTTCCTCATGAGTTAAGCAACGATGAAAAACCAAGTCCGCCCCACGGCGATAAAGAGTATCTCCAATAATTTTGTACTGTTGGGACCGGAATCGAATTTTCCGACATTCCGACTTTGAAACTTCGGGCCGAAAGGATTGGGTCTGGAGATAGACAATTATATCTCCATACCACGGATCTAAAGTGCTGATGAGAAATGAAGATTCGTCCGCAATGGGTTCCTCTGCCACAGTTTCTGTGTCAGTACGCGGGAAATCACACATCAACTCTGCAAAAACTAAAGATTTCTTAGACTTAGACTTTTCAAATTCCAAGTCGAACTCCTGCAGGATAACGATCCATTTAGAGTACTTGCCCCCTAGCAATTGTTTAGTCAAAATGTAGATCATAGGGTTGCAATCCGAAATGACTGTAGTTTTACGGAGAAAAATGTAGTGACAAACGTTGGACAGCTTGAACGGCTGCCAAGGCCAATTTCTCCACATCTGAATATTTGAGCTTAGTGGGATTTAACGTCCGACTAAGGTAATAGATCACATGTTCCATTCCGAATTCGTCTTCCTGGACTAAGACCATTCCAATGGTGGAATGAGCGGCAGCGAGGTACAAAAAGTAATCCTGGTTGTAGTTGGGAGGATGCAGCAACGGTGCATGGGTTAACGCGTGCTTGAGTGCATCAAAAGATTTCTGAGCTATCTCATCCCAAGAGAATTGAGCGTTTTGTTTCAACAACTGGGTGAAACCCTTGGTAATCTCGGCGTAGTTAGGAATGAATCGGCGTAAAAAGTTTGCTTTCCCCTGCAAATTTTGGAGTTGGCGAAGACTCGAAGGAGGAGGCAAGTTGATGATAGCTTCTACCTTCGAGGGATCGATGCGGATGCCGGCTTTTGAAACTACAAATCCTAGAAATCGTCCCACTTCTATACAGAAGACACATTTGTGTGGGTTCAACCGTATACAGTAATGCCTACACCTCATAAAAATTGCTCATAAATGGACAAGGTGATCAGCTCGATATAAGGAGTGAGCGGGCAAATCATCGAGATACGGTTGCACAATGTGTTTGATGTCATGAAACACATAAGACATCGCCCTTTGAAAAGTGGCTCTGGCATTCTTAAGCCCAAAAGGTAATTTTCAATAAGAAAATGTCCCCCATGGACAAATGAAAGCCGTTTTTGGTTGATTGGCAGGTAGAATATTGATCTGGCTGTAACCGGAAAAACCGTCCATAAAGGAAAATATTTCACTACCGGCACAATCATCAATTATTTGATCGATATAGGGTGTTGGATAGTTGTCCTTGGGACAAGCACGATTGATATCCCTATAGTCGATACATATTCTTATTGTTCCCTGTTTTTTGTTAACCGGAACAATATTTGATACCCAATCCATTAACGGGATCGGATAAATGAAACCTACTTTCAACAGCTTCTCAACTTATGCTTTAATCGCAGCCGCTTTTCGTGGGTGAATCTGACGCAAACTTTGTTGGACGGGTTTAGCGTCGCGGTAAGTCTTGATCTCATGGACAACAATGGCGGGATCAATTCCTGGCATTTCCTCGTAAGACCAGGCAAACACGTCGCAAAATTCTTGAAATAGGGCCTTCTATGTCTGAATTTCGTCATCTGAACACGAGGCACCTATATGAATGTGCTCAACAATTCCGGGCTTAACTGAAATGTCAATGGGAATGGTACGAGAAATGTTTCCCAGATTCAGCTCTGAATCAGGATGTTTCATTGGACTCTGAGCTTCTTTGACATATTCAGCTGTAAAGATTGATGAGAAGTCGTTTTCAAAACGATTATCCTTAGGTAAAAAAGAAGATCTATGATGGAGACCTTCCCATGGTAAATCGTCTACACACAGGACTTCACAAAGTTGTTCGTCAGATGACACAACTTCGGGAAACGCTATTAACTCCGAGGTTGACGCGAAAAGTGATTCCTCACGGACCACATTCATTTGGTCGATTTTGGTTGAACTCGGGTCGGTAAAAGACTGCACGGCTTCATACGCAATTTCATATGGACTCAAAGGCATTGTGTCACCAAATGAGTCTATCTCAGATTCAGAAGGAACGATCCAAGGATCGTCATAAACAATGGTGTCTGAAGTAATCATATGAATAGATGCAAACGAAGACACGGCGTTGATTGGAGGAAAAGGAAAAGTTCCCAGTAACCCGACATCTTTAACTAATCCTACGCCAACATCCTTGTAAGGGATAGTCGTTTTACCGACATGCTGGATACTATCTGAAGAGGCTGGGTCGGATGAAAAGTAAGCCAGCTGGTCTATGGTTACGATCTTGCCATTATGTGGAAACTTTATTACTCTGAAGAGCGATGAAACAACCGCTGTCATAGCATAAGACCAACTTCGACCCAAGAGAAGGTTGTAGTCCAGAGGGGCATCAACCACCTCCACATCTAGACTAACGGTTTTTCCTTCAACCCCTATAGGCAAATCCTGTAGAATGCCAAACGGATGGAACCCACAGCCATCAAAGGCCTTAAGAATTGTCGGGGATTGATTTAGTGAAGGAGAACCAAGCGATCTCCAACACTGTATCGACATAATACACGTGGAAGCTCCCTCATCAATTACAGTCCGATGAATAGGCCTGTTTTTGACTATCACTGGGATCTGGAAAGCCATCTGATGAGGAAAATGCGGTGTACTATTTTCTAGATCAAAGATTATTAGGTTCGGGTCTTGAACATCAACAGCTCCTATAGCCGACAAAAGTAATTTTCGTTGTGCTGGGCATGATTGCAGCACTTCTAAAGCCGACATTGCTGAGGGTGAAACAGCTAAATCCTAAACAATGTTGTAATTCTGGGCCGCTCTCGCATGTGGATTGAAGGCAGACCTTCGAAGTACACCCTTAACGAGCGGTTTGATTACTAAGTCAGGGTTAGGTTTCTCGATCTGCAGTGGATCGGAACCGAGAGCTGAGGTTGATGGATTTGAATGAGAAGATTCTGCTTCTTTCGATCCATCAACAAGACTTTTACTACCATAATCTTGCGATCGAGTCGCAATCCTTACATGAGACATCATCAATATGGGTTCTTCAGTAGCACCCGAGGAAGAACCTATCATCTTACTCTCCTGCTTTGGAAATGGATCTTTCAAAACAGCAGGAGTTGGGGAACCCTTGACGATTTTCACAACCTCAGCCCGATGAGGGAAATCTCTTGTAAAATGATCCTCTTCACAAATAAGACAAGGATATCGAGGTTTGCACTTTTCATCATTGGTTTCCGACTTTTCTGTTTTCTCCTTTGGAGTCTTGTCTGCTTTATTCTTCTTCTTACCTTTCTTCTTCCCACCATTTTTTGATTTAGCCATAGATGACTCTACAACGTGAATATCAGCAGAAACTTCAGGAGAAGATTTTCTTGTCGGGGAATCTGGTAAGGTTATAATGGGCGAAGAATTCTTTGAAGACTTCTTCTTGCTTTTAGTATTCACCGTACCAATCATGCCATCAGCAGCATGAGATCCCGAAGGAGCAGCAGCGATTTGATTTGACTTTGGAAGATCTGGGATCTTTTCGTGTAACGTACCTTACTGAGTGTAAACTAAGTCAAGGTACTGCGCTTGAGCAATCACTTGCTCCTCAGTAACTACTCCGGCCTTAGCTACGTCTTTAGTAATCTTCGGTAACAATGATTTAACAAACCATTCAGCTAAGATTTGGTCTGGGATAAAAACTTTCACTAATCGCCTTCGACGTCTCCATTCATGTATATGATCGGAAATATAAGTGGACGTCGACTGTTTTAATGAAGTTAGTAGCTCCGTGCCATTATCATATTTGACTGGCAACTGAAAATGAGTTAGGAACGAGGTAGCTAACTGACTAAAATTATAAGAAGAGGCCCGTGGTAACTCAATGTACCACTTGGCCGCGAGACCAATGAGCGTACGCTGGAAAAGACGTAAGCGGATTGAATCATCCGAGATGGAATTTGAAGCACCCCAGAGGTGGTAAGTCATCACATGATTTGATGGATCCTCTCCAGACTTACCTTCGAACTTGGGAATGTCACTGGGCAACTTATTTGGCATTGGCGGCCAAAACAGAAGATAATTTATTGGATCGTTCGTTAGGCGCGACAAGTCCGGTAAATCCAAAGTTGCGATAAACGGTAATTGCCGATTAGGATCCCTAAAACTCTGGGTCACAAGACCAGTCCCAGGAGGAGGATATCCAGGATAACTTGGAATAGGAATCGCATTCGGGATATTGTATCCTCCTGGAAAACCAGGATTAACCAGACCGTACTGGGGTTGCTGAGGTTGTTGATAAGTGTACCCAGGATACGGTTGATACTCGTAAACTGGCTGTTGGACAGCAGGCCCGTATTGGTACTGTCCCTGGTACGGTTGACAAGAGAATTGTGGTTGACTAGTAACAACCGTACTTAAACCAGGTTGTCCTACAGGCATCTGAACCGTAGTTTGAATCGTAGATCCAGACAATGGTAAAGATGTCTGAGGAGTAGTTGCAGAGACAGTAGAAACCGGAGCTGTCGATACTCCAGAAGTAAGTGTGGTGGAAGGAACAGATGTTGCGGTAGTTGCAGTAGTCATTTGAGATGGAGTACTAGGTGCAATGGGCGACTGAGTAACTACCGAAGGTACAGAAGTTTGAACATTAGACTGGACTGGTTGCTGGGGTGAACCAGAAACTAAGGGTTGTCCAGCTTGAGATGACAACTGTACGCTTGGCTGCAACACCTGTTGAACTTGCGATGGATCCCACACTATGTTCATTCTGGGGTATTGACCCATGACAGGTTGAGGATATTGAGATCCATAACCGGATTGAGGGTAGGATTGATAATTGAAAGGTACATTTCCCGTACCTTGAACATAAGATTGACCTTGGGGTGGTTGATAACCTTGATTCGAGTACTGACCTTGAGGTAGATACCCTTGAGGTAAGTACTGATACTGGGGTTGACCTTGAGCTATAAATTGATACTGAGGTTGACCTTGGGGTACATATTGAGGCTGGGGTTGACCTTGAGGAATGTATTGTACTATGGGTACATACTGTCCTTGAGGTTGGCCCCCAGACGCAATTTGTGTACCTTGAGGTTGCCCCCCAGGCGTTAATTGAGGCTGCCCTCCAGGCGGTAACTGACCACCTTGAGGTTGAGAACCGGGAACTAAACTTGACATCATGTAAATGTCTCCTACACCCAACGATTTATTACCATTGTTTCCAGCTAATAGCCCATGTTCAATGGGTTGAGGAGATGCTCCCACAAAAGTACCAGAAAGTGACTGATACACAAAGGGAACAGAAGGACTGTTGTACAAGAAAGATTCAGGAGATTGGGTAAACACGGACGACTGACCAGACATATTTACAGGAGTATAAATACCTCCAGGTGGATAAGGAGTACGAGGTGGAGAAAAACTTAACCCTGAGTTGTCCAAATAATTGGTTAAGGAAAGATACCTATTAGTGCTTCTAGGAGGACTGTAAAAGATGGATTCACGCTCCCTTAGATCAATAGTAGGTTGATCTTCAAGGATAGAGACGCCAAATTCTTCTTCTGGAGCAAGTTCTTCAATAGCTATTAAACCAGCAGGAAGATTTTCGGTGATGACTCTTTCTACCCTAGGTGAATCAGGAGCACTAGAAGTTGGAGTAACAGGTTCAAATATTTTAGGTTCTTCGCCTATACCACTAGTAGATTAAAAACTACCTGCAAGCTCGGAAACTGCAACAGCTTCAGTATTATAACCTATTTCTAGACCTTGGTAATCTAGATGGACTACCAATGACGACTCTCCTTCTTCAGGTGAACCTACTTTACTGCCACTAGGAGTTACAAGGACTTTCAAACCTTCGTAATGACCCGGGACGTCTTCAGGAGGTTCGCCCCAAAGTCTACGGGACTTCCTCAACAAATCGGCCACGGTAACAATCTCAGGAGACTTGCCCCGAAGTCTACGGGACTGTCTCGGTAATTCAGCCACAGTTAAAAACTTTTAACTACTGCACACGCAAACAAAGTAAAATCTCAAAGAAAACCGCCTAAAGTCTCTAAAAAACCAAACAAATTCGAATCACACGCCTAAAGAATCTAGGGCGTCAAACCATACACAAACAGTAGCCTTCTGGACCGAAAACACTAGTTGGAGATGAAACCCAACATCGCCGAATTCAGTACAGAAGTGGTGGGTGGAGCAGTTACCGCGGCAACCTGCTTAATGAATAGACTGGCACAAGTTCCTCCACTTTAACCTTCTCGAGTGAAGTGAACCCCCCGGAAAATCCAAGTGAGTCTAGCCGACGTCTGCTCTAGGTACAGTGGGATCTTCCGTCCACCGTCACCTCGGTAGAATCCTAAAGATAATGGTCACTAAGGTTACCAACAACAAAAAATATGCCTGGGGGAACAGTCTACTACCCGATAGCACGCAAGGGCAGAGTAACAAGCTCAATCCCCTTTCCGGCTCCTTGACAATAATCCAAGGTTTACCGACAAGTGACCCCAGGCTCCTCGACAATAATCCGGGGTTTACTGTTTGTAGTACGTGCGTATCTGGCATCTTTCCCAATGAAGGAGGATTGATCCCCTCACTGCTTCAGACACGGTCTCATGCTTCTCCTTTAAGAGGAGCTTTCCCAGAGTACAAATGAAACAGTTGGATTTATCCTACCACAAGATGAGCTACTTGTTTGGTTTTACTGTCTTGGAAAGTTAATTACTCTCCTACTCCAAGACACTAGCCTGATCTATATTGGTGTTTCAGAGCCCTAGTAAATAAAAGTTACTAAGTTGATTTTACTTTAAGCGTTAATTTTTATGGCTTTTCTTTAGGAAAAAAGGTAGTGGAGATGCAACTGATGGTGTGTAGACTCGACTGAAATCCACTAAAAAGATGCACTTAGGATGATTTATATTAATTTTCTTTTTCAATGAATTCCCTAGCTAAGAGAGTTGGAGAATGCAAAATGGATATAAAAACAACTTTCTTGGCAATGAAAATCAAAGAAACAAACTCTTTATCTTTTCCAAAACATACAACACGTGACCACTAATTACTTCACGAAAATTCCTTTTCTTTTCAAAGACTCAAATGCTACCAAAGAAAACTTTTCTTCAAAAGAGTTTTTTTTTTGTATTTTTCCCTATATTATCAAAGCATGTAAAACTTACTTTAACAGAAATCAAAGTTAAAAAATCTATGGCAATCAAATCAACTCAATTTCACTCAAAAGCAAATCTAAGAGAAATTCACCTGAAAGTAAATCTAATGAGGAAAAAGCCTACCAAGTATGATTCCAGGATGTTTTACTCAGTCAAAATTTAACTAAGGACTAGTTAATGCAGAATCAAAAACCAGTCAAAAACAAAAATCAAAATCTTGTGTTCTTTTTCTTAAGAATAAAATTCAAAGTTCAATCAACAAACTTTTTCGAGATTCGGCAAAGAGACAACACAAAGGTAGGTTTCTCACAAGGGTGGAATCTATGAAAGGTCTGACTTCTGAGAATACTGAAAAGACCAGGGAGATCCAAGGTTTTACAACTTCTAAAGCCAAAGTCACTACAGGACCAATGCAAAAATCAAACCCTAGGGCAAAATCTCTATGAATTTCACTAAAACTCTTGACACTGATGAAACAAGCTTTAGTGAAGATTTATGATAGATAACCAGTGCATCTGGGCAGCAAAAACTAATTAAAAACAAAATCTAAGAGGCAAAAAAGGAAAAAATTGAAATTTTCTCAATTTTGACAGGGTACGCAGGCAACCTGTTTGGACAGGTGCGTGTACGCTCTGTGCACAAAGCTGCAGTGTGTACAGGTATGCACTGTGCTTAACTCAGAGGGTGCGTATTACTAGCAAAACCAAGAAAAACTAAAATCTAATTTAACCCTAAGCTATCCTACCCAAATACACAGTCAAACAGCCAAAAACCAGAAAACAAACGACTTTTCTCAGATCAAATTTTCACACAAAGGAAAAATCATTCACATTAATGGATTCCCCAGCGGAGTCGCCATTTTGTCATGCGGAAAGAGTCAATTTTGCGGACAAAACCGACCTCCCTAGAAGCTAAGGCTTTCTAGTGACAAACAAGACAAATAAACACTACCTTTCTCTAAATATGCATTTAGAATACAAGTAATCAGGTGATCGTAACATACCTTTAGTCCAACGCTTTGTAGTAGTCCAGCCTCGCCGATCCGGATGAGCTCCTCCTTCTCTTCGAAACCTGAATTCACTAACAAGCCAAAAGATTACATAGCACCTGATAAACTTATAAAATAACACATATTCATCATATAGACCAAGGAGTATATGAAAAAAATCATGAATAAAAATCTGTTGAGAAAAATGAGTTTATTTGCATTAAGTGGAAACAAAAAAAACCAATACAACCTGAGCCTTGGTGTTGTGCAGGTCCCTCCTAGGGTCCAGCAAGAGTTTTCCTTTACTTTGATCAGCTCACCCACTTCCAAATAAGGCTACGAAAGGATGGGAATCTCTCCTCTCAAGCTCTATAAGGGAGTCCTAATTCCAGCAGCATCTACCCTTAGGGATGTTCAGCTTTCAACCTCCTCTCCTTCTAGCCCAATGCCTATATTTATAGTGCTCTAGAGGAAGTTAGTCAGGTCCACCATCAATGGGATAAGCCCCTCTTTGAATGGGATAGCTCCCCACTTGATGGGATAAGTTCCTCTTTCATAGGGATACATGAACCATCTGGAGGCGCTCAATACACGTCAAACAAGCTTCTAGAATGCTCTAGAAATGACCACAAGTAACTTTTTTGGAGTGAAACTTGCGCCTTTTGACCTTTACAGGAGTACGCACCCAGCCCTTTACAGACAGAGCGTACAAGTACGCAGGTATTGTGAACTTGGGGCGCGTACACGCAGGTAAGGCTAAGAGAAACTGCATACCCAGAGATATATAGATTTTTAAAGACTTTCTCTCTTTCTTGGAGTTTGACATGAAGAGCAGAGGTATGAGACTTGCCAAGGAGGATAGTATGACAGTTGATGGAGCCATGCTAGCTGCAAATAGTCATGGTGACAAATTTTAGTGTAACAGGTTTATTATGGTTTTGGTCCGTGGTATTGCATGTAGAGAAAAAGTTCACGCACTTTCATGCAAGGAAAAGCGCGTATATGTTGGAGAACTTACCTTTGGTCCATGGTAGTTAGTCCTTGGTATTTGAACCTATGGTTTTGGACCATGGTACCTCGTCAGAAGTGTTGATCCCAAGTATTGGGTTCGTGGTATTGGTTTATTATGGTTTTGGTCAGTGGTATTGCATCCACAAGTGTTGATCTCACGCACTTTCATGGTTGGTTCATGGTATTAGTCCAACAGTTTTTTGATCCTATGGTTTTGGACCGGGGTATTGTGGAAGGCCTAAGACTATAAAAGAGGAAGGAGATCATTTGGCAAAGGATCATCGAATGAATTGAATATCTAATAAGTGCTAGATCTGAAATATTTGTGATTGGGTTATGGTGCAGATCTGGATCTGAATGAAGGAGGAACCTTAGCGCATAATGAAGGATAAGTTCTATTGATGGGTCATAATATTTATGCTTGAATAATAGTATCTTTGTATGATTTTGATATGTTATATGAGGCACATGCGTGATCTATAAATCTGACAATCTGGGTAAATTAGTGTCTGAATATTTGAAAGAAGGAATTGTCCTTTATAGATCTGCACGCAGGTTTCAGGTTGTTGAAGTAGCGTATATCTTTAAATTATGATCTAGCTGACTCTGTCTATTGCTGCAGTATTCTGGGTTCAGAATTTGGTGTGTGGTTACCGTTACAGTGTTCTGGGTACAGCTGTCAGAGAATTGTTTATTTGATTCAGTGCTAATTGGGAAAAGGAGATTGTTTGATGCAGATATACTTGATGATTGATTGATGTTTGAAAAGTGGTCCTTGAAAGAAAAGAAGTAGGGGGTTGTAACTCCCTTCCAGGAGAGAGAGTTGTAGCTCTCTGCAGGTTGCATCCTGCGTACTGGTAAAGGACTGCACCAATAGAAAATCATTGTAAAAGGAATTTCTAATTGAAAGAAGATAGAGACATATTGCAGCAGGTGGTTTTCACCCACATTGGGTTTCCACCTTATATCTGGTGTTCTTTGGTGTGACTATCTATTTTTCTTGTTCATGCTCATTATTTTATGGTACTAACATACAATAATTCAAAGTATAAATATATTGAAAAAGAATTAGATAATACTGATTCGCCCCCCCTCTTAGTATTATTTCCAACAAGAGATCCAAGTATATGGCTACGAATTGGCTCCATATAAGCTACCAAAATATGCTCCAATGAGAATCTTTTCTTTGATATATATTTTAGGCAAATGATGACCATGGATGAGTTTAATTTTATTTCAGGGAAGAGGAGATCATAGTTTAAGATAAAGGCACAGGTTGGATCATTCATTTGTAACACCAGATCAGTTAGTTTATAGGGAGATGCTATTTTGAAACAAATGGATTTCCAACCCAACTTTAACTAGTCCTATGATCCATTCATCATTATTTTATACTTAAGGGTGGAACTCAAAAGCACTCCTCATAATCATACACCTAGGCCAGAGATTGAAAAGTTTAGAAATTAGGAACAATGGGAAGAAAAAACCCTTCAAGAAGCAGAAGAACAGGTTCTACCTCCTTCTACTCTTTAGACTCACACTTCTCAAACTAAACATGACAATATGCCTAGGTAAGGATCATCATCATTAGCAATTCGAGAGAAGGAATCCATCCATTACAAGAAGAAATCAAGGATTGAATCATAAGGCACTACAACTACTACTACAACTTAGGGTCCAAAAAAGATCTTATCATCATCAATTTGGATGATTCATAGGTTTCTATAGGGACAAAAGAACCTGTTATTACATGTCCTTCTTCTTCTTCTACTTCACAAAATTTGCTAGAAATTACTCAATCAGCAGGAACAAGTGAAACAAAGGAGTCAAATATTTTCACTAACTTCCTTGAAATCAAGCAGAAGAATGAAGCTTTGAAAGCTAATGTTTATGCATAGTTTTGGAAGCAAAATTCCACATCATAGCACATTTTTCTGATAATGTTTGACAAGGAGAAAGGAGGAATGCAAATAGCCATTCAACAGGCTCAAGTTCCTTTTCTTAAAGGTTCATTTGATTATAATAAGAGTGTATTTACTTTTGATGCAAATCGAATACATCCAACTGATCAAATGGACAGGCATAGGCAGTTGGGTGAGATGATGTTCTCAACCATGGCCAACATTGTTATGGCAATGTCAAAGCTTAAATCTCTCTGTCAAACATTCAGTCACAGTTGAATATTGAGAAAATACCATCTTTAGCTAAAGACAACAGGGTTAAGTCATTGAAGGACTTGGTAATTAAAATTAGATATGACCCTAGTGATGTCAAAGCTACTGAAGGTAATATCATGAAGAAGAACAAAAACATTGCATTATTGGGAAAACAGTTGAATCTTCCTTCTATATAGGACATCGATACCAATGAGATAGTATAGCATGAGCAACACAAGGAAGAAATGCTCAAACTGATAATTGGGCATAATGTACAGATTAAAACCATGGATGAGAAGATTGAGAAATTGCTTAAGGAAAAAGAGAAATTTACTCAGTTACCTATAGCTCCCATCACTTCTATTCCTATTACAGTGTCCAGAAAAATAGGGAAATTTTCATCAGCCACATGGTCATCTTCATCGACAGCACATGATTTGAACAAACTCTCACAGGATCTCACTCACTAGAAGTAAGAGAATGAAAGGCTTCATAAGAAATTTCAGAATATGGAAGCTCAGAAAATAAAGAATGATGGTTTGTATGTTGAGGAAATGAAGAAAACACATAGGTTGAACAATAGAATTGAAGAGATGGAGAGTCAATTATTGATGGCTCAGACCTTGGCCCAAGCCAAGGAAATCATATGGGAATATATCAGTTAGGCCATGACTAAAGTATGGCCTTTCACTCAGATGGTGATTTTAGCGAGAGGAACTCATAAACATATGAGAGGTATCCATTGATCAGGTGAAGAAACTACTCAGAGATAATCCAAGTGAAGTTGTAGACATGATCAAATCTATTAACTCAAAAACCAGGGCCAAATTGGAGCAGATTCAAATTCAGGACAAAACAGAAACCATATTGGAAATCAAGAAGGTGTTATAGAAGAAGAATTTGATACCTCAGTCAGAAACCAAGTGTCAAACCTTGAATACTTTGGTTCAGAGGTTTCATTTTAAATTTAATTTAGTGAACCAGAGAGGACTGTGAGGATTAGTGGCCCCAAATGACACGATGACCAATCTAGAAGAATACCACTGATAAATCAAACTTTGCAGGTATAAAGGGGCATATTACACGGAAACAATAATTAAAAGATTTTGATTTTGATTTAACTCTTAAGCATGAAATTAAACATATTTTTCTAAATAATCGCTCTTTTGAGAAATACACTGAGGTTGATGAAGTTTACAGAAAATTTGTAAATCTTGCCATACCAAGTGAAGACCAATGGGATCAATTCTATTAAGTTATTGAGTAAATTTCATGAACAACTGAAGGACAACTTCGTAGCATTTTTTGGAGACCACATAATCAACAAATTCTTAAAGGATAGTGCCAACACTTAGTAGTTTCAAATTCCTACAAATTTGTACTATTTTTGTAATTTTGTTTTCGAAATATCTAGTAGAACATTTTTATAAATAACTCCCCCTTCGAGTTATTAAGGGTTGAACCCTTGTATGAGCATTGAGAATAGAATGGTAATCAAGTTGGATATTTACAAAGCTAATAAAAGGATTCTGAATGTTATGAAACTAGCTCAAGAAAAGATAGAAAAGATAGATCAACGCCTTAGAATTCAGCCTCTTCGAGGGGGCAACCTCCTTTACATTACATAAATGAACAATTCTTGGATGATACAAATGACAAAACCTCCTTTCTATATATAGGAGTCTAGGGAGTCACAATATAATCCAGCTGACCTAACAATAATAATATAAAGCCACAAAAATAACAATAGAGGGATTCTATGGGGCACAGAAATAACAATATGGGGTAATAGGGGCACAACAATATAAATAAGGGGTATAACTACAATAGTAATGGGTAATCACTAGTATTATAGGGACCCAACATGCCCCTCTCCTTCAAAAAATTGTTGTCCTCAACGCTTGAGTAGTTCTGGATACTTCTGCATAAAACATCCTCCCATGTGGAATCTTCAGCGGATAAGTTCTTCCACTTGATAAGATACTCTCAAATTGATTGATTTCGTAGCTGTCGAGTTCTTGTTTCTTGGACTGCTTCCGGTTCCAGTATAATTTTTCCTTCCTCATCAAGTTCTGGCAATATTGTTTGAATCGGGAGCTTGTCACTTATAACCTTCTTTAAACATGAAACATGGAAAACTGGGTGCAATCGAGAAGCTGCAGGAAGCTCCAATTTGTATGCCATAGTACCAATCTTTTGCAACACCTTGTACGGACCATAATACTTTGGTGATAATTTATTATCCTTCTTAGCTTGCTTTAGGGACATTTGCTTATATGGTTGTAGCCGCAGGACTACCCAATCACCTACATCAAAACTTCTTTAACTGCGATGTTGATCTGCCTGCTGTTTCATTCTATTTTGTGCCAACACGAGGTTATCCTTTAAGAGTTGGAGGACTTGTTGTTGATGTTCGATGTGATGTTCCACTGCCTGAACCTTAGAATTTTCTCTGAAATATGATGTGATGGATGGTGGTTGATACCCATAAAGTGCCATAAATGGGGTAATTTTTGTTGCTGTATGGAAGGAAGTGTTATACCACCATTCAGCCAGAGGCAACCATTTGACCCATTATGTCTGCTTATCAGATACAAAGCAACGAAGATATCCTTCCAAACATTTTTTTACTATCTCAGTTTGCCCATCAGATTGAGGATGATAAGATGAGCTATGAGCTAGCTGAGTACCAAGACAACAAAATAATTCTGTCCAAAAATTTCCAGTGAAAATGGGATCTCTATCACTTACAGTAATCTTTGGGTTTCCATGTAGCTTTTGAACTTTTTCCACAAATGCAGTAGAAACTGTACTGGCTTTAAATGGATGTGATAATGCACAAAAGTGTGCATACTTGGTAAGTCTGTCAACTACCGCCATGATGACACTCTTTCCCTCAGACTTGGGTAAACCTGTGATAAAATCCATTGAAACCTCCTCCCAACGTTGGCTTGGAATGGATAAAGGTTGTAATAGACCTGGTGTCTTAATTGTTTCAACTTTATTTTGCTGGCAAACCAAACATTCCGCCACAAACTTTTGAATATATGATTTAAGGCCATCCCAAAAAAATTCCTTCTTAACCCTGTGGTAAGTTTTTAAAAATCATGAGTGCCCTCCTAAGGGAGAAGTGTGCAATTCCATAAGCATCTTTTGTTTTAGCTGGGAATTCTTACAAATTTATAAGCGATCTTTGTACCATAACGAATCATTTTTCCAGCTAAATGTATCAGAAGTACTGGAATCTTGTTGTAGCTTTCGAATAAGTGCCCACAGTTCTTCGTCATTCTTCCATTCCTCCCTTGCTTTGTTTATCCAATGTGGTTGGATAATAGAAATGGCACACAACATTGCTTCCACATCCTCATCCTTTCTTGAGAGTGCTTCTGCACCACATTTTGCTTCCCTTTTTTGTAGATGATTTCAAAGTCATAACCCAACATCTTTGTGACCCACTTTTGTTGCTCTTCAGAGGATAATCTTTGTTCTAAAAAGTATTTAAGGCTATCATGATCCGTTTTTACCTTGAAGTGTCTTCCCATTAGGTAGGGTCGCCATTTCTTAAGTGCATGGAGTATTGCCAACATTTACTTCTCATAAATAGCTTTGCTTAAAAACTTTCCCTTGATTGGACGACTTTCAAAAGCAATGGGTCTTTCATCTTGCATTAGAATAGCACCAATTCCATTTCCTGAAGCATCACATTCCACAATAAAGGTTTTTGTGAAGTCCGGTGTAGCTAAGACCGGTGCTTGGCACATTGTTTCTTTAAGATGTTCAAAGGACTTTGTTGCTTCCGGAGTCCATGAAAATGAATCTTTCTTCAATAATGTTGTTAGAGGTGCTGCTATTATCCCATAATTCTTAACAAACTTGCGATAATACCCTGTCAACCCAAGAAATCCTCGCAGAGGCTTTATGGATGTGGGGATTTTCCATTCCTTAATGGCTTTAATTTTACTAGGGTCTACCTTAACTCCTTCATGAGATACAATATGACCCAAATATTCCACCTCCTGGACTCCAAAGAAACATTTGGATCTTTTTGCATATAATTGTTTCTCCTCCAATAGTTGTAGCACCCTGTCAACATGTTCAACATGATCCTTCCAAGACTTGTTGTAGATTAGTATATCATCAAAAAATACTAACACAAATTTTCTAAGGAATGGTTTGAAAATTGAATTCATCAAACCTTGAAATGTTGAAGGTGCATTGGTAAGGGCAAAAGGCATGACCAAAAATTCATAATGACCCTCATTAGTTCTAAATGTCGTTTTCGGAATGTCTTCAACCTTCATTCTGATTTGATGATATCTCGAACGAAGATCCAACTTGGTGAATAAATTGATCCATGGAATTCATCCAGTAATTCATCAATAACAGGAATGGGGAACTTATCTTTAATAGTGAGCTTGTTGAGCTCCCTATAATCCGGACACATGCGCCATGATCCATCCTTCTTGTGCACCAATACTACTGGAGCTGAGAAAGAACTTTGACTTGGTTGAATTATACTAGCCTCTAGCATTTCTGTAACCATACGTTCAATTTCACTTTTTTGGACATAGGGATATCTGTACAGCCTGATGTTTGGAGGAACACTTCTTGGAATCAGATGAATAGCATGATCATGATCACGCATAGGTGGGAGACCCTTGGGAGTCTCAAATACCTCGGAATGATTGTCCAGGACTTTTTGGAGATCTGGAGAAATAGATGATTCCAATGTGGAAACATCTAGCGAGCATAATTGTGCAATTACACCTCTTTGCTCCTTTTTTAGAAGCTTTGTCATACCATGAGAGCTGATTACCTTTCCTGGTTTCCCTGCAATACCCCTTAATTCAAATTCCTTTCCTTCCGTAGAAAATTTGATGAAAAGTTCTTGAAAATTAAAAGCTATTGTACCCAAGGATTGTAGCCATTGGACTCCTAGTACAACATCCGCACCTACCATTGGAATGGAAAGAATTAGGCTAGTGAATACATATTCTCCCATGGATAGCTTGACATTATGGCACTTTCCAGAGCAATTTATTGTTCCTCCATTTGCAATCATCACTTGACACTCTGGTGCTGGATATAGGAAGCAATTCAATTCTTTTGCTACCCTACAATGAATAAAATTGTGGGTGCTTTCCTGAATCAATCAACACTATTACCTTTTTCTTCTTGATTTGTCCTTCTATCTTGATGGTTTAAGGAGTGGTAATTCCCGCCAATGCATTACAAGATATGGTTGGATTTATTTGTTCTTCATCTAGGCTTTGTTCCTGAAGTATGTCTTCTTCTTTTGACCTTTCTTGCTCCTTTTCTTCTTCCTCTTCACAATCTATGTAGAATAATTTCTTCTCAACACACTTATGACCTTTCGTGTATTTGCTATCACAACTATAACAAAGCCCTTTTGCTCTTTTTTCTTCCAATTGTTGTGCTGTCAACCTTATAGATTGTGGAATACTAGGGGCAACAACACTTCCGTCTTTATAGTTGTGAGTGGTATGCTTCCTGGTTGCCATAATTTTTCTTTCCATTTTTCTTGCTAACCTGAATGCCTTCTCTAATGAATCAGGTTCCCAAAGGCGAACATCATGTTGGATATTATCCTTTAAAGACCCTATGAGCACATCAATCCTATGCTCCTCTGGAATATCTTTTACCCTTATGTTTAATTTTTGGAACTCCTCAATGTGCTCCATTATTGAACCCTTTTGTTTGAGACTTATCAATTGGCTAAAAAAAGTGTTGCTTTTTGTATCTTCATAATGTGCTATCAATTCTTCCGTAAAAATTGCCCAAGTGATAAATTGTTTACGAGAGCAAAGCCATTGATACCATACAAACTGATTTGGTTCCAAATAAACAGTTGCCATATGTACCTTTTGTGCATTTTGCACATTATTGAGATCGAAGAATTGCTCCATCTGTAATATCCATGTCGCGGGATCCTTGCCATCAAATTTCCTCATATCAATTTTTGGAATATGGTGATTATTCGATCCAACATTAGCATCTATGGAAACATGATTAACATTTATTTTGTTCCCATCATGAGTTTCCTTTACTACCTCTTCACCATTAGTGACCCTTTCTTGTAGCAACTTCTTCAATTCTTCCATGTCCGTCTTCATATCTATCTTCAAATCTGTCGTTTCCCTCTTCAAATCTATCTTCGAATCATCCATCATAGCTTCCATGCCCTTTATCTTAGATTCCACGCCATTTATCTTAGATTCCACGCCATTTACCTTAGATTCCACGCCACTTATCTTAGCTTCTGTTAGCTTTTGTGAGCGTGACATTTGTCGCACTTGTTCTTCTAATTTTTATAGATCATGTAGCATTTCTTCCTCTTCTTCATGGGTCATGCTAGAGCTTTCAGGTTCCTTACTAGGTGTTTGCATTTTCTTTCCTCAGGGCATCAGTTACCGATAATAATTCTTTACTATGCCCTTTGAATTCCGTTAAACCAAGCTTACACACAAATTTAAAAAAAAACTACACACCTTTTTTCACTTTATAGAAGCCTGATATTGAATCTGATGTATCTCTGTAATTTCGGATCATTCAATTTGGAAATTTCTACCTGTAGTAGCCTTCTATGTCCTCTTTCCAATGCCACAAGTCTGAGCCAAATTGGATTCTCCAAGGAAGAGTTATGTGAAATCTCCCACAGTGACATGTTTTTAGACTGGTTCAGTAGAGCGAACTTGTACGACGTGCCACGAGTCACTGTTTCAACCTTTGAATATGAACCACACACACAAGAAACTAACGTCCGTCCTCTTTCTGTAACTTCTTACGAAATTCCAATCCGATCCCCACAGTGAAAGGTATGACGATTTTCCCCAGGTCACCTGTTTTGAATGTAATTCAGGAGTCTACAAAAAGGCCAACTTCCTCAGATCATATCTCCGCAAATATTGTGCAAAAGGCTCTGAAATTTGGATCCACGGTTCAGCGCGATTTCTTCTCAAATGGGTTTTTTTTGCAACTTCTGAAATGTCACAGAAAAAACGTTATAGCGAAAATGCCACGATGACCTGTTTGGAGCAGCGAAACCCTAGAATCCAAAGCTCTGATACCAAATGTTATGAAACCAGCTCACGAAAAGATAGAAAATATAGATCAACGCCTTAGAATTCAGCCTCTTCGAGGGGGCAACCTCCTTTACATTACACAAATGAACAATTTTTGGATGATACAAATGACAAAACCTCCTTTCTATATATAGGAGTCTAGGGAGTCACAATATAATCCAGACGACCTAACAATAATAATATAAAGCCACAAAAATAGCAATAGAGGGATTCTATGGGGCACAGAAATAACAATATGGGGGTAATAGGGGCACAAAAATATAAATAAGGGGTATAACTACAATAGTAATGAGGTAATCACTAGTATTATATGGACCCAACACTGAATTTGTCTACTGTAGTTATGTATTCTTGTAAGTTTTCATATGTGTTTATTTCATTATGTATTGCTTCATATATTCAAGTCTATATGAAGAGATTTGGGTAAGATCATACTGAGTATCAATCAGCCTTAAATCCCCTGTGAAGTTATCAGTAGTACCTGGGGACTAGCTTATCTAAATAATTGTTATTATAAACTCCCCTATATCTAGTAATTGTCACACGAATTTGCATTTGTTTGAATATATTTTGTTCTATAGGAAACATTGTTTGCATGTATTCTTTGCTTATAACAAATCAAATATTATGTTTGAATATTTAGCAAGTTATGCCATCACATACTCTATTATTCATTCACTTTAAAATCAATTAACTATAGCTAGACAAATAGCAACCCTTTCATATAGTTTAGTAATTGTTAAGTCTTAAGAACCTTCTTTAAATAATTCGTATCATTGGTCATCCATAAACTTTAAAACCAACACAATATTTTAGATGCTCTGGAATGAATAATTGACCTAGAGTCATCTCAGAGGACAACATCAAAATGGCATCATTGTTGGGGAACAAAAATTGAACTATTTTCCTTGGGACAATGATTAAAAACATTTTATTTAAGGCGAGTAAAGAAATTGTACATTAAAAATCATTCCCTTGGTCACTCCACTTGACCAAGATGTCTCCTTCAAAACACACCAAATCTCACTCAGCCTCTCAAATTATTTCTCCTTTATCTGATCTGGAGAGACTAGTCAGAGAGGCCTTGCTTAGAATAAGACTTGAAGCTTCTACTTCTCCTTTTGTACCATTAAAGCTTGAAGATATTCCAGCTTCTGATCCCTTTAGCTCTATTCAAGCCCAAATAGGTTTGGCTAAAATAACACCTAGGGTTTTAGAACTTTAATATAAAGGATTTGATCTGCAGTCAGCTCTCTTAGTCCAATCTTTGGAATCTTACAAACTTCCTGGAATATTTCAAATTCTCCCAAGTCCGAGAAATAACTCGTTGTACATTTACCGAAGCTAAAATCATCTGATTTTATCTCCCCCACTCAATACTTTCCCATCCACTCCTTCCCAACATGAACAAGCCTTCTCTGCATATTCAAACACACTATTTGAAAGTAAAGAGTAGGTTGAAACAAAGATTTAGAAGTTAGTAATAGAAACATGTTTGAAAATGGTTAGATCTCCTCCACTTTCCCGTTCTCCTCCTCCAACTTTTACACCTCCATCTTCACCCACTGCTTCACCACCTACTTCACCATCCTCCACTACATCATATCCTAACTCTTCTACTAAATCATCTTGTTCCTCATCTTTATATATGACATTTGTACCTATAGTTCAAGCTAGATATGCTACCATGCATCTTCCCAACCAGCTAAAGTATTTTCCTGATGGGTACTTGAAACACCTGTCTAGGTTTAATGGTGAAACTAGCTTGATTGCAAAATATCATCTAGATGCATTCCTAGATTTTGTATATAATATTAATATAGAGCATGAGGATGTTTACATGTGTTTATTTGTTCAGTCTTTAGAGGGAAATGTTAGGATATGGTTTAGTAACTGAGGTCTAATTCAATTCAGTCTTGGAATGATCTAGCTACTATATTCAAAAACCAGTGGGGTGTCAAAAAGGATGCATTTTACTTCCTTACTAAGTTTGAAGAGCTTAGAAGGAATCATGGAGATATTTTGGCAGGTTTCATTAAACGATTCAATAAACTCTACCACAAAATGCCTCCTCATTGTAAACATCTTGTTGCAGCAGCAAAAGTTAGGTTTTTCCAAGCCTTTGATGATGACTTTGTAGTTACACTGAGCGAAATGTTCTCTCCTACCCTTCAGGATATGAAAACTAACACTACATAAATCTATTCTAACATATCAGCTTCATCTAAACTCAAAGCCAAGGTTGAAAAGGCTGAAAGAAAAATTAAGGCTAAGGAGAAAGAATCTTCCTCAATGTCCAGAAACGATGATAAAAAAAATAGATGAGATAACATCATTACTTAGAAACTTATCTAATAGGATTTCTAATATTGGAATTCAGCCTAGAACCATAAAGCAAACTGTTGTTAGACCACATAATCAGTTTAGAAGAGCCCCTCAAAATCAAATTTTATAGAGGCCTAACAATTATCAACAAATCCAACCTCCTCTGATGATTTATGACCAACAAACAGATTATATTTTTCCTCTAATTTCTGTAGATATAAATAATTTTGATTCTACATCTGTAAGCAATCCTATTGTTCCTCATCCTTCAAATTAGTCTTCCCAAAATGAAGAAGACAATCAAATTTTTAAATACCAGGCCTTCTCTGAATTCCTAATTGGTGAATTAAATAGAAGATGCGATATTAGACCTAAGGGAGGGCATGGTAGATCTCAGATAAAATCTGTTGAAACCCTGACAACTATCATTCAACCATTGAATCAAACAAGTGAAACAAGTCAAATGAATAAAATTGTTTTGACAACCTTCAATGTTGAAAGAGAACTAGAAAGGGTTAAAATACCAATTCCCCTAGATGAATTGTCAAACAATCCAGGGTATAAGAACCAAGTTTCAAAATGGATTTAGTCATCTAGTGTGGATGCTGAAGAGGATGTGATAAGCTTGCAGGACGAAAAACCTTGAGTAGTTTTTGGTCTTAGTTCTGACATGATAGATGAGAATGTACCACCGTTTTATGTGACACTAAAAATGCATGATTTCCTGCTATATAATTGTATCCTAGATTCTGGGGCTTCCCATAATCTAATGCCTAAAGTGACCATGGACTAGTTGTAATTACAAGTCACTAGAACTTACCATGATATTTACACTTTTGACTCCAATAAAGTTCCTTCTCTTGGACCCATTAAAGATTTGGTGGTAACCTTAGCTCAGATCCCTATCAAAAGTGTGGTTTTGGACATAGTAGTCACTGACATTCCTCCAAAATTTGGCATGCTACTGTCAAGATCTTGCTGCGCTAAACTAGGAGGGAGCCTACAAATGGATATGTCTTATGCCACTATTCTAGTTTATGGGGGGGAGCATCTTAGGCTATATAGAGAGGTCATATTTATTAACACTATTTGTAGGGCTGATGAGGATAGGAATCATCTAGTTTATGTCGTCGACCAAGACTTTGGGTGTTTTGAACTATCTATATATAATTGGAAAAATACTCAACTAGCTATTGAAGGTATTGTTGATCAACCTAAAACCATTCAAACTGAAATGTGGAAAATGTACTTTGATGGTTCTTGCTCAAAGGAAGAAGAAGGAGTTGGAATTGTAGCATTAGCCAACCATACAAACTTGAATTCGATGTAACCAATAATGTAGCAGTGTATGAAGATTTTATGCTAGGATTGGAGTTAGAAAGAAGTCTTAAGGTGAAGAACTTAAGTGTATACAGTGATTCTCAACTTATTGTGAGACAAGTTAGGAATTAGTGTCAAACCAAGGGGATTCAATCGAAAATTTCTTTTTAGAATTTCATATTACTATTATTCCTAGAGATCAAAATATACATGCAGATTCCTTGGGTGTCTCTTCAAGTTCCTTTAAAATCCCTGATAAGATGCTTGTCCAGTATCTATTGGGTCCCTATAATACTAGTGATTACCCCATTACTATTGTAGTTATACCCGTTATTTATATTGGTGTGCCCCTATTACCCCCATATTGTTATTTTTGTGCCCCATAGAATCCCTCTATTGTTATTTTTGTGGCTTTATATTATTATTGTTAGGTCGGCTGGATTATATTGTGACTCCTTAGACTCCTATATATAGAAAGGAGGTTTTGTCATTTGTATGATCCAATAATTGTTCATTTATGTAATGTAAAGGAGGTTTCCCCCTCGAAGAGGCTGAATTCTAAGGCGTGGATCTCTCTTTTCTATCTTTTTGTGAGCTGGGTTCATAACATTTGGTATCAGAGCTTTGGATTCTAGGGTTTCGCTGCTCCAAACAGGTCATGTTAGAATTTTCGGTATAAATTTTTTTTCTGTGATGTTTCCGAAGTTGCAAAAAAAACCCATTTGAGAAGAATTGGCACTGAACCTCGGGTCTGAATTTCAGAGCGTTTCGCGCGACATTTTCGGAGATATGATCTGAGGAAGTTGGTCTTTTTGCAGACTCCTGAATTACACTCAAAACATGTGACCTGGGGAAAATCGTCATAACTTTCTCTCTGAGGATCGGATTGAAATTTCATAAAAAGGTACAGAAAGAGGACAGACTATAGTTTCTTGTATGTGTGTTTCAGATTCAAAGGTTGAAACAGTGACTCGTGGCACGTCGTACAATTTCGCTCTACTGAACCAGTCTAAAAGCAAGTCACTGTGGGAGATTTCACATAACTCTTAGTTGGAGAATCCAATTTGGCTCAGACTTGTGGCATTGGAAAGAGGAAGTAGAAGGCTACTACAGGTAGCAATTTCAGAACTGGATGATCTGAAATTACAGAGATACATCAGATTCAATATCAGGCTTCTATAAAGTGAAATAAGGTGTGTAGTTTTTTTTTATAAATTTTTGTGTAAGCTTGGTTGAACAGAATTCAAAGGGCATAGTAAAGCATTATTATCAGTAACTGATGCCCCGAGGAAAGAAAATGCAAACACCTAGTAAGGAACCTGAAAGCTCTAGCATGACTCATGAAGAAGAGGAAGAAATGCTACATGATATATCAAAATTACAAGAACAAGTGCAACAAATGTCACGCTCACAAAAGCTAACAGAAGCTAAGATAAGTGGCGTGGAAGCTAAGATAAAGGGCATGGAAGCTAAGATGGATGATTCAAAGACAGATTTGAAGAGAGACATGGCAGATTTGAAGACAGATTTGAAGACACACATGGCAGATTTCAAGACAGATTTGACAAATTTTCTACAAGAAATACTTACTAATGGTGAAAAGGTTGTAAAGGAAACTCATGATGTGAACAAAAGTAATGTTAATCATGATTCCATAGACACTAATGTTGGATCGAAGACCCACCATATTCCAAAAATCGATATGAGGAAGTTTGATGGCAAGGATCCCGCCACATGGATATTACAAATGGAGCAGTTCTTCGATCTCAATAATGTGCAAAACACACAAAAGGTACGTATGGCAACTGTATATTTGGAACCAAATCAGTTTGTATGGTATCAATGGCTTTTCTCTCGTAAAAAAATTATCACTTGGGCAATTTTTACGGAAGAATTGATAGCACATTATGAGGATACAAAAAGCAACACTTTTTTTAGCCAATTGATAAGTCTCAAACAAAAGGGTTCAGTAATGGAGCACATTGAGGAGTTCCAAAAATTGAACATAAGGGTAAAAGATATTCCAGAGGAGCATAGGATTGATGTGTTCATAGGGTCTTTAAAGGATAATATCCAACATGATGTTCGCCTTTGGGAACCTGATTCATTAGAGAAGGCATTCAGGTTAGCAAGAAAAATTGAAAGCAAAATTATGGCAACTAGGAAGCATACCATTCACAACTATTAAGACGGAAGTTTTGTTTCCCATAGTCTTCCACAACCTACAAGGTTGACACCACAACAATTGGAAGAAAAAAGAGCAAAAGGGCTTTGTTACAATTGTGATAGCAAATACACAAAAGGTCATAAGTGTGCTGAGAAGAAATTATTCTACATAGATTGTGAAGAGGAAGAAGAAAAGGAGCAAGAAAGGTCAAAAGAAGAGGATATACTCCAGGAACAAAGCCTAGATGAAGAAAAAATAAATCCGACCATATCTTGTAATGCATTGGCGGAAATTACCACTCCTAAAACCATCAAGATAGAAGGACAAATCAAGAAGAAAAAGGTAATAGTGTTGATTGATTCAGGAAGCACCCACAATTTTATTCATTGTAGGGTAGCAAAAGAATTGAATTGCTTCCTATATCCAGCACCAGAGTGTCAAGTGATGATTGCAAATGGAGGAACAATAAATTTCTCTGGAAAGTGCCATAATATCAAGCTATCCATGGGAGAATATGTATTGACTAGCCCAATGCTTTGCATTCCAATGGGAGGTGCTGATGTTGTACTAGGAGTCCAATGGCTACAATCCTTGGGTACAATAGCTTTTAATTTTCAAGAACTTTTCATCAAATTTTCTATGGAAGGAAAGGAAGTTGAATTAAGGGGTATTGCAGGGAAACCAGGAAAGATAATCAGCTCTAATGGCATGACAAAGCTTCTAAAAAAGGAGCAAAGAGGTGTAATTGCACAATTATGTTCGCTAGATGTTTCCACATTGGAATCATCTATTTCTCCAGATCTCCAAAAAGTCCTGGACAATCATTCCAAGGTATTTGAGACTCCCAAAGGTCTCCCACCTATGCGTGATCATGATCATGCTATTCATCTGATTCCAGGAAGTGTTCCTCCAAACATCAGGCTGTACAGATATCCCTATGTCCAAAAAAGTGAAATTGAACGTATGGTTGCAGAAATGCTAGAGGCTGGTATAATTCAACCGAGTCAAAGTTCTTTCTCAGCTCCAGTAGTATTGGTGCACAAGAAGGATGGATCATGGCGCATGTGTCCAGATTATAGGGAGCTCAACAAGCTCACTATTAAAGATAAGTTCCCCATTCCTGTCATTGATGAATTACTGGATGAATTGCATGGATCAATTTACTTCACCAAGTTGGATCTTCGTTCGGGATATCATCAAATCAGAATGAAGATTGAAGACATTCAGAAAACGGCATTTAGAACTCATGAGGGTCATTATGAATTTTTGGTCATGCCTTTTGGCCTTACCAATGCACCTTCAACATTTCAAGGTTTGATGAATTCAATTTTCAAACCATTCCTTAGAAAATTTGTGTTAGTATTTTTTGATGATATACTAATCTACAGCAAGTCTTGGAAGGATCATGTTGAACATGTTGACAGGGTGCTACAACTATTGGAGGAGAAACAATTATATGCAAAAAGATCCAAATGTTTCTTTGGAGTCCAGGAGGTGGAATATTTGGGTCATATTGTATCTCATGAAGGAGTTAAGGTAGACCCTAGCAAAATTAAAGCCATTAAGGAATGGAAAATCCCCACATCCATAAAGCATCTGCGAGGATTTCTTGGGTTGACAGGGTATTATCGCAAGTTTGTTAAGAATTATGGGAGAATAGCAGCACCTCTAACAACATTATTGAAGAAAGATTCATTTTCATGGACTCCGGAAGCAACAAAGGCCTTTGAACATCTTAAAGAGGCAATGTGCCAAGCACCGGTCTTAGCTACACCGGACTTCACAAAAACCTTTATTGTGGAATGTGATGCTTCAGGAAATGGAATTGGTGCTGTTCTAATGCAAGATGAAAGACCCATTGCTTTTGAAAGTCGTCCAATCAAGGGAAAGTTTTTAAGCAAAGCTATTTATGAGAAGGAAATGTTGGCAATACTCCATGCACTTAAGAAATGGCGACCCTACCTAATGGGAAGACACTTCAAGGTAAAAACGGATCATGATAGCCTTAAATACTTTTTAGAACAAAGATTATCCTCTGAAGAGCAACAAAAGTGGGTCACAAAGATGTTGGGTTATGACTTTGAAATCATCTACAAAAAAGGGAAGCAAAATGTGGTGGCAGATGCACTCTCAAGAAAGGATGAGGATGTGGAAGCATTGTTGTGTGCCATTTCTATTATCCAACCAGATTGGATAAACGAAGCAAGGGAGGAATGGAAGAATGACAAAGAAGTGTGGGCACTTATTCGAAAGCTACAACAAGATTCCAGTACTTCTGATACATTTAGCTGGCAAAATGATTCGTTATGGTACAAAGATCGCTTATACCTCTGTAAGAATTCCCAGCTAAAACAAAAGATTCTTATGGAATTGCACACTTCTCCCTTAGGAGGGCACTCAGGATTTTTAAAAACTTACCACAGGGTTAAGAAGGAATTTTTTTGGGATGGCCTTAAATCAGATATTCAAAAGTTTTGGTGGAATGTTTGGTTTGCCAAAAAAATAAAGTTGAAACAATTAAGACACCGGGTCTATTACAACCTTTATCCATTCCAAGCCAACGTTGGGAGGAGGTTTCAATGGATTTTATCACAGGTTTACCCAAGTCTGAGGGAAAGAGTGTCATCATGGTGGTAGTTGACAGACTTACCAAGTATGCACACTTTTGTGCATTATCACATCCATTTAAAGCCAGTACAGTTTCTACTGCATTTATGGAAACAGTTCAAAAGCTACATGGAAACCCAAAGATTATTGTAAGTGACAGAGATCCCATTTTCACTGGAAATTTTTGGACATAATTATTTTCTTGTCTTGGTACTCAGTTAGCTCATAGCTCATCTTATCATCCTCAATCTGATGGGAAAACTGAGATAGTAAACAAATGTTTGGAAGGATATCTTCGTTGCTTTGTATCTGATAAACAGACACAATGGGTCAAATGGTTGCCTCTGGCTGAATGGTGGTATAACACTTCCTTCCATACAGCAACAAAAATGACCCCATTTATGGCACTTTATGGGTATCAACCACCATCCATCACATCATATTTAAGAGAAAATTCTAAGGTTCAGGCAGTGGAACATCACATCGAACATCAACAACAAGTCCTCCAACTCTTAAAGGATAACCTCGTGTTGGCACAAAATAGAATGAAACAACAGGCAGATCAACATCGCAGTGAAAGAAGTTTTGATGTAGGTGATTGGGTATTCCTACGGCTACAACCATACAAGCAAATGTCCCTAAAGCAAGCTAAGAAGGATAATAAATTATCACCAAAGTATTATGGTCCATACAAGGTGTTGCAAAAGATTGGTACTATGGCATACAAATTGGAGCTTCCTGCAGCTTCTCGATTGCACCTAGTTTTCCATGTTTCATGTTTAAAGAAGGTTATAGGTGACAAGCTCCCAGTTCAAACAATATTTCCAGAACTTGACGAGGAAGGAAAATTTATATTGGAACCAGAAGCAATCAAAGAAACAAGAACTCGACAGCTACGAAATCGATCAATTTCAGAGTATCTTATCAAGTGGAAGAACTTATCCGCTGAAGATTCCACATGGGAGGATGAGAATTTTATGCAGAAGTATCCAAAACTACTCAAGCGTTGAGGACAACACTTTTTTGAAGGAGAGGGGCATGTTGGGTACCTATAATACTAGTGATTACCCCATTACTATTGTAGTTATACCCCTTATTTATATTGTTGTGCCCCTATTACCCCCATATTGTTATTTCTGTGCCCCATAGAATCCCTCTATTGTTATTTTTGTGGCTTTATATTATTATTGTTAGGTCGGCTAGATTATATTGTGACTCTTTAGACTCCTATATATAGAAAGGAGGTTTTTTCATTTGTATGATCCAAGAATTGTTCATTTATGTAATGTAAAGGAGGTTGCCCCCTCGAAGAGGCTGAATTCTAAGGCGTGGATCTCTCTTTTCTATCTTTTTGTGAGCAGGGTTCATAACAGTATCAAATTTAAGTCAAGTATAGACCATATATTCCTAATAATATTAATTATTATAAATTTTTTTATGATGACGAGCAACTAAAATCCTTTTTGCATGTCATAGATGGATTCTCAAACATACAAGTTGTGGAAGAACCAGTTGATAAACTTGAAATTAACAATGAAGATCAAACACCACAATTTGATTCTGTAATTGTTGATCATAAAATTATCCAAATATTTAAAAATTTTATTCCAAAAGGGTTAATCCCTCTTGAAAAGCTCTTTGATCATAACGATGTCCCCAAAAATCCACTTTTTGATTCACCTCATGAAAATATTGAAATTTATAACATTGGAAGTTTTGAAGAGATCTAAAACATTAAAATTTTTGCATCCCTATCAATGGAAGCTAAAGATAAATATTTATCCCTCCTTAAATCCTACAAATATGTTTTTTCATGGTCTTATAGTGAATTAAAAACATATGATTCATCTCTTATTGAACACAAAAATTCCATTAAAATGAGAGGCAAAATCTTTTAACCAAAAATTGAGGAGAATTAATCTTGTAATTCTTCCTATAATCAAAAATAGAACTAAAGAAGTTAGTGGATGCTAAAATAATACTTCCATTAAGATATTAATATTGGGTAGCTAATCTAGTTCCAATTAGAAAAAATAATGGTGAAATAACTTATGTGTGGATTTTAGGAATTTGAATAAATATTCCCTGAAGGACAATTATCCATTACCCAAGATGGAACAATTACTTCAGAAAATTTTAGGAGCCGAGAGAATTTCTATGTTATATGTTTTCTCCGAATATAATCAGATTATTGTTAATCTAGAGGATAGAAAAAAATTGCATTTACAACTTCATGGTGCACATTTATGTATAATCAAATGCCTTTTGGGTTAACTAATGCTGGAGCCACATTTCAACGTGTTATGGGTCTTGCATTTGTAGGTAATATTAACAAATTTTTTGTTATTTATTTAGACGATTTAACTAATTTTTCCAATTCTCATGGAAATCATTTGAAGCATTTGAGAAAGGTTTTTGATAGGTTCATAAAATTTGGGGTTTCTCTTAATCCCATGAAGTCTTTGTTTGCACTACAAGAAGGAAAAATGCTCAACCACATCATTTCCAAAGAAGGAGTAGCCACTGATCCTAAAAGAGTCTCAGTAATTCTGGTACTCATATTGCCAAGGAACAAGAAGGAAGTTCAAGCTTTCCTTGCAAAAATTAATTTTTTAACAAGATTTATCCCTATATGCAGAAATAATTAAGGATATAATTGATATGTTGAAAAAGAATCATGAAATAAAATGGGCGCTTCCTGCTAGGTGTGCATTTGATCAGATTAAAAAGGCCATTGTAGAAGCTCCCATCTTATCCAGACCATATTATTCCCAACCTTTCGGTGTCTTTTCTTTTGCTTCTAAAACTACACTAGTTGTTGTTCTTTCGAAAAGGAACAAGGATGGAGATTACCAACCCATTTCCTTTTTTAGCAAGGTTATGAGAGATACTGAGCTAAAGTATGACATCATTGAAAAACAAGCCTATTCTTTAGTGCAAGATCTAAAAGACTTTAGAGTCTATATCCTCCACTCTTCTATCATTGCATGTGTACCAAATAGTGATGTTAAAAATGTTCTAACTCAGCTTGATAGTGATGGAAGGAGAGGGAGGTGGATAAATGAAATTTTAGAGTATGATATCATCATCAAGACTACCAAACTGATAAAAGGTCAACTCCTGGCCAAGCTCCTTGTGGAATCCAATTGCAATATCTCAGGAATAAATTATATTTTTTACATCCCAGTTGAGAAGAATACACAAGAACCTTCCGCAACTCCCACATAGGGGAATCCACAAGAACCTTCTGCAAATCCCACACAGAATAATTCATAAAAACCTTTTGATATCCGCACACAGGTGAATCCATAAGAACCATCTATACCAGATAAGACAATTTCGATTCACATTGATGACAAATTGTTGTTATCAGATTGGTACATTGACATTGTGAACTTTCTTAGAGAATTTGAATGTCTAGTTGAATTTAGCAAAAATCAATGTAAAAAATTTAAATTGAAAGCTATTAAGTATTGTATTGTGAATGAAAATTTGTATTGGAAGGATCCTCTTAATATCCTTCTACTTTTCCTGATAGAGAATGAAACAAAAGGGATCATTAATGAATTTCATGCAGGAATTTGTGGAGGCCACTATGCTTGGAGGACCACAGCATAGAATATCTTAAGGGTAGCTTTTTATTGGCGTACTATTTTTGCACAGGTGGGAGAAAAGGTTAGGAGCTGTACACAGTGTCAATTTTTTACTAGAAATCAAATATTAACAACTCTTCCATTGGTTCCAGACTTAAAATAAGAACCATTCCTTCAGTGGGAAGTAGATTTCATTGGTGAAATTCATCCTCCATCAAGTAATCAATGCATATGGATATTAACTACTACAGACTACTTTACCAATTGGGTAGCAGCCATGTGAGTCAGAAATGCAACTGATACTGTTGTTATCAAGTTTATTGAAGAATATATATTGTCTAGATTTGGATTACCATAGCAAATAGTGACACACAATGCACAAGCATTCAACAGTACTAAGATGATTGAGTACTGTCAGAAATATCAGATCTTGTTGCATCATTCTACACCATATTATCCACAAGGAAATGGATTGGCAGAGTCCTCAAATAAAAATTTGGTTAAATTGATAAGCAAAACATTGGAGGATCATAAAAGGAGTTGGGATAGTCATATTATTTATGCACTTTGGACCAACAAGATTTCATCCAAAATATCATGAGGTAAATCCCCTTTCAGCTTGTTTATGGAAAAGAAGCAATATTTCCCACACATTTAGCTTTTCCTGTTTTAAACTTTTTTCAAGAGTCAAATGAATAAACATATGAATTCTCTCGAAGAATAAATTAGATCATAGAATTGAATGAGGATAGAGATGAATTATAGTACGAGATTAAGAAATATCAGAGTAAAATGAAAAGCTTATTTGGTAGGAAATCCAGGGAAAGAGATTTCATGCAAGGTGACTTGGTAATGAGATGGGATGCTAGGAGAGAAGATAAAGAAAAACATGGCAAGTTTGAAAACCTTTGGTTGGGACCTTTTAATATTGATGAGGTCAAGGGTAATAACACTTTTATTCTGCAGAATTTGGAGGGAGAGTATTCCTCATTGCTTGTCAATGGGATGTACTTGAAACAATACATTTAGTATTGAGAAGTTTCCACTTATTCACCATTGTATTATACCAGAGATTTTTATTTTACATGCAGTGTGTAGTTGTGTCAATAGAAGACCACATTAGACCAAGGAGAAGGCACATGGATATGCAATGCCTTTGCATCCTGTAGGAGGAAGTAGTCCCTAGCTGGAGCCAATGTTGTAACATGCTTTATTTTTCATAAGTTAGTTGTTCCTTTTTAAAAGACAGTATGAAAAAATAAAGAAAAAATGAAAAAATATTGAAAAAATAGAAAATAAAAAAAAATGAAATTGAACCCCATCAAAAGAAGATAAAAAAATATTTAAGTTTTCTGGTCTAAGTATGACTTCATTAATAAATTCCATTTGTAATAATAAAGACCTGTGTGCAACTTGTTTTCATGCCACAACCTTTTCTTTTGATCTGAATCAAACTGTTTAATCTTCATCATATCATTTAAATTTTTCTTCTAGACTAGAGAATATATTCAACCAAACAGTTTAATCTTGGTTGAAAAAATAGAAATTAGGTTATATTATGACAAATAAAAGTCTTAATATGCTTAAAAATTGGCCTAAAGTCATATAGATTAGGTTTAGATTAGTTAAATAGTTTATAAGGGAAGCTACTCTAAATGCGCCCTTATTTAGATTAATTTTAATTATTGTTAAACTACCTTGTTATATAGGGTGACTAATTATTGTAAATAGATATGTTTCTTATGGTTTTAAATCAAAAGAATAAACGAAAACATTATTTTGTTACCAAATGATAAACTTCAGGCGAATATCGATGGTCATCGGCCTTCCCACCCAGATCAATGGCAGGAAGTTTCTTCATGCCCCCTCCCTACGAAACGAGATAACGGTGAGGAGGGGGTGCAAAAATAAGTTTCGCTTGAGTAGGATCCCTCACCTACCTATCACTCGCCCAACACTTCACACCCCCATTTCCCCAAAGGACTTACCACTAACCCCCCCTCTGAAATTTGCCATTCACACTCTCGCGCTTCATGATACTGTGCCAATGGTCATTCCTCCCATGCCATCCTCCTCCAATCACTCCATGCCATGTTCCCTCACCTGATATCTCTTAATAATTCCCGTGTATTCGTTTATGCCATAAATTCCCTTTCTGTTGTTGCTCTTCCTTCATGTTGATGCATTGATTTTCTGGTTAGTCGATCAACAATGACCTCTTATGTAGTGGTCATCCTAAACTGCTATTAAATATTCATATCCCCCATTACATCTACCTTTATTATACTTCTATTTCATTATTTCCATTCACTATTCTTGTCTACAAAATTCCCTATTTTAGTCGAGTGCGTAACTGGAAGTATCCTTTTAGCTACCTCTGTATTTTTCTGCCCTGCACGATTACAACTCTATTATACCCATGACTCCAAAGAAAAAGGATAAACCCTCTGCCATCTCATCTACAACTCTGGAAACCCCAAAGGCCTCTAATGCCTCGAACCTGAGTCATATCCCATTAGTCGATCAATACTTCAAAGTTTGACACGGAATGTGAATTCGACATGTTCTAATTACACAACTAGCTGAAGCAAACTTATTTTGATTCTAAGGATGAAATAAACCTTTGGGAATCCAATTTACCGTTGTACATGTTTCCTTAGACTTATTTCTTTCCTGACCTAGTTATCTAATGCCAATATGAATATAATCCCTTACAGAGAACAATTTTAGCTCAGAATGGAGACATTCTGATAACTATTTCTGCAGAAGCCATAAACAAAATGATTTTGATACCTGACAGTGACACCCTTAGTTTTTTCTCCACTACAAATCTAACTGACATGTATCACAAACTGAATTTCCCTAAGAAATCTCAAATATTTGAGATCCTTCTCCCTGAAGATCCTGAGCTTCCCAAGAAAAATCCTCCTTACCCAACATCTATGCTCCATGAAATAGCCGAACATATATTTTCTCTCATTTCTTACTCGATAGGCTATCAATGAGACCAATGGGTTGATGAAGCTAACCTAGGCTATTTATGTGTCTTTTCCAAAGAGAATAAGCCTACGTTCATGTATAACTACAACCAATTGTTGGCTGAAGCTACATATGAGAAATTGATGAACCTCACTATTGAAGGAGTATTTAAATAGTCATCTATTCTATTTCATTTGTTTATTTTTTAGTAGGGAGACGGGTTGCCTATTTTTTTTCACAAGTAGGATGATCAACAAGAGAATCAAAAATTTATTCATTGGACTTCATTAATTAGAAAGAACTCAATGAGTTCATATTCTCTGATTTCATAGTCTGTTTCATTCATCCAATTGTACAACTCCTCAGCAGCCAGAGTGAACCCACAATTAACTTAGAAATTAAAAGGATCATGTACATCAGTGATCAAGTTAGAACAAGAGACTGGTACCTTTACCAGAACTACATAAAGATCCAAGTATATGGCTACAAATTGGCTCCATGTAGGCTGCCAAAATATGTTCCAATGAGATTTTTTTCTCTGGAATATATTAGGTAGATGATGAACATGCATGAGCTCCATTTTATTCCAGGGAAGAGGAGATCACAGTTTAAGATAAAGGAATACGTTGGATCATTCATATGTAACAACAGATCAATTGTTTTAGAGGAATATGCTATTTTGAAACAGATGGGTTTCCAACCCAACTTTACCTGGTCCTATGATCCATTAACCATTATTTCAGATATAAGGGTGGAACACAAAACCACTCCTTATAATCATACACCTAGGCCATAGATTGAGAAGTTTAGAAATCAGGAATAATGGGAATAAAATACCCTTCAAGAAGTACAAGAACAAGTTTTACCTCCTTCTACTCTTCAGACTCCCACTTCTCAAACTAAACATAGGAAGAGGCCTAGGGAAGGATCATCATCAACAACAATTAAGGAATTCATCCATTACCAGAAGAAATCAAGAATTGAATCAAAGGGTGCTACAACTCAGGGTCAAAAGGAGCCTATCATCATCAATTTTGATGATCCACAAGTTTGTATAGGGATAAAAGAACCTGTTATTACTACTCCTTCTTATTCTACTACTTCACAGAATTTGCTAGAAATTACTCAATTATTAGGAACAAGTGGAACAAAGGAGTCAAATGTTTTCACAAACATCCTTGAAATCAAGGAGATGAATGAAGCTTTGGAAGCTAATGTTTATGCAAACTTTTAGAAGTAGACTTCCACATCACAACATAGCTTGTTGACAACATTTGAAAATGAGAAAGGAAGAATGAAAATGGCCTTTTTGTAGGATCAATTTCCTTTTCCTAAAGGTTCTTCTGATTTTACGAAGATTGTATTTACTTTTGATGTAAATAACATACATCCAGTTGATCAAATGGACATGCATAGGAAGTCAGGTGAGATGTTGTTCTCAACCATGACCAATGTTGATATGGCATTGTCAAATCTTAAAACTGCTCTCTCAAACATGCAGTCACAATTGAATATTAAGAAAATATCACCTTTAGCTAAATAAAACAAGGTTACTTCATTGGAGGACTTAGTAATTAAAATTGGATATGTCCTTAGTGATGTCAAAGCTACTGAAGATATTATCAGGAACAAGAACACAAAAAATAGTTGAAACTTCCTTCTAGAGAGGACCCCTAGACCAAGGAGGTACTAGAGAATGAGCAACACAAGGAAGAAATGCTCAAACTGATAATTGAGTAGAATGTATAGATTAAATCCATGGAGGAGCATATTGAGAAATTTCTTAACGAAAAAGAGCAATTTACTCAGTTAGCTATAGCTTCCATCACTTCTATTTCTATTATAGTGTCTGTAATAGTAGGGGAATCTACATTAGCCACAGGGGAATCTTTATCGACTACATAGAATTTGAAAAAACTCTCACAGGAGTTTACTTACTAGAGGAAAGAGAATGAAAGGACTCATAAGAAATTTTAGGATCTGGAAGCTTAGAAAATAAAGAATGATAGTTTGTATGTTGAGGAAATGAATAAAATGCAAAGCTTCAACAAAAAAATTGAAGAGTTGCAGAGTCAATTATTAATGGTTCAAACCTTGGCCCAAGCCAAGGGAAGCATATGGCCTTCCATCCAGATCATTTTTTAGTAGGAGGAACTCATAAACAGATGTTAGGTAGCCACTGATCAAGTGAAGTAGCTACTCAAAGACAAACCAAGTGAAGCCATAGACATGATCAGAGTTCCTAACTCAAAAACCAGGGCCAAATTGGAGCAGATTCAAATTCAGGACAAAATAGAAATGAGCTTGGAAATCAAGAAGGTGTTGCAAAACAAGAATTTGATTACTCAATTACAAATGAAGTGTCAAACCTTGAAGACTTCGGTCTAGAGGTTTCATTTTAAATTCAATTTACTGAATTAGAGAGGTCTGCCAAGATTAGTGGCCCAAAATGACAAGATGATCAGTCTAGAAGAATATTTCCACAAGCTTTATACCATAGCCACTGATAAATCAAACTTTGCAGGTATAAAGGGGCATATTATAGGGAAACAAGCAATAGAAGCTTTAGATTTTGATTTAACTATTAAGAATGAAATTAAACATCTTTTTGTAAATAAGTACACTTTTGAGAAATACACTAAGGTTGATGGAGTTTATAGAAAATTGGTAAATCTTGCCATACCAAGTGAAGACTGATGGGATCACTTGTATGGAGTTATTGAGTAACTTTCATCAACAACTGAAGGACAGTTGAGCAACACTTTTTGGGGACCATATCATCAACATATTACTAAAGGATAGTGCCAGCGCTTAAGAGTTTTCAAATTCCTACAATTTTGTACTAATGTATAATGTGCCTCTAGATGCAATAATTTGTAAATAATAATAAAATATTTAAAAAATTGATGAATTGTAATTATGGCATGTGTCTCTATCATGTATGGGAAATTTTTTAATGTATAAGTATCATACTTCCTTATTTTTATTGTTTATTTTTTTTTTCGTGTAAGGTTTAACATTTTATTACTAAAGGAAAGCATTACAAAATATGGCTCTCTGTACTACTAGCTTACCCATAGGGAAACCACCCCTGTAACCCAAATTAGGAAACCTAAGATTACATATGTCTCACTTAAAAAGTGTAGTAGACAAAAATAAAAGAGTTCCTAAGGCCACACTAAACTTCAAGATGTTACAAGCATATATGCTTTGTTCTATAGAGAATAGAAAATGGAGCCAAAATAAAAGGAAACCACCCATGGTCAACTACGGTAGGAAATATTACCATTGAGGAACTTGGAAGTTGTATGCATAAGGTCGTGGAGAATTTATCATGCCATGAACCACAACAATAGAGCTTAAGCAACCAAGTCCCATGAACCACAAGCTACATTTTTTCGTCCAACAGTGTATATACCCATGAAGGAGCCACACCAATAAAGCATGAGTAGCCCAATCCCACAAACCATTAGCTACAATCGCCCTCTAACTAGAGCACATAAACCCATGACCCCTAGTTGGAGCCTTTGAAAAGCACCCTAAGCTTACAATCACCACGAAGGCCATAGCCAATAGAGGACATATAAGATGCCGATTTGGAGGTAGGATTTTTTGGAGAGTCCACTTAAAAAGAAATAGGAGCATCATTGACAATATATGAGAATTAACAATCCACGAGTCTTCAACCATTGAGATGAAGTTAAGGTTCGAATTTGAGGAATGGAGTCACTAAAGACCAACCAGTGATTTGTATCGAGCCTAAGACTTCATCAAAATAGCTTGTGGATCATGAAGAAACAATGAACCATTCAATAGAGCTGAAGCATGAAGGTAAGCCCAGGAGGCCAACTGAGACTCCAAAGCCACCATGTGAAGATTGGAAGCTAAAGATCGCCAACCGATAAACAAATTGTGATACTCACCCTAAATATCGGAGTAGACCGAAGTGGCCCAAGGAACTATCCAACTAGAGAATGGGAATAGATTATTATAATGAAAAGCATGGCAACCCTACATAGATGAGACAAAGGCAGAAGGCATAGCTAACACTGATGATTATTTTGTAGGACAAATGTTGGGCTCAAGCAACCATTATGGGCAAAGATCATACATTGCTATCATTTACTAACTATTTTTAACAAATTTTTAACTAAATAATATTACTTTGATAATAAAAATGATAATTACTTTTTTCTAGTGAAAATAAACCAATATTTTCATTTGTTAGGAAAAAGCATTTTATATATACATAATTTTTGTGTGTATTATTCAAGGTTCTACCTAGATCATTGTATGGAAAAGAAATATTAATAAATATAACACTTTCAATCTATATACCTAAAGTATGTATTTTGAGCCACAGATCATAGACCACACATGAAATAAGTTCATGTTTTTACAATATATATATCATGAGATTTGATACAAAGTATGATATATATGAAACATGAAAAATAATGCATAGCAACAACATCAATAGTATATTAAATAATTTATGAAATATCATCAAAAGGATGCCCATCCATATAGGGCCGATGGAAAAATTAGAAATTATCATCTCCCAAGAATTTTGTTACCATCCAAAATCCCAAATCCATGTGCAGACCTTCCTTAGAAAAGACCAGTAGTGACCTCGTTTCTCTCCTAGGATTAGAAGTAACAACATGTGGCAGATCAATCCTTGTCGTAGGAGATAACAATGATACCTCCGAAAGTGACCCCAACTGTGACACCTACATCGAACTAGGCATCACATAAACAAACACCACAAGATCCTTTGCCCAACCATTGTCAGTAGAAGGTTCCAAAGGAATAATGATCAAAACCTTCGCTCTTGTCTTCATCTTCTTGGAGGATTTCCCCTTATTGGAGAAAATTGTAAATAAGACGTTGCAATTACTTACCAAGTGACCATATTTTTGGCTCCTCCTGTAATGGAATGGGATCCCTTCATAGTCCAAATTATAGAACCACATTTCTCCCTTCCCATTGTTCATGATGACATGAAGCTTTTTATGAATGTTTGAATAGACTAAAACCCTTGATACTGACTTATCATTAGTCTTGCAGAAGAAGTAATCCACATCCAAGAAATGACCCAAGTTATTGTCCATATTTTTAAATCTTTGGGTGTTTAACATATCTGAAGGGTGGACTCAAAAGTGAACCCACATATGAATTTCACCCATTTAATCCTTTGAAGTGTTAAATAATGGTGTCCAAAATTTATAAATAACTTTGGTGGAGTCCATAGCCCTAACATCCTTAGCAATGTGAGGAGCATCCTCCTTTGTATTGAATGAAAGAGAAATTCACCCCTTAGCCAAGAGGAAATGTTCTAGAAACTCAGTGACTATACAAAAATATATTGGTCACACAAATAAAAAATATTCGCCAAGATAAATCTCCTCCCGTAATCTCTTCCTACCAGTGATTTTTCAACCAATTAAGAAACATTGGCCATATCCACCAGATACCGTAGAGATAAATTATAAGGTTCAGGAGTGACTTCACATTTTGGTGTCATGTACTTCTTTTTGTTATTACTTGGAAGACCTGCACCCCCCTACTCATAGACACCCTAATTAAAGGCATACTACACAACCCTCCATGCTAGAGCCAATATGGAGATCCAACAAGGGCATCACCTCGTTAACCATAAAATTTGGTCTTGAACCCACCACTATAATTAACACAAGCTTATTCTAAACCATGGGTAAAGGCCCCACTTTTTGGGAAAACTATTCATATGTTGAGAAACTAGGAATGATGATACTCGCAACTAGTAGTAGAAAGCAGCAAACCGCTACCAAGAAAAATCGTTAAACAAAGGACTGGTAAGGGATGATCCCCAATATTGCAACAAGAATATTACAACTCCCAAAGCTACCAAATCTAATTATCAACCTAGGATTCATACAAACTTAAGAGGTGGCACTGTTGTATGTACAATACGCTAAGATCTACACAAGTTACTATGAGGAAATGGACCAAACCAAGGTATACGGAGACCACTATATCAACTGAGTCTAGATTTGCAAGAAAAATATATGGCAGAAAATATAGTTATAATCTAGTTGCAGGAATGGAAATGTCAATCTAATCACTTCAAAAGAAATGTCACTCTACTTTGAATAAATATAAAGGCTAACCTACTTGCATAAATGCATGTGTTATTCTACTTCGATTTATGGGAAGGATACTCTACTTGGAGAATGTAAAAATTAATCTACTTGCAGAATGTAAACATTAATCTACCTATAGAATGTAAATATTATGCCAAATGAGAGACATATTCTATGTATAGGAAATAACAATGCTTGAAATGGAAAGCTTATCTTAGAAAGCATAAAATGGAATGCGAAAACCTAATATAACTTGCATAGGATAAAGATCATGAAATCAACCTTCAATCAGTACATTGAAAATAGATTACATATTAGTAATAGAGTCCATCGAGTGCTTCACACTACAAGAAAAAAGGTCACTGGTGAGGGTCATGCCTATGATGAACCTTTAAGGTCTGTCACCAATGTCACATATGGTGACGGTCTTTAAAAAAGCATTGTTGTGAGTGTATATAGTGATGGTCCTTTAAGGTTTGTCACCAAATCCATTTTCAATGACACTTTTGGTGAAGGTCATTAAAGGCCCGCCACTAATTCTCTCTTTGGGGACACTTTGGTGAGGGTCATTAAAGGCCCATCACTAATTCTCTCTTTGGTGACAGTTCTAGTGATGACATTTTATTGAACGTCACCAATGATATTTTGGGTTACTTTTGGTGATGGTTAATAAATATTCATCATCATTGATCATTCAAATGAGTTTTTGATGATGTATCATGCCTATGACAAACCTTTAAGATCTGTCACCAATGTCGCATATGATGATGGTCTTTAAAAAATCATTGTTGTAAGTGATGGTCCTTTAAGATTTGTCACCAAAGCCATTTTCAATGACACTTTTGCTGAGGGTGTTTAAAGGCCCATCACTAATTCTCTCTTTGGTGACACTTTTGGTGAGGGTCATTAAAGGCCCATCACTAATTCTGTTTTTGGTGACACTTCGAGTGACAATCTTTTATTGACCCTCACTAATTCTCTTTTTGGTTACTTTGGTGACAGTAAAAAAAATGTTCGTCATCATTGATCATTCCATTGAGTTGTTGATGACACTATGTACTTGTTACTATATTTTTTGTCAAAAGATAGTGATTTAAGACCATTGTTGTGGAGTCTTTTTCATTATGTATCCAAGGTCATAGTGGTTATAATAGTCAATCAATTCGTTAAGAAGTAATTAGTGTGTATCATTTCTCTCAATTCATAAGAATATAGTTTTCCTATGAGTCAACACATGATTCAATTTATTATCTAGAAAATTTCCTTTAAATAAAGTTCCACTAGTGTGTGTAGGAACTACATTATTTAATACATAATCAAGCTCTATCAATTCTATTAATGATAAAGACCTAGCACTACTCAACACTCATGGCACACCTTAACATGCTTTGGAACAGTACACTAAAATTCCTTGGCACCTCTCTCGTCTTGGAACATCTTTGCACCTAGAAAATCTTTCCATGAATAGGATGACCAAGCACATGTTGGCATGCCCTAGCATAGCATAGAACTCCCCTAGCATGTTTTTCCATGCCCTATAGTCCCTAGCATGCCCTGGAACACCTTGCCATAATATTTCATTGAGAAACATTAGCACTTGGTACACATTGGCACTTCGCATGTATTGGAACATATTATTAGTGTCCCTAGCATGCCCCTTTTGAAAATGATTGGAACTTATTAACCCTCTTATGTGTTCATTTGCTTACATTTTAGCTTGGTTATTCCTTTTGTTGCCTTGAAACACCTTTACTCATATTGACAAACTCTGGCACCATGCACATCCTAGCATGTCTTAGCACTTGGCATGCCTTGGAACTATTTGGCACATGTTAGCACACCTCGGAACTACCTAGCACACTCTAGCACTTCTTGACATGCTATGATATTCCCTAGCATGCCTTACCCATGCTTAGCATACCTGGTCACTCCCTCTTTGGCATGATATCTAGCACTCATTGACACTCCCCGACACACACTCATATTCATTCACTTCCATGCATTTTGACTTAGTATTACCTTGTGTTGTCCTAGTACTGCTTAACACACCTCAACATGCATTGGCATTCTCTAGCACACCTTAACACTCTTCGATATGCTCTGCCACATCATATCATGCATCACACTCCCTGATGCACATTGGCAGTTGGCACGTGTTGGCACTTGGAAAGTCTTAGCATGTTTGGCATGCGTTGAGATGATATGGTATGCTTTGGAATGGTTTAATATTAAATTTACTTGAGATCAATTATTAGAAACTAGATGAGAAGAAATAAAGGAAGATTTGGCACTTAGAATGCATTGTCACTTGGCACTTCGCACCTATTGGCACCTAGTGTTGGTGTGCCTAGCATGCCCCTCATGGAAAAGTTAAATTGATGACTTATTAACCCTATTATGTGCTCATTTCCTTGTAGTTTAACTTGTTCCTCCCTTTTTTTTCCTTGACAGTCGTTGGCATGCATTGTCACACCTTTGTACATCTTGGCATGCCTTAGAGCTTGGCATGTCTTATCTTGTTTGACATGTCTTCGTACTATCTGGCACATGCTAGCATGCCTTAGAACTTGGCATGTCTTATCTTGTTTGACATGTCTTCGTACTATCTCACACATGTTAGCATGCCCTAACATTCCCTAACACAGCTTGGCTCTCATGAACTCATAGCTAACATTAAATTTTTCCATGACCTAGGAACCTTACATTCACTTAACATGTTGGCACTCCCTAGTTGCCATGCTCTCTGTTATCCTCCACAATATCGCAGGCTAATGAGGAGATCAACGGAGGTAACCACAGACCAAGATTTTAGGTTGATAGCTAGCCCTATAAAACTAGAGAGGGCTCTCTCTATGAAATCATAGCCAAGAGATGAGTGGAATGTAAAGGATTTTGGGATAGATAGCTAGGCTGAGGTGGGTTTTGGAAAATTTAGGTTTTTGATGTTGGATAAGGGAGAAAAACCAGGTAGCTAGGTTAGAGAATCAAAGGGGTACAACATCAAAGATATAAAGGAGCAAGGTAGCATTACTTTTGTGATGGATCTTAGGGTTTAACGGTATAGTGTAGTGCTTAGAAGAAGAAAAAGGTCATAATGAACATGAAACATTAATTCATTAAGCAAGAAAGAAAGTAACACATAATGATTTTTCCATCAAAATAGAGCTTTATGCAAAGAATTTTGTTTATAAACTGTAAGGAAAACCATTGAAGAATTGATTAATGGAAAGAGAAGATGAATATATTTCATATAAAGTTATAACATATAAAAAATAACATCACAAACTTACTACACATGAATTCCTAGATAATAGTTGCAGACTTTGTCCTCTGATTTCTAGAAAATGTCCAAGTACAATCTACAATAGTTCTCTCCTCTAAAATCCAGCCCATTCTATCACTTACGAACTGATACATAAAGACCAAAACAACATCTCCCCATTCTCAGGGATTGAATCCATGACTCTAGGAACTATTACATGAGGTGTTCTAATCAAACCCTAATGTCTAGGGAAGTTAAAAACAACTTCTACAATTAACTTTAACTCCAACCTATCTCATAAATGAGGTAAAATTTACATCGAAACAGCTTACAAAGACTAAACACCCATTATTTACATTTACTTTTACCCCTCACATTCATCTATTTCACCGTTTTGACTTTTACCAAAGTCAAACTAGGAATTACAAAAAATCATAGAATGAAAATTTTACAAAAATCTCATAAATTTCCAGGTGTGCACCGAGTTGTTGGAGTCTATTTTTGAGTGCCTTTATGAAGTCCAAATCCATATATAAATTCATTTATAGAAGTATAGGAGAGTGTATATGTCTTCAGATTATTTTTTCACTCAAAAATTACCCATTTGTGGCTGAGATATGGCCATTCTCCCAAGGTGTCTCCAGGTGCGCAACAAAATGGAAAAAGAGTGGCATAAAGGTGATTTTTGGCCTCTTTTTTGAAAATTTCTCAAAAATTGAGCCCCAGACCAGGAAAGTGGGAAACTTTTTTTTGGGAGGGGGTCATAATATTTCCAAAAATTCTAAGTTTCAATCATTTGGAGCCTTGAGGAAGAATCACAGCGTGAGCTCGCTGCGCTCCTAGACAGAAAAATATCAAAAAATTGCAAGCTTGCACCAGTCTGCACCAGAACACAAAATTTTCTCCAAATCCTCTCAAAATATTTCTAGAGATGCCTGATGAGGAATTTTATGAAATCATGGATGCATCAGCGCGAAAATATAACTTACCCTTCTCCTCTTGGCTTATTAGTGTTTCCTTGATTTTTTCCTTCAACTGCTTGATTTTGACCGTGGCAACCTGATTCCGTGTGTAATAATGGATGGCCATTTTGTTTTGAAACATTTTATCCCTCTTGGCCTTTTCAAGGAGCTTCTCAAGGTGGAAATTAACTTTGTCAAGCCAAAACTCCTTGTCCTTGTTTATTTCCATGGCAATCCTCTCCTTAATGGCCAATTCTTTCAATGGTGGATTTTGTTCTCTTTCCCTCTGAAGTGCCTTCCTAAGACCCATTGTGCTTGCCCTGTTCGTTGCCACATGTCCTTCATGCTGCTCAATGTTTTCAAGCTACACCACTGCCTTTCCTTTCATCTCTTGTTTCTTGGCTTTGAATTTCTCTTTCCCCATGACTACTTGGTTTTGCTTAAGTTGGTTGTTTTCTTGCTCAAGGAATGAAATGGTGAATTTGGACCTTTCCAAATCGTCCTTGAGCTCCATGATCTGAGAATCCTTCTCTTTTATTACTTGTTGGATGGTTTGATGCTCATCATGTGCCTCCAAGTCAATTAGGTCAAATTCATGCTCAATGGGCTCCTCATCATGCAAAGAAGCCTCATGATGTGATGGTGATCCTTGTTCTACTAATGTCGTAGGCTTGGCCCCTTCCTCAATTTGAGGAGAAAACACAAGGATTTTTTCTGTCTGATAAGTCTTCACCAGCTCAGGCCTAGGTGCCTTGGAAACCTCATCACGTTTTCTTGATGACCCCACCTCCCTGGGTTGTACTGACATGGTGTGGTGTTGGCTTGGTGAAATGGTTATATGTGTTTTCAAGGCTACCTCAATGAAGGTGTCCCATGTCATGTTCTTCTTTTTCAATTGATGGAGTACTATAACCTTTATTACGCTATGGTCAAAGAGGTTGGGATAATGCAATTTGCCTTTCAATTGTACCCTTTCAAAAATTTTGGTTAGGCTCCTATGCAAGTAGCTGGACAAATTTAAAGACTTGGCAGCTATAAAGTGCATGAGTAGTATTATGTGGTATTGATATAGCCTAGAAAAATTTCCCTCAAATGTGAAGAACTTCATGTCATCCTTCATCAATGGTACATATCAGTCCAACAAGTATCTCAATGGGAAAACATGTGAGTGAGCTCCTTTGTATTGTGATTTCAAGTAGGGTTTGTACTCTTTGAGGTCTAGCTTCATGCCTTTCAACTAGTTTTCATGGTCTAGTATGCCTGTAGCTTGAGAGATGGCATCCACTAAAAACATGAAATCAGTCCCTACAATGGTGATCATGTCTTCCTTCAAGGTGAGGGAAAATATACCTATGAGATGCTCATGATGGTAACCTACTTCCTACACTCTTTGACAAAAACCTAAAAAATTGACATCTTCAAAACATTTCATGACAAATTGGGAGGAGGTGATTTCATTGAAATTAGAGGGCTCAAACATCAGTATCTTCCCCCCTTGCTGTACTTGCTCTTATCTGATGGTGATGAGTTAGGTTGCATACTTCAAACCCTGGGTGAAAGGAAATAAAAAACAATGAAATTTGTTGCCATGAGGGAATAAGGCGTGATGAACTTAGGAGTTGCCTAAATTTGTAAGGAAATTTGGGAGCGTAGGGGATGATGTCAGTGAGTAGGGGAAAAAGGAATTTTGGGAAATGAGTGAGGGGAGTGGGTGGAAAAGGCCAAAACACAGGCCTATCCTAGAAAGAGATAAGTTAGATTAAGGTTTAGAGGAAAATGATAGAAAATGAGGGGATAAGTCATTGTGATGGAAATTAACTACAAACATAGCTGTAGGGAAAAGGAATCTAGGGTTTAGAGTAGCAACTCATCAGTCTTGGATCAAAACCATGAAAATCATGTAAAGCATAGAAGAAGTAATTGATCATTTCCTTAACATATCAGGTAAAGGAGGGCATGAAAATGATTAAACTTACATCTTATAGAGCTAGGAAGATGAAATGATTGAAGAGGAGCTTTGAAAAATGAATTTTGGTAGTCAAATAGAAATTTTTGACAACTCTAACCCGTGCGTAGAAGGCTTCCTGTGCACAACGTGTTGTCCAGGTGTGCAGTGAAGGCTCTCTGTGCCCAACGAGAGTCAACTTTTTCCAATGAGGGCTATGGAATCACTTTTTTTTGCAAATGAAAGGGAGGATCTCAATGCTAGGATGGCACACAAGTGAAAATGAGTGTGAATGATCTCATCCATGTGCTTTTATAATTTCCTTTTGGTGTCGAAGTGATTAATGAGGTAGGATGGCCCACCTCACCAATTCACTTTCTTTTTTAGTTTTGTAGCCTTAGGACCTCTTCTTTTAACTTTAGAACCTTAGGAACATTATTACATATAAAAACATAAATTACATTTGAAATCAAGTTTTATTGAACAAATTTACCTATAGCTACTCCTCGTTTGCTGGATTTATACATGTAATGACTTATTTTTTGACCTTAACCCTAATGACCTATTGGTGACACTGAGATGAATGGAGACCATGATGATGTGACTGAAGCGATATTAATGATTTTTTCATGATGGTAGACTCAGCTGAGTGATGTAAGTGACTGGCATATGAAATTCTTCAGAGAGTGGAAATAGCCCTAGACATATTAGCCAGTGACCAAATTTTTATTTGAAGACTCACTAAAATGAAAAAATAATGACTTGACACCATAAAAACACCTTGTAAGAGCATATATGATGAGTGGTGATAGACTAAATTTACTGGCAATAACACCCTCATAGATAACCTTACTTTTTTTGTGACTTCGGAACCCAACTAATTCATTAGCAAAACAATATTGTGCCCAAACCAAAGTCTCCCTTTCTCTGAAATTGCTTTCTCCACGCCTTATCAAAACCATAGGGTTGCCTCTTAAAATTACTATTCTGAACTTCTTCTAAAACAATTCATCCTTGGGATACCTGGAATTCAATGACACTCCTTGGCACACACTCTTATTTGTTCATTTGGAAGCATTTTGACCTAGTTCTCCCTTGTGTTCTGCTGACACTCCCTAGCACCCCTTAGAATACATTGACAATGTTTGTGATGTGTTAACACACCTTTTCATTCCTTGACATGCCTTGGAAATCCTTAGCTATCATGCCCTCACAACTACCCTTAATTTTTCTTAGACTTGGGAACCCAGAAAAGTCTTGCCTCAACTACAACAACTTAACCAAGTTATAGTTACTACAACTAGACTTGTTCACCTAAGAACTACCTATAACACATCTTAGGCTACTCATGTCAAATATCAATTCACCCCACCTGACAAGTTGCCAAGTCAAGGCTCCTGTCCAACCATTGCCATAAAACAACTAAGAAACACAGTTTGCATCTTGACATGGCATAAAACCTAGAATGTCTAATAATCCCTAAGCACTATGTGGCACGTGTTAGCATCTGCTACATTTCTTGGCATGCTTTGCATTCCCTAGCACACCGAAGAACTCCCTAACATGCCCTGGAACTCCAGCATGTCTTGGCACTGTGTAGCATATAACCTTGTCACTCTATCTTTAGAACACATGGAACTCACTGACACTCCCTATCATACACTCTTATATGTTCATTTCCATTCATTTTGAACTAGTTTTCCCTTGTGCTTATGTGGCACTCCCTAACATTCATTGGCATGCATTGACACACCCTAGTAGCTGGAAGATCTTGGCATGTTTCCCTATCATCTGACGTGCCTTAACACTACCTACCATACATTGTTACTCCCTCAAAACTCCGATAACTCATTGACACGTCCTGTCACAAACTCTTATTTGTTCATTTTCATGCATTAATTTTTCCCAGTGCTCCCTTATGTTTCCCTGGCACTCCATAAAACTTCCTAGCACATGTTGACACACCCTGGCACTTGGCACATCTTGGCTACATGTCACCCTAGAAATCTAGCATGACTTAGCGTAGCCTAGCATACCATGTTAGTCTCTCCTTAACACACTTGGAACTCACTGACACTCACTATCACACAATCTTATTCATACGTTTCAATGCATTTTTACCTAGTGCTCCCTTATTTCTCCCTGACAACCCCTAACACTCCTTAGCATTCATTGGCACACCATGGCACTTGGCACATCTTGGTATGCTTCCCTAGCACTCTAGCATTCCTTGGCACTACATAGCACACCTTGTCACTCCCTCCTTAGCACACTTGGAACCCACTAACACTTCATTTCCATGCATTTGAAACTAGTCTTTCCTTGGAACTTAGCCCTAACACTCCCTGGCATGCATTCGCACCACACCCTGACACGTGGCACTTCTTGGCATGCCTTAGAAGTTGGCTTGTCTTAGCATGCCCAACATGCCTTGGAATATTCTACCATGTGTTAGTACTTCCTGACATTCCCTGACACACCTTGGCACTCCCTAATTGTCATGACCTTATAGATAGCTTTACTATTTTTGTGACTTGGTAACCCAAACAATTCATTGGCAAAACAGTGTTGTGCCCAACCCAAATTATCCCTTTATTTGACACTTATTTGGCAAAAACCTTATACTTTTAACCATAGGCTTTCCTCCTACAATTTCTATTATGACCTTATCCTAAGACACTTTCTCCATGAGACACCTGGAATTCATTGAAACTCCTTGGCACACACACTTATTTGTTCATTTCCATGTATTTTGACCTAGTTCTCCCTTGTGATGCCCTAACATTCCCTAAAATTCCTCAACATGTGTTAACATGGCTTTTAATTCCTTAACACGCCTTGGCACTACTTAGCTATAATTCCCTCACAACTACCCTTACTTTTTATGGGACTTCCGAAGCCAACCAAGTCTTGCCTCGACTACAACAACTTGACCAAGTTACAGTTACTACTTAGACTATTCCTTATTCACCAAAGAACTGAATATAACACATCTTAGGCTACTCATGTATAATTTCAACTTGTTCAACTTAACAAGTTACAAGTTATCATGTCAAGTCTCATGTCCTTCTGTGGCCATAAAACAACTGAGAAACATAGTTACATCTTGACATGCCATATCACCTAGCACATCCAACAATCCCTTGACACTATGTGGCACGTGTTAGCACCACCTACATTCCATAACATGCTTTGGGACTCCCTAGCACTCCCAATCACTCCCTGACATGCCTTTGAAGTCTAGCATGCCTTGGCATTACTTAGCATATAACCTTGTCACTCCCTCCTTAACACACCTGAAACTCACTGACACTCCCTATCACACACTCTTATTCATTCATTTCCATGAATTTTGAGCTAGTTCTCCTTTATGTTTCCATGGAACTCCTTAGCACTCCCTAACACCGAGGACATCTTCGCATGTTGTCCTGGCACTCTAACATTCCTTGGCACTAACTGGCATACCTTATCACTCACTCGTTAACACACCTAGAACTCATTGACAATCCTTGTCACATACTCTTATTCATTCATTTCGATGCATTTGAAACTAGAACTCTCTTGTGTTTCCTTGGCACTCCGTAACACTTCCTGGCATGCATTGGCACACCCTGACACTTGGCACATCTTGGCATATCATTTCCATGAACTCTAACATGCCTTAGCACTGGAACAAATAGCTTTTCACTCCCTCAACACACCTAGAACTCACTGAAACTTCCTGTCACAAAATCTTATTCATCCATTTCCATGAATTATTTTGACCTATTGGTCCCTTTTGTTTCCATGGCACTTTGTAACACTTCCTAGCATGTGTTAGCACACCCTAGCACCAAGCACATATTGGTCAGATGTTGCCCTCACACTCTAGCATGCCTTAACAATGCCTAATGTACCATGCCACTCCCTCTTTAACAAAATTGGAACGCAATGCACTCCCTGTCACATACTCTTATTCATTCATTTCCATGCATTTTGACCTAGTTCTCCTTTGTGTTTCTCTTGCACTCACTAACACTCCTTAGCACACATTGGCACATCTTGGAACTTGGTACATCTTGGCATGCTTCCATAGCAATACAGCATGCCTTGGCACTGCCTAAGATACCTTGTCACTCCCTCCTTAGCACACTTGGTACTCGCTAACACTCCCTATCACACACTCTTATTAATTCATTTCCATGCAATTGAAACCAAATCCCGCAAGGTAGGCTCTGGATATGATTCTTAGGCTTACATAAACCAAAATTTTTGATTGACGCAACTCCTAAAACATCTGCTAGAGGATCACACACATACATGCCAATTTTTGATGGATCATGTTGGCTAGGCTATGGATATGCTTCTCAAGCTCACATGAACAAGAATCTTTTATCGGTGCAACACCAAGTGTAACTAGAATTGCGCATAGACAAAAGCAAAATGTTGATGGATGTTAGCTTGCATTGTAAATTCCTCTCTGTGCACTGCTATCACTCCTCCAGATATCCAAGGCTGAGGAAGAGTCTAGCTGAGGTAAACATAGACCAATCTTTTGACGTGCTAGCTAGCCCTACCAAGCCAAATAGGGCTCTCTCCAAAGGATCACGACCAAGAGGGCTGGATGGATTAGGTTTTTAGGCTAGATACAATATATCATGGTTTGATCTGATTTGATTGGGGTAATCACTTGATGAGTCAATTAGGTCAAAGAGTGTATTAGGTCAGAGAGTGAACTAGGTCAGGGCAAAAGAAAATAAAAATTGTAGACATCTGATGGGGCAAGGTAGGAAAGTACTTTAACACTTTGTAGTATCTTGATGGAATGGTTTAGACAGATGAGGTGCTAAAAAGAGAATGAAAATCATGAATTCTTTTTAAATTGGAGAAATGAAACAGATTATGACGATTTTCCCAAAACAGAGCATAGAAGATGAATTATGCTTATCATACTTGAAGATCAAACATATTTAGAAGGTAAATGGATCATAGAAAATATAAAAAATTCACACATATGTAACCGAGGAAGAAAAAATATCAAAATATCATGCCACGGGAATCCCACCAAAATAGTTGTAACTCATCCAATATATTCCATGCCAAAGTTTGAATGACTAGTACAACATCCAATGGAGTCCAACCTCTGAAAGGAGTGAATAAAGGGAAGATATAGACATAAAAATAAACTCCTCCCAACCAAAGGGGTTGAATCCTTGAGAAGAGGAGCAGTTCCACCAAAAAATGAACTGATAACTAGAGTGTAGGGTGGTCAAAGTGACTTGTCCCTAATTACATTGAAACTAATTCATCTGACTTGATGAACACTGTTAACCTAATGTATTTACCCCTAGGTAAGAGTGAAATACCATAATTACATTTACCATATCAATTACACTAGTAAAAAGTTGATTCCCATACGTGAAAATCAAATCTGGAGAAGAACATTGAAAAGTTACAGAAACTGTCAAGTGCGCCCTCACATTGTCAAGTGTGCAGTGCCATCTTCAGACCATCCTTTGACTGCCTTCCCGATGTCCAAATTGAGCCTAGCATAGCTCATTGAAAATATTATCCTATCTAGTTTCCACATATGCCTTTATTTGTCAAAATGGGCTTGATTGGACTCTCCAAAACTTCATTCTCCCAATACTGGTCAAGTGCGCAGCGCCTAGGCCAAAAATGAGGCGAAAACATGATTTTTTGCTTTTTTTTTCCCTTTTCACCTGCCTGTTTTGAAAACCAATGCTAGAAACATGGTTTTCTTAGATTTATTGGTCCTTTTGTATCCATTGTTTGTTTCCATTTCTCCAAAAAGTGTCCCAAAAGGTGCTACGCATTTGACTATGTAGTTGATATTTAAATTGCCTAAAAAACACAAAAAATATATTTGTAAAAATGTGCCTAGAAGATTCAAAATTGGTCAAGGAGCTGATGTTTGGTGTAGTTAGGAATGGAGTGAATCCTTTGAAAGTATTTCAAGCTTCTCGTTCTCTTTTTGGTGAGCTAGGGCTTCAATATTTGCTTTTGCAGCCTTCAGTTTTACCCTTGCATTCCCTTCTCTCCTAGCATAGTGTTTTGCCATCTTCTTTTGAATTTCATTTTGATGATTTGATTTGTCTAGGAGCTTCTGTAAATTATGATTGAACTTATCAAGCCATTTCCCTTAGTTCTCATTGATCAAGATGGTAAATTTATCATTCCATGTGAGCTCATTAGCAAGCTCAGACTCCTTTTGTTTCTCTAGTTCTAGAGCTCTTTTGAGCCTTCTAGTTCTAGGTCTTTTTCTAGGTTCTTGCTCTTCTTCAGGTTCACCATACTTGTCATAGGCCTCATCAAGTAATCCCTTGGCTTTCATTGCTTCCCTCCTTTCTTTGATGAGCTTAATCTCCATGACATCATGTTTGGCTTGAATCTACTTATTCTCTTGCTCATAATATGAGATGATGTATTTTGACCTCTCTAGGTTCATTTGGAGCTCCATCATGAGTTCATCTTTTTCTTTGATGATAATTCTTATGCTTTCACTGTCACCATGCTCACGTAGGTCAACCAAGTCAAAATTCTACTCTGTCTCATGGAGGTCCTCCTCCTCATGCGGAATCTTTGTCTCTGTCATATTTTCCTTGCCCTTTTGTACCTTCTTTGCTAATGAAGAAGGCAAGCCCCTCACACTATGAAAACACCTACCTATGGCCTCTCTAATAAGTGTGTGTAAAAGTTCCCAAATTAGGCCCTTTAGGCTCGATGACCTCAACCTGTTCAATCTACTCCTTCTCTCTGATTTCATCTTTCCTAGGTGAATGAATATGCTCATGAAATGGTGATGATGGAGGTGATTGTGAGGGTGACTAACCATATTAGCGTGAATGATCTATGGGCTAAGATGGAGGAATGGAGGTGGAAGGATGAGATGATGAAGGGATACTTTGAACATTCTGAGTAGATGAATCAATGAATATGGGATTGGCTGTGAAAGTACTCCATGCAATGTTGAGCTCTTTGAGATGATAAAAGACTATGATTTTAATGAGAGAATGATGAAAGAGACTCTTCATTTGATGTTCATACTCTCTTTTCTAGAAAATATAGGTCATCTTATCAATGCTCCAGAAAAGATAGTAGGGTATATTGAGCATTTTTACCCTAGTGAAATGCATTAAAAGCCGGATGTGATTGAGCACTTTTGGGTTCGCTCTTTTTCGAGCTTTAATTGAGTTATTCTTCTCCTGATTTGGATTTGGAGGTTTTCATTGCAATTTGGAGCAGAAAACATGTTGTCCACATATGGATAAAATTGTAACCTTCAAGAACTCCAAGGTGTATGTATATGTTTGAAAGGTATTTTTCTAATCTCATTTCTATGATTTTATTGTTAAAATTTCAAAGAATTTAAACTTGTATAACAAATTATGGAGAAGAAGGCAGGGTTAGGGTTGACAAGAGCTTATAAATTCAATCATATTTTTTCATGATAGCAAGACTAGACACTCTTGTGGGATTATCATCTTCAAGAATTTTGGGAAATTCAATGGTTATGTGGATTGATCAAGAGGCTATGGCTGCTTCATAAGTTCTCATATGATTGCATTGCTTCTTGTGATATATGGATCAACTTATGCTAGTCTTTACTTTGTTCCTTTCTCAATACCATGTAAAAAATACTTGCATTGTTGTAGTGAACAATTCTGAAACTAAATTGTAACACCAAGACACATAATTTCTCTAGCAATTTCAACAAAATAGAACATAATTGAATAACAATCACAGAATTGAAAAACGCAAATTTTCTAGCAAACTCAACTGGGAAAACCTTCTCTTTCATTGAGAAGTTTATTGATAGAAAATGAAAAATGGATCTTTTACAATACAGCTTTGTTTCACTGGAAACGAATCTAGTTTTCCTTGCTTGTCCTAAGCTTGAAACACTTGCAGGACCATTCATCTAATTCCATCAAAACATGCATATAGGTTGCTCCTAGTTAATAAGGAAATACTGTTGAATTTCCATGATGTTGGATCTAGGATAGAATCTTAGGATCTTAGAATCTCAACAAAAGGTACTTTCACTACAGAAAATAAATAACAATAAATCACACATGCACAAGTATACATAACTTTTTCCAAAAACATTGTACAAATATGTACAACCCAATATTTATTATATTGAACCAATCTAAATAATACAATAGTCTATGGAATACAAGATAAAATGACAATCATGTTGCATACTCTTTGTCATTGCTTGTCCTGTTGGTCCTTCACTCCCATTCTTCTCTCTAGATGCCCCTTAGTACATCAAAGGAAAAGACATAGAGTCTTGAGGACAGATGCCACCTATCATTGTTGCAATTCTCTAATGCTTCAATGTACACAGGATGATCTAGTATACTCTTCTAGGATGGCCAATCCGTGAGCTCCAATCTGTCTTCTAGTAGCCTCTTTCATCCATCAAAGAGCTACACAAAGGCTCCCACTAAGCCCTTAAGCACTAAGCCATTAACCTCTAACCCATATAGACCTCAATCACATGGAACGCAACCCCCTAACCCCTAAGCCCTATCGATTTTCCTTTTACCCTTCATTCCTAAACTGTTAAACCCCTTAAATCCTAGAACCCCTAAGCCTTTCTCCAAATCAATACGTGCTCCAACACTAATATTCTTGGTCATATTAGGTTTTTTTCTAATAAACCTTACAAATACAACCTCCAAGAACTAGTAGGGTCCAAGGAAAAGAGCCACAAAGTCTTTAAATTTGATCCACATTTTATGCATAGTCACATTTCTCCCAAATATCTTTTACTTATTTTCTTTCCAAGGGAAACAATATGTTCTTATAATCTCCAAAAGTGCATCTAAGTTCACAGCAATAAAGTAAGGTTCATCTCAAAGTTTCTCCAAGTATATTTTAAATTGGCACAAGCAATCCTCAACTACATGAATAGTGAAAACTTCAAGCTATCCATATCTAGGTTCATCCCCTTTTGACCCTATTTCTTTCTCCTTTAATACAAAGCTAACAAGGTCACCTTACAATTGGATCTCCCTTTTGTATTTGGTTAGAATACCACCTCGTTCTTTAGTATTGGATTTCTTCTAAACATAATTACACAAATACTCTCAACATATGTGGGGCTATAGGGCAGATTAAGAAGAGAAAACAAAGGTCAAACTCAAACTTATTTTCAAACATACGTCAAACATGTATAAAAAATTAAATAGTATACACATGTAATTCTTACATTGCTTGATGGTTTTGGATTATCTCCACCATTTTATTTACCCACATTCATGTTAGTTTTTCATTCCATTAATTCTTCAACAACCACTTTCAATTTTCCAGGTTCCTTGAATTTTTCTCCTAATATCTCTTTTGCTTAATGCAATTGAAGTTCATAAATAAAAGAAAAAATAAAATATATTAGATGAGGACATGGAAATGTCATATAAATAAATATAGGAAGTGAACACTATGGATTAAAATACATATCGAAGCTCTACCAAAAGAAAGGCAAGCACCAAAATCCAATGAAGAAGAGCCATGAACAGATGACCCGAAAAGAATGAAACAATTCCAAGCGATATGGAGGAGATACAAAAGAAATGGATGTAGAGTAAGTAACCATGACATGCATGGTAGAAGAGCTAAAACAAAAAATTTGCAAACAATAACGGGAAAAATGGTGTAGATTGGGATAACCCATCACAATAAATAAACTTTGTGGATCCAAGTATAGATCAAAGATCTATCAAAAGAAAGGCACCAGAAACTAGCTAATAAGGGCCATGAGAAGACAACCCAAAAGAAAAAAAAAAAAACAATTCCAAGAAATACCTAGGATGATTCAAAAGAAATGCATGTGGAAGAAGTAACCTTGGCAAGCATGGTAGAAGAGCTGAAAGGAAAATATTTGTAGGCAATCCTGAACAAATACTGTAGATGTTTCATCAACCCTACTTGAAACTCTGTACTCATAAAAGGATGACCTCTCAAATATAAGGTTAGTCAAGATATGGAATCCAAACTCATAACTTCAAAGAACCCTCAAAGCACCACACGGAAGTAAAAAAATAATGGCAAAAAATGCAACAAAAACCTCATACAAGAAGTGAGCGAGATGCTACCAACTTCAAATAAGGTGGCTCTCATGACAGATGTATTCCACTCCATTCCCCATAATTCTTAGTGAAATTAATAACATGGAACATTAGGGGTCTCAACTAAAAAGGAAAGTTAAGGCTCCCAAAAGGTTAAAAACAGAAGGAATTCCCTATAGTACTCATACTACAAAAAACAAAATTCTCCAACGATCGTGTAAGTGAAATCCTAGAGAAATGTTAGAAAGGTAGTGCTTCAGTGGACTTGGATGCAAAAGGAAAAGTAGTAAGGCTAGATCTCATATGCAATCCGTGGAAAGTACCATAACCAATATAACTATAGCCCCATGCATTCTTTCAGGTCATTTTCAATTCAAAAGTTTGAAGTCAATACGTAGAATTACAAATGCATGTGGTCTAGCTCCATTGAATGATCTCCACTCCATATCTTTAAAACACCTATGGATAATAGTGGGTAACTTCCACATCATTAAATTGATGAAAAAAAGGAAGGTGGCTTACAGTAACTGGACTCTAATGCCTAGTTCTTCCTTGACCTCATGCAAGATCTGCATGCCACATATGCAGATACTATACATGGGATATTTACTTGGAATAATAAAAAAGGTGGTTGTGCTCAAACCATTTCTAGATTTGACATATTTTTGGTCTCAAAAGCTCCTTGGGACAATGAGACCTTTGTGGAGGTTTTAATCCTTCCATGTTGCATATCATATCATTGACCTGTAAGCTTGGAAGAAGATATCAAAGCAAGCCCCAAAAATAGACTCTTTCACTTTGAAAGCCTTTTTCTTAGGGATCCTTCCTTCTTGAAAAAATCCCAATAATGGTGGTAGGAAGCCACTCCTCGACTGGGCTCAATTATGCACCAATTCCAGTAGAAAATCAAGTTCTTAAAAGCTCAAAAAACAAATGGGATAGAGAATATTTTTGGAACATCCACCAAATCAAAGAGGAATTAGAGGATCATATGGAATAAGTCCTATAATGCATTATTCTTGAAGGTCGATCTGACAAATTAGTTGAGGAATAAAGTGAGATTCTCACCCAATTAGAATAAGGCTACATTTAGGAAGAATTTCTCTGCTACCAAAAATCTCACATAAGATCACTTAAGGAGGGGGGAAAACTCTAGATTTTTCCACAAATCCATGATCAAACACCACCATCACAACAAAATCTTCTCGCTTCAAAGAACTATAGGATATAAGCTTACAAAACATGAAGAGTTAGAAGAATAATGAGGTGATTGAATTATCTTTAATAAATCAATTAAATTTAAAGTCATGTTTATAATATAAATAATATTTGGTTAATTGGAAAAGGTTACAAGTCATATTTACTATGACAAAATGAAGGACCAACAAGTATGGCCACCATGTAAAACATAAAAAATGTGAAAATTGATTAGGGTTTAGGAAAGTGTATATAAAGAACACTTGCATTTTTTAATAATCAATTCAGTTGTCTCAAAAGGACCCATAGTTACATCAATATCAACTAATATCCATACAATTGACCTTTATCTTTCAGAAAAAAAAGACATGATCGATGAGAATAATTTTTCCTAGGTTGTTTTCAATTGTGCATAAATCTTGAATAGTCTAGGGTTCCCAGGGGAGTCCAAGAAATTTTATCCATACTAGGGTGTGTAACGTGGTCTCAACCCTAGCATAAAAATGGAGTGGTGGGGTTTTATAGACAAATAATACCTATCCACAAACCAAACTTCATTTGATATAGAAACTACATCTTCTTCGGTCCAAAAGACAAAAAGAATGCATCTCTCTTGCTACTATGTGAGTTTCTAGTATATAGAATAAACTTGAAATTTGACTCTACTTTATCTATCATAGAAAGTAGTCCATCCCTACCTTATTTCCGATAAAATTTCATGCCAAAGTACATCTTGGAAGGTCAAGGATTTGGTTGACTACAATATATTCCCCCACAACTAAGAACACATTTTTCCTCAACTTCTAATGGCTTTACATCATTACTATTTCCAATGAACCAAAAACCTTCCTTAGAGGCAAACCAAACCACATGTTCCTTATACACTTCTTCAACATCACCTTCTGTCAATAGGTATAGAAGGTTCAAGCACATAGGAAGACATTCGTTTTTCTAAACATCAACTCTAAAATTGAAAGAATTGGTTAGAGACAATACACCCATAGCCATGTCCTACTTAGGAGGGCCCTTATAATTGTCCAAAACATTGCAATATTAGCACTTGTACCACCAATCTTATCACTACTCATAATATTTGACCAACTGAAAAAACTTTTACCTTCACATTGTTTAAAGTATGTGAAAGTATTCTTTATCATCTTAAAGATCATGTTATTACATTATCCATAGACCTTTCTCCATAAATATTCTATTAATTTTTTACAAATTAATTAAAAAACTTATGTAGTCTCTATACAACATATCATTATCATTCACTCACTTTGCAATTTCCTTTCCCACTTCAGCTTATGTTAGCTTTTATAAAATGAGAGGGGAAAATGAAAAATCAAGAATGGCACCCATGTTCATTAAATGAGGCACATTCTCTTGTGTGCACATATACTTTCAATATAAAACTCTCCTTTAATGAGGTTCTATAGCTAAGAAACAGAACTTTTAAAACAATAGCTGCACAATAAAAGTTGTATTGAAGTTGTGGAGGAGCTTTGACAAATAGTGAAATGTTTTGTTGACTCACACACATTCACTAAGCGTCTCCTCATTTAGGATCAACTTTCCCATGATTGATAATATCCAACAGAATTGAAGAGTAGACATTCTTATACAAATGAATATATAGCATGTTTCCACATCCCTTTTGTTTTTGTGGCATTCTTATACAAATGAATATACAACAAGTTCCCAGGTTTCCAAGTTTCCATGTTAGGTGAATACACAAATGAATATACACTAGGTTTAGTCCCTTCCTTTTTATGGCATCGAAAAATTCCAACGCTTTAGAAGCCTTTCCCTAGCTTACTTCTCCAACAATCATTTGAATTCAAGAGTAGGTATTCTTATACGAATGAATAACAATAGGTTTCCATGTCCCTTTCTTTTTGTGGCATTCCTATATAGATGAATATACAACAGTTTTCCATGTCATGTGAATATAAAAATGAATATAAAGTAGGTTTAGTCCCTTTCGTTTTGTGGCACTGAAAAATTGCTATGCTTTAGAAGTGTTGCCCTAGCTTACTTCTCCAACGATCATTGCTAAGGTAATTAGAGCATCACATTCACAATGACATGCTTGCATTTACCAAAGGCACCTATTAAGCCATTAGCTGCTTTGTATTCTATTTCCATAAAAAGACTCTAAACCAAGGGAGTGTAGCTTGAAACAATAGGAATTCAAACTAGTTCTTTCATGATATGCATTGTATCAAATCATCTATTCACCTAGCCTGTTTTCAAGTAATCATCGGTAAAGATGCCATAAACATTTTCATTAGGCATGCAATTTTTTATTTTCATGACATTTACTGCATAGCATAATTCATTTTTCCATTTTTTTCAGAATCTTTAACTAGCATATTGAATCTCTTGGGCTTAGGCAAAAGGCTTCTCTCCTTGATCTCATGGATCAAGTCAAGAGCTTCCTCAATCATTCTTGCTATATATTAACATTTCAAAAAACGATCATAAATTTCTTGCTGGAAAAGATGGGAAAACTTCAACATCTCATCTCCAAGAGCTTTGAAAAGTTTTCCTTATTCAGACCAACATCTCATGAGTACCCTATATGCGAGAAAATTCACAGTCATATTTTCTGAAAACATCACTGAAGATTTTGTGAGGCTAACTGATGGTTAGCAATAGGTTCACACCTTCCTGGCTCTGTTTTATTAACAAAAAAAAGCAGAGAGAGAACATGTTCCTTCAATCAAATTATATTTTTATGGTGCATTGCAGAGCCTTACAACTAGTCCAATGTATTCAATTACTATATTTCTTTCACTTAAATAATTCCTGCAATTAAATAATGCATCAAGAACTTAAGCAAATTTAGCTGAAGTATTGTCATTAGTAGAACAAAGGATTTTAGTCATTGTTCCAATCCCATCATTTCGAGTACTATCTTTAGTAGAGATCTTAAGGCCTCCAAAACGTGATTTTCTTTTTTTGTAAAGTTAGTAGCTAGAAAAGTAGTGAGTTCGCTGATATTGCTACTATTTGATTTATGGGCGAGATGGTTCAGTATCTTTGCAATAATTTATTTTCACTTGGAGTACCACTATTTCAACAAGCCAATAAATGCAGGTACATCATCTACATTTTCAAAACATGAATGGATATATTCACTACGATTACAGAGGTTCACAATAACATTTTTAGAGTGTTTCTCACTTCTGAAGATCTAGTCTCTGGAATCTAGACTAGAGGAGGTATGCCACCTGTAGCAGTAATTTCCCATTTGCTTTCGTCATTTTCATTTAACAACATACAAAGCAAGGCCACTACACAGTCTTGCTGCTATTTGAATAAAGGGAAAGAAGAAAAATCAAGTGTTCTACTCCTTCCCTGTCTTGAATGACATGCCGCATATTAGTTGCACTGTTGTAGAGAATTTTAAGAGACCTTATGGGCTCCTCCTAAACATCATTTGCAACCCTGATAAGTAAACCCACTAGCAAACACTTTTCTTCTGCATTTTGGAGCTTGCTACTTAAATAGCTATTTCCATACAAGCTAGCAAGGCATTCTATTGTATTCTCTCGAACTAGAAAAGGTAATCAAGCCTTGAATTGCTTAATCAATACTTGTTCAATAAATACATTTTCTATTGAATTATGAAAAACGGGCTGTGAATTTTTCCTAGAACCATTTATTAGCATACCAAGTGTAGTTGAGAGAACATACTTTGGATAGTGGGATACATCCTTCAGTTCTGGAAAGAGTATAAAAAATCATCCTTGGGAAATTGACTGCTAGGATGTTCACATCATTTTTTTGCTCACTAACTTCATCTTTGCTTCAGCGAAGCTTTCCTTGTGGATTTCTTGTCCAACTCCTTGCCTTAGGTTACAATTTATTCTACTAGAGAAAAACGTAAAACCACACAGAATAACATTGAAAGACATTTGTAGTTTGCATTAACAAATTCGTAGATTTGTTAAAATGCTTCTTTTAAACTCAAGAAACGTTAAAATTAGTGCAATGAGCATGCTACAATTTAATTTTCTTGAGATCTTTCATTTCTACATTGCATGAAATTAAATTTCACAAGCTTGAGAACATTAAACATTATATCAGCCTCTATGTAAAATTGAACCATATTGATTTCTTCATATGAAACTGATAAATGGAGGATGGGATATCTGGCACTAAAAGTACTTTTCTTTTTTGAAAATTTTAACTTTAAAACTAGTTGAAATTATCCTAAATCTCTTAGTTCCACTTCTGTAAGTGTGTTTTCTCCATGAAACTACAACCTTCAGTTCTGGCAAGAGTATACAAAATCACCCTTTGGAAATTGACTGCTAGCATCTTCACATCATTTTTTTGCTCACTAACTTCATCTTTGCTTCAGGGTATTTTTCCCTGTGGATGTTTTGTGCAACTCCTTGCCTTAAGTTACAATTTATTCTATTAGAGAAAAATGAAAAATTACACAGAATAACATTGAAAGAGGTTTGCAGTTTGCATTAAAAACCTCCTACATTTGTGAAAGTGCTTCTTTTAAACTCAAGAAATATTAAAACCAGCCCAAAGAGCATGCTACAATTTAATTTTCCTTAGAACTTTCACTTTTACATTGCATGAAATGTAATTTCACAAGCTTGAGGACATTAAACATTATATCACCCTCTATGTCAACTTGAACCACATTGATTTCTACATATGAAACTGATAAATTGAGCATGGGATATATGACACTAAAAGTACCTTGACTTTTTGGACAATTTTAACCTTAAAACTACTTGAAATTATCCTAATTCTCTGAGTTCCACTTCTGTAAAGGTGTTTTCTCCATGAAACTACAACCTTCAATTCTGGCAAGAGTATACAAAATCATCCTCGGGAAATTGACTGCTAGCATCTTCACATCATTGTTTTGCTCAATGACTTCATATTTGCTTCAGGGAAGTCTTCCTTGTGGATTTTTTCTGCAACTCCTTTCCTTAGGTTACAACTTATTCTAATAGAAAAAAACAAAAAAATACATAGAATAACATTGAAATATGTTTGCAGTCTTCATTAACAACCTCCTAGATTTTTTAAAGTTCTTATTTTAAACTCAAGAAACATTAAAATTGGCCCAAAGAGCATGCCACAATTTAATTTTTCTGAGAAATTTGATTTCTACATTGCATGAAATGCAATTTCACAAGCTTGAGAACATTAAAAATTATACTATCCTCTATGTAAACTTGAACCACATTGATTTCTATGTATGACACTGATAAATGGCGCATGGGATATTTGGTTCTAAAAATCACCTTGCTTTTTTGGACAATTTTAACTTTAAAACTAGTTGAAGTTATCCTAAATCTCGAAGTTCTACTTCTGTAAGGGTTTTTTCTCGAAGAAACTAAAACCTTCAGTTCTAGCAAGAGTATACAAAATCACCCTTAGGAAATTGACTGCTAGCATCTCCACATCACTTGTTTTCTCACTAACTTCATCTTTGCTTCACGGAAGCTTTCCTTGTGGATTTTTTTTGCAACTCCTTGCCCTGGATTACAATTTATTCTATTAGAGAAAAACAAAAACAAAAATGCAGATTAAGATTGAAATATGTTTGCAGTTTGCATTAACAACCTCCTAGATTTGTGAAAGTTCTTCTTTTAATCTCAAGAAACATTAAAACTTGCCCAAAGAGCATGCTAAAATTTAATTTTCCTTAGAACTTTCATTTCTACATTGCATGAAATGCAATTTCACAAACTTGAGAACATTAAACATTATATAAACCTCTATGTAAACTTGAACCACATTGATTTCTACATATGAAACTAATAAATGCACCATGGGATATCTGACACTAAAGGTACGTTCCTTTTCTGGACAATTTTAACTTTAAAACTAGTTGAAATTATCGTAAATCTTTGAGCTCCACTTCTATAAGGGTGTTTTCTCCATGAAACTACAACCTTTAGTTTTGGCAAGAGTATAAAAAATCACCCTTGGGAAAAAGATTGCTAGCATCTTCAATCATTTTTTTGCTCACTCACTTCATCTTTTCTTCATGGAAGTTTTCCTTGTGGATTTTTTGTGCAACTCCTTGCCTTAGGTTACAATTTATTCTATTATAGAAAAACAAAAAAATACATAGAATAACATTGAAAGATGTTTGCAGTTTGCATTAAAAACCTCCTAGATTTGAGAAACTGCTTCTTTTAAACTCAAGAAACGTTAAAACTAGTCCAAAGAGCATGCTACAATTTAATTTTACTCAGAACTTTCATTTCTACATTGCATGAAATGCAATTTCACAAGCTTGAGAACATTAAACATTATATCAGCCTCTATGTAAACTTGAAGCACATTGATTTCTACATGTGAAACTGATAAATGGAGCATGGGATATCTCGCACTAAAAGTAGCTTGCTTTTTTGGACAATTTCAACTTTAAAACTTGTTGAAATTTTCCTAAATCCCCGAATTCCACTTCTGTAAGGGTGTTTTCTCCATGAAACTAGGCCCACCTAAGTTCCCCATATCAGACACTGGGATGTGGATGGCATGGACTTTTTCTAATATTCTTTGCAAGCACAAATTTATGTATCTCATTTTTGAAGAAGCCTTTGAGTGCAACGTTAATTATAATTATTGTCTATTATCATTAAACCATTTAGTTTATTTTTCAACAATATTAAAGTACTTTCCTTTTGTGTTGGAAAGACCATTCAAAAAATTCTAGAGAGGCATCCTAAGCTATTGGACAAAAAATATTTTACTCAAAGAGATAATAGAGTCTTAATGTAACAAATTACATTTCAAAATAGCATACTGGAAACGGATGTTTGTGCAATAGTTCTCACATTTTATTAAACATGTTTGACAACCTAGCCTCTGTATATCATCCCATTCGAGAAAACCTTAGGTTTTCCATCTATATCTAAAGAATACATCAAAAACATTTTTATTTTTTTTAAGATTGACCAGAATCATTTTTTAGGCCATTTCTTCACAAGTTGTGAAGCTTTATTTCTCTCACTTTCTCCCAAGTATGCAAAAATAAGAATAGTATAAATAAGGGCATCTCCAAAAAGACACCTCCAAACATTTTATTGATTTTTTTTGTCCCTGCTCAAGTTTCCTAGCCTCAAATGGTGTTACTGTATAAAAAACATCTTCAGATAAACCTATTTCGAAAAAATCATCAAGAAGCTTTAGAGCTTCTTCTTCATTTTGTTGGAAACAGTAGCCATCAATTAGCCATGAGAAAACACTAAAAATAGGCATAAACCTACAATCATAATTTTAAATAGGATCTTTGTTGCTTCATTTGTTTCCCAAACTTTCAAAAGCCATGAATAAAAGCCTTGTATGTATACACAAAAAAATATCCCACCTTGTAACATCTTCTAGTGAAGTTTCTAGGCATTGACCATGTTAGCTCTCTTGCACTTTGAATTGATCAACATGTCACATGTGAAGTGATCGGGTTCAGGACCCTTCTTTGCCATTTCATGCAAAAGGTTATTTCCTTATTCCAATTTCCCTTCCTCATAGAGCTTATGGAGGAGGACACGGTATGTCACCATTCCTAGCACTAGCCCTTTCATCCTGCAATCTGAAATCTCCAATCATATTATCTTCTCTACAATTGCCATCAATCAGGGTAGTATATGTTACATTATTTGGAATCAGATCACCCATTTTGTCCAAAATATTCAATGCATACCTCAATATACCCTGTGTACAAAATCCATGTATCGGAGTGTTGTATGTTACAATATCAAGGGAAGAACCTTTTCTTGCAATCTTGGAAAGAAAATTCAATGCATTTTCAGTGTCCCCTTCCTTGTAGTATCCCTGAATGAGAAAAATTGTAAGTAACAATATTTGGAAACATGCATTTAGGCATCATTCACTACAAGAAAAAAAGTCATTGGTGAGGGTCATGCCTATGATGGACCTTTAAGATCCCTCACCAATGTCGCATATGGTGATGGTCTTTAAAAAAGCATTACTGTAAGTGTATATAGTTATGGTCCTTTAAGGTTTGTCACCAAAGCCATTTTTGATGACACTTTTGGTGAGGGTCATTAAAAACCCATCACTAATTCTCTCTTTGGTGACACTTCTAGTGACGATCTTTCATTGACCCTCACCAATGCTCTTTTTGGTTAATTTTGGTGATAGTCAAATAATGATCGTCATCATTGATCATTCCAATGAGATTTTGATGACACTTCATGCCTGTGATGGACCTTTAAGGTCCATCATCAATGTCACATTTGGTGACGATCTTTAAAAAAATGTTGTTCTAAGTGTATATAGTGATGGTCCTTTATGGTTTGTCACCAAAGCCATTTTCAATGACACTTTTGGTGAGGGTCATTAATGGCTTGTTAGTAATTTTCTCTTTGGTGAAACTTTTGGTGAGGGTCGTTAAAGGCCCATCACTAATTCTCTCTTTGGCGACACTTGTAGTGACGATCTTTTATTGACCCTGTTATAGACATTTTTGGGCACTGAAACCCTAATCAAACATGTCCATAAATCAAGGACTCCTAAGTCCCTAAAAGTTTTGTTCCATCCCCTAAAAGAGGAAGGTCATCTTATTACATCATCTCCCAGAAGTTCTCCATGAAAAACTACTCAGAACTGGTCAAAACTAGACCATCTCACCTGCTCCATGGTCAAAGTGCACTGCATCCCACCAAAATGCATAGGGGAGGTGCGATGCATACTGAAAAGCACTTTTATGGGGTGTGATGGGCGAGAGTGGACAAATGGAAGAGTGAATTTGCAAGGTCGAGGATCATGGAATCTTCCAGAAACTTCCCCTGTGACACTTGCCTCTCTGCATTTGCCCAGGGATGAGTAAGAGATCATCAATCTCCAAGTGGAATCAATAACTATCAGAGAGAGGACACTAATCAAATCTCAGAAGCTGACTCACCTCACTGCAATCATCTATATATGGATCCATCATCCCAGAGATCCAAAGGCTGGAATTTTGTATCCTGTAAGGAAGTGCTGCTGGTTTCTTGGTGTAACATCATAGTGTTGGGTGATCTAAGCTTTTCATGAGGTGAAGAAGGGCTTTCTTGCTGAGAGGATGACACTAGGTCAGAAGAATTGGTTGTAATCCTCTTTTCTATTCTTGATATTAATAAATCTATTCAAGTTTTCCTCCATATTCTTGTATGATTGATGATATATGCATTTGTGTGGTCAATATATATCTGGTCCTATATTTTTTATGATAGTATATCTTTATTCTTGGATAGTGTTATGCTGATTTGATTCCATAGGTTCTCTTTGAAGCTGGGTAGACGAGGAAGCGAGTGGCAAAGATCTATTAGAAGGGAGAGGAATCAAGCAAGGAACCAAGTGCAAGAAAGAGGTTGGTCTCCTTTGTTCCCCTCTTATCTACTTCTCATAAAGGAAAAATAAAGTAGTTTTAGTTTGTTTGTTTCTAAGACAGCTACCAGTCTTAGTGGGACTAGCAGATCTGCATAGACACTAGATTTCCCGGTAACAGACCCTCACAAATGCTCTTTTAGGTTACTTTATGCGATGATAAAAAAATGTTCATCATCATTGATCATTCCAATGACTTTTTGATGATGCTATGTAACTGTTGCAATATTTTTTGTCAAAAGATAACAATTTAAGACCATTGTTGTGGAGTCTTTTTCATTATGTGTCCAAGGTCTTAGTAGTTACAGTTAGTCAATTTGTTAAGAAGTAATTAGTGTGTATCATTTCCCTCAAGTCATAAGAATACAACTTTCATATGATTCAACACATTATTCATCTCTATTAGGTTTATTATCTAGAAAATTTCCTTTAAATAAAGTTCCACTATTGTGTGTAGGAACTATATTATTTAATACATAATCAAGCTTTGTCAATTCTATTAGTGAGAGAGACTTAGCACTACTCAACACTCATGGCACACTTGAACATGCTTTGGAATAGTACACTAACATTACTTGGCACCTTGCATGTCTTGGAACATATTTGTACCTGGAACATCTTTATACCTTAAACATCTTACCATGAGTAGGATGCCTAAGCACATGTTGGAATGCCCTAGCATAGCATATCACTCCCCTATCATGTATTGGCATGTCCTATAGTCCCTAGCATGCCCTGGAAAACCTTGGCATAGAATTGCATTGACAAACATTAGCACTTGGCACACATTGGAACTTGGCATGTATTGGAACATATTATTAGTGTGCCTATCATGTCCCTTTTGAAAAAGATAAAGTCCGAACTTATTAACCCTCTTATGTGATCATTTCCTTACATTTTAGCTTGGTTATTACTTGTTTTCCTTGAAACTCCTTGACACATATTGGCATATTCTGGCACCCTACACATCCTAGCATGTCTTAGCACCTGGCATGCCTTGGCATTATTTGGCACATGTTATCACACCCCGGAACTACCTAGCACACTCTAGCACTTCTTGACATGCTCTGATATTCCTTGGCATGCCTTACTTGTGCTTACCATACCTTGTCACTCCCTCCTTGTCATGACAACTAGCACTCATTGACACTCCCCGACAAACCCTCATATTCATTAACTTCCATGCATTTTGACCTAGTGCTCCCTTGTGTTTTCCTAGTACTCCCTAAAAATCTTCATCATGCATTGGCACTCTCTAGCACACCTTAGCACTCTTCGATATGCTCTTCCACTTCATAGCATGCATCACACTCCCTGACACACATTGGCACTTGGAAAGTATTAGCATGTTTGGAATGCATTGCGATGACTTGGTATTCTTTGTCATGGTTTAATATTAAAGTTATTGAGATCAATTATTGGAAACTAGATGAGAAGAAAGGAAGGAATATTTGACACTTAGAATACATTGACACTTTTGGTGGGCTCCAATATTGTAGCAATAATGCTACAACTCCTGGAGCTTCCTTCTCTAATTTTTTCAACCCGGTAGTTCGTAACAAACTTGGAAGCAACGGTGCTGTATGCACAAGTACTAGCTCTTGTCGCAGCTGTCACTTGGTCAGCTAGCACGAGTCCGCTAGGGCTCAAGCCAACTTCTATATGTTCTCAGAATAAGCTTTTTAAGTGATGAACAAGAGCTATCTCAAAGGAAATTAACCTACTTTGCAAGAATGAACTGAAAGCCAACAAAACATGGAAACCCTAGTAAACCCTAATCTGACCAGCTTAATCCTTACGATGCAATGGTGGGAATGCAACTTCTAAAAATGATGTCATTACTTCTAGTGAGATGAGATGCATGAGTTTAAACTACCTCTGTTTGAAGAGAACATGTTTTTGTATTTTTTCTCAAGTGGTTGGAGTTATTATGACTGTGCTTCTTACTGTGTCTTGACTGTGCAAGGGTAGTTCGAGGGGAGGAAGGCTTGGGAAGGGTCAGGAGGACTCTGAGAGGTTCCAGGGAATCCCTAATATCATTCCACAGAAGTTCACAATGTTCAGGTGCCTGGCAACCGTGTTTGCAAGCTTCTACAGGATGTCTGCAGGGGATCCTACAGGAAGCTCGGGATTTCTACAGGAAGTCTGCTAACTTCTACAGGATGTTCTGCAGTCGGAGTTTTGGGTGATGGAGGAGTGAATGAGCTGTATGGGTGGATAGGTAGGATGGGAGGGGAGCTTGTGATGGCTTATGGACAGAGAGATGAGATGGAGAGGGGGTGTGTAAAGTTGGTTGGTCGATAGAAGGGTAGAGGCAATGGGAGGCCGAAAAGATAAAACAATGTGGATAATAGAAGAGTTGGTGGGCAAAGGATCTAGCTGGGAGGTAAGGAGATGGCTTAGGCATGGCTGAGAAGGATAAGGAAGTGATAGAGTGGTGCTGCGCAGTGTAAATGAAACAAATCACCTCTGTCTTGCACAAAACCGAGAATTCATCAACCTATTCTAACTGTTTTATTAAAAACCAAAGAACAGCGATGTAAGTTAAGAGAGAAATCGTGCATGGTGCTGAAACAAAGAGTTATTGCTCAAGATCTAAATGCATGGACACTCCTACCAATGGAAATATTACTTTAAAGCTTGCATGAACATGTAAAACTGCGTTTTTTGGTGGTTGGCACGGTCTACACTCCCAATCTCTAAACGGAGGTGGAAGTGAGTGTACGATCAACCTTTTCTTGGAACTCTGATGAATTCTAATCCTCCTACTCTAATCTAAACTGCTGAAAGCACTTTATCCATAAAACTAACCTACTTAATCACATCAAGAAATTCGAATCAGCAGACTGTGTTTTCCAAATGCATGTCAAGGCAAAGAAATGAAATGATGAAAATATGGTGAGCTCCAGTATTGTAGCAGGAATGCTACAACTCTTGGAGCTTCCTTCTCTAATTTTATCAACCTGGTAGTTCGTAACAAACTTGGAAGCGACGGTGCTGTATGCACAAGTACTAGCTCTTGTCGCAGCTGTCACTTGGTCAGCTGGCACAAGTCCGCTAGGGCTCAAGAAAACTTCTATATGTTCTCAGAAGAAGCTTTTTAAGTGATGAACGAGAGCTATCTCAAAGGAAATTAACCTACTTTGCAAGAATGAACTGAAAGCCAACAAAACATGGAAACCCTAGTAAACCCTAATCTGACCAGCTTAATCCTTACGATGCAATGGTGGGAATGCAACTTCTAAAAATGATGTCATTACTTCTAGTGAGATGAGATGCATGAGTTTAAACTACTTCCATTTGAAGAGAACATGTTTTTGTATTTTTGCTCAAGTGGTTGGAGTTATTATGACTGTGCTTCTTACTGGGTCTTGACTGTGCAGGGGTAGTTCGAGGGGAGGAAGGCTTGGGAAAGGTCAGGAGGACTCTGAGAGGTTCCAGGGAATCCCTAATATCATTCCACAGAAGTTCACAACGTTCAGGTGCCTGGCAACCGTGTTTGCAAGCTTCTACAGGATGTCTGCAGGGGATCCTACAGGAAGCTCGGGATTTCTACAGGAAGTCTGCTAACTTCTAAAGGATGTTCTGCAGTCGGAGTTTTGGGTGATGGAGGAGTGAATGAGTTGTATGGGTGGATAGGTAGGATGGGAGGGGAGCTTGTGATGGCTTATGGACAGAGGGATGAGATGGAGAGGGGGTGTGTAAAGCTGGTTGGTCGATAGAAGGGTAGAGGCAATGGGAGGCAGAAAAGATAAAACAACGTGGATAATAGAAGAGTTGGTGGGAAAAGGATCTAGCTGGGAGGTAAGGAGATGGCTTAGGCATGGCTGAGAAGGATAAGGAAGTGATAGAGTGGTGCTGCGCATTGTAAATGAAACAAATCACCTCTGTCTTGCACAAAACCGAGAATTCATCAACCTATTATAACTGTTTTATTAAAAACCAAAGAACAACGATGTAAGTTAAGAGAGAAATCATGCATGGTGCTGAAACAAAGAGTTATTGCTCAAGATCTAAATGCATGGACACTCCTACCAATGGAAATATTACTTTAAAGCTTGCATGAGCGTGTAAAACTGCATTTTTTGGTGGTTGGCATAGTCTACACTCCCAATCTCTAAACAGAGGTGGAAGTGAGTGTACCATCAACCTTTTCTTTGAACTCTGATGAATTCTAATCCTCCTACTCTAATCTAAACTGCTGAAAGCACTTTATCCATAAAACTAACCTACTTAATCACATCAAGAAATTCGAATCAGCAGACTGTGTTTTCCAAATGCATGTCAAGGCAAAGAAATGAAATGCTGAAAGGGAAGACAAGTAACAATACAAAGAAAGGAGGCCTATTGCTCTCAGGTTGGGCCCAAACCTGAGAGCTATAGCTCCTCTAAGAACTCAGGATTGAACTCAAATATGCTTGCCTTTTATTAAAAGATCATAATCATAAGTCTAACAACATGCCAAAAATGGCTTACAAAGAGCAAAACAGAGCTATAGCTCGTGATTCAAAATCTGCAACAAAGGTTCAAAATTCCCCATCGAAGGCTACAGCCTCAATATTTATACATTATGAGGGCCAAGCTGGCCTCCTAAATTAGTGGGATTGGCTGTCCAACTAAAAGTAAATTGTTGTTCCTGTAGAATCCGTTGGCTGCCTTCTAGCTCGGTGGTGATAGCTGTTGGAGCTCAGAGTTGGGGTGGACATCACGAGGAAGGTCATTCAAGGCTGTGGACAAGCTTCCTACAAACCCGCAATGCCACCTTGGCTCTCTCCTTGCCTCCATCTACGTGGTTTTTGCTCCATTTAATGTCAAAAAACCTGAAATAAACATGTAGTAGCCACATAGGCGTAATGACTGCCCTCCTTCCTACAAATAACATGAATATACTAAGAAATGATGCATAAGTGATAAAAAATGAAGGGTTGAGCAAGGTAAGTAGGCCAAATGTGCCCAAAATGTTACCAAAATTTGGGGCTCATCATCACCCCCCAGCTAAAATATTTGCTCATCCTTGAGCAACTAGTCCAACTCTTCATCCTTCATTGCCTTTACTGCTACCCTTACATCCCAAGCCTCTGTAGTAGTGTCCTCCTTGCTGATATGAAACCCAGCCCTTCTTTTTACCTCTTCCCACTATTCATTATCATCTTTCTCTGTGCTGCCTTCCATCAATCCTAGCAGTAGTGGTGGGCTTAGCTTAAGGCCAATCCAGCTGGCCTGGAGGTTTTGCATGGATTTTTTATAGAGGGCCACCCGTACGAGAGCTTCCCTCATTCGAGTTTGGGTATGCTACTCTCGGATTTTTACACTGTGGGCCAATGTATTCCATCTGCGGGTGCATGCTTGGACAGCGTTGTCTCCTAACAGTCTCTCCATGTCCTCAAAATGAGCTATGGATTGGGCCTGTTGATCCATATATCTTAATAAAGCTTGAGGGTCAGTGGACAAATGTTTGTGTGCCGAGATTAGTGCAACTAGATCCCCTGGTTCTGGTCTGATGAGCAATGGCTCGTTCAGCTCTCGGTTCATGAACGCTTTGGCTTCTGCTGCTCTTTTGTCCTCATGGTTCAGCCATGAGGCAAATGCCATTAATTGCATATCTCCCAAGGCCGTATTGCGGTCCCATGAAACTACATTAGGCAGGGCCAGATTATGGAGGTAGAACTCTGCTAATTTGGCCTTATCCTCTGATGAACTAGTACTGCATACTTCAGTGAATTGCTGCGTGTCTTGGAGCTGAGAGATACCTCTTTGTGCCAAGGTATTGATTTGAAATTGCAGCCATTGGTCTTTCAAGTACAGGCCATAGGATTTGGCCGGCTGTCTGCATTGGATAACATCCATGGCCCAGCTAGCGATGCAGGCCAATTGTGCCTCTTTCTGCTGCAGCTGTTCTCTGAGAGCTTGCACCTCAATTTGCTTGTTGTTCTGCTTCCTGTAGATGTGTAGTTGGCTCCCCAAGACCGGTGTTCAGTTCCTTTTTGCCTTGCTATTCTGCTGTGGTGTCCTTGGAGGATGTACCTATCCCTGCCCTCAGCTCCTGTAGCTGTAATCTCAACTTTTGGTTTTCTTCCTATAGGAACACTCGTTGGCAATTTGCCACATGTTTAGCCGTGGACAATTCACTTCTGGCCTCCTTGAGCTGCTCCTGCAAGGGACCTATGTCCGCCACGCCCTTTGACTTGGCTATTTTCATCCACGTGTGTGTACAGACTCTTTCTTCCTCTAATGCAAAAAACAGTGGCACAGTAAATTTTTGAGGTATAATTTTGCCAGCCTCTAAAAAGTTGTAATATGAACTCAGACTTGGCTGAGGGCTGGGCTCTGGTATATGCTCTTTCTCCACTTCTTTTGGTGGCTCTACTTCGCCCTCCCTCGGTGGTGATAAGGGTGCTTCTCCTTCCATTCTCTCAGTTTCTTTAAGCCTGGCTAAGGTTTCCTGTAGAGCATCTTCTGCATCCTATAGCTGAGCTTTTGTAGTCAATTGGTCTAACCTTTCTTTCCAAGTAGTTTTCTTTGGGCTCCCCCTCTCATAGGTGACTGATATCCTCGAGGGGGACCTTTCCTTGGGCAAAGTAGGGGCATCTTCGATAATGATTGGGCTGCTGGACGGTTGGCTTGCCCGTCTTTATTCTCACACTTCTTCTAGCTTTAAAATATAGAGGGGTCTCCCTCTTTCTCTTCTCCTTTGGCTTAGGAGGTGTGCTAAGGGCAGCCAGCATAGCTGCTGCCTCCCTTGCAAGAATGTCAGCTTTCTTCTCCTTGGGTTTCACTTTTTCAGGGCTTGCTGTAGAAGACCCTGTTTTAGTTAATTTCGAGCGTCCTGTAGAAGACCCTTTTTCAGTTAATTTCGGGATTCCTGTAGAAGCCGGTTTCGGTTTTCCTGTAGAAACAGGTGTTACCGCTTTGGTTTGTTTTGCTGCATGAGTTTTACTTTTTGACTTGGTTGCGGTTGCTGTCGAGGCACTTTTGCTGATATGGACCTTCTCAGCCTTTTCCACTCTGCTTTGCAATCTTTTCTCTGTTGCCGTCAAAATAGGTGTGTCATATTTCTCTTTGGCACCCTTTTTCTCTTGTTTCTTCTCTTGCTTTTTCTTCTACTCCATGGTCGGGGTCTTCTGGCCTTTTTCTTTCTGCCCTGCGGGCAGTGACTCTTTCTCCTCACTGCTAGATGAACCGAGCTCTTCGGTCAGCATCTTTATATCACCATCCTTGGTCAAATTTCTGAAGGCTTCCCATGAGAGAGGAACCTTGTATGTCTGGAGCGCATCCTCCACGAGAAGTTTGATGAGTCCATGGTGGGCTACTTGGTCTGGTGTGCCTTCTTTCAACTTGGTGGCACACTCAATCAGAGACTGTAGTAGAAAGTAGGGGAGACTGAGTTTGTTTTCTACAGGTAGGTCCATCTGATGCATTAATTCCGTGAGTAACCGAAAATGGTACCCATATACAATGCTAAAACAGCCTTCGCAGGTGATGTACTTCATAATCTGCAGGCTAGCTTCACTCCACGGTGGCAATAAACTGGTTCTACGAACCCCATTTTTATCTTCTGAGAATTCCTCCTCTGGTGGAAAGAATTCTTTCTTAGCCTGTTGGCCCAATTTCCTTTCTTCTTTATCCCATGGTAATCCCATTGGGAGCTCAGTAACTCGGCTGATGAATTGTGGGTTGAGTCTGAGACTCAAACCCCTAAAGTTAACGGTGGCCAATGTTTTGGATTTCGGCCTCAGAGCTTGGAAAAACTCCTCTGCCACCTCGTCGTCATAGCCCTGCAATTTCTCACAGAAGGATATCCATTGTGCTCGCGTGAAGAGCTCCACCACCTCAGGATTTTCTCTTAACTTCGTTGAATCAGTTGGTTCCCTTCTGATGAACCCACCCGGCATGGTGAAAAACTGCTGCGTTAGCTGGAGGTGGCGAATGCGGAAGAAATTTGGCCTACTGGGACAGAGCGTAGAATTACGCCTCTGTCATGCATATAATTCACGAAGCTTATCTCCCGAGGACCTTAACACAGCTTAATTACACTGACATCCTGTAGGACGAAAATTCATGCAACAGCAGACAATATTTGAAAAAAATTTCTACGACCAGACTGTAGACGTCAATTCTGCCACCCTCAAAACCAATTGCATGGAGAGTTCAGGCTTACCTTTTTAATCCGCCACCTTTTGACGTGAGGAACCCGATTTCCTGTAGAAACAGCTTTCCTGTAGAAGCAGCGCGTGAATTCTGGAGGATACTGCAGTGGGTCTGTGCTCTTGGTGTTGCTTAACAGGCGTTCGAATGGCCAAAGACTTGGAGTGTCGAGCTGCAAAGGGATCCGGATGATCACTCGAGTTTCAAACGGTGAATGATAAATGCATGGGGTGGAAATCTAGCCGATTAGATTTGAATTCGGTGGAATCCGTGGCGCGGGGGTGAGCTGTCCCTGCCAGACCGTTGGACGACATCACTCCATCATTCGTCTGCGAGTTCCCTTACTGCCGCATCATTCCCTGCAGATCCTCTGGCGTCACTTCTGTTAAAACTCGTTTTTCCCGACGGGATGGCTCTCACATGTGCATTGCCCGTTTCTTTTGCCACGACCACCGCCCAAACATCCGACTAGACCACTAACTGGTTGACGTGGCCAGTCGAATGGCCATACAACTGCTCAAACCATTCACTTCACACTTGCAAACATTTTCAAAGTAAAATTCATGCAACTCGACGGAAGAAAGGGTCGAGGCACTTACCTGTGGGGTCGCAACATGATTTTTTGGCTCTTGGACGACGATGAGTGGATTTATTTGCTGCTGGTGGATTTGCACAGGCCCGGAGGTTCATATTCACAGGCTGCTGACGATGAATTTGATGCTTCGGTTGCATGCGCCCGCGTTTTCATTGCATGTGGCAAGCGCTGTGAATGCTGTACACTCTAGCGGGCTTAACTGTTACGGGACTCCTGCAGGATGTCCTGTAGCAGTTTTTCCTCCTCGGGTGCATGCTGCACAACGAAGGTAGTGGCCTCACGATCACGCTCACAGAGCTCATGGATGGCTGGGATGGATATGGTATGACATCTCAGCATTTTTTTCTTTTAAAAAAAATTGCTTTCTCTTGATAACTCAATGATCTGCTTTGATGGTGCAGGTAAATTCATTGCATGTCGATAGGGGTGGTAGAATGAGGTGACAGCAGTGTGTAGGGGTGACAATAGTAGCTTGCATGCGTCCAAACCGATCCTTGGTCGTTAGATCTCCTCATACAATGAATTCTGGGCCGTCGAGAACTTCTACAGGAAGTTTCTTGTAGAAATACAGAACTTCCTGTAGAAAGTTTGGACCTTCCTGTAGAAATTCTGCACCTTCCTGTAGAAAGTCTGCATCTTCCTGTAGAAGACTTAACCTGTGATGAAATCATGCCCATACCTTGGGGAAGATGAGTATTCTTGGAGGAGGTGCTGGTGAGGTCTCTTGGCAGCATGATAAGGATCCTTGGCTTTGAGTTGAGAGACCTCCTCTCCTTCATAGAACACCTGCAACCTGCATGCATTTTCACATTATAAATTTGCTGTCCCTGTCCTTTTTTTCTTATTGTTTCCTCTTTTTTTTTTTTTTTTTTTTTTGAAAGATAGCAGGGGCGCCTCAATGAGGTTTTCACCCTTGCCATCTACCTTAAGCGCCTCAGAGAGGTTTTCACTCAAGGATCTTTTTCAAATCCCTTTTTTTTTTCTTTTGAAAGACAATAGGGGCGCCTCAATGAGGTTTTCACCCCTACCACCTGCCTTGGGAGCCTCAGAAAGGTTTTCACCCAACGATCTTTATTATTTTTTATTTTTTTTTTTATTTTTTATTTATTTTTAGATCTTTCAGGGTATGCCCAAAGTAGAGGCAGAACCCTTCTCTATGACCAACACTGATTTCTCCATAGTTTTGTTGAACTCTTGTCTTGAGAGAGGTTTCCTGTAGATCTTCAGTCGATGCCCATTGACAAGCATGGGGATGGCTTCCTCATCAATGGTCCGAATAAGAACAGATCCATTGTCATGACATTTTTCCACTGCATATGGTTCCAGCCATCTGGTTCTCAGCTTCCCCTTGAAATCTTTGTGCCTAGAGTCATACAACAGTGCCCAATCTCCTGACTGGAATTGCTTGTCATGGAGGTGTTGGTCATGCCACACCTTTCTCTGAAGTTGAACCACTTCTGAGTGAAGGAGGGCCTGCATCCGGTGCTCGTCCAGTCCCTTCAGCTGCAATAACCTTTCTTGTTGTGCATGGCTGAGATCCAGGTCTAGCTGAGCTGCCATCCTCAAAGTGTTGTATTCAAATTCAATGGACAACAAAGCTTTCTTCCCATAGACCAGCTCATAAGGTGTGAAGCCGGTGGTGGTCTTCCAGGTGGTGTTGTAAGCCCATGTGGCCTCAACCAGGCGATCTGCCCAATCTTTCCTACTGCTGCTCACCACCTTAGTCAAAATCCCTTCCAATGCTCTGTTGGTGAATTCCACTTGCCCATTTGCCTGTGGATGATAGGGGGTGGAAGTCGTATGCTTGATTTTGTGATGAGCTAGTAGGTCTTCAATTAAGTTGGATGTGAACTGGCTCCCTTGATCGGTGACCAGCTCTCTAAGGTAGCCAAATTTGTAGAAGATGTTCTCCCTTAAGAACTCAGCCACCTTTTCTTCTGTTGCTGCCTTCATTGCTTTAGTCTCTGCCCACTTTGTCAGGTAGTCAGTGCACACAATGATGTAAGACCTTTGCCTCGAAGGAGGGTTGATTGGACCCACAAAGTCCATACCCCACTTCTCAAATGGCTCAAGAGTCACTTGAAGTTGGAGAGGCATCTCATCCCTTTGAGTCGGTTTCCCCATTTTTTGGCATCGGTCACATTGGCTGATATACCTTCTAACATCTTGATGAAGTGTGGGCCAATAGTAGCCTACCTGCAGGATTTTGAAGGCAGTCCTCTTTGCTGCAAAATGTCCTCCACAAGGCCCATCATGACAGGTGAGGAGGATATCAAAGACTTCCTCCTGCCTTACACAACGCCTTAAGATCTGATCAGGGCCAAGCTTGAACAGATTTCCCCCGATCCAAGTAAATGAGGCACTTTTTCTGATGATTCTGCTCTTCTCTCTTGAAGATAGGTGCAGAGGGAACTATGTTGAAACAAGGTAGTTTGCTATATCAGCAAACCATGGAGAGAGTACTGAGATAGCAAACAGATGTTCGTCGGGTATCTGGTCATCCACTGTTCCATCCTCATCTGCAGACAAATCCAATCTAGATAAAAAGTCAGCAACAACATTTTCTTTACCCGGTTTGTCAACAATGGTCAAATCAAACTGATGCAACAAAAGTAACCATCTAATAATACGAGCATTCACATCTGGTTTATTCATTAAATATCTAATTGCAGAATGATCTGTATGTACAAAGGTTTTGATAGCCAGTAATATAATGTCGGAACTTGTTCAGTGCATGGACCACAGCCAAGAATTCTTTCTCGGTTACAGTGTAATTCAGTTCAGCTTTGGACAAGTTTTTGCTAACAAAGTAAATGGCATATGGAAGTTTTTGTTCAACTTGTCCTAAAGTTGCCCCTATGGCTTTGTTCGAGGCATCAGTGTGGATGTGGAAAGGTAGGGCCCAGTTTGGACCTCTCAAGATTGGGGTGGACACCAACTTGTCCTTTAATTCATTCAAAGCCCTCTGACAATCGCCAGTCCATTTAAACTCCACATCTTTTGCCAACAGCCCAAACAATGGCGAGGCTAGCTTGCTGAAGTCATTAATGAATCTCCTGTAATACCCTACTAATCCTAAGAAACTCCAAACATCCCTTACCTTTTGGGGAGGTGGAACCTTCTTGATGAGGCAATTTTGTTAGGATCCACTTGTAACCCTTGGCAAGAAATGGTATGGCCTAGCACGGTCCCTTCAGTCATCAGGAATTCACATTTTTCAGGACTAATGGACAGGTTCATCTCAATTCATTTGGTTAGGACTTTTCCCAGATTGGACAATGCTTCCTGGAAGTTGGACCCATAAGGAGTGAAGTCATCCATATAGATTTCCACCGCATCATGGACCAGCTCCGAGAAGATGCTCAAGACAGCTCTTTGGAAGGTAGCAGGAGCATTGCATAGCCCAAAGGGAAGAACTCGGTAGGCAAAGGTACCCCAAGGACAAGTGAAGGTGATCTTATCTTGGTCTTCTGGGCTTATTTGGATTTGGTTGTACCCGCTAAACCCATCTAGGAAAGAGAAGAACTTCTTTCCTGCCAGTCCATCCAACACTTGATCTATGAAAGGTAGAGGGAAATGGTCTTTCTTGGTAGCTTTGTTCAGTTCTCGGTAGTCCACACAGATTCTCCACTTCCCATTTTTCTTGGGAACCAACACCAGAGGGGACACCCATTCACTATTTGAGATGGGGTAAATGAATCCGGTAGCCAACAGTTTTTGCAATTCTTCCTTGACAATGTCCTTAAGAGCTGGATTCATTCTCCTCTGAGGTTGCCTAACTGGTTTACAATCCTCTTTGATGTATATGTGATAGGTACAGACTAAAGGATGGACTCCTTTCATCTCCTTATAGCTCCAAGCAAAGGCATCTAGATGACTGGCCAACAGGCTACACAGCTCCTTTTCCTGGGAAGGAGATAGGGAGGAGCTGATCTTTAACGTTCTCTCAGGGCTGAACTCCACATTCTTGACTCTGGGAGTGACAGGGTTGGTGGCACAAAGGTCCACTAAGGTGTTGGCTTGGGCATCCTCCACCAATTTCTCTAAGGATAGTGTACTGGGAGGTGGATTCTGGATCAAGGTCTCAATCAAGTCATCCTCGGTTGGGGGGTCTCTTCTAGTGGTGTCTAGGGTGCACAAAGGTGCTGAGTACAACTCATCCTCTTCTCCTTCCTCCAACCATAGTGGTAAGTCATGCTCTAAGGAGGGTTGCGCAGGAGGGTATAGGACTAGCTTCTTGGACATAGGACTATTTTTGATGGTCATGTTTCCTACACGGCAACTTATGTAAGCATCTACAGTGGCTAACCAAGGCCTTCCCAAAATAAGAGGATATCCAGTAAGCTTTGCCTTGGGTTGCAGAACCAAGAAATCTACAGGGTATTCCCAAGAGTCGACAGAGACCAAGACATCCTCCACAATCCCTTCGGGATTCACGGTGGAGCGATCTGCTAGTTGCAGGACTGTCGACGTATTCCTCAAGGAACCCTGAAGATTGAGTTTGAGCATGGTATCCCTGGTCATCACATTAATGGCAGCCCCCAGATCAATCAAGGTGTGAGGTATGATGGTGCCATTGATGTGGACATCTACTACAAGACTCCCAGGATCTAGGTACATTGGGCAGATGACTTGTCCTAACATAAGGTCAGACAGTTGTCCTAAGACATTGATGGTTGAAGCATCTCTCTTTTGCCTGCCTGAGTGATTGAAACACTTTTCCTTAACCAGCTTGTTGTATATTGGCACATCCTTGATGGCTTGGAGAAGTGGTATTTTCACACACAACTGCTTGAGCTCTCCCAGAAGCTCATCCTCCTCTGGGTTGGGTTGTGTGGTGGCTGTTAGTCTCTCAGGAAAGGGTGGAATAGCCTTTGGTTCACTTTCCTGTTTGTCCTCCTCGTCCTCTGGGGGAGGAGGTTGGCGATCCGGAAGAGTCTTTCCAGATCGAAGATTGATCTCCTCGATCTCCAAAGCATAGGTAGGGCATGATGTTTCCCCAGTGTATACCTGCTGGGCCTGTCTATTGTTGGGGTTCGGGTTTGGTTGAGCAGGCATTTGAGGTGGCCTTGGAGGAGCAGGAGGTAATGGTTGAGGTTGAACTGGTGGTGGAGGCAAAATGGCGGGAGGAGTGTTGTACTGGGGCCTCCACCCTGACTGAGGTGCATTCCACTGAGGCTGTGGCTGGGCATGTGAGTGATATGAATGAGTAGTGGGCTGAGTAGGGTACTGAGGTGGATAAGACCATGGAGGAGGCATAGACCAGGAAGGATGAGTAGGGGGACCCCAGGAAGGCATAGGAGTCGATTGGTTGGGGCTGTAATAAGCTTGGGGTGCCCCTTGCATCCCTTGCTGGTAAGGTCTAGGTCCTTGTGGCCTCCTTTGGTTGAGGAAATAGAGAGGTTCAGTGGGGGCTTCTATCCCTTGGTACATGGCTTTAAGCCCAGGTAAGGTTGGACATTGATTTGTGGGATGGTCCTCCTCAAAAACGAAGCACACTTCAACCGAATGCAATGGTCATTCGTTCTTAGGGTGTCTCCTTGTACATCTAGGGCAGAAGATAGCCAAGGCCCTCTCAGCTTCTTCCTTCTTCTGCTAGATCCTGAATGTTTCAAGTTGCATGGCAATGGTCTGTCTCACCTCACTCTTAAGATCTTCTAATTGATTTGTAAACTCATGCTTGGAGAAAGGAATACCAGCTGAGAGGAGGTTTCCTCTACCTCGTTTTCGGGCTGCCCTAGAGTGGTTTCTAAACACAGTCTTGATGTCTTCATAAGGCAGTTGGTAAATATCTCCTCCAGCTAGCATGTGAATGGTATCTAAGAGGTCTTCAGGGACTCCTCGTAGCAGGACCAACTTGAGGGATTTAGGGTCAAGTGTGCACCTGGCCCGTTTATAGCTAAGTTGGAACCTCTCCTCATAATCCTCTAAGGACTCATCATTTCCCATGGTCATCCGAAACATTTCTTCCTTGGTTTCCTTGGACCTACAGTAGTCCCGGTACTTGTTATTGAAAGCTTGCTGCATCTGAGCCCAAGTGGTGATACTTTTCCCAGGTAAGCCCATGAACCATTGTGATGCTGCATCCTTAAGAGTTGAAGGGAAGAGTTTCAGCTTCTGCTCATCTTCAGTATAGTCATAGGTTCGACAAAGGACAGCAAACTCAAACAGGAAGGTATCAAGATCTTCAGTAGTCAGTCCATGGAAGTGAGGTAAAGCGGAGGGGCTAGTGTTCTTCATTTTCATGTCTCCATTGGTTTCTCGGATGGGGAAGGCACCTTCTATTCTCTCGTCTTCTCCTCTATTGTCAGCCATAGCTTCAGATGGGATGGTCTCTAATTCTTCTTCTACTATAGGATCTTCGTATATCTCAGGAGGTTCACCTATTGGTTCTTCTAGATCACTGTCACCGAAGAAGAGAGAAGGGTGACTCAGTGATGTGGTGGGGGTGTTGGGTAAGAATTTGCCTGTTTTATCTCGATTCCTACGAGGCATGAAATGGAAAGACTTTTTTGATTGCTTTTGTTTTTTCCCTTTGGTACCTGCAAAACTGAAACAAATTGATCTACAACTAACTATCTAGCTGAAATAAAAATGCAGAATTGAAATGAAAGCAGGAAAGAACTAATCTACTTTGCTCAAATGGAATTGCAGAAATGGAAATGCTAGTCTACGCTTGCAGAATTGAAATGCTAATCTACGCTTGCAAAATTGAAATTGTGGAATTGAAAAGCTAATCTCTGAAAGCAGGAAATGTCAATGCTACTTTTGCAGAATGGAAATGAAATAAACTGCTTGGCAGAAGGCGAGAGTAGGAAAATAGAAGAAAAGAAACAATTACTAATACTCTGACGCTTCCCCAGCAACGGCGCCAAAAAGATGGTGGGCCCCAGTATTGTAGTAATAATGCTACAACTCCTGGAGCTTCCTTCTCTAATTTTATCAACCCGGTAGTTCGTAACAAACTTGGAAGCAACGGTGCTGTATGCACAAGTACTAGCTCTTGTCGCAGCTGTCACTTGGTCAGCTGGCACAAGTCTGCTAGGGCTCAAGCCAACTTCTATATGTTCTCAGAAGAAGCTTTTTAAGTGATGAACGAGAGCTATCTCAAAGGAAATTAACCTACTTTGCAAGAATGAACTGAAAGCCAACAAAACATGGAAACCCTAGTAAACCCTAATCTGACCAGCTTAATCCTTATGATGCAATGGTGGGAATGCAACTTCTAAAAATGATGTCATTACTTCTAGTGACATGAGATGCATGAGTTTAAACTACTTCCATTTGAAGAGAACATGTTTTTGTATTTTTGCTCAAGTGGTTGGAGTTATTATGACTATGCTTCTTACAGGGTCTTGACTGTGCAGGGGTAGTTCGAGGGGAGGAAGGCTTGGGAAAGGTCAGGAGGACTCTGAGAGGTTCAAGGGAATCCCTAATATCATTCCACAGAAGTTCAAAACGTTCAGGTGCCTGGCAACCGTGTTTTCAAGCTTCTACAGGATGTCTGCAGGGGATCCTACAAGAAGCTCGGGATTTCTACAGGAAGTCTGCTAACTTCTACAGGATGTTCTGCAGTCGGAGTTTTGGGTGATGGAGGAGTGAATGAGCTTTATCGGTGGATAGGTAGGATGGGAGGGGAGCTTGTGATGGCTTATGGACAAAGGGATGAAATGGAGAGGGGGTGTGTAAAGCTGGTTGGTCGATAGAAGGGTAGAGGCAATGGAAGGCCGAAAAGATAAAACAACGTGGATAATATAAGAGTTGGTGGGCAAAGGATCTAGCTGGGAGGTAAGGAGATGGCTTAGGCACGGCTGAGAAGGATAAGGAAGTGATAGAGTGGTGCTGCGCAGTGTAAATGAAACAAATCACCTCTATCTTGCACAAAACCTAGAATTCATCAACCTATTCTAACTGTTTTATTAAAAACCAAAGAACAACGATGTAAGTTAAGAGAGAAATCATGCATGGTGCTAAAACAAAGAGTTATTGCTCAAGATCTAAATGCATGGACACTCCTACCAATGGAAATATTACTTTAAAGCTTCCATGAACATGTAAAACTGCATTTTTTGGTGGTTGGCACGGTCTACACTCCCAATCTCTAAACATAGGTGGAAGTGAGTGTACGATCAACCTTTTCTTGGAACTCTGATGAATTCTAATCCTCCTACTCTAATCTAAACTGCTGAAAGCACTTTATCCATAAAACTAACCTACTTAATCACATCAAGAAATTCGAATCAGCAGACTGTGTTTTCCAAATGCATGTCAAGGCAAAGAAATGAAATGCTGAAAGGGAAGACAAGTAACAATACAAAGAAAGGAGGCCTATTGCTCTCAGGTTGGGCCCAAACCTGAGAGCTATAGCTCCTCTAAGAACTTAGGATTGAACTTATATCTACCTGCCTTTTATTAAAAGATCATAATCATAAGTCTAACAACATGCCAAAAATGGCTTACAAAGAGCAAAGCAGAGTTATAGCTCGTGATTCAAAATCTGCAACAAAGGTTCAAAAGTCCCCATCGAAGGCTACAGCCTCAATATTTATACATTATGAGGGCCAAGCTGGCCTCCTAAATTAGTGGGGCTTGGCTATCCAACTAAAAGTAAACTACTGTTCTTGTAGAATCCGTTGGCTGCCTTCTAGCTCGGTGGTGATAGTTGTTGGAGCTCAGAGTTGGGGTGGAGATCACGAGGAAGGTCATTCAAGGTTGTGGACAACCTTCCTACAAACCCCCAATGCCACCTTGGCTCTCTCCTTGCCTCCATCTGCGTGGTTTTTGCTCCATTTAATGTCAAAAAACCTGAAATAAACATGTATTAGCCACATAGGCATAATGACTTCCCTCCTTCCTACAAATAACATGAATATACTAAGAAATGATGCATAAGTGATAAAAAATGAAGGGTTGAGCAAGGTAAGTAGGCCAAATGAGCCCAAAATGTTGCCAAAATTTGGGGCTCATTACGGGTGGCCCTCCATAAGAAATCCATGCAAAACCTCTAGGCCAGCTGGATTGGCCTTAAGCTAAGCCCACCACTGCTGCTAGGATTGATGGAAGGCAACACAGAGAAAGATGATAATGAACAGTGGGAAGAGGTAAACAGAAGAGCTAGGTTTCATATCAGCAAGGAGGACACTACTACAGAGGCTTGGGATGTAAGGGGAGCAGTAAAGGCAATGAAGGATGAAGAGTTGGACTAGTTGCTCAAGGATGAGCAAATATTTTAGCTGGGGGGTGATGATGAGCCCCAAATTTTGGTAACATTTTGGGCTCATTTGGCCTACTTACCTTGCTCAACCCTTCATTTTTTATCACTTATGCATCATTTCTTAGTATATTCATGTTATTTGTAGGAAGGAGGGCAGTCATTATGCCTATGTGGCTAATACATGTTTATTTCAGATTTTTTGACATTAAATGGAGCAAAAACCACGCAGATGGAGGCAAGGAGATAGCCAAGGTGGCATTGCGTGTTTGTAGGAAGGTTGTCCACAGCCTTGAATGACCTTCCTCGTGATCGCCACCCCAACTCCGAGCTCCAATAGCTATCACCACCGAGCTAGAAGGTAGCCAACGGATTCTACAGGAACAACAGTTTACTTTTAGTTGGACAGCCAAGCCCCACTAATTTAGGAGGCCAGCTTGGCCCTCATAATGTATAAATATTGAGGCTGTAGCCTTCGATGGGGACTTTTGAACCTTTGTTTTGCAGATTTTGAATCACGAGCTATAGCTCTATTTTGCTCTTTGTAAGCCATTTTTGGAATGTTGTTAGACTTATGATTATGATCTTTTAATAAAAGGCAGGCAGATTTGAGTTCAATCCTGAGTTCTTAGAGGAGCTATAGCTCTCAGGTTGGGCCCAAACCTGGGAGCTATAGCTCCTCTAAGAACTCAGGATTGAACTCAAATCTGCCTGCCTTTTATTAAAAGATCATAATCATAAGTCTAACAACATGCCAAAAATGGCTTACAAAGAGCAAAACAGAGCTATAGCTCGTTATTCAAAATCTGCAACAAAGGTTCAAAAGTCACCATCGAAGGCTACAACCTCAATATTTATACATTATGAGGGCCAAGCTGGCCTCCTTAATTAGTGGGGCTTGGCTGTCCAACTAAAAGTAAACTGCTGTTCCTGTAGAATCCGTTGGCTGCCTTCTAGCTCGGTGGTGATAACTGTTGGAGCTCGGAGTTGGGGTGGAGATCACGAGGAAGGACATTCAAGGCTGTGGACATCCTTCCTACAAACCCACAATGCCACCTTGGTTCTCTCCTTGCCTCCAACTGCGTGGTTTTTGCTCCATTTAATGTCAAAAAACCTGAAATAAAAATGTATTAGCCACATAGGCATAATGACTACCCTCCTTCCTACAAATAACATGAATATACTAAGAAATGATCCATAAGTGATAAAAAATTAAGGGTTGAGCAAGGTAAGTAGGCCAAATGAGCCCAAAATGTTACCAAAATTTGGGGCTCATCATCACCCCCCAGCTAAAATATTTGCTCATCCTTGAGCAACTAGTCCAACTCTTCATCCTTCATTGCCTTTACTGCTACCCTTACATCCCAAGCCTCTGTAGTAGTGTCCTCCTTGTTGATATGAAACCCAGCACTTCTGTTTACCTCTTCCCATTGTTCATTATCATCTTTCTCTGTGCTGCCTTCCATCAATCCTAGCAGCAGTGGTGGGCTTAGCTTAAGGCCAGTCCAGCTGGCCTGGAGGTTTTGCATGGATTTCTTATGGAGGGCCACCCGTACCAGAGCTTCCCTCATCTGAGTTGGGGTATGGTACTCTCGGATTTTCAGACTGTGGGCCAATGTATTCCATCTGCGGGTGCATGCTTGGACAACATTGTCTCCTAATAGTCTCTCCATGTCCTTAAAATGAGCTATGGCTTGGGCCTGTTGATCCATATATCTTAATGAAGCTTGAGGGTCAGTGGACAAATGTTGGTGTGCCGAGATTAGTGCAACTGGATCCCCTGGTTCTGGTCTGATGAGCAATGGCTCGTTTAGCTTTCGGTTCATGACCGCTTTGGCTTCTGCTGCTCTTTTGTCCTCATGGTTCACCCATGAGGAAAATGCCATTAATTGCATATCTCCCAAGGCCATATTGGGGTCCCATGAAACTGCATTAGGAAGGGCCAGATTATGGAGGTAGAACTCCGCTAATTTGGCCTTATCCTCTGATGAACTAGTACTGCATACTTCAGTGAATTGTTGCGGGTCTTGGAGCTGAGAGATACCTCTTTGCGCCAAGGTATTGATTTGAAATTGCAGCCATTGGTCTTTCAAGTACAGGCCATAGGATTTGGCCGGCTGTCTGCATTGGATAGCATCCATGGCCCAGCTGGCCATGCAGGCCAATTGTGCCTCTTTCTGCTGCAGCTGTTCTCTGAGAGCTTGCACCTCAATTTGTGCTTGCTGTTCTGCTTCCTGTAGATGTGTAGTTGGCTCCCCAAGGCCGGTGTTCAGTTCCTTTTTGCCTTGTTGTTCTGCCGTGGTGTCCTTGGAGGATGTACCTTTCCCTGCGCTCAGCTCCTGTAGCTGCAATCTCAGCTTTTGGTTTTCTTCCTGTAGGAACACTCGTTGGCAATTTTCCACGTGTTTGGCCATCGAAAATTCACTTCTGGCCTCCTTGAGCTGCTCCTGCAAGGGACCTATGTCCGCCACATGCTTTGACTTGTCTATTTTCATCCACGTGTGTGTACGGACTCTTTTTTCCTCCAATGCAAAAAATAGTGGCACAGTAAATTTCTGAGGTATAATTTTGCCAGCCTCTAAAAAGTTGTAATATGAACTCAGACTTGGCTGAGGGTTGGGCTCTTGTATATGCTCTTTCTCCACTTCTTTTGGTGGCTCTACTTCGCCCTCCCTCGGTGGTGATAAGGGTGCTTCTCCTTCCATTCTCTCAGTTTCTTTAAGCCTGGCTAAGGTTTCCTGTACAGCATCTTCAGCATCCTGTAGCCGAGCTTTTGTAGTCAATTGGTCTAACCTTTCTTTCCAAGTAGTTTTCTTCGGGCTCCCCCTCTCATAGGTGACAGATATCCTCGAGGGGGACCTTTCCTTGGGCAAAGTAGGGGCATCTTCGATAATGATTGGGCTGCTGGACGGAGGCTGTGGCTTGCCCGTCTTTATTCTCACACTTCTTCTAGCTTTAAAATATAGAGGGGTCTCCCTCTTTCTCTTCTCCTTTGGCTTAGGAGGTGTGCTGAGGGCGGCCAGCACAGCTGCTACATCCCTTGCAAGAATGTCAGCTTTCTTCTCCTTGGGTTTCACTTTTTCAGGGCTTCCTGTAGAAGACCCTGTTTTAGTTAATTTCGGGCTTCCTATAGAAGACCCTTTTTCAGTTAATTTTGGGCTTCCTGTAGAAGTCGGTCTCGGTTTTCCTGTAGAAACAGGTGTCACCGCTTTGGTTTGTTTTGCTACATGAGTTTTACTTTTTGACTTGGTTGCGGTTGCTGTCGAGGCACTTTTGCTGATGTGGACCTTCTCTGCTTTGTCCACTCTGCTTTGCAATCTTTTCTCTCTTGCCGTCAAAATGGGTGTGTCATCTTTCTCTTTGGCACCATTTTTCTCTTGTTTCTTCTCTTGCTTTTTCTTCTGCTCCATGGTCGGGGTCTTCTGGCCTTTTCCTTTCTTCCCTGCAGGCACTGACTCTTTCTCCTCACTGCTAGATTAACCGAGCTCTTCGGTCAGCATCTTTATATCACCATCCTTGGTCAAATTTCTGAAGGCTTCCCATGAGAGAGGAACCTTGTATGTGTGGAGCGCATCCTCCACGAGCAGTTTGATGAGTCCATGGTGGGCTACCTGGTCTGGTGTGCCTTCCTTCAACTTGGTGGCACACTCAATCAGAGACTGTAGTAGAAAGTAGGGGAGACTGAGTTTGTTTTCTAGGTAGGTCCATCTGATGCCTTAATTCCGTGAGTAACCGAAAATGGTACCCATATACAATGCTAAAACGGCCTTCGCAGGTGATGTACTTCATAATCTGTAGGCTAACTTCACTCCACGGTGGCAGTAAACTGGTTCTACGAACCCCATTTTTATCTTCTGAGAATTCCTCATCTGGTGGAAAGAATTCTTTCTTAGCCTGTTGGCCCAATTTCCTTTCTTCTTTATCCCATGGTAATCCCATTGGGAGCTCAGTAACTCGGCTGATGAATTGTGGGGTGAGTCTGAGACTCAAACCCCTGAAGTTAACGGTGGCCAATGTTTTGGATTTTGGCCTCAGAGCTTGGAAAAACTTCTCTGCCACCTCGTCGTCATAGCCCTGCAATTTGTCACAGAAGGATATCCATTGTGCTCGCGTGAAGAGCTCCACCACCTAAGGATTTTCTCTTAACTTCGTTGAATCAGTTGGTTCCCTTCTGATGAACCCACCCGGCATGGTGAAAAACTGCTGCGTTAGCTGGAGGTGGCAAATGCGGAAGAAATTTGGCCTACTGGGACAGAGCGTAGAATTATGCCTCTGTCATGCATATAATTCACGAAGCTTATCTCCCGAGCACCTTAACACAGCTTAATTACACTGACATCCTGTACAACGACAATTCATGCAACGACAGACAATATTTGCAAAAATTTTCTACGACCAGATTGTAGACGTCGATTCTGCCACCCTCAAAACCAATTGCATGGAGAGTTCAGGCTTACCTTTTTAATCCGCCACCTTTTGACGTAAGGAACCCGATTTCTTGTAGAAACAGCTTTCCTGTAGAAGCAGCGCGCAAATTCTGGAGGATACTGCAGTGGGTCTGCGCTCTTGGTGTTGCTTAACAGGCGTTCGAATGGCCAGAGACTTGGAGTGTCGAGCTGCAGATGGATCCGGATGATCACTCGAGTTTCAAACGGTGAATCATAAATGCATGGGGTGGCAATCTAGCTGATTAGATTTGAATTCGGCGGAATCCATGGTGCGGGGGTGAGCTGTCCCTGCCGGACCGTTGGACGATGTCACTCCATCATTCGTCTGCCAGTTCCCTTACTGCCGCATCATTCCCCGTAGATCCGCCGCCGTCACTTCTGTTAAAACTCGTTTTTCCCGACGGGATGGCTATCACGTGTGCACTGCCCATTTCTTTTGCCACGACCACCGCCCAAACATCCGACTAGACCACTAACTGGTCGACGTGGCCAGTCGAATGGCCATACAACCGCTCAACCCATTCACTTCACACTTGCAAACATTTTCAAAGTAAAATTCATGCAATTCGACGGAAGAAAGGGTCGAGGCACTTACCTGTGCGGCCGCAACACGATTTTTCGGCTCTTGGACGACGATGAGTGGATTTATTTGCTGCTGGTGGATTTGCACAGGCCCAGAGGTTCATATTCACAGGCCGCTGACGATGAATTTGATGCTTCGGCTGCATGCGCCCGCGTTTTCATTGCATGTGGCAAGCGCTGTGAATGGTGTACACTCTAGCGGGCTTAACTGTTACGGGACTCCTGCAGGATGTCCTGTAGCAGTTTTTCCTCCTCGGGTGCATGCTACACGACGAAGGTAGTGGCCTCACGATCACGCTCACAGAGCTCATGGATGGCTGGGATGGATATGGTATGACATCTCAGCATTTTTTTCTTTTAAAAAAAATTGCTTTCTCTTGATAACTCAATGATCTGCTTTGATGGTGCAGGTAACTTCATTGCATGTCGACAGGGGTGGTAGAAAGAGGTGACAACAGTGTGTAAGGGTGACAATAGTAGCTTGCATGCGTCCAAACCGATCCTTGGTCGTTAGATCTCCTCATACAATGAATTCTGGGCCGTCCTGAACTTCTACAGGAAGTTTCCTGTAGAAATACAGAACTTCCTGTAGAAAGTTTGCACCTTCCTGTAGAAAGTCTGCACCTTCCTGTAGAAAGTCTGCATCTTCCTGTAGAAGACTTAAGCTGTGATGAAATTGTGCCCATACCTTGTGGAAGATGAGTATTCTTGGAGGAGGTGCTGGTGAGGTCTCCTGGCAGCATGATAAGGATCCTTGGCTTTGAGTTGAGAGACCTCCTCCCCTTCATAGAACACCTGCAACCTGCATGCATTTTCACATTATAAACTTGCTATCCCTGTCCTTTTTTGCTTATTGCTTCCTCTTTTTCTTTTCTTTTTCTGAAAGATAGCAGGGGTGCCTCAATGAGGTTTTCACCCTTGCCATATGCCTTAAGCACCTCAGAGAGGTTTTCACTCAAGGATCTTTTTCAAATCTCTTTTTTTTTTTTTTTGAAAGACAATAGGGGCACCTCAATGAGGTTTTCACCCCTACCACCTGCCTTGGGAGCCTCAGAAAGGTTTTCACCCAACGATCTTTATTATTATTATTATTATTATTATTTTAGACCTTTCAGGGTATGCCCAAAGCAGAGGCAGAACCCTTCTCTATGACCAACACTGATTTCTCCATATTTTTGATGAACTCTTGTCTTGAGAGAGGTTTCCTGTAGATCTTCAGTCGATGCCCATTGACAAGCATGGGGATGGCTTCCTCATCAATGGTCCGAATAAGAACAGATCCATTGTCATGACATTTTTCCACTGCATATGGTCCCAGCCATCTGGTTCTCAGCTTCCCCTTGAAATCTTTGTGCCTGGAGTCGTACAACAGTGCCCAATCTCCTGGCTGGAATTGCTTGTCATGGAGGTGTTGGTCATGCCACACCTTTCTCTGAAGTTGAACCACTTCTGAGTGAAGGTGGGCCTGCATCTGGTGCTCGTCCAGTCCATTCAGCTGCAATAACCTTTCTTGTTGTGCATGGCTGAGATCCAGGTCTAGCTGAGCTGCCATCCTTAAAGTGTTGTATTCAAATTCAATGGATAGCAAAGCTTTCTTCCCATAGAACAACTCATAAGGTGTGAAGCCGGTAGTGGTCTTCCAGGTGGCGTTGTAAGCCCATGTGGCCTCAACCAGGCAATTTGCCCAATCTTTCCTACTGCTGCTCACCACCTTAGTCAAAATCCCTTCCAATGCTCTGTTGGTGACTTCCACTTGCCCATTTGCCTGTGGATGATAGGGGGTGGAATTCCTATGCTTGATTTTATGATGAGCTAGTAGGTCTTCAATTAAGTTGGATGTGAACTGGCTCCCTTGATCGGTGACCAGCTCTCTTGGGTAGCCAAATTTTTAGAAGATGTTCTCCCTTAAGAACTCAGCCACCTTTTCTTCTGTTGCTGCCTTCATTGCTTTAGTCTCTGCCCACTTTGTCAGGTAGTCAGTGCACACAATGATGTAAGACCTTTGCCTCGAAGGAGGGTTGATTGGACCCACAAAGTCCATACCCCACTTCTCAAATGGCTCAAGAGTCACTTGAGGTTGGAGAGGCATCTCATCCCTTTGAGTCAGTTTCCCCATTCTTTGGCATCGGTCACATTGGCTGATATACCTTCTGACATCTTGATGAAGTGTGGGCCAATAATAGCCTGCCTGTAGGATTTTGAAGGCAGTCCTCTTTGCTGCAAAATGTCCTCCACAAGGCCCATCAAGACAGGTGAGGAGGATATCAAAGACTTCCTCCTCCCTTACACAATGCCTTAAGATCTGATCAAGGCCAAGCTTGAACAGATTGCCCCCGATCCAAGTAAATGAGGCACTTTTTCTGATGATTCTGCTCTTCTCTCTTGAAGATAGGTACGGAGGGAACTGTGCTGAAACAAGGTAGTTTGATATATCAGCAAACCATGGAGAGAGTACTGAGATAGCAAACAGATGTTCGTCGGGCATCTGGTCATCCACTGTTCCATCCTCATCTGCAGACAAATCCAATCTAGATAAAAAGTCAGCAACAACATTTTCTTTACCCGATTTGTCAACAATGGTCAAATCAAACTGCTGCAACAAAAGTAACCATCTAATAATACGAGCATTCACATCTGGTTTATTCATTAAATATCTAATTGCAGCATGATCCGTATGTACAAAGGTTTGATAGCCAGTAATATAATGTCGGAACTTGTTCAATGCATGGACCACAGCCAAGAATTCTTTCTCGGTTACAGTGTAATTCAGTTCAGCTTTGGACAAGTTTTTGATAACAAAGTAAATGGCATATGGAATTTTTTGTTCAACTTGTCCTAAAGCTACCCCTATGGCTTTGTTCGAGGCATCAGTGTGGATGTGGAAAGGTAGGGCCCAGTTTGGACCTCTCAAGATTGGGGCTGACACCAACTTGTCCTTTAATTCATTCGAAGCCCTCTGACAATCGTCAGTCCATTTAAACTCCACATCTTTTGCCAACAGGCCAAACAATGGCGAGGCTAGCTTGCTGAAGTCTTTAATGAATCTCCTGTAATACCCTGCTAATCCTAAGAAACTCCTAACATCCCTTACCTTTTGGGGAGGTGGAACCTTCTTGATGAGAGCAATTTTGTTAGGATCCACTTGTAACCCTTGGCAAGAAATGGTATGGCCTAGCACGGTCCCTTTAGTCATCAGGAATTCACATTTTTCAGGATTAAGGGACAGGTTCATATCAATGCATTTGGTTAGGACTTTTCCCAGATTGGACAATGCTTCCTGGAAGTTGGACCCATAAGGAGTGAAGTCATCCATATAGATTTCCACCGCATCATGGACTAGCTCCGAGAAGATGCTCAAGACAGCTCTTTGGAAGGTAGCAGGAGCATTGCATAGCCCAAAGGGAAGAACTCGGTAGGCAAAGGTACCCCAAGGACAAGTGAAGGTGGTGTTATCTTGGTCTTCCGGGCTTATTTGGATTTGGTTGTACCCGCTAAACCCATCCAGGAAAGAGAAGAACTTCTTTCCTGCCAGTCCATCCAACACTTGATCTATGAAAGGTAGAGGGAAATGGTCTTTCTTGGTAGCTTTGTTCAGTTCTCAGTAGTCCACCCAGATTCTCCACTTCCCATTTTTCTTGGGAACCAACACCAGAGGGGACACCCATTCACTATCTGAGATGGGGTAAATGAATCCGGCATCCAACAGTTTTTGCAATTCTTCCTTGACAATGTCCTTAAGGGCTCGATTCATTCTCCTCTGAGGTTGCCTAACCGGTTTACAATCCTCTTTGATGTATATGTGATGGGTACAGACCGAAGGATGGACTCCTTTCATCTCCTTATAGCTCCAAGCAAAAGCATCTAGATGACTGGCCAACAGGCTACACAGCTCCTTTTCCTGGGAAGGAGATAGGGAGGAGCTGATCTTTAACGTTCTCTCAGGGCCGAACTCCACATTCTTGACTCTGGGAGTGACAGGGTTGGTGGCACAAAGGTCCACTAAGGTGCTGGCTTGGGCATCCTCCACCAATTTCTCTAAGGATAGTGTACTGGGAGGTGGATTCTGGATCAAGGTCTCAATCAAGTCATCCTCGGTTAGGGGGTCTCTTCTAGTGGTGTCTAGGGTGCACAAAGGTGCTGAGTACACCTCATCCTCTCCTCCTTCCTCCAACCATAGTGGTAAGTCATGCTCTAAGGAGGGTTAGGCAGGAGGGTATAGGACTAGCTTCTTGGACATAGGACCATTTTTTATGGTCATGTTTCCTGCACGGCAACTTATGTAAGCATCTGCAGTGGCTAACCAAGGCCTTCCCAAAATAAGAGGATATCCAGTAAGCTTTGCCTTGGCTTGCAGAACCAAGAAATCTGCAGGGTATTCCCAAGAGTCGACAGAGACCAAGACATCCTCCACAATCCCTTCGGGAGTCACGGTGGAGCGATCTGCTAGTTGCAGGACTGTCGAGGTCTTCCTCAAGGAACCCTGAAGATTGAGTTTGAGCATGGTATCCCTGGTCATCACATTAATGGCAGCCCCCAGATCAATCAAGGTGTGAGGTATGATGGTGCCATTGATGTGGACATCTACTACAGGACTCCCAAGATCTAGGTACTTTGGGCAGATGACTTGTCCTAACATAAGGTCAGACAGTTGTCCTAAGACATTGATGGTTGAAGCATCTCTCTTTTGCCTGCCTAGGTGTTTGAAACACTTTTCCTTAACCAGTTTGTTGTATATTGGCACATCCTTGATGGCTTGGAGAAGTGGTATTTTCACACACAACTGCTTGAGCTCTCCTAGAAGCTCATCCTCCTCTGGGTTGGGTTGTCTGGTGGCTGTTAGTCTCTCAGGAAAGGGTGGAATAGACTTTGGTTCACTTTCATGTTTGTCCTCCTCGTCCTCTGGGGGAAGAGGTTGGCGATCCGGAAGAGTCTTTCCAGATCGAAGATTGATCTCCTCGATCTCCAAAACATAGGTAGGGCATGATGTTTCCCCAGTGTATACTTGTTGGGCCTGTCTATTGTTGGGGTTCGGGTTCGGTTGAGCAGGCATCTGAGGTGGCCTTGGCGGATTAGGAGGTAATGGTTGAGGTTGAGCTGGTGGTGGAGGCAAAATGGCGGGAGGAGTGTTGTACTGGGGCCTCCACCCCGACTGAGGTGCTTTCCACTGAGGCTATGGTTGGGCATGTGAGTGATATGAATGAGTAGTGGGCTGAGTAGGGTATTGAGGTGGATAAGACCATGGAGGAGGCATAGACCAGGAAGGATGAGCAGGGGGACCCCAGGAAGGCATAAGAGTCGATTGGTTGGGGCTGTAATAAGCTTGGGGTGCCCCTTGCATCCCCTGCTGGTAAGGTCTAGGTCCTTGTGGCCTCCTTTGGTTGAGGAAATAGAGAGGTTCAGTGGGGGCTTCTGTCCCTTGGTACATGGCTTTAAGCCCAGGGAAGGTTGGACATTGATTTGTGGGATGGTCCTCCTCACAAACGAAGCACACTTCAACCGAATGCAATGGGCATTCGTTCTTAGGGTGTCTCCTTGTACATCTAGGGCAGAAGATAGCCAAGGCCCTCTCAGCTTCTTCCTTCTTCTGCTGGATCCTGAATGTGTCAAGTTGCATGGCAATGGTCTGTCTCACCTCACTCTTAAGATCTTCTAATTGATTTGCAAACTCATGCTTGGAGAAAGGAATACTAGCTGAGAGGAGGTTTCCTCTACCTCGTTTCCGAGCTTCCCTAGAGTGGTTTCTAAACACAGTCTTGATGTCTTCATAAGGCAGTTGGTAAATATCTCCTCCAGCTAGCATGTGAAGGGTATCTAAGAGGTCTTCAGGGACTCCTCGGAGCAGGACCAACTTGAGGGATTCAGGGTCAAGTGTGCACCTGGCCCGTTTATAGCTAGGTTGGAACCTCTCCTCATAATCCTCTAAGGACTCATCATTTCCCATGGTCATCCGAAACATTTCTCCCTTGGTTTCCTTGGACCTACAGTAGTCCCAGTACTTGGTATTGAAAGCTTGCTGCATCTGAGCCCAAGTGGTGATACTATTCCCAGGTAAGCCCATGAACCAGTGTAATGCTGCATCCTTAAGAGTTGAAGGGAAGAGTTTCAGCTTCTTCTCATCTTCAGTATAGTCATAGGTTCGACAAAGGACAACAAACTCAAACAGAAAGGTATCAGGATCTTTAGTAGTCAGTCCATGGAAGTGAGGTAAAGTGGAGGGGCTAATGTTCTTCATTTTCATGTCTCCATTGGTTTCTTGGATGGGGAAGGCACCTTCTATTCTCTCGTCTTCTCCTCTATTGTCAGCCATAGCTTCAGATGGGGTGGTCTCTAATTCTTCTTCTGCTATAGGATCTTCGTATATCTCAGGAGGTTCACCTATAGGTTCTTCTGGATCACTGTCACCGAAGAAGCGAGAAGGGTGACTCAGTGATGTGGTGGGGGTGTTGGGTAAGAATTTGCCTGTTTTATCTCGATTCCTACGAGGCATGAAATGGAAAGACTTTTTTGATTGATTTTGTTTTTTCCCTTTGGTACTTGCAAAACTGAAACAGATTGATCTACAACTAACTATCTAGCTGAAATAAAAATGCAGAATTGAAATGAAAGCAGGAAAGAACTAATCTACTTTGCTCAAATGGAATTGCAGGAATGGAAATGCTAGTCTACGCTTGCAGAATTGAAATGCTAATCTACGCTTGCAAAATTGAAATTGTGGAATTGAAATGCTAATTTGTGAAAGCAGGAAATGTCTATGCCACTTTTGCAGAATGGAAATGAAATAAACTACTTGGCAGAAGGTGAGAGTAGGAAAATAGAAGAAAAGCAACAATTACTAATACTCTGACGCTTCCCCGGCAACGGCGCCAAAAATATGGTGGGCTCCAGTATTGTAGCAATAATGCTACAACTCCTGGAGCTGCCTTCTCTAATTTTATCAACCTGGTAGTTCGTAACAAACTTGGAAGCGACAATGCTGTATGCACAAGTACTAGCTCTTGTCGCAGCTGTCACTTGGTCAGCTGGCACAAGTCCGCTAGGGCTCAAGCCAACTTCTATATGTTCTCAGAAGAAGCTTTTTAAGTGATGAACGAGAGCTATCTCAAAGGAAATTAACCTACTTTGCAAGAATGAACTGAAAGCCAACAAAACATGGAAACCCTAATAAACCCTAATCTGACCAGCTTAATCCTTACGATGCAATGGTGGGAATGCAAATTCTAAAAATGATGTCATTACTTCTAGTGAGATGAGATGCATGAGTTTAAACTACTTCCATTTGAAGACAACATGTTTTTGTATTTTAGTCAAGTGGTTGGAGTTATTATGACTGTGCTTCTTACTGGGTCTTGACTGTGCAGGGTAGTTCGAGGGGAGGAAGGCTTGAGAAAGGTCAGGAGGACTCTGAGAGGTTCCAAGGAATCCCTAATATCATTCCACAGAAGTTCACAACGTTCAGGTGCCTGGCAACCGTGTTTGCAAGCTTCTACAGGATGTCTGCAGGGGATCCTACAGGAAGCTCGGGATTTCTACAGGAAGTCTGCTAACTTCTACAGGATGTTCTGCAGTTGGAGTTTTGGGTGATGGAGGAGTGAATGAGCTGTATGGGTGGATAGGTAGGATGGAATGGGAGCTTGTGATGGCTTATGGGCAGAGGGATGAGATGGAGAGGGGGTGTGTAAAGCTGGTTGGTCGATAGAAGGGTAGAGGCAATGGAAGGCCGAAAAGATAAAACAACGTGGATAATAGAAGAGTTGGTGGGAAAAGGATCTAGCTGGGAGGTAAGGAGATGGCTTAGGCATGACTGAGAAGGATAAGGAAGTGATATAGTGGTGCTGCGCAGTGTAAATGAAACAAATCACCTCTGTCTTGCACAAAACCAAGAATTCATCAACCTATTCTAACTGTTTTATTAAAAACCAAAGAACAACGATGTAAGTTAAGAGAGAAATCATGCACGGTGCTGAAACAAAGAGTTATTGCTCAAGATCTAAATGCATGGACACTCCTACCAATGGAAATATTACTTTAAAGCTTGCATGAACATGTAAAACTGCGTTTTTTGGTGGTTGGCACGGTCTACACTCCCAATCTCTAAACAGAGGTGGAAGTGAGTGTACGATTAACCTTTTCCTGGAACTCTGATGAATTCCAATCCTCCTACTCTAATCTAAACTACTGAAATCACTTTATCCATAAAACTAACCTACTTAATCAGATCAAGAAATTCGAATCAGCAGACTGTGGTTTCCAAATGCATGTCAAGGCAAAGAAATGAAATGTTGAAAGGGAAGACAAGTAACAATACAGAGAAAGGAGGCCTATTGCTCTCAGGTTGGTGTTATAGACATTTTTGTGCCTTACAGTATTAAGCATGAAATGTCAATAATCTGAGGGATCCAAAGTCCCTAAACATGTTGTTCCTACCCCTAGAGGAACAAGGCTAACAAACCACAGCAATTCACAGAAGTTCTCCACCAGAAACTGCTCAAAAACAAGTCAATTCAGGATCATTTCAGTGGCTCCACTAGCTGTTTGCGTTGAATGTCAAAGCCAACACTGGCTACCTGCGCTGAATGTCAAAGGCAACACTGGCTACCTGCACTGAGCGAGAGTGGACATGTGGCAAGTTCATTTCTGAAGGTGTCAGAACCTAGGAAGCTTCCAAAATGACACTTGCCTCAGGGAATTCGACTGGTGATGACTAAGAGGTTCCAAATCTCCAAGTGGAAGTAATAACCTCCAAGTGGAATCAAGAACTGACAGAGGGAGAGGACACTAGTCAGATCTCAAGCTGACTCATCCTCTCTCCAAACATCTATATATGGATCTCTCCTCCATGAGATCTAGAGGATGGAATTTTGTTATTGCAAAGAATTGTTGTTGGTTTGAGACTGGAACTATTGGGTGCTTAATGCTTTGAAGGGGGTGAAGATAGGAATTCCATTTGCTGGGGAGGAGATGCTGGATTGGAGCCCTCTGGGTTGTCTCTCTTCTTGAACCTTGTTATTCATCAATAAAGCTATCTTGGTTTCTCCTATATACTGATGTATTCTTGATGTATGATTGCATTAGTATGTTTAGTTTATTTCTAATCCTGAACTAGTTATGAATATGAATCCATGTCTTGTGTAGTGTTCTCTTCTTGTGATCTTGCAGAAACCTCTTGAAGCTGGGCGAGTGAGAAGGCAAGTAGCTGGGAACTCTCCAAGAGAAGAGCAGTCGGATCGAGGGACAAACAAAAGGCACCGGTTAGTCCATCCATCTCTCTCTTCATTCTCAATTCATAAAGGAAGAATACTAGAATAGCTGTCTCTGTTTGTTGCTAAGGCAGTGTCACACCTTAGGTGGATAGGATAGTCCTGCATAGGCATTTTTCCCCACAACAAATTGGCGACTCCGTTGGGGACATTTCTTTAGTCATTTTATTTGTGTTTCTATCATTGTTTGTTTCATAGACTTGACATCAACAATCGAACTGCATCTGCTATTCCCAGATGCAAAGTAGACAGTTACTGCTTTGATCCAATCACTGGACTTGTCTATGATCTGAACAATGGACTCACAAATGATTTGATGATCCTTTGTGATAGATCTTAGTACTCCCTCAAAGCATCCCTTTGATTGTAGCTTGCTTGTTGCTTTTATTTGGCCTGAAACAGTAGATTAAATAGAAATCTGTGACCCAGAACCCAGTGAGAAACGAGAGTTTCTCCTTCAGCGCGACAGCTGTGAAGAGGTTCTGCATTTCAACATAGGTCCCATGAAGGCTACCTGCACTGAATGTCAAAACCCCTGTGTTGAGGTTGCACTGAACCAGTTTGCCCTTGTGCAGCTAGGGTTCTCTGCTCTGTTTTACCTTGTTTTGATCAATTTTGCAGCCTATAACCAGCATAGGTACCAGTCTGATAACTCCTTTTCTCTGCTTAGATTCCGCCTCCTTTTGTACAAAAAGACTGTGAGTGTTTTTATGTGTTTGTGGCGTCATTTATAGTTTTCCTTTGCATGAGTGAAATTGTCATCCTGTAGCCCTTGATTCAGATCTGTTCATTGTGATCTTAGGAGAGAGTTCATTAGCTGTTTACAGTTGATTATACATTTGCTTTTGCTTATTGGTTTGAGTTTGTCTCTTTTAAGTGTCGAAACAAGTGTTCCTTTCGGAAATCGTTAAGTGTTGTAATCTCTTCTACCCTCTCTGATTTCGGAAAAGTAAACTTGTTTGTATTTGTCATTTAAAAGCAAATTCAAATTTGTACAAAAAGCTTTCTTTTGTAGGCATCAATACTAAGAAAGCAGAAAACAAACACCTGCATTGTGCATTTGCATCTTGATAGTTTGCATGTTTGATTTAGGAAAAGTGCATTAGAGTGTGCTGATTGCTCTTTGAGAAAAGATGGTGTCTTTCTTTTCCCTTAGTAGCTAGGATTTTCAAAGTTGAAAAGATATAAATCTTGCTTATCATCTTTAGACTGCATTTAGGAATTGTATCATACTTCTCGTGGTGAACCTCAAAAGGCAAACTTCTAAAAAGATCAACCTAAAATAAATTGAATGAACTTAACAACGCTTTGCAACATAATGCACAACATAGAGGTCTATGCTAGAGACGTGTTCCGGCGTCGTAAAGCCTGGTGACTGTCGATCTCGTGGATGGTGGGTGATTCCTCCTGAGGGACGATAGCACCAGTACAGATTGTGCTCCCACGTACCGTCGCGTATATATTGGGAGACCCCTATAGGCATAAAACCTTTATCCTTAGGAAGCCGTGTCGGCTGCCCTACTGATCGCAATGCACTGAACACAGCATTCAGGAAGATCGACCGCCCGTACCCTAAAAAGTATTCTGCGGTTTTGCGAAAAGTTTGGCACACCCTCTACCTAGAACTCCAGAGCAGTTCCTTTTGGCCTTTTTCAGACTCTATAACGGAAAAAGTCCATCCGAGCATTTGTCACTTCGGGCTCGTTAAAACATCGAAGGAGACTAGAGTCATCTTTAGCTTTTTCTCGACTCTTTAAAACTGAAAAAGCAAGTTGTGTCTAAGCGTCGTTAAAAATTTATTTTAAACGGAACAATCACCCCTATTCCTGCGTTGATCTTTAGATTGAAAAAATGGAGCACACCAACCAAGGAATTCCCCTTGGTGGAAATCCTAGTCCCTTCTCCTCTTGGGGAGATGTTGGTGCGCCCCATATGGCCACATTGTCGCTTCCAGGACTGACAGTTGGCCTGCCGGTCTGGCTCTTTTCAACCAATGTCGTTCAGAGCACCACTATTCCTGAACAGTCGAGTCAACAGTTAGATCAGACCAGAGTTTCCCACCAGCCTTCCACTTCATCTAATTCTTCCTCTCCTCCTTCCTCTTCGCTTGATGGAACTGGTAAAACAAAAAACCAAGTTCCTAAGGAGAAGAAGGAAAAGAAGAAGAAAGAGAAGAAGAAGAAGGAGCCAAAAGCCACTGAGGGTAAACAAGTGTCGTCTGACAAAAATCCACACACAGCACTGACTAGGCCTAAATCGCCATGTGTCATATGCAAGGGAGACCACTTCCACAGAGATTGTCCCTGCATCCCTCGGATACTAAGGGACTGGTCTCCCCGTTTGCACAATTCGGTAGCGTCAAACTCTCATAGCCATGTTGATAGCTCACCGTCGACTAGTGAAAGTGAAGTCCCAGGACAAAGAGGGAAAGCTAGATTTCCCTGCAAACTGTGTGAAGGCGACCACGCCATCCACCGTTGTCCCTTCTTAGAGGAGGCGAAAAGAGTTTTGGAAGATCGCCCAATTTTACGAGCGCAACTTCCTCCTGGATATCAAAAACTCCTGCCAAGTCCTTCACTAGTTGAGAACCCGGCTGGCCCACCTAGGTGGTCAGCCGAAGCACCTATCATTGAAGATGAACTGTCTAAATCCATACCTGACGAAAGTCAAAAGGTTGAGACGGCAGTTGACCCGGTTTTGCCTTCAGAGGCTCTATCTTCGAATGATACCATCACAGAGGAGAGTAAAGACGACACCATCCAAATTCTCTTCATCAACACAGACTCCGACGAACAAGGGGGCAATTTGCCCATTCCTTTATCGCAGGAAGGAACTTCGTCAGAGTCATACCCGGCCGTCTATTCGGTCCCACCACCAAGCAACCTAGTTGTCTCGTTCGACTGGAACCAACTAGGCAGACCCTGGTTGCCAGCAAGCATACCATTCAGAATTATCGTTCAAATATACAGAATGGTAATGGCTGGCACTATCATTGATGAGGGGGCATTTGTGAGTATCCTTTCCTCTATTTCTTGGAAAGCGCTTTGTTTGCCAGCGCTTTTGCCTGAAATGAGAAATCTATCAGGCTTTGATAAAGGAACCAGTCGACCTTTAGGGATCCTCCCCAATGTGCCTATCACATTGAAAGGGAAGACCGTTCAAATGAACGTGATGGTCGTTCAAGGACCCTTGGATTATAACCTACTCCTTGGACGAGACTATATATATTGCATGGGGGCCCTCGTCTCCTCACTCTTTAGAGTAATGTGTTTTCCGCACGAAGGAAGAATGGTCAAGCTCGTGGACCAACTTTCATTTCCCGGATCACGCATCGCAAATAGTCATGTACCATCCCTAAATGGTCTATTCACGCAAGAAGTGTCTCAACCCACGGTCTGTCCTCCTGATGAGCGCGAGTAATCCGGGAGGATATGACTGGAACCCAGGGGGCATGCGTCCTGGTCTGCTTCGGCAGGGAAAATTTGGGTATAGAGTAGGTTTCCGCGGGAGAATATGACTAGTCTGTACCCCGTCTGTCTAGGAAGAGGGTTATTCTAGAATAAGATTCTTTTGTCAAAGTTATGTGAGTTAGCGGGCTACGTCGCTCACCTTTGTCTATTTCGGTAGACATTGCTGAGGAAGTGTTTTGTTTGAAAGATTAACGAGACAATCTTTGGGTAACCTGAAAGAGGTAGGCCTCTCTCGGTGAAACGAATGTTTTGACGGAAATGAAGTAGAGGTAACCTTGAAATCGTACTTTATGCTTGGGGGCATGCAAACCTTTTGGAGTGCAAACAAGGGGCGGCTATTTATTTTTTAAATTTTTAGGTCCTCCCTTTAAACATGTAGGTCTAACCCTTTAAACTCGTAGGATTAGTCGTTTCCGAACTTGCATAACGAAAGGATCCAGGGCAAAGCTTCGTGAGATGAAGCTCCATAAAAAATAGAATCTCAATGAGACACTCTTATCATATGACTGGTATATCGAGCAGTTTTAGCACACAGTTCATGCTCGTTAAAAAATAAACGTAAGATCTGAGCAGTTTTAACGCAGACTTCATGCTCGTTAAAAAATAAACATAAGCAATGAGCAAGTGTTTCCACCAGCGTTTAAGCTCATTTTAAAATAAAAAATGAACCTACCCGGTAAATAACCACTGTGAATGTAACCTTATCAGCCATTAAAGCCTTGGTCGTGTTTGCACCGTCACCTCCACTTTTTATTTGGCCGATCGTTCACCTCCATATGTTTGTTTACCCATTTTGAGGAACAGCTGCGAAGAGTGATTTCACCTAGCCATCCTTGTGACACTGCGTGATTGGAAAATTCCAACCTGTACCTGGAATCAGCTGCTAACCCTGTTTATCACTCGTTCCTCAAAAGACGAGTCTTCTTTAAGCTCTTTTCAACTGACTCGTAAAATATGAAAAGATTGCTGAGTCCTTGGCCTTCCAGCTCGTTAAAGGGACAGGAAGAGCTATCCCTCCTCTAGATTTTAATCTTTTTGGACCTGAGGGATTATTGCACAAAAAGATCGAGCGCTTGTTTTATTCGGCTCGTTAAAACTATCGAAAACTCATCCCTTTTGTATTGTTTTATACTTTTTCGGACTTAAGGGATTAGATGACAAAAAAGGACTTTTGGAGTTAACTTTATGTACCTTTTTAGACTCTCTAAAAATGAAAAGGACCGAGTTATCCTTGTCGTTAGACTCGTTAAAATCACTAAATAGCGACAAACTTGTCTTTAGACGAGAACGAGTTTCACTATCGCTAGGCTCGTTAAAACATAGCGATGGGCTTGCCCGAAGGGTAGGTTATAGAACAAGCATATGTTATCCTCCTCAAGCTTGACAAAAATAAAGAGGTACTGGTCAGCAATGACTGGGGAAAAATTGGGAGAAACTAAAGAAAACTTTGATGGTAGCAAGTCGCTCTTGAACATGACACTTTTCCTCCGTACCACAATCGGGTTGGGTTGTTTCATTCATCGGTCACATCCATGGTCTCGCCATACCATCCATATTTGGGGTAATGCTACCGATCCATCGCATCAGTGTCGCCATATGTTCAAAAGAAGTCATTTAGAAAAGCCAACCATGTCCCATCCACTGCCGTACATTATCCTTCATCCTTTCATGACCGCCACCCTGAATCATATGTCACAGATCGTTTTCACCTCCATTAAAATCATTAGCTCCGTTCCGTGTCATTGATGTGGGATTCATTAAGGCCCTCCTTTGACGGATCGCTTCTTGTCGACATCAGCTCATTATCTAAGAAGTTGATCTAGGAACAACCCCTTCAGTACTTTGAAGCTTGCATGCCTCAATGGCAAGTTTCTCACTTCCGGCGACAGGTATACATCAATGACCTTCGACCGAAAGATTTTGCGTGCTGTTCGACGCCAAGTCCTTTGTTCACACGACGTGAATTGTACTGCAGTACCTTGAGGGTCATTATCATTATCAGTGATTCCTCTCGCGCTTGTTAACGGTTTACATCATTGACCGGTAATCAAGCGATGTCTTTCCATGTTCGACTTCGGAACATTTCTCACATGGATCGACTTGTACTTAGAGTAAAGATCGAACGAGTTTGAAGACCCCGGATCTAGTTTCATCCATACGGGCTGAGATATATATTCAAGAAAGATAAAGACATTGACATGTACATCATTGCAGCAGATAATCATCCTACTCAAAGGATGATAATTTCATCAAAATTATCAGTCTACCATCAGACGATTGTCTGTTCTATGTACAGAAAAATGAATTTATAAAGCTTGGGAATGCCCACCTCAGCTAGATCATGAAAGCAGTATGAAAAATAATGTATTGTATTGTATCTTATTACAGGTCTCCTCCCAGCATTGGATGAACTTCGGATCCCCCTGATAAAGCATTTCACCCGATAAACGGCCTCATACTTTAGGGGGAAACTGTTATAGACATTTTTGTGCCTTACAGTATTAAGCATGAAATGTCCATAATCTAAGGGATCAAAAGTCCCTAAACATGTTGTTCCTACCCCTATAGGAACAAGGCTAACAAACCACAGCAATTCACAGAAGTTCTCCACCAGAAATTGCACAAAAACAAGTCAATTCAGGATCATTTCAGTGGCTCCACTAGCTGTTTGCATTGAATGTCAAAGCCAACACTGGCTACCTGCGCTGAATGTCAAAGGCAACACTGGCTACCTGCGCTGAGCGAGAGTGGACATGTGGCAAGTTCATTTCTCAAGGTGTCAGAACCCAGGAAGCTTCCAAAATGACACTTGCCTCAGGGAATTCGACTGGTGATGAGTAAGAGGTTCCAAATCTCCAAGTGGAAGTAAGAACCTCCAAGTGGAATCAAGAACTGACAGAGGGAGAGGACACTAGTCAGATCTCAAGCTGACTCATCTTCTCTCCAAACATCTATATATGGATCTCTCCTCCATGAGATCTAGAGGCTGGAATTTTGTTATTGCAAAGAATTGTTGTTGGTTTGAGACTGGAACTATTGGGTGCTTAATGCTTTGAAGGGGGTGAAGATAGGAATTCCATTTGCTGGGAAGGAGATGCTGGATTGGAGCCCTCTCGGTTGTATCTCTTCCTGAACCTTGTTATTCATCAATAAAGCTATCTTGGTTTCTCCTATATACTGATGTATTCTTGATGTATGATTGCATTAGTATGTTTAGTTTATTTCTAATCCTGAACTACTTATGAATATGAATCCATGTCTTGTGTAGTGTTCTCTTCTTGTGATCTTGCAGAAAACTCTTGAAGCTGGGCGAGTGAGAAGGTAGGTAGCTGGGAACTCTCCAAGAGAAGAGCAACCGGATCGAGGGACAAACGGAAGACACCGGTTAGTCCATCCATCTCTCTCTTCATTCTCAATTCGTAAAGGAAGAATATTAGAATAGTTGTCTTTGTTTGTTGCTAAGGCACTGTCACACCTTAGGTGGATAGGATCGTCCTGCATAGGAATTTTTCCCCACAACAGTTGGGCCCAAACCTGAGAGCTATAGCTCCTCTAAGAACTCAGGATTGAACTCAAATCTGCCTGCCTTTTATTAAAAGATCATAAACATAAGTCTAACAACATGCCAAAAATGACTTACAAAGAGCAAAACAGAGCTATAGCTCGTGATTCAAAATCTACAACAAAGGTTCAAAAGTCCCCATCGAAGGCTATAGCCTCAATATTTATACATTATGAGGGCCAAGCTGGCCTCCTAAATTAGTGGGGCTTGGCTGTCCAACTAAAAGTAAATTGTTGTTCCTGTAGAATCCGTTGGCTGGCTTCTAGCTCAGTGGTGATAGTTGTTGGAGCTCAGAGTTGGGGTGGAGATCACGAGGAAGGTCATTCAAGGCTGTGGACAACCTTCCTACAAACCCGCAATGCCACCTTGGCTGTCCCCTTGCCTCCATCTGCGTGGTTTTTGCTCCATTTAATGTCAAAAAACCTGAAATAAACATGTATTAGCCACATAGGCATAATGACTGCCCTCCTTCCTACAAATAACATGAATATACTAAGAAATGATGCATAAGTGATAAAAAATGAAGGGTTGAGCAAGGTAAGTAGGCCAAATGAGCCCAAAATGTTACCAAAATTTGGGGCTCATCAACTTTGCACTTGGCACCTATTGGCACCTGGTGTTGGTGTGCCTACCATGCCCCTCATGGAAAAGGTAAATTGATGACTTATTAAACCTATTATGTGCTCATTTCCTTGTAGTTTAACTTGTTCCTCCATTTTGTTGCCTTGATAGTCCCTGGCATGCATTGTCACACCCTTGTACATCTTGGAATTCCTTAGCACTTGTCACATCTGAGCTTGTTTGACATGTCTTCTTACTATATGGCACATGTTAGCATGCCCTAGAATTCCCTAACACACATTGGCAGTCATGAGCTCATGAATAGCATTACATTTTTCCATGACTTGGGAGCCATTCACTAGAACATCTTGGCACTCCCTAGTTTTCATGCCCTCTTTTATCCTCCATAATGTCCCAGGCTGATGAGGAGATCAACGAAGCTAACCACAAACCAAGATTTTAGTTTGGAAGCTAGCCTTACCAATGTAGAGAGGGATCTCTCTATGAAATCATAGCTAGGAGAATACTGGAATAAAGTATTTTAGGCTAGATAGCTACGCTCAAGTGGGTTTTGGAAAATTTAGGCTTTTGTTGTTGGATAAGGGAGAAAAACTAGGTAGCTAGGTTAGAGGATCAAAGGGTTACAATAGCAAAGATATAAAGGAGCGAGATAGCATTACTTTTGTGATGGATAATAGGGTTTTTAGGTGTAGTGTAGTGTTTATAAGAAGCAAAAGGGATTAATGAGCATGAAACATGAATTCCTTAAGTAAGAAAGAACGTTACAGATAATGATTTTTCCATCAAAACAGAGCTTTATGCAAATAATTCTGTTTATAAATTGTAAGGAAAACCATTGAAAAAGTGATGAATGGACATATAATATGAATATATTTCATATAAGGCTATAACAAGGAAAAAACAACATCACAGACTTACTATGCATGAATTCCTAGACAATAGCTGCAAACTGTGTCCTTTGATTTCCAGAAAATGTCTAAGTACAAGCTATAATAGTTCTCTCCTATGAAATCCTACCCATTCTATAACTGAGAAACAGATACATAAAGCCCAAAACAAAATCTCCACACTCTCAGGGGTCAATTAAATGACTCTAGGAACTGTTCCATCAGGTGTTCCAACCAAACCCTAATATCTAGGGATGTTAAAAACAACTTCTACAATTAACTTTCACTCCAACTTCTCTCATAAATGAGGTGAAATTTACCTCAAAATAGCTTACAAAGACTAACCACCCATTATTTACATTTAATTTTACAGTTCACATTCATCTACTTCACAATTTTTACTTTTACCAAAGTCACACTAGGAATTACAAAAAATTACACAGTGAAAATTTTACAAAAATATAAAAAACATTTAGGCGCACAACGAGCTATTAGAGGCCATTTTTGAGTGCCTTTATGAAGTCCAAAACCAGATATGAAGCTAGTTATGGAAATTTTGGAGATTTTAGATGTATTTAGAGTATTTTCTTCTCAAAAGGGTCCACGTTTGGCCTAGATATGGCCATTCTCACAAGGTGTCTCCACGTGTGCAGCAAAATCAAAAAAGAGTGGCAAAAAGGTGATTTTTTGCTCCTTTTTGCAAATTTATGAAAAATTGAGCCCTAGTCCAGGAAGGTGGGAAAATGGGTTTTCAGAGGGGGTCATCATATTTCCAAAAATTCTAATTTTCCATCATTTGGAGACCTAAGGAAGAAGCATAGCGTGAGCTTGCTGCGCTCCTAGATAGAAAATTGCCAAAAAATTACAAGTCTGCACCAAAACATAAAAGTTTCTCTAAATCCTCCAAAACTTTGTCCAGATATTCCTGATGAGGTATGTTATGCGATAATTGATGCATTAGCAAACAAATCTTATAACTTACCCTTCTCCTCTTGGCTGATTAGGGTTTCCTTGAGTTTTTCCTTCAACTACTTGATTTTTCCCTTGACAACCTGATTCGTTGTGTAATAATGGATGGCCATTTTCGTTTGAAAATTGTACTTATCCCTGTTGGCCTTTTAAAGGAGCTTCTGAAGGTGGAAATTGACTTTTTCAAGCCAAGAATCCTTGTCCTCATTTATTTCCATGGCAATCCTATCTTCAAAGGTCAATTCTTGCATTGCTAGCTCTTATTCTCTTTCCCTCTGAAGTGCCTTCCTAAGACCCATTGTCCTTGGTCTCTTCCTTGCCATGTGTCCTTCATGTTGCTCATTGTCCTCATGGTCCACCACTTCCTTCCCTTTCATCTCTTGTTTCTTGGCTTTGAATTGCTCTTTATCCATGACTAGTTGTTTTGCCTTAAGTTGACTGTTTTCTTGCTCAAGGAATGAAATGATGAATTTGACCCTTTCCAAATTGTCCTTGAAATCCATGATCTGAGAATACTTATCTTTGATGAATTTTTGTATGGTTTTATGCTCATCATGTGCCCCCAAGTTAGATAGGTCAAATTCATGCTCAATGGGCTCCTCATCATGCAAAGAAGACTCATGATGTGATGGTGATCCTTCTTTTGCTGATGTAGTAGGCTTGGCCCCTTCCTCAATTTGAGGAGAAAAAACAAGCCTTCTGCCTCTTTGATATTTCTTGGTCACCTCATGCCTAGGTTCCTTGGAAACCTCATTGTGTTTTCTTGATGATCCCACCTTCATGGGATGTACTAACATGGTTTGGTGCTGGTTTGGTGAAGTGGTCATATGCGTTTTCAAGGTTGCCTCAATGGAGGTGTCCCATGTCATGTTCTTCTCTATCAACTGATTGAATACTATAACCTTTATCAGGATATGGTGAAAGAGGCTAGGATAATGTAGTTTTCCTTTAAATTTTACCCTCTCAGAAATTTTGGTTAGGCTCCTATATAAGTAGCTGGACAAATTTGGAGACTTGGAAGCTGTAAAGTGCATGAGCAGTCTTATGTGATATTGATATAGCCTAGAAAATCTGCCCTCACATGTGAAGAATTTCATGACAACCTTCATCAACGGTGCATATATGTCCAAAAAGTATCTCAATGGGTAAACATGTGAGTGAGATCCTTTGTATTATGATTTCAAGTAGGGTTTCTACTCTGCTAGGTCTAGGTTCATGCCTTTGAACCAATTTTCACCATGGTTTGGTATGTTTGTAGCTTGAGAGATGGCATCCACTAAAAACGTGAAATCAGCCCCTGCAATGGTGATCTTGTATTCATTCAAGGTGATGGAAAATATACCTATGAGATGCTTATGGTAACCTACTTCCTGCACTCTTTGAAAAACCCTAAACAATTGAAATCTTCAAAGAATTTCATGAAAAATGGGGAGGAGGTGATTTCATTACAATTAGAGGGCTCAAAACTTAGTATCTTTACCCCCTTGTTGTACTTCCTCTTCTCTGATGGCGATGAGTCGGGATCCATACTTCAAACCCTAGGTGAAAGGGAAGCAAAAACAATGAAATTTGTTGCTATGAGGGAATGAGGTGGTTTGATGAACTTAAGAGTTGACTAAATTTTTAAGGAAATTTAGGAAAAGGGGATGATGTCAGTGAGTAGGGGAAAAAGGAATTTTGGAAAATGAGTGAGGGGAGGGGGCGGAAAAGCATAAATCACAGGCCTATCCTAGAAAGAGATATGGTAGATTAGGGTTTAGAGAAAAATGATAGAAAATGAGGGGATAAGGCTTCGTGACAAATGGAAATGGTATATTAGCTGAAAATAGAGGTGTAGGGACAAGGAATCTAGGGTTTAGGGTAGCAACTCATCGTTTGAGGATCAAAACTATGAAAATCATGTAAACCCTAGAAGAAGATGTATTTGATCATTTTCTTGACATATGAGGCAAAGTAGGGCATGAAAATGATTAAACTTACTTTTTATAGAGCCCAGAGGATGAAATTACTGAAGAGGAGCTTTGAAAAATGAATTTTGGTGGTCAAACAACAATTTTGGACAACTCTACCTTGTGCACAACATGTTGTCCATGTGTGTAACAAGAGTCAATTTTTGCTAGTGAGGGCTATGGAATCACAATTTTTTGCAAAGTAGAGGGGGGATATGGATGCTAGGATGGTATACAAGTGAAAATATGTGTGAATGAGCTCCTCCATGTGCTTTTATAATTTGATTTTGGTGTCTAAGTGATTAATGAGGTAGGATGGCCCATCTCACCAATTCACTTTATTTTTTAGTTTTGTAGCCTTATGACCTATTCTTGTAACTTTAGAACCTTAGGAACATTATTACATCTAAAAAAATAAATTACATTTGAAATCAAGTGCTATTGAACAAATTTTCTTATTTCTACTCCTCATTTTCCGGATTTATAAATGAAATGACTGATTTTATGACCTTAACTTGATGACCTAATGGTGACACTGAGCTGAATGGAGACCATGATAATGTGAATGAAGTGATACTAATGATGTTTTCGTGATGGTAGGCTCAACTGAGTGATGAAAGTGACCAGCATATGAAATTATTGTGAGAGTGGAAATATCCCTAGACACACTAGCCAGTGACCAAATTTTTATTTGAAGACTCACTGAAATGACAAAAAATTGACTTGACACCCTAACAATACCTTGTAAGATCTTATTTGATCACTCTTGACAGGTTGAACTGATTGACACTAACACCCTCACAGATAACCTTACTTTTTTTGCAACTTGGGTTAAACCTTACTTTTTTTGCAACTTGGTAACCCAACCAATTCATTAGCAAAACGATATTGTGCCCAACCCAGAGTCTCCCTATATTTGAAATTACTTTGTACACATCTTATCACAACCATAGGCTTGCCTCCTTCAATTTCTATTCTGAGGTTCTCCTAAAAAACTTCATCCTTGGGACACCTGGAATTCATTGACACTCCTTTGCAAACACTATTGTTTCTTCATTTCCAAGCATTTTGACCTAGTTCTCCCTTGTGTTCCCTTGACTCTCCCTAACACTCCTGATCACCATCCATTGACATTGTCTACCATGTGTTAGCACACCTTTTCATTCCTTGGCATGCATTGGCAATCCTTAGCTATCATGCCCTCACAACTACCCTTACTTTTTTTAGACTTCGCCGAAACACAACCAATTCTTGCCTCGACTACAATGTTATGTTTACGACAACTAGACTATGCCTTGTTCACCTAATAACTTCCTGTAACACATCTTAGGCTAATCATGTCCAATCTCAACTCATCCCACTTAACAAGTTACTAATTCAAGGCTCACATCCAACCATGACCATAAAACAACTAAGAAACATAGTTTACATCTTGACACCCCATAACACATGGAACGTCTAACAATCCCTTAGTCCTATGTGGTGTGCGTTATCATCCCCTACATTTATTGGCATGCTTTGTACTCCCTAGCACACCCTAGCACTCTCTGATGCCCTGGCACTCTAGCATGCCTTGTCACTGCCTATCATATAACCTTGTTACTCCCTCCTTAGAACACTTGGAACTCATTGACACTCCCTATCACACACTCTTATCTCTTCATTTCCATCCATTTTGAACTAGTTCTCGCTTGTGTTTCTATAGCACTACCTAACATTCGCTGGAATGCATTGACACACCCTGGCACATGGCACATCTTGGTATGTTTCCTTGGCACTCTAGCATTCCTTGGCACTACCTAACATATCTTGTCACTCCCTCCTTACCACACCTAGAACTCACTAACACTCCCTGTCACACACTCTTATTCATTCATTTCCATGTATTTGAAACTACTGATCCCTTTTGTTTCTTTGGCACTCCATAGCACTCCCTAGCATGAATTGGCACACCCTAGCACCTGACACATCTTGGCATGTTTCCCTAGCCTCTACAATGCCTTAGCACTACCTACCATACCTTGTTACTCTGTCAGTACACTTGTATCTCACTAACACTTCCTGTCAGAAACTCTTATTTGTTCATTTGCATGCACTAATTTGACCTAGTTCTCCCTTGTGTTTTCTTGGGACTCCCTAACACGTCCTAGCACATGTTAACACACCCTGGAACCTGGCACCTCTTGGTTGCATGTCACCCTCATAATATACCATGACTTAGCTCAGCCTAGCATACCATGTCACTCTCTCCTTAGCACACTTGGAATTCGCTAACACTCCCTATCACACACTCTTATTCATTCATTTCCATGCATTTTGACGTAGTTCTCCCTTATGTTTCTTTGGCACTCCCCAACACTCCTTAGCACGCATTGGCACACCCTGTCACTTGGCACATCTCTGTATGCTTCCCTAGAATTCTAACATGCCTTGGTAGTAATACATAGCGTACCTTGTCACTCCCTCCTTATCACACCTGGAACTCACTGACTGTAATGTTCAAAATTAGGAAAAATTGTGTTATGCAAAGCAGAAAATAAAAATAACACCATAAAATTAAGTTAAACAATCAGACCACAAAATTGTTTGGCATTTGTTAGCACGCCTTTTCATTCCTTAGCACACCCTAGCACTCCTTAGATATCATGCCCTCACAACTACCCTTACATTTATTGCAACATGGGAACCCAAAAAAATCCAGCCTCAACTATAACAACAACTTAAATATAACAACAACTTGACCATGTTACAACTACTACAACTAGACTATGCCTTGTTCACCTAAGAACTTCCTATAACTCATCTTAGACTACTCATGTATAATATCAACTTATCCAACTTAACAAGTTACAAAGGCAAGGATCACATCCAACCATGGTCATAAAATTAAATAACTAAGCAACAAATTTTACATCTTGACATGCCATAACATCTGGCACGCCTAATAATCCCTTAGCACTATGGAGCACGTGTTAGCATCCCATGCATTTCTTGGCATGCTTTGGCACTCCCTAGCACTCCCTGAAACTTGTCACACCTCGTACTGGATAGCTAACCCTCTGTCACACTCTTATTCATTCATTTGCATGCATTTGGAACTACTTCTCCCTTGTGTTTGCCTGGAACATGGCCCTAACACTCCCTAGAGTGTGTTAGCGCGACACCCTGGCCCCTACAACTTCCTGGCATGCCTTAGCACTTGGCATGTCTTTGCATGCCTAAAATGACTTGGAACTATCTAGCATGTGTTAGTACTTCCTGGCGTTCCCTGGAACACCTTGGCACTCTCTAGCTATCATGCTCTCATAGATAGACTTACTTTTTTTGCGACTTGGGAACCCAACCAGGTCATTGACAAAACAATGGTGTGCCCAACACAAATTATCCCTTTGTATGAAACTACTTAGTACAGACCTTATCACAACCATTTTATTGCCTCCTTCAAGTGTTATTCTAAACATATCCTAACACACATCATCCTTGGGACACATGGAATTCGCTGACACTCCTTGGCACACTGCACTCTTATTTTTTCATTTCCAAGCATTTTGACCTAGTTCTCCCTTGTGATGCCTTGGCACTGGCTACTATACCTTTTCATCCCCTCTTTAGATCACCTGTAACTTGTTGACAATTAATTTCCATGCATATGAAATGAGTTCTCCCGTGTGTTTCCATGGCACTTGGCCCTCACACTCCCTAGCATGCATGGATAAAATATTTGCAAAATTTTCCCATATCCTACTATCTAGGGTTTTGTTTTTCACTAACTAAAAATGTGATAGCTGAAGATATAATCATGGGATATAATATAAAAATCGTCAAACCTCATTATCCAAATAGATCTGAGGTCAACCATGCTAGGTTGGAGGTCCACCAAGTAAAATTTGAAAAATTTCTAGAACCCGGTCAACAATTTTGGCCAAGTGAAATTGTGAAAAATGGGTCTCAAAGTGCCACTTGTAACTCCAAGACAATAACTATTGTTTAAAAAATGAGAGAGGCTTTTGTTTTTGGGTATGTTATGAAAAAAAATCTCCTCATTTTTTCAAATATACTTTCATGTTCGTTCAGAATCCAAATGATGCATTGCTGAAAGTTGTAATGTGGAGGAATCAATAAAGTTTTGTGGATGATACTTGAAAGGTATGGAAGTTATTAGATCCACACCTGGTCGAAATGAAGTGAGGGATGAGGAATTTGAAGAAGTCATCCTTGATGGAAATCCATTATCTTCTCCAATTCCTTCAGAACTCGATGACATTAGTTGGGAACAAGCCAATAGTTGGGTTCTATTTCACACAAACGAAGTTGATCCATGGATAGAGTAAGTAACATATATGGCATGTACTTTTTTTGTTTGTTTATTTATGGTTTAACAAAACATGGATCCATTGGCAGATTAACATATTTTACCTTTAAAAATATTTTATTCATATTTTATCAAAACACATTAACCACCATATCTATTGTCCATAATTGTTGAATTAGGATGCACAGAATGGAGATTGCCAACTCAATTAACCAAATGAAAAAATATGAAGCTCTATTGGAGGATCTCCACACCCAGAATTTTACTAGTTGGTTAAAACAACAGGTAAAGATACTATTTATATTATAAGTGTACTTAAAAATCAGTATATATATGGGAATATTGTCATGTAGGAAATTAAATATTTTTTCCATTTTTCCCATTTGATATCGCCAATGTGGGATATCCTCATCGAACCACTCAAAATTAGGTTTTAACACTATGGAAAAATGTGAAATGAGAGGGATTTGTTGGAGTGGCTATCATGCTAACTATTTACAAGGAAGGAGTGGTTCACATAACAAACCATAATAGTAGGTAGGAAGGAATTGGTGTTTGCATATCTCTCAACAATAACTGCTCTCATGGTGGTGCCCTTTCATGGCGGTTCATTTAGTTTAACCAACTCATCAACTATGCGGTTACTAAAAGCCTCTCCTATTTGTTTTGTTGAACCTCACTAACTTCATGGGGAACAACACATTTGGCTATCCAAACAACCATATAGAAAATCTTCGGCTCACTTAACCTCAAAGAAAGCCAAGGGGATATGGCTCGCTTACGGCCTAACACTTATTGACTTAACACAACTACTTGATAGTGAAAAAAAACACCTATGTGGTTGAACCTGCCTAGTCTCATCCATGACAATATAGGTGTAAATTAGGTCCCGCGGTGGGATCTCCATAGGCTAATTCAACATCCTTACACCTAGGCATGTGGGGACCTGAATCCTGAATAACTATATTTCTTGCTTAGTGGAACCTCTCCTATCAATGGTTGTGGAACCTCATCTAGAGACGACCTTTCTTATGGTAATATAAGCTGCCAATGGATACACTATTTGAGTTGCTAATGTTCTGACTCTATCTTGGTTAGTACCTACCACCTCATCCTATTTGGTCGATTGAAACTAATCAAAGACGATGGAAGAAACCTGATAGAGTTATTATAGTGGTGAAAACTAGTTCTTTGTTATTATAGTGGTGAAAGATGAATTGAAGTAATATTCTTTTACGCTTCGTGTTAATGGTAGATTTTTCTTAGTTGGAAATGAGTTTTCAACATGGAGGACATAATTATGTTGTAGACATAATAAAGAGTTTTTCGAATTTCATCTAAAATCTTGGCAATGATATTTCTTGTGGTAGGAATGTAGATTGGTTGGAGACGGATAAACAAGGTACACCTTTCATTATATTGAATCAAAATCAAGACTATGTGGAAAGATGAATCTCATATTATATTTGGAGGAAGTCTATCATGTTGTGTGTAGATTATGTATATTGGTCATTGATGCTTTTGAGCTTGATCTTAGCTAGAGTTGGTACTTGGGAGGAGTATTGTAATAACATGTGACATTATAAAATATTGTACTTATTTCTTGCATGACATGGAGCATTTAAATAGTATTTGACCATATCTCTCTATATATTATGTAAAGGGAATATCATTGTATGACTCTTGTAAGATGGCATTCCCATTATCAAAGATAACAACCTTGTTTTCTATTGAAACAAATTGCCTTGTAAAGAATTATATTTGCCCAATTTCTACCAATAAAATATACAACAAGAAGATGGGTTTATCGAGTTGGTTCCCTATAAAATATTGTGTTATTGTCTATGATTGTGTTTCTTTATTCCTTTTTCTATTCCACTACTTGTCTATCATAGAATAATCATGTGTCTTCGTGTACATTAATTAGTTTCAGATTTGTTCGTTCAAGCAACTGTAGGATTTCAGGGAATTTATACAACCCTTAACTCCTAGAACCCCTAAGCCTTTCTCCCAAACCATATATGCTCTGACACTAATATTCTTGGTTATATTAGGTTTTTGTTCATTAGACCTCCAAATACAACCTCCAAGCACTACTAGGGACTAAGGAAAAGAGCCACAAGGTCCCAAAATCTGATCTACATGTTATGGACAGTAATATTTTCCCCAAATATCCTCCACGTATTTTCTTTCAAATGGAAATGATATGGTCTCATAATGTCCACAAATGCATCTAAGTTCATAGGAATAAAGTAAGGTTCATCTTCATGCACAACCCACACATAATTCCAGTCTAAAAAAGAGGATATAAGGATGTCCCTTTAGCTATCATCATCCTTTAACACTGGTTCATTCTTTTACCAAGCGTATGTGTAATATTCCCATACAAGTCTATAATATTATCAAAGGCTTTGTCCACAACATGCTCAAAAAAACATTCAAATCCCCTTAATTTTCTCCAAGTCTATTCAAAACCAACACAAGCAGTGCTCAACTACATGAATGGTGCAATCTTTAAGCTATCCATATCTAGGCTCAACCCCTTCTGACCCCCTTTTTAGTGCCTTCAGTACAAATTTTACCAAGGTCATCTTACAATTGGATCTCTCTTTTGCATCTAGTGAGAATATTCCTATGTTCTTTGGGAATGGATTACTTCAAAATAAAATTACAGTAATACTCTCAACATATGTGGGGCTAGAAAATACATTAAGAGGATAAAACATCTACGTCAAACTCAACCTTATTGTCAAACATAGGTCAAAGGTATATAAAAAATAAATAGTGTACACATGTAATTATTACATTTTTGGATGGGTTTAGATTAACTCCACCATTTTATTTTCCCAATTCCGCAGTAGCTTTCCATTTCGTTAATTCTTCAACAACTTCTTTCAATTTTCCAAGTTCATTGCCTTTTTCTCGCAATTTCTCTTATGTATCATGCAATTGAAGTTGATTGAAGAACCCCAAATAGTTGTGATCAGGGGATTAGGGGCTCCCTTATCATAACCCATCAACCCTAATTCATTTAAGCCCTTAGACAAGGGGGGCCATAGGTGTAGTTGTAGGGGCATTGGGAAAATTTGGGGGTTCATAACCTTAGGAGAAGTTGAATGGTATGATCAAAAAGGTGAGATGGCTACCTTGTTTTGTATTGAATGGGGAAAGGGGAGGTCCAAGCATGGTTTAGTAAGATCTATAATCCTAGAATTAGAGAATGAGAAGGTTTCTTAGGACCTAATGTCATATGGGCTAAGATGCCTAGATCGAAGGTAAGAACCAAAAATAGTGGTGATAAGGGCATTAAGGGACCCATTATCACAACCCATAAGCCCTTAATCCATAACCACTAAATTCCCTATCCCCTTAACCCCCAATCCATAATCCCTTAACCCGTACACTTATATATCATAACCCATTAACCCCTTCACCAATTAAACCTTAATCCATTATCCCCTAACCTAAAATCCATGAACCCCCTAAGCCCTAACCCCTTATCCTCTTAAAATGTGACCCTTAAACCCTAACCCCTAACCCCTACCAGTTCATATGGATGGAGAATCTAATATCGTACTTTGATAGTTCGGTCATACTGTCAGATTTTTCTTGAAAATATTTTTTGTATTAAAAAAAAAGCCCTGAAATTATTGGATATCTGACAAACACAATTATCTTCAGATATCTAACAATATGTTAGTAATATATTTGACGATAATATTTTTTGTCATATATGTGATGCCATTTTAATGTTCGTCAAATATCCAAAGTTTGACCACGTGGATTATCTATCTATTAGAATATCGACATTTGACAAAGTCAATATTTTTCCAATTAGACAACGTATCTCTGGCCAACAACTGTCAAAATTCCATTGAAATGAATATTTTTTGGTCTTAGTGCAAAATATTTTATTTTGTAATTGAATTACAAATAGTTAAACAATATTGGGGTTTATTTTTTAAGATAATCATCATTGAAAGTTTTGTAAGGAAAAATGTCACATAACATTCCTCCAAGAGTAAAAAGAGATGTGAGATCTACATTAGAGGCTTTGGGTGATTATCTTCCCTTGTTTCATCCATGTTTATCATATTTAATCCCTCACAAAATTCAAATTTACTCAAAAGATAATTTCAATCTCTGAAATTTGAACATGTAAAAAAATGATTTGTTTCTAACCCATTTTGTATAGCTGAACATCACACACCATTGAGTGCACCCATCATGCTTTCTGTGGAATGGGATGTAGGTATGAACACCTTGACAAAAATATCTATTCGCTTGACAAAATAAGCTTATGAATACATAAACCAATTATTTTCCAAATATTGATGCCTTTTTTTCAGTTTTGAAGAAGCTTAAGGGTCGTAGGGAAGTGCCTCACCCTATGGAAAACACTTAGGCACAAGTTAGTAAACATTTGGAAGGTTTTCAAGGTTTTCTTAATGCTTTTTCTATACTGCATGGAATTATATTCATGTGATATATGTTGCATTGCACACAAAAAAAAACATGCGATATGATGGAGGCCATATAATTTTGAAAGGACATGTGGTAGACACTCATTGGAATACCATGAGTTGGGAAATATTTGTCCCGTGGCATGTGCCACATTGTCGTATCATTGAAAACTTTGAGGAGGACATGTGGCATGCTCTAATTCGCTGTTGCACCTCTTGTAGACTTTGAGGTTGAAACATGGCACACTTTGGTTGGTTGTTGCATTTGTATAGTCTTTGTAGATGTGATAAATATGAGGAAAGGTGGTTGCCACAAAATAAAATAGTTTCATCATGTAATGGAGAAAGAGAGAAGGAAAAATAAGGAAAAGATAAGAGATAGGGGAATAAAAGAGTAAGGAGGAAGATGTGGGGGACATATAAGACATAGGGGAAATCAAGATGCATACAAATAAAGGTTTTCCAAAGTGAGATTGTATAGGATAACATTTTCCCCTATGCGACATATTGCATAGATAAAATGTTCATGTGATTTGTGGTGCATGGTTTAAAATGCTTAGCGCGATGAGAAGATTGGTGAGAATGTGATAGAATTATGGAGGAGTAGCTTTATAATCCAATAAGAAGTTAAGCAAAGATGAATGTGTCAACAAGTGTGAACCCAAGGGTGAATCATACTAGTTATGGCATGGCATAGTACAGATGCTTGGTGAACTTTCTGCCACATCACCATTATGATCGCTGACGTGGTTGAGAAAAATAGAACTTGAAGAAATCCTTAGAAGGAAATATATTTCTTCGAATGACTCATAATTAAGCCATATTACAATGGTGGAAATTTCTTATTGAGAAAAACATGTATACAAGCTCAAAATAGATCCTATAACAGTGCATATAGAGGAAAAAATTCCACTAAATTGCCTCCTTAATGCCACTTAGAGGGATGGTACATGATAAGAGAATGCCTATCATATACAACAAATAACAAACCCAATAAGCCATTAAGATAAGATGAATGTGTCAACATGTGTGAACCCAAGGGTGAATTATACTAGTTGTGACATGGCATAATACAAATGCATGTTGAAATTGCTGCCACATCACTAGTATGATTGCTAGTGTGGTTAAGAAAAAGAGAACATGAAGAAATTTTTAGAAGATCATATCTTTTTATGCATGACTCATAATTAAGCAAGAGTAGAATGGTTGGAAAGTTATTGTTGAGAAAAATATATATACAAGTTCAAAAGAGATCCTATAACAGTACTTAAAGAGGAAGAATTTTGTTAACTCACCTCCTTAATGCCACATAGGGCGGTGGGTACGTGATAAGAGAAGATGAATTTCCCTATCATATTAAACAAAGAAAAATTATTGGATTTAGTTCTTAAGGGTCATATCAATGTCCTTGTTGAAACTATTCCTTCAAATTAAGATATATATTGGAGTTCTTCCCAATAATTAGATGTATGGATAGCAAGGGGACTAAAAACATCTAGGAGACACTTTCACTTTTTCTATGGTGAAATAAATTTTTCCTTGAGATTTTCAAATCTTCATTTTGGAAGAGTCCCAAAATGGTTTGAATGGAATTAAATAAATTTCCTATGATATTATTGGATTCTTCAAATTGTGTAACATCTACCTTGGGACTTATACTTTATTCATTAAAAATGATTTCATCTTCATTAAAGTAAATGGTGTTTTAATATCTTCAAAGATAAATTAAACTAAATTATAAAAAGAGAAATAAAATATGTAAAAAAAAAATCACTTTACTCTTTTCAAATATTTTGTGCTACATTTTGAGTTTGAATCTGGTATGTTTATATTAATGTATGAACTATTTCCTTTATGTCAATGTATTACCTATTTAAAGTAGTATCTACTAAAGTTGTTGTGAAACCATATTTTTTTGTAGTGGTTGGGTTTTGAATAGGTTTTCCCACCACAATTTTAATGTATTACATATTTGAAGTGGTATATATGAACGAAATTTGTTGTTAAACCATATTCTTTTGTAGTGGTTGAGTTTCGAATGGGTTTTCCCACCACAAATTTACGCTTCATTTTCCCCACCACAATTTTACGGGCTGAAAATATTCAATACGCTTTGGTTTTGCCACCACAATTTTACATGATGAAAATATTCAATTCGAACCTGGCACTGAAATTATTCAATTCAAAGCCTGCTTCAAAGGGTTTGCACAAGGAAGGAATAGTTGGAGAATCAAAAGAATGAAGGCTGAGCATCCCGGATCTGCATCACAACAATGGATGGATGGATTTCTCCAAGCTTTAGGTGGCCTAGAGTTTACTTTGAGCATGTAAATATATTCATATCTATTGCCTACCCCTACATTGAGAGCCTGTTTGGTTTCGAATCAACAGGCTCTGCTCCTACCCTTGCCTTTGTCTTTACATCCTCAGCCACCTATAATTTATCTACTCGTGGCTATACTTTCTTTGCTTCCATAGATGCTTATGAAATTTGGTTAGCTGTCTTATCACTCAGGTTGTCCCTTTTGACTCCCAAAGGGATACGGCCGAGGTAACCACAAACCAATCTTTGGATTGCAGGCCCTAGCCTACCTGCAGTCAAAGAGGGCTCTCTCTTTAGGATTTAGCTTTGTTTAAGGGATGATTTTAGGCTAGATATGATGCACATGGGTTTTGTTTGAGTTTGGTGGGATGGTTGATCTATTCAAGCAGAGTTGGCATACAAAGTGTAATAAGTTCAAACCATTGGGCATGGAGTCAATGGATGTGAACTGAAGGGTGTGTTTTCCTTGAGAGAAGAGGGGAATATGGAGCAGGATAGCTACACATGGCACAATGATTAATGCTGGAACAAGGATGAAATGGAGGTCAGGGGATGAGAGGCAATTAAGGATCTCTCATGCAGCAAAAGAGGGAAAGTGGATGAAGGCTAAATAGGAGCAATGAAGAGTTTCCTAGACAGCATTCATATGTGAAGGAAATAGCTTAAACATGATCAATTAAGTATGCATATTCATCACCAATTCGGAGGAAAACATAGAAAAGTTACAAGAATTGAGCACAGAGGGCATGAAAACCATTTCTGAACTATTCCTTCTTCCCGCAACTTAGATTATGATATATAGATGATAGAAATACATATAAGCTGACAACAGAGGGAGGAAATACTTATTGGACAGGGAGCAAGCACGAGAATTCCATATCAATCTCTTCATCCATTGAAAGCACAACCAGCCAGTTCAGATGCAAATATTCCAGCAATCTTTGATTGCAGAAGCTCTTAATCTTATAGTCCAAGTCTGGAATGAGAAATACAACCAACCAACCATTTACACTATCCAGAGGGTGGTATAAATAGAGAAAATATCTACAAAATATCTACAACAGCAGATCTGATAGCAGATCTGGAGAAATGAATGCTTCTAACCTAACATTTATTGCAAATAAATGAAAGAATGCCTATCTACCAGCTGCGCAGGGACTACAGCCATAAGAATGAATAAATTATTGGTGTTTTGAGCAATGCGTTGGCACTTCTGCAATAACTATGCCTTGGGACTTGCTGCACTGCTCATATGTGTCTTTGTACACTGTCTCTGCAAAATCTGGGCTTTAAACACTTGAATCGCCCCTCTAGGCGGTTCTGCTGCTGTAGAGTGGCTTTAATGCTCATAACTATGATCTGGTGGGCTTTGATGGGTCTGAGCTGCTTTATTGACTTTGATGGGGGCCTCTTTAATGTTCTGCTGCTTCGGCCTGCTGATATTTTGATCTGATACTCTTTGTCACTTCCTCTGATACACTTTGACACTGAATCGGTCCACTTTCTCTCTCTGATACTCTTTAACTGTCTAATCACCCCTTTATCTGCCAATTTAATGCAAGAATAACTGTTGCAAATTCTTCCGTGGCCTTTGGGATGCTATCGGCGCTTGGCCGATAAAAAGTGATGCTTAAATATTCAAAAAATGCTTTGCAGTTGTGGCAGGCAATAGTGCTGTATAAACAAAACTTTAACAAATGCCCCTTTCCTTATAACGTGCGAATGCTTAAAAAACATGAATTTTCATTGAAAATTCACACTGCCACAACACTGTGCTTTCTATTAAATCATGGTCATTGGATCACGAGAAGGCAGATCCAACGACTGGCGCTAAATTGACAATCGGCGGACCAACGGATCCCAAACCATAATGCCTCCGATGAGCGATGAACCCTGCGGACCCGAAATGAATTATAGGCTCCCTTATGATTTATATCCGGTCCGGCCCGTCAGCGAACTCTTATCAGTGGATTTGAATGAAAATGAGTCATTGGACCCGAAATCCCTTTCAACTGCGCTTTATAATTTATCGGATCTGGATATGGGGCGCACAGTACCAATCTTTGCGGACCCGAAATGCTTATAGGCTCTTTCTTTATGGAGATCGGGTCCGGGCCATCGGTGAGCCCAACTCGATGGATTTTAATAAAAATGATAAGCGGACCCGAAACCCATTCAAAATGCATTTATATACCATTTCGGCTCCGGCCCGTGGGGAGCCTTCTTTTCGCTGCACTGGGGGCCCTTACGGACCCGAAAACTTTATAAGCCGCGCCTTATATCTTTTCGGCTCCGCTGGTCGGAGCCATATACATGGGGTGATGCGATTAAATATGGGTCGTTGATCCCTGGGCCTGAATGGGCGGCTGAGATTAACTCGGTGTTTCACGTCAGAGGAGAGCATGGGGCGTGACTTCATTTTTGTTGCGATCGCCGAAATGGGGGTTGCGACTTAATATGGGCCATCGGATCTGAGGCTTGATCGGACGACCGCGATATGTATAATGCAATAAAGGGGAGATATGATAAGGGGGGCCTCCAATAGCGATATTGCATCGGAGGAGAGGGAAATGGTGTTATATATATATATATATATATATATATATATATATATATATATATATATATATATATATATATATTATATATATATATATATATATATATATATATATGCGGCCAACACTGTTAGCACCTCCGATAGCGATATCGCGTCGGAGGGAGGGGATTCGGATCGGAGGAGGGTTTAGGCCTATAAAAAGGGGGTTCATGCCTTGGGAAAGGTAAAACAAGGCCCAAAGATGGATTTTTATACATATGAAGGGAAACTATGCAAAGGAATGAGTCCTTATGCATTTGGGAGATGGTTAGAGGGGGTATTGAGGGTTCTTGCTAAGTTTCAGATAAACTTAGCAATTCTCGAGGATGTATATGGTTATCTTTCAACCAGGGGGAGGGGATACGTATATTGGGGAGTAATATACATAGTTTTAGTAGGGGAAGGGGAAATAGATAGGGAGCTATATAGTAAAGTTAGTAGTTAACATGAAAAGTGATAAGAAAGTGCTAAGTATGTGAATCTTAGGCTATTAAGAGGGAAAATGACTCATAGAAGCAGTATGGACCTTGCTTGAGTGAAGCAGATCTTCACCAAGGCAAATGATATGGAGAATGATGAAACTAAGAGGTATCAAGCAGATCTTGACCTCTTTGGGGGAAGTTAGTGAGTGACTTGGGGAAAAAGGAAGAAGGGAGGAGTTAGAAATGCCTCGCTTGAAGTCCTCCAACTGAATAACTGCCTCAAACCAAAAAATGGATTGCTTATAAAAATTGGAACACAGTAGTGGCAGTGAGACTAGCACACTCTCATGGACACTTCTTTTGCCATCTGTAGCAAATATGGAGCATTGCAGCATGCATTGTACAACATATTTGGCATGTAAAAATGTCGATCATGAAAGATGATTAACCTGCTGCAGCAGGAGGCTAACAGTGGCTCCACTTGGGGATGACTTTTCCTTGTGAAAAGCCAAGAACAGCAGGTCAGCCTGCCTTGTATTCAATTGTTTCTGTGCTCTGCAAAATTCCCTTGGCTGGTTGCCTTATTGATCCTACCTACCTACCTACCCTAACCAGCACTTACTTTGCTGTTAGGTGAAGTGAAATAACCAATGCAGCCATTTAAGCAAAATAAACATCAGTGAGCTTTGCTGCTTGTTCTTGCCGGTGAGAAAAACTAAGATCTTGCAATCTGATGTGGCTTTGTTAATCTTTGAGAAGATAAGGAAGCTACTGACCTCCTTTACTGTGTTTAAACACTGTACAAAACTGTCCTGCAACATATATATATACAATTGCTAGGCCGAAACAAAGAATTGTACAAAAGTTTGGGACAACTATCATGCTTTGAAATAGGGACAACTTGATACTGAGCCTTGCAGCCTGCTAATGGAGAAGAGTGCTGATCTCTTTCATCATTCTGCCTGTCAGCGGACGAATCATCAAGAACTAGGACTGATACTTGTAACTCATTAAAAATAGGCTCAAATGGAACCTTATTGACCTGCGTCGGCTGCTTCTCTTCTTCTTTAAATAATTTAGATGACTCAAAACAAAGCGGCAGTGGAGCAATTTGAATCATTTGATCACATACTACTGCTTCCGAGTACTCCTTTTTAATCTGACTTTCAATGGAAGTTCGGGGTTGCACAACTAGAGGCGATGCATCTGGAACAATATTTAGATCATCCTCTAGGCGGTCAATAATAAGACTTGTTGACAAATTCTTATTAATTGCATGATAGTTCTCCTTAATAAATTGAAAAGATTCAAAACAGAAAGGTAAAGTTCCTTCGCTGATATCAAAATTTTCTGCGCTTTCCTCCTTTACTTCATAGCTGAACTGGGAAAACTGATCATTACATTCAAGCTGTTGAGCCTGAACTTCGCTTCCTGCCAAAATAGGATCTGATTCCTCTGCAAGGCTGATTTGGATGTTAGGCTCATAAAAATCATCATACTCATCGTATTTTGGCAAGCAGCTGAAAGAGGAGAAGCTATTATATTCATATAGCATATCCGGAGACTTCTCCTTCACGTACGTCTGTATGAATACATCATCTATTCTGTGGCAGGTTTGTTCGTGAATGTCACTACTTTCCTCTTGCACAACAGATGTGTTGTGGTGCTCCAAACATTCCACTTTCATTGTGATTAGTTGCATCATTTCCTCTATCCTTTGTAACACACTATGAAGTCTCTCTTCTTGCTCTGTTTTGCGTTGTTCCTCCCACCTCTTTAGATTTGCCTCCACGTCCACAGCTACGTCCTACATCTGTTTCAAAGTGGACGAACATCTTTCTCTCAAACGAAATTCCTTTTCTGGATCAAAAGCTCTTGGATATTGCAATAGAGCCAGATCAGGGGGAGGCCTAGTATTCAATGGCATAGAGAGATAGACTTGATTGAATCGATCAGAAAATTGCTGAATCGACTCATTTGGAAGCCTTTTTAACTCATCATAATCTTGAATGAGCGAGAGGAAACTAAATTTGATCATCCATCTATTAAGGAAGAGCTTAACACACTGCTGAAGATTAGAGATGCTGGCCTCAGGCAATGCTTTAAACCAAGTCCTAACTTCGCTTTGCAAAGAAAGGGCAAATAGTCTAAGACTGACATCTTCATCTTCTACTTCAAATATATTAAGATAATCTTCGAAAGCCTGGATATGTTTCTGGGCAGTAATACCATTCTCTCCATCAAATCTAGGGAGATACTCGAGATGATTTGCAGGAAAAGGATTCAGCACAGGAGGCAAAATGAGAGGCTTATATCTATCAGGAACTTTACGAGACACAGGAGTATATACAGGAACTGTAAGACTGGGCTCTATTTTTGGTTCCTCCTTGGATGTATGATGATCTTCAACAACATTTGAAGACTTCTGCTCTAATGTGCAAGGAGGATTTTCAACAACATTTTCCAAAGGAAAATCATAAAAATCTGATATAGAATCATCTTTAAAGTACAATACACACAGCAAAACTTTATGGAGAAAAAACATGACCTCTTGGATAGTAACCCAGGTCAAAAGCTTGATCTGCTCATATATCTCTTTTGGGTTCATTTCTCCAGTGGAGTCTTTATTCTGAGTGGAGTCGCCAGGTGGATGAATTAACCTTGAAGTGCCTGATCTCTATCCACTGTCACAGATCAAAGCTAAACATGAGAAGCTCTGAAGAAAAAGGACACCTTCTCCAGAAAACAAGGCAAACGGATCAAAACTGGGGGTATACAGTAATAAACAAATGATTTCAGGTCCCCAGTCGAGTCACCATTATGTTATCACTCAGGTTGTCCCTTTTGACTCCCAAAGGGATACGGCCGAGGTAACCACGAACCAATCTTTGGACTGTAGGTCCTAGCCTACCTGCAGTCAGATAGGGCTCTCTCTTTAGGATTTAGCTTTGTTTAAGGGATGATTTTAGGCTAGATATGATGCACATGGGTTTTGTTTGAGTTTGGTGGGATGGTTGATCTATTCAAGCAGAGTTGGCATACAAAGTGTAAGAAGTTCAAACCATTGGGCATGGAGTCAATGAATGTGAACTGAAGGGTGTGTTTTCCTTGGCAGAAGAGGGGAATATGGAGCAGGATAGCTACACATGGCACAATGATTAATGTTGGAACAAGGATGAAATGGAGGTTAGGGGATGAGAGGCAATTAAGGATCTCTCATCCAGCCAAAGAGGGAAAGTGGATGAAGGCTAAATAGGAGCAATGAAGAGTTTCCTAGACAACATTCATATGTGAAGGAAATAGCTTAAACATGATCAATTAAGTATGCATATTCATCACTAATTCGGAGGAAAACATAGAAAAGTTACAAGAATTGAGCACAGAGGGCATGAAAACCATTTCTGAACTATTCCTTCTTCCTGCAACTTAGATTATGATATATAGATGATACAAATACATATAAGCTGACAACAGAGGGAGGAAAGACTTATTAGACCATGAGCAAGCACGAGAATTCCATATCAAGCACTTAAGCCATTGAAAGCACAACCAACCAGTTTAGATGCAAATATTCCAACAATCTTTGATTACAGAAGTTCTTAAGCTTATAGTGCAAGTCTGGAATGAGAAATACAACCAACCAACCCTTTACACTATCTAGAGGGTGGTATAAATAGAGAAAATATCTACAACAACAGATCTGATAGCAGATCTGGAGAAATGAATGCTTCTAACCTAACATTTATTGAAAATAAATGAAAGAATGCCTATCTACCAATTCCGCAGGGACTGCAGCCATAAGAATGAATAAATTATTGGTCTTTTGAGCAATGCGCTGGCACTTCTGCAATAACTGTGCCTTGGGACTTGCTGCGCTGCTCATATGTGTCTTTGTTCACTGTCTTTGCAAAATCTGGGCTTTAAACACTTGAATTGCCCCTCTAGGCGATTCTGCTGTTGTAGAGTGGCTTTAATGCTCATAACTGTGATCTGGTGGGCTTTGATGGCTCTGAGCTACTTTATTGACTTTGATGGGGGCCTCTTTAATGTTCTGCTGCTTCAGCCTGCTGATATTTTGATCTGATACTCTTTGCCGCTTCCTCTGATACACTTTGAAACTGAATCAGGCCACTTCCTCTCTTTGATACTCTTTAATTGTCTAATCGCCCTTTTATCTGCCAATTTAATGCAAGAATAACTACTGCAAATGCTTCTGTGGCCTTTGGGATGCTATCGGCGCTTGGCCGATCAAAAATGATGCTTAAATCTTCAAAAAATGCTTTGGAGTTGTGGCAGGCGGGAGCGCTGTATAAACAAAACTTTAACAAATGCCCCTTTCCCTATAACGCACAAATGCTTAAAAAACATGAATTTTCATTGAAAATTGGCATTGCCGCAACACTGTGCTTTCTATTAAATCATGGCCGTTGGATTGCGAGAAGGCAGATCCAATGACTGGCGCTAAATCAGCGATCGGCAGACCGACGGATCCCAAACCATAATGCCTCCGATGAGCGATGAACCCCACAGACCCGAAATGCATTATAGGCTCCCTTATGATTTATATCGGGTTAGGCGCATCGGCAAACTCTTATCAGTGGATTTGAATGAAAATGAGTCATCGGACACGAAATCCCTTTCAACTACTCTTTATAATTTATCGGATCTGGATATGGGGCGCACAGTACCAATCTTTGCGGACCCAAAATTCTTATAGGCTCTTTCTTTATGGAGATCGGGTCTGGCCCATCGGCGAGCCCAACTCGGCGGATTTTAATAAAAATGTTAAGCGGACCCGAAACCCATTCAAACTGCATTTATATACCATTTCGGCTCCGGCCCGGCAGGAGCCTTCTTTTCACTGCACTAGGGGCCCTTACGGACCCAAAAACTTTATAAGCCGCGCCTTATATCTTTTCAGCTCCGCTGGTCGAAGCCATATACATGGGGTGATGCGATTAAATATGGGCCGTTGATCTCTGGGCCTGAATGGGCGGCTGAGATTAACTCGGCGTTTCGCGTCGGAGGAGAGCATGGGGCGTGACTTCATTTTTGTTGAGATCGCTGAAATGGGGGTTGCGACTTAATACGGGCCGTCGGATCTGAGGCTTGATCGGATGGCCACGATATGTATAATGTGATAAAGCGGAGATATGATAAGGGGGGCCTCCGATAGCGATATCGCATCGGAGGAGAGGGAAATGGTGTTATATATATATATATATATATATATATATATATATATATATATATATATATATATATATATATATGCGGCCAACACTGTTAGCACCTCCGATAGCAATATCGCATCAGAGGGAGGGGATTCGGATCGGAGGAGGGTTTAGGCCTATAAAAAGGGGTTCATGCCTTGGGAAAGGTAAAACAAGGCCCAAAGATGGATATTTATACATATGAAGGGAAACTATGCAAAGGAATGAGTCCTTATTCATTTGGGAGATGGTTAGAGGGGGTATTGAGGGTTCTTGCTAAGTTTTAGATAAACTTAGCAATTCCCGAGGACGTATATGGTTATCTTTCAACCAGGGGGAGGGGATAAGTATATAGGGGTGTAATATACATAGTTTTAGTAGGGGAAGGGGAAATAGATAGGGAGCTACAGAGTAAAGTTAGTAGTTAACATGAAAAGTGATAAGAAAGCACTAAGTATGTGAATCTTAGGCTATTAAGAGGGAAAATGACTCATAGAAGCAGTATGGACCTTCCTTGAGTGAAGCAGATCTTCACCAAGGCAAATGATATGGAGAATGATGAAACTAAGAGGTATCAAGCAGATCTTGACCTCTTTGGGGGAAGTTAGTGAGTGACTTGGGGGAAAAGGAAGAAGGGAGGAGTTAGACATGCCTCACTTGAAGTCCTCCAACTAAAAAACTGTCTCAAACCAAAAAATGGATTGCTTATCAAAATTGGAGCACAGCAGTGGCAGTGAGACTAGCACACTCTCATGGACACTTCTTTTGCCATCTGTAGCAAATATGGAGCATTGCAGCATGCATTGTACGACATATTTGGCATGTAAAAATGTCGATCATGAAAGATGATTGACCTGCTGCAGTAGGAGGCTAACAAGTTGGATAAAGACTTTGGCTCACCAAAGCATGGATTTGATTACTTTCAGTGTTATGCAACTAATTTTCCCATACTTTGGTACATATGCCTAAAGAGGAGGAAAGAGTGGGAATGAGTACTTGAAGGGAGATAGACTGATGCTTTATGAATGAGAGAAACCAGTCGTTTCTTTTGTTAATGTAGGTTTCTTCCTGCGGCAGGTTTATGGAGGTTCTTTACCTCTCAATATTCTAGGTAACTTGTCCATCATGTATGAGAGAAACAACTGGGAATGTGTTAACTACTATCGAATTATATCATCACAAGATCTGCATGAGATAATTGAAAAGTCGGTTCAACGTGCATCTCCCAGTGAGCTAGCCCATTTTCAGTCTGGATATGGCAGCCATTTGGATCAATTGCAAAGTTTGTTCCATGTTCAGTGCAAATACAACGTATTGACCCTGCAATGTTACAGTTTCATCAGTCAAATTCGAAAGCCTAGGTCTGATCTGAATGATTTTTTAGTTCAGAAGATTGCTTCCCAACTTTGTGTGTGTTTATCATTGACTGTGGAGAAAGATTTTGGAATGGCGAGTGAAAATAGGATGACATACAAAATATTAGATCTTCTTCTCTTCTTCATCTTCCTCGTGCTACTTCTTCAGATGAAATGGCAAGAAGCAACGTATGCCACTTCAAATAGAATAGTGTTGGGCACCTCTTTGACGGATAGAGAAACTAGGATTTCTAAGAACGGTAGCTTTGAGTTGGCTTTCTTGTCCAACGCAGTAAGTATAGGGAATTCCTATCTATTTCTATATAGCATTATTAGTTGGTGAAATGAAAAATGAAAGGTAACTTGGTATATCCTAGCAATGTTAGTTGTCTTCATTCATCAATGGATCGAGGAAAAACTCCAGTTGATCGAGCCAATGAACCAGAAGCAAATAGGCAAGCATTCACACCACTGAAATATTTATTATTTGTTATCAAGTCGGACCACCTGTAATCGACCTTTCAACCCCGATCTATGTAAGAATAACTAGTCCAATCCAAGAACCAAGAAGAGTGCATCTCAACCATCGATAAGAACCCAACATTCACTGGGATTAACACCATGGGAACAATTCACATTTGAGTCTCACGTTAAAGCTACAGATATATCAGTGACTTTAAAAGAAGTTGGTTTCCATGGTCAAAATGGAGGAAAATATGAAGTTCAATAACTTCAAATGATTATTGTTAACTCAAAAAAATGTGACAGTCAGCAAGAAAGGGGAAGAGTCCTATAGTGCATCTCTTGAGAAAACTAATAACAAAATCACTTACATACTATGGGAAAGTGTACATGCTAAAGAAAAAAGTACGTTTGTTGCAGATGTTTTAGAGTTGCAGGTTGTGGACATGAAAAGATGCATCAAGGAAGGCCAAGAAAGAGACAAAGTTGAATTAGATGATGTCCATGAAAGTTCATCAGAAACTGAAAAAGGTGAGACACAGATACAGATTCAACTTCAGGATCTATTTCAAAGGATGCCGAAGTGGAGAGGCGTGAACAACTACAAAGGAAAATGAGAGAAGAACAAATGGTTGTAGAGGTGGAAACTGTTGAAGTTGTTAAAGGTACAATAAAAGAATGAGAGGAAGTTGTGAAGAGATTCAAAAGAGAGAAAGATAGATTAGAGAATATACTGGCTGACGATGAAGAACAAAAAGCTAGAGAGGTTAGTTATATTCAATTATCTTCTATTGATCATTAGTCAATTTTCTTTGTTTTCATAGTTGAAGCTAAGTTAATTAAGGATTTTTAGTAGTTTGCAGTGGCGCATCAAATTGGTTACAATATCAAAGTGTCTTTTATGTGAATTTTATTTGAATCAAGTTGTTTTCATGTTCATGCTACCATGTTCACTGACTAGGTTGGATTAAAAATAGCTTTTAAGATTTATGTTGTTTTTATTAACATGTTTTATGGTTTGATTTTACTTCTACACATAGCAACTTAATAATGAATATTTAAATTCCATATTTTTTCAATATATACTCGTTGTTATAGCTATGAATCCTAATATTTTCTTATATAAAAATGTTGTCTATCTAGAAATCTCGTTTCACATTTCATTTTCACTATTGTTTTTAACCCAGAGGAACTTGGTAGCGCACGTGGCATGGGGCTACCAATAAACCTCTGGGCTTTATGCCTTGTCCTCATTTCTATGAATCTGGTCATAACAGGGGGCATTTAAAGCTTGGATTTCTTAGTTACCACAAACTCAAATTATTTTGATCAGCAATTGAGCTTCCCCGTGGGACTCACATTGCATTTGCATTATTATTTAGGAACACAAATATGATTTTATGAACTTTGTGTTGCTATGATAATATCCTTATTTTTACGCCGTAAGGCGTTCCCCTCTGAAATCAACCTCCCCAATTACCTTTCTGTCATAATCTTGACCATTAGATGCGTTGTTAGACGATTAAATGTTTTTCCACCGTTAGATGCTATCAACGCAATTAAATTGATTCAGTGGCTCCACTGGGTTTCCAACAAATTTGTCGCGGTAGTGGATCCAAGCATTTTTCATTGGTAAGATGGATGGATTTTGTGCTCTGTAGGTCGGCCGTCTCCGTCCATGGCTTTTAAAATGTTCAATCAAAGCTCTTCCTCTACGACAATATAATGTGGATTCATATTTGAAGAAGAGGATTTTCTCAATGGTTTATAGCTTTGCTGGAGATTGGCGAGAGGAGGATTCGAACCGGCGTCAAAGGATCCATTTATATCGGCCGCTGTCCAGGTATTTTTGAGAGATTCTGTAAAGTTTTTGAAAGTCAGGTGGCCTGATTTATGTTTTGGAGGAAAATTTTGCTCAAATCTTAGATCCGGCGATTCGATCTTCATTTTCGAGATGGAAGCTGTACTCTTGTATTTATAGATGTGCGATGTATAGGATTATTTAGTGAAATTTTATCTTTTTTATTGGAGATCCGTGTTCTGCTTTTTGATAATGGATTTTGTTGCATTTTTAAAATCTTGCAGAGATTTTGTTTGCTTTAATTTCAAGCGAGGATATTGTCATCTTTCTCATATGTTTTGGATATCTTCTCAGATTTAGCTGTTATTTGGGTTACGTAGGTTTGGATTTTTTTGAAATTTTTTAATTGATATACCTAATTGAGCTGAAACCCCAGCTATGGAGGATATTCGCCGGTAATTTGTGGCCTTTGACATCGGCTGCTTTTATAACAGGGTTTAATCCGTGTCTTTGAGGTCCCCGGCATCGCTTCTCGTGGAGAGATTTGGCTGGTGGTGTTCCAGGGCGGTGAAATCGGCAAGTTTGCCGTTAGCCATACATTTTGTCATTATTTGGGGAATTTAGACCGTGAAAAGTGCAGTAGGGAGATTAGGTCCCGTTGGTAGAAATTTGGTTTTTTCAGAGCTTGAATTGCCTTTTTTGAGATCAAACCTTTGTTAAGGTTAATTGTGTTTTTTGAGATTTGCGAATGGCTCCAAGTAAGGTAAGGAAATCTCTCGGTGCTGTGAAGGACCAGACGAGTATTAGTATAGCAAAGGTTGCAAGCAACAATGCGCCGGATCTGGATGTTGCCATTGTAAAGGCAACAAGTCATGATGAAGTACCTATAGATGAAAAATATGTGTATGAAATTTTGCACCTCACCTCTTATTTCAGGGGTTATGTTAGTGCTTGTGTCCACAGTCTGTCCAAGAGGATCAGCAAAACACACAATTGGATAGTGGCAATGAAGGCGCTGATGCTCATTCATAGGCTATTTCAGGACGGTGATCCAAGTTTTGAGCGGGAAGTTCTTCAGGGAATGAGGCGTGGTGCACGCCTGCTCAATTTGTCTGATTTTAGAGATGATTCACACTCAAATGCTTGGGACTATTCCGCATTTGTACGCACATATGCCCTGTATCTCGATGAAAGATCAGTTGATTTGTCAAAATGAACTCGTGTTGTTGCTCATTTCTACACTGCTGTAGTGAGTGCCATGGTTGCTATATGATGTGAACTTACCGATTATGATAGACTTGCAACCATCTATGCTGCAAAAATGAAGTATATTCTTCATTTCTGAAAACATGTACAGCCTAGATAACTACCACCATGGTCTACATAGAAGGACAAGCTGCTTATTTGGAAGAAATCAACCCTTAATTATAGCAACGCCTTCAATCTGGATAAATTAGGTAGTGCACTTTCAAGAAATCATAAGTAGTATATTGAACACCTAAAACGCCAAGAACCTGGACTGGTGGTCTGCCGAGTAATCCAACTGCTTTATTGTTGGTAGACTTCTTGTATTAAATCACAAGGTGGAACTCCTACAAATAAGCTTTGCACTGCAGATGGACTTGCTGTTAAAGTTTGAACTGAGGGTTCAGGAGCTGGAAAAGTCTGTGATCTGTATGCAAGATTGTTTCGTTTCCAGCAAAATAGCATTGCAGAAGAGGAAGGGATTTGCGATTGAGATACACACCTGATAGCAGAATTGTGGGGTACCCACTCCAAATGATGATGATTACCCACTCTACGGTTGACCCATTTTTCTTGTTTCAGCACTGCAAATTTCTCATTCACTCAGTCATATCTCAATCGTGAAAGAAATGGCAAAGATGAATAATGAAGGAAAAGGTCCTATATAAGATTCAAATTTAATTTGAGATGCATGGATTATGGGAAAACCCATGGACTTGGATTTTCATATCCTGGAGACTGTTGCTCTATTTGCCACTGTACTAATAACAGCATGTATCTTACAGGTTTGAACTTTGGACTCTGGCCCCCTATTGCAATGTTATGATATCCAGAAACTTATTTCATTCATCATTTGTCGTAGGTGATAATAGACAAATCTAGACTCATTAGATTCATCATAACCCCCTGATTTGTAAAGAATCCAAAGGTTAAGATAGCTGTATCTTTATTTTTTGTTATAGCATTTAAATACATGTCCACTCTGCTTTTATTTGTATCATGTAATTGATTTTTGTACAGGATGGAACTTCAAACTACATGAAGGGTTTAATGTTGCTGCTTTGTTACTTTGTCATTGGATCGTGCTTCTTTCTGTTGCAAACACCGCTCACAAAGGGTAGGGATTTGGTTTGAGGTATTATCAATATCTTAATCAAATGATTTGCAATATGGGTTTCTTCATTTCTAATACATTTATTTAATACATTGTGTTCAGGACATCGTCATCACCATCATGCTGTAAACACTCCAATCCTGGATAAAAGAGTTGTGACAAAAACAAATCCCATGCCTGCTAAACAGGCAAGTTCTACCAATTAAAATATGTCCTTATCACTTCGAAACCCACTGCTCATTTAAATAAATAGATAATTGCCTAATATGAAATAGAAATCTCATTTCGTCTGTGACATTGAAATTTTTCGCTAATATTATGCAAATGTGCGTTTCACAGTTCTAGAAACGGATAAGGAGACAGGAAATTGGCGTATGGTTCTGGCAAATGGGCATAGTTTTCATACGTGTGGAATGAGAAATCCTCTCCTTCACACTGAGTATTTCAATAAAGCAATCCGAAGTATTCTTTTTATTAAAAAACCGCTGTTGCAAGATTTATAGTTTGTTCTTTGTACAGTCATGGCTCCACAGAACTTTGTAGTTTGTTCTTTGTACCGTCATGGCTCCGACAAACCCATGATGTTCACCTTTTTCGGGAAAAATAAAGATGCTGGCATATTGTTCGTTCTGTTGTTTCTGTTAGGGATCAAAACAACGCCTCATGTCTCAAAAGTGTTTGTCCGTTTGTCAATCAATTATATATATATAAATGAAAGAGGAAAGGCCTCAAAACTATTCAGGATGAGCCCCAACCATAACTTTTATAAATTTTGAAATGCAATTTATATACCGTACTTGAACTTATCCCCATTTCAAATTCCATGGATGGGAAAACTACCTGGTAACTAAACCTACCCATTGAAAATATACATTGGTGTTTAATGTCAATGATAACAATTAAACCCTTATTCGCAAACCAATGTTAATGTGAATAGTCCGACTCGGGTTTCGGTCATCCCACCACACAATATTAGTGCTAACAGTCCAATTTTCATTACAAATTAACGTTATCAACGAATAAAAAATTGGAAAATCCTATTTCCACCACTATAGGATCATTAATGCGTTCTTACATGCGCGGGAGATAGACGTTTATAACTAGATAATAAAAATAAAAACGGCGCGTTACCCCTGCGCGTGTTATAAAAGTCTATCTCCCGCGCATGTAAGAGCGCATTAATGATCCTATAGTGGTGGAAATAGGATTTTCCTAAAAAATTCATGGCCAGTATTAATGCTAACAGTCCAATTTTCATTCCAAATTAAAGTTATCAACGAATCAAAAGTTCATGGCCAGATTTATGGTAGATGGAAATTATAAATGCAATGAGGAAGCCGTATTTAATGATAATGATTATCAATAAATTAAATGCGATCGATATTTGTTTAAAAGTATTTAATTATTAATTTACATGTTTATTTTATTTTATAAGAATAATGTGATATTTTACCGGGAATTATGACAAATGTAGTGAACTATTATTGATTTATTGTATGGCGGTTATTATTTATTTATTTTTACGTCGTAAGGCGTTCCCCTCTGAAATCAACCTCCCCAATTGCCTTTTTGTCATAATCTTGACCATTAGATGCGTTGTTAGACGATTAAATGTTTTTCCACCGTTAGATGCTATCAAGGCAATTAAATCGGTTCAGTGGCTCCACTAGGTGCATCTAACCCTGAGACTGTTCATTACCTGTAACAACTCGGTTCTCGGTTCGGTGGCTCCGCTGGGTGCATCTAACCCTAAGCCTTTTCATTAACAGAAATAACTCAGTTGTTCGATGCCAAGCTCTGTGAAAAAGATCTGCAAAACCCTAACTCATCTAGGGTGTTCGATGCCATGCTCTGTGAAAACGCTCTGCAAAACCCTAACTCAGCTAGGGTTGCCTCTTGGGTGGCAGTTATTGCCTCTTGGCCACGACGTTGCAGTGAACCGGTCTATGTGTCTTGCCTATCCACTGCTACTGCCAACTACTGCTACCGAATACCATCCAGAATCCAGTTTCACAGGGTGCAAGTAAGCTTAATTTTTGTTGATGGGTTAGCCGTCTTGTACCGATTTACACATTAGGTATCTGAACATTCTTTTGTTTTCTTGTTTTCTTTAATCTGGTAATTCTCTGTTTCTTTTCCTGCCTGCAGGTCCTGGGGTTGTTCTGCAATTCAAGAACTTCCAGCACCGAGGAAAGCACTTCCCATTTCTTCTTTTTCAAATACCTGTCTCTGGAACACCGTCGAGTTGGGTTGCAAACTCACAAGCCCTGCCGATGACAGGGCCTATGCAATCTGCCCATGCTTCAGGGGCATCTTCAAGTAGGAGCTCACCGTCAATCTCAGACTATGAAATAATGCAGAAGAGGATTCCAAAAATCATCAAATTTTATTTTGCATTCCAAAATCCATGAATTTCTAGCAAATTTGTCGCGGTAGTGGATCCAAGCATTTTTCATTGGTAAGATGGATGGATTTTGTGCTCTGTAGGTCGGCCGTCTCCGTCCATGGCTTTTAAAATGTTCAATCAAAGTTCTTCCTCTACGACAATATAATGTGGATTCATATTTGAAGAAGAGGATTTTCTCAATGGTTTATAGCTTTTCTGGAGATTGGCGAGAGGAGGATTCGAACCAGCGTCAAAGGATCCATTTATATCAGCCGCTGTCCAGGTATTTTTGAGAGATTCTGTAAAGTTTTTGAAAGTCAGGTGGCTTGATTTATGTTTTGGAGGAAAATTTTGCTCAAATCTTAGATCCGGCGATTCGATCTTCATTTCAAGATGGAAGTTGTACTCTTGTATTTATAGATGTGCGATGTATAGGATTATTTAGTGAAATTTTATCTTTTTTATTGGAGATCCGTGTTCTGCTTTTTGATAATGGATTTTGTTGCATTTTTAAAATCTTGCAGAGATTTTGTTTGCTTTAATTTCAAGCGAGGATATTGTCATCTTTCTCATATGTTTTGGATATCTTCTCTGATTTAGCTGTTATTTGGGTTACGTAGGTTTGGATTTTTTTGAAATTTTGCAATTGATATACCTAATTGAGCTGAAACCCCAGCTGTGGAGGATATTCGCCGGTAATTTGTGGCCTTTGACGTCGGCTACTTTTATAACAGGGTTTAATCCGTGTCTTTGAGGTCCCCGGCATCGCTTCTCGTGGAGAGATTTGGCTGGTGGTGTTCCAGGGCGGTGAAATCGGCAAGTTTGCCGTTAGCCATACATTTTGTCATTATTTGGGGAATTTAGACCGTGAAAAGTGCAGTAGGGAGATTAGGTCCCGTTGGTAGAAATTTGGTTTTTTCAGAGCTTGAATTGCCTTTTTTGAGATCAAACCTTTGTTAAGGTTAATTGTGCTTTTTGAGATTTGCGAATGGCTCCAAGTAAGCTAAGGAAAGCTCTCGGTGCTGTGAAGGACCAGACGAGTATTAGTATAGCAAAGGTTGCAAGCAACAATGCGCCGGATCTAGATGTTGCCATTGTAAAGGCAACAAGTCATGATGAAGTACCTATAGATGAAAAATATGTGTATGAAATTTTGCACCTCACCTCTTATTCCAGGGGTTATGTTAGTGCTTGTGTCCACAGTCTGTCCAAGAGGATCAACAAAACACACAATTGGATAGTGGCAATGAAGGCGCTGATGCTCATTCATAGGCTATTTCAGGACGGTGATCCAAGTTTTGAGCGGGAAGTTCTTTAGGGAATGAGGCGTGGTGCACGCCTGCTCAATCTGTCTGATTTTATAGATGATTCACACTCAAATGCTTGGGACTATTCCGCATTTGTACGCACATATGCCCTGTATCTCGATGAAAGATCAGTTGATTTGTCAAAATGAACTCGTGTTGTTGCTCATTTCTACACTGTTGTAGTGAGTGCCATGGTTGCTATAAAATGTGAACTTACCGATTATGATAGACTTGCAACCATCTATGCTGCAAAAATGAAGTATATTCTTCATTTATGAAAACATGTACAGCCTACAGAACTACCACCATGGTCTACATAGAAGGACAAGCTGCTTATTTGGCAGAAATCAACCCTTAATTATAGCAACGCCTTCAATCTGGATAAATTAGGTAGTGCACTTTCAAGAAATCATAAGTAGCATATTGAACACCTAAAACGCCAAGAACCTGGACTGGTGGTCTACCGAGAAATCCAACTGCTTTATTGTTGGTAGACTTCTTGTATTAAATCACAAGGTGGAACTCCTACAAATAAGCTTTGCACTGCAGATGGACTTGCTGTTAAAGTTTGAACTGAGGGTTCAGGAGCTAGAAAAGTCTGTGATCTGTATGCAAGATTGTTTCGTTTCTAGCAAAATAGCATTGCAGAAGAGGAAGGGATTTGCGATTGAGATACACACCTGATAGCAGAATTGTGGGGTACCCACTCCAAATGATGATGATTACCAACTCTATGGTTGACCCATTTTTCTTGTTTCAGCACTGCAAATTTCTCATTCACTCAGTCATATCTCAATCGTGAAAGAAATGGCAAAGATGAATAATGAAGGAAAAGGTCCTATATAAGATTCAAATTTAATTTGAGATGCATGGAATCTGGTAATTCTCTGTTTCTTTTCCTGCCTGCAGGTCTTGGGGTTGTTTTGCAATTCAAGGACTTCCAGCACCGAGGAAAGCGTTTCCCATTTCTTCTTTTTCAAATACCTGTCTCTGGAACGCCGCCGAGTTGGGTTGCAAACTCACAAGCCCTGCCGATGACAGGGCCTATGCAATCTGCCCATGCTTCAGGGGCATCTTCAAGTAGGAGCTCACCGTCAATCTCAGACTATGAAATAATGCAGAAGAGGATTCCAAAAATCATCAAATTTTATTTTGCATTCCAAAATCCATCAAATTCCAACAAATTTGTCGCGGTAGTAGATCCAAGCATTTTTCATTGGTAAGATGGATGGATTTTGTGCTCTGTAGGTCGGCCGTCTCCGTCCATGGCTTTTAAAATGTTCAATCAAAGTTCTTCCTCTACGACAATATAATGTGGATTCATATTTGAAGAAGAGGATTTTCTCAATGGTTTAACTGAGGGTTCAGGAGCTGGAAAAGTCTGTGATCTGTATGCAAGATTGTTTCGTTTCCAGCGAAATAGCATTGCAGAAGAGGAAGGGATTTGCGATTGAGATACACACCTGATAGCAGAATTGTGGGGTACCCACTCCAAATGATGATGATTACCCACTCTATGGTTGACCCATTTTTCCTGTTTTAGCACTGCAAATTTCTCATTCACTCAGTCATATCTCAATCGTGAAAGAAATGGCAAAGATGAATAATGAAGGAAAAGGTCCTATATAAGATTCAAATTTAATTTGAGATGCATGGAATCTGGTAATTCTCTGTTTCTTTTCCTGCCTACAGGTCCTGGGGTTGTTCTGCAATTCAAGGACTTCCAGCACCGAGGAAAGCACTTCCCATTTCTTCTTTTTCAAATACCTGTCTCTGGAACGCCGCCGAGTTGGGTTGCAAACTCACAAGCCCTGCCGATGACAGGGCCTATGCAATCTGCCCATGCTTCAAGGGCATCTTCAAGTAGGAGCTCACCGTCAATCTCAGACTATGAAATAATGCAGAAGAGGATTCCAAAAATCATCAAATTTTATTTTGCATTCCAAAATCCATCAAATTCTAGCAAATTTGTCGTGGTAGTAGATCCAAGCATTTTTCATTGGTAAGATGGATGGATTTTGTGCTCTACAGGTCGGCCGTCTCCGTCCATGGCTTTGTGCTCTACAGGTCGGCCGTCTTCGTCCATGGCTTTGTGCTCTACAGGTGATTACCCACTCTATGGTTGACCCATTTTTCTTGTTTCAGCACTGCAAATTTCTCATTCACTCAGTCATATCTCAATCGTGAAAGAAATGACAAAGATGAATAATGAAGGAAAAGGTCCTATATAAGATTCAAATTTAATTTGAGATGCATGGATTATGGGAAAACCCATGGACTTGGATTTTCATATCCTGGAGACTGTTGCTCTATTTGCCACTGTACTAATAACAACATGTATCTTACAGGTTTGAACTTTGGACTCTGGCCCCCTATTGCAATGTTATGATATCCAGAAACTTATTTCATTGATCATTTGTCGTAGGTGATAATAGACAAATCTAGACTCATTAGATTCATCATAACCCCCTGATTTGTAAAGAATCCAAAGGTTAAGATAGCTGTATGTTTATTTTTTGGTATAGCATTTAAATACATGTCCACTCTGCTTTTATTTGTATCATGTAATTGATTTTTGTACAGGATTGAACTTCAAACTACATGAAGGGTTTAGTGCTGCTGCTCTGTTACTTTGTCATTGGATCGTGCTTCTTTCTGTTGCAAACACCGCTCACAAAGGGTAGGGATTTGGTTTGAGGTATTATCAATATCTTAATCAAATGATTTGCAATATGGGTTTCTTCATTTCTAATACATTTATTTAATACATTGTGTGCAGGACATCGTCATCACCATCATGCTGTAAACACTCCAATCCTAGATAAAAGAGTTGTGACAAAAACAAATCCCATGCCTGCTAAACAGGCAAGTTCTACCAATTAAAATATGTCCTTATCACTTCGAAACCCACTGCTCATTTAAATAAATAGATAATTGCCTAATATGAAATAGAAATCTCATTTCGTCTGTGACATTGAAATTTTTCGCTAATATTATGCAAATGTGCGTTTCACAGTTCTAGAAACGGATAAGGAGACAGGAAATTGGCGTATGGTTCTGGCAAATGGGCATAGTTTTCATACGTGTGGAATGAGAAATCCTCTCCTTCACACTGAGTATTTCAATAAAGCAATCTGAAGTATTCTTTTTATTAAAAAACCGTTGTTGCAAGATTTATTGTTTGTTCTTTGTACAGTCATGGCTCCACAGAACTTTGTAGTTTGTTCTTTGTACCGTCATGGCTCCGACAAACCCATGATGTTCACCTTTTTCGGGAAAAATAAAGATGCTGGCATATTGTTCGTTCTGTTGTTTCTGTTAGGGATCAAAACAACGCCTCATGTCTCAAAAGTGTTTGTCCGTTTGTCAATCAATTATATATATATAAATGAAAGAGGAAAGGCCTCAAAACTATTCAGGATGAGCCCCAACCATAACTTTTATAAATTTTGAAATGCAATTTATATACCGTACTTGAACTTATCCCCATTTCAAATTCCATGGATGGGAAAACTACCTGGTAACTAAACCTACCCATTGAAAATATACATTGGTGTTGAATGTCAATGATAACAATTAAACCCTTATTCGCAAACCAATGTTAATGTGAATAGTCCGACTCGGGTTTCGGTCCTCCCACCACACAATATTAGTGCTAACAGTCCAATTTTCATTACAAATTAACGTTATCAACGAATAAAAAATTGGAAAATCCTATTTCCACCACTATAGGATCATTAATGCGTTCTTACATGCGCAGGAGATAGACGTTTATAACTAGATAATAAAAATAAAAACGGCGCGTTACCCCTGCGCGTGTTATAAAAGTCTATCTCCCGCGCATGTAAGAGCACATTAATGATCCTATAGTGGTGGAAATAGGATTTTCCTAAAAAATTCATGGCCAGTATTAATGCTAACAGTCCAATTTTCATTCCAAATTAAAGTTATCAACGAATCAAAAGTTCATGGCCAGATTTATGGTAGATGGAAATTATAAATGCAATGAGGAAGCCGTATTTAATGATAATGATTATCAATAAATTAAATGCGATCGATATTTGTTTAAAAGTATTTAATTATTAATTTACATGTTTATTTTATTTTATAAGAATAATGTGATATTTTACCAGGAATTATGACAAATGTAGTGAACTATTATTGATTTATTGTATGGCGGTTATTATTTATTTATTTTTACGCCGTAAGGCATTCCCCTCTGAAATCAACCTCCCCAATTGGCTTTTTGTCATAATCTTGACCATTAGATGCGTTGTTAGACGATTAAATGTTTTTCCACCGTTAGATGCTATCAAGGCAATTAAATCGGTTCAGTGGCTCCACTAGGTGCATCTAACCCTGAGACTGTTCATTACCTGTAACAACTCGGTTCTCGGTTCGGTGGCTCCGCTGGGTGCATCTAACCCTAAGCCTTTTCATTAACAGAAATAACTCAGTTGTTCGATGCCAAGCTCTGTGAAAAAGCTCTGCAAAACCCTAACTCATCTAGGGTGTTCGATGCCATGCTCTGTGAAAACGCTCTGCAAAACCCTAACTCAGCTAGGGTTGCCTCTTGGGTGGCAGTTATTGCCTCTTGGCCACGACGTTGCAGTGAACCGGTCTATGTGTCTTGCCTATCCACTACTACTGCCAACTACTGCTACCGAATACCATCCAGAATCCAGTTTCACAGGGTGCAAGTAAGCTTAATTTTTGTTGATGGGTTAGCCGTCTTGTAGCGATTTACACATTAGGTATATGAACATTCTTTTGTTTTCTTGTTTTCTTTAATCTGGTAATTCTCTGTTTCTTTTCCTGCCTGCAGGTCCTGGGGTTGTTCTGCAATTCAAGAACTTCCAGCACCGAGGAAAGCACTTCCCATTTCTTCTTTTTCAAATACCTGTCTCTGGAACACCGCCGAGTTGGGTTGCAAACTCACAAGCCCTGCCGATGACAGGGCCTATGCAATCTGCCCATGCTTCAGGGGCATCTTCAAGTAGGATCTCACCGTCAATCTCAAACTATGAAATAATGCAGAAGAGGATTCCAAAAATCATCAAATTTTATTTTGCATTCCAAAATCCATCAATTTCCAGCAAATTTGTCGCAGTAGTGGATCCAAGCATTTTTCATTGGTAAGATGGATGGATTTTGTGCTCTGTAGGTCGGTCGTCTCCGTCCATGGCTTTTAAAATGTTCAATCAAAGTTCTTCCTCTACGACAATATAATGTGGATTCATATTTGAAGAAGAGGATTTTCTCAATGGTTTATAGCTTTGCTGGAGATTGGCGAGAGGAGGATTCGAACCGGCGTCAAAGGATCCATTTATATCGGCCGCTGTCCAGGTATTTTTGAGAGATTCTGTAAAGTTTTTGAAAGTCAGGTGGCCTGATTTATGTTTTGGAGGAAAATTTTGCTCAAATCTTAGATCCGGCGATTCGATCTTCATTTCAAGATGGAAGCTGTACTGTTGTATTTATAGATGTGCGATGTATAGGATTATTTAGTGAAATTTTATCTTTTTTATTGGAGATCCGTGTTCTGCTTTTTGATAATGGATTTTGTTGCATTTTTAAAATCTTGCAGAGATTTTGTTTGCTTTAATTTCAAGCGAGGATATTGTCATCTTTCTCATATGTTTTGGATATCTTCCTTGATTTAGCTGTTATTTGGGTTACGTAGGTTTGGATTTTTTTGAAATTTTGCAATTGATATACCTAATTGAGCTGAAACCCCAGCTGTGGAGGATATTCGCCGGTAATTTGTGGCCTTTGACGTTGGCTACTTTTATAACAGGGTTTAATCCGTGTCTTTGAGGTCCCCGGCATTGCTTCTCGTGGAGAGATTTGGCTGGTGTTGTTCCAGGGCGGTGAAATCGGAAAGTTTGCCGTTAGCCATACATTTTGTCATTATTTGGGGAATTTAGACCGTGAAAAGTGCAGTAGGGAGATTAGGTCCCGTTGGTAGAAATTTGGTTTTTTCAGAGCTTGAATTGCCTTTTTTGAGATCAAACCTTTGTTAAGGTTAATTGTGCTTTTTGAGATTTGCGAATGGCTCCAAGTAAGCTAAGGAAAGCTCTCGGTGCTGTGAAGGACCAGACGAGTATTAGTATAGCAAAGGTTGCAAGCAACAATGCGCTGGATCTAGATGTTGCCATTGTAAAGGCAACAAGTCATGATGAAGTACCTATAGATGAAAAATATGTGTATGAAATTTTGCACCTCACCTCTTATTCCAGGGGTTATGTTAGTGCTTGTGTCCACAGTCTGTCCAAGAGGATCAACAAAACACACAATTGGATAGTGGCAATGAAGGCGCTGATGCTCATTCATAGGCTATTTCAGGACGGTGATCCAAGTTTTGAGCGGGAAGTTCTTCAGGGAATGAGGCGTGGTGCATGCCTGCTCAATCTGTCTGATTTTATAGATGATTCACACTCAAATGCTTGGGACTATTCCGCATTTGTACGCACATATGCCCTGTATCTCGATGAAAGATCAGTTGATTTGTCAAAATGAACTCGTGTTGTTGCTCATTTCTACACTGCTGTAGTGAGTGCCATGGTTGCTATATGATGTGAACTTACCGATTATGATAGACTTGCAACCATCTATGCTGCAAAAATGAAGTATATTCTTCATTTATGAAAACATGTACAGCCTACATAACTACCACCATGGTCTACATAGAAGGACAAGTTGCTTATTTGGCAGAAATCAACCCTTAATTATAGCAACGCCTTCAATCTGGATAAATTAGGTAGTGCACTTTCAAGAAATCATAAGTAGCATATTGAACACCTAAAACGCCAAGAACCTGGACTGGTGGTCTGCCGAGAAATCCAACTGCTTTATTGTTGGTAGACTTCTTGTATTAAATCACAAGGTGGAACTCCTACAAATAAGCTTTGCACTGCAGATGGACTTGCTGTTAAAGTTTGAACTGAGGGTTCAGGAGCTAGAAAAGTCTGTGATCTGTATGCAAGATTGTTTCGTTTCTAGCAAAATAGCATTGCAGAAGAGGAAGGGATTTGCGATTGAGATACACACCTGATAGCAGAATTGTGGGGTACCCACTCCAAATGATGATGATTACCAACTCTATGGTTGACCCATTTTTCTTGTTTCAGCACTGCAAATTTCTCATTCACTCAGTCATGTCTCAATCGTGAAAGAAATGGCAAAGATGAATAATGAAGGAACAGGTCCTATATAAGATTCAAATTTAATTTGAGATGCATGGAATCTGGTAATTCTCTGTTTCTTTTCCTGCCTGCAGGTCTTGGGGTTGTTTTGCAATTCAAGGACTTCCAGCACCGAGGAAAGCGTTTCCCATTTCTTCTTTTTCAAATACCTGTCTCTTGAACGCCGCCGAGTTGGGTTGCAAACTCACAAGCCCTGCCGATGACAGGGCCTATGCAATCTGCCCATGCTTCAGGGGCATCTTCAAGTAGGAGCTCACCGTCAATCTCAGACTATGAAATAATGCAGAAGAGCATTCCAAAAATCATCAAATTTTATTTTGCATTCCAAAATCCATCAAATTCCAGCAAATTTGTCGCGGTAGTAGATCCACGCATTTTTCATTGGTAAGATGGATGGATTTTGTGCTCTGTAGGTCGGCCGTCTCCGTCCATGGCTTTTAAAATGTTCAATCAAAGTTCTTCCTCTACGACAATATAATGTGGATTCATATTTGAAGAAGAGGATTTTCTCAATGGTTTAACTGAGGGTTCAGGAGCTGGAAAAGTCCTTGATCTGTATGCAAGATTGTTTCGTTTCCAGCGAAATAGCATTGCAGAAGAGGAAGGGATTTGCGATTGAGATACACACCTGATAGCAGAATTGTGGGGTACCCACTCCAAATGATGATGATTACCCACTCTATGGTTGACCCATTTTTCCTGTTTCAGCACTGCAAATTTCTCATTCACTCAGTCATATCTCAATCGTGAAAGAAATGGGAAAGATGAATAATGAAGGAAAAGGTCCTATATAAGATTCAAATTTAATTTGAGATGCATGGAATCTGGTAATTCTCTGTTTCTTTTCCTGCCTGCAGGTCCTGGGGTTGTTCTGCAATTCAAGGACTTCCAGCACCGAGGAAAGCACTTCCCATTTCTTCTTTTTCAAATACCTATCTCTGGAACGCCGCCGAGTTGGGTTGCAAACTCACAAGCCCTGCCGATGACAGGGCCTATGCAATCTGCCCATGCTTCAAGGGCATCTTCAAGTAGGAGCTCACCGTCAATCTCAGACTATGAAATAATGCAGAAGAGGATTCCAAAAATCATCAAATTTTATTTTGCATTCCAAAATCCATCAAATTCCAGCAAATTTGTCGCGGTAGTGGATCCAAGCATTTTTCATTGGTAAGATGGATGGATTTTGTGCTCTACAGGTCGGCCGTCTCCGTCCATGGCTTTTAAAATGTTCAATCAAAGTTCTTCCTCTACGACAATATAACATGGATTCATATTTGAAGAAGAGGATTTTCTCAATGGTTTATAGCTTTGCTGGAGATTGGCGAGAGGAGGATTCGAACCGGCGTCAAAGGATCCATTTATATCGGCCGCTGTCCAGGTATTTTTGAGAGATTCTGTAAAGTTTTTGAAAGACAGGTGGCTTGATTTATGTTTTGGAGGAAAATTTTGCTCAAATCTTAGATCTGGCGATTCGATCTTCATTTTCGAGATGGAAGCTGTACTCTTGTATTTATAGATGTGCGATGTATAGGATTATTTAGTGAAATTTTATCATTTTTATTGGAGATCCGTGTTCTGCTTTTTGATAATGGATTTTGTTGCATTTTTTAAATCTTGCAGAGATTTTGTTTGCTTTAATTTCAAGCGAGGATATTGTCATCTTTCTCATATGTTTTGGATATCTTCTCTCATTTAGCTGTTATTTGGGTTACGTAGGTTTGGATTTTTTTGAAATTTTGCAATTGATATACCTAATTGAGCTGAAACCCCAGCTGTGGAGGATATTTGCCGGTAATTTGTGGCCTTTGACGTCGGCTGCTTTTATAACAGGGTTTAATCCGTGTCTTTGAGGTCCCCGGCATCACTTCTCGTGGAGAGATTTGGCTGGTGGTGTTCCAGGGCGGTGAAATCGGCAAGTTTGCCATTAGCCATACATTTTGTCATTATTTGGGGAATTTAGACCGTGAAAAGTGCAGTAGGGAGATTAGGTCCCGTTGGTAGAAATTTGGTTTTTTTAGAGCTTGAATTGCCTTTTTTGAGATCAAACCTTTGTTAAGGTTAATTGTGATTTTTGAGATTTGTGAATGGCTCCAGGTAAGCTAAGGAAAGCTCTTAGTGCTGTGAAGGACCAGACGAGTATTAGTATAGCAAAGGTTGCAAGCAACAATGCGCCGGATCTGGATGCTGCCATTGTAATGGCAACAAGTCATGATGAAGTACCTATAGATGAAAAATATGTGTATGAAATTTTTCACCTCACCTCTTATTCCAGGGGTTATGTTAGTGCTTGTGTCCACAGTCTGTCCAAGAGGATCAGCAAAACGCACAATTGGATAGTGGCAATGAAGGCGCTGATGCTCATTCATAGGCTATTTCAGGACGGTGATCCAAGTTTTGAGCGGGAAGTTCTTCAGGGAATGAGGCGTGGTGCACGCCTGCTCAATCTGTCTGATTTTAGAGATGATTCACACTCAAATGCTTGGGACTATTCCGCATTTGTACGCACATATGCCCTGTATCTCGATGAAAGATCAGTTGATTTGTCAAAATGAACTCGTGTTGTTGCTCATTTCTACACTGTTGTAGTGAGTGCCATGGTTGCTATATGATGTGAACTTACCGATTATGATAGACTTGCAACCATCTATGCTGCAAAAATGAAGTATATCCTTCATTTCTGAAAACATGTACAGCCTAGATAACTACCACCATGGTCTACATAGAAGGACAAGCTGCTTATTTGGCAGAAATCAACCCTTAATTATAGCAACGCCTTCAATCTGGATAAATTTAGTAGTGCACTTTCAAGAAATCATAAGTAGCATATTGAACACCTAAAACGCCAAGAACCTGGACTGGTGGTCTGCCGAGAAATCCAACTGCTTTATTGTTGGTAGACTTCTTGTATTAAATCACAAGGTGGAACTCCTACAAATACGCTTTGCACTGCAGATGGACTTGCTGTTAAAGTTTGAACTGAGGGTTCAGGAGCTGGAAAAGTCTGTGATCTGTATGCAAGATTGTTTCGTTTCTAGCAAAATAGCATTGCAGAAGAGGAAGGGATTTGTGATTGAGATACACACCTGATAGAAGAATTGTGAGGTACCCATTGCAAACCATGATGATTACCCACTCTATGGTTGACCCATTTTTCTTGTTTCAGCACTACAAATTTCTCATTCACTCAGTCATATCTCAATCGTGAAAGAAATGGCAAAGATGAATAATGAAGGAAAAGGTCCTATATAAGATTCAAATTTAATTTGAGATGCATGGAATTAGTTTGCATAAGGGAAGAGAAATGGTAGAGAAGAACAGAGCAAACCCTAAAAAAAAATAAAAAAATCAGAGCAAAGAGTAATGACTAACCCAAGCCAGGAAAAAATATAGTTGACAGAAAAAGAATGTCCAAAGAAGAGTGCAAAATAAGTCTACAATACCAGTTACCATGTGACGGAGAACACTGATATTAAAGAATTAAAAATTCCATTGACCATATGGACAACTTTGCTTCACCATATTTTTAGAGTTGTTTGCAACAGGTGATGATCAAGATCTATTATCCTCCTCTATCGCATAAAAACACACATACTCTGACATCCATGTAAACACACCAAAAACTCAAAAGGGAGTAGTTGCGTTGTTTTCCAACCTGTGGCTACTCGCCCGTTTCCTCTTTTTCAAATACCTGTCTCTGGAACATCGCCGAGTTGGGTTGCAGACTCACAAGCCCCACTGATGACAGGTCCTATGCAATCTTCCCATGCTTCAAGGGCATCTTCCAGAGGTATTGAAAATTGATTCTTATCTATGTTATGTCGTTTTCTAGACTAACTATCTGAGAGCATTACAGTATGCAAGAAAAATTGTGACATTGTATTCTTTAGTTCAGGATTCTAGTAATTTATTTCAGGATTGTAGTAAAACATGTGGTTCTAATGAATTTTTTTGTCACTTCGTTCTGTTCCCAGATACTATCCCTTTGATAGAGGATAGTTTTTGTCCTTGGAAAACCTTTACAGTTTGCTAGCTGTTGTATGTATATCTACTGTTCAAGTAATAGTATGCAGTTTTTATTATATATTTATATATTTGCTTTATCATTGTTCCAACTACGGGCATTAACTTAACATTTGTTTGTCATGATGTGGTGATTTGTTAGAGTAGAATTTGGAAAGGATACAACTCTGTGCCACATTATCTTTTGTTGACACATTCTTTTTCCATCTCTGCGGCCTTTGTATGACAGATCAATTGATTTGTCAAAATGAACTTGTGTTGTTGCTCATTTCTATACTGCTGTAGTGAGTGCCATGGTTTCTATATGATGTGAACTTACCGAGTATGATAGACTTGCAACCATCTATGCTGCAAAAATGAAGTATATTCTTCTCATGAAAGAAATGGCAAAGATGAATAATGAAGGAAAAGGTCCTATATGAGATTCAAATTTAATTTGAGATGCATGGAATTACTTTGCATAAAGGAAGAGAAATGGCAAAGAAGAACAGAGCAAACCCTCAAAAAAATAAAAAAAATCAGAGCAAAGAGAAATGGCTAACCCAAGCCAGGGAAAAATATAGTAGACAGAAAAGAATGTCCAAAGCAGAGCGTGAAATAAGCCTACAATACCAGTTACCATGTGACAAAGAACGTTGATATTAAAAATTCCATTGACCATATTGACAACTTTGCTTCACCATATTTTTAGAGTTGTGATGATCAAGATCTAGTATCCTCCTCAATCGCATAAAAGCACACATTGACATCCATGTGAACACACCAAAAACTCAAAAGGGAGTAGCTGCGTTGTTTTCCAACCTGTGGCTACTCACCCATTTCCTCTTTTTCAAATACCTGTCAATCAAACAGCGATCTGCCAAAAGGTTGAGATAAACCCCTCCCAGTGCGGATGGGTTGTAGCTAAGTTGATGGCGATCTTTTCTTGCCAACAACCCTTCTCCCACCCACAATGGAATCACATGGTTGGCATGAATAATTTGGTGTTCTGCAAATGTTGCAGCCATGCATAGAAAGAATAATTGCAAATGAATAGTCTCCTTACCTAGTGCATCGTAACTCAAGCTTAGACAAGCATCGAGGCTATGGTCATTTCGCAGTCTCTGAGCGGTCCATTTCCACTGTAGTGGATCAATACACCCTGCCTTTGTCCTCCCTACAACTTTTAGTGCCTGGGGAAGCTCACAGTTAATTCATGGGATAAATCTATGCTTTATCTATGCTTTATCTTCTTTTCAATGACCATTTAAATTTATGCCTTGCGGCGTTTCCTTTGCAACATCTGATGCAAATGCTAGTTACATGTATCACATCACTATGAGCACCACTCCATCTCATATAGACTCTTAAACTAGTCATTATGGTTCAAACTATTAGGTAAACTCATAAGAAGTAAAAAATATCCAAATGATCCTGTTGTCCAAACTCAAGTGATTTCCAAGTATAATAGAGATACAATAATTAACTGCACAGAACTAGAGGACCAAAGCTTTGAATAAGGAAAATTCAGACCAGACTGGGGTAAGAACTGCTCATCCACTTTTACCTGAGGTGGTTATTTTGGCAAAAGATAGTTGATACCTTTCTTCCTAGAATGGAGGGTCAAAGTACACACTGACATAAAAATCTGAGAGAGAAGTAGGAATCATGATTTTATTGACCTTTTGTCTTTGAGTGGGGCATAAATGCCCTCAACTAGAATAATCATTCTTAATTACCCATTTTTTCCTATATATTGTTTATAAATATATTAAAAAATGATTACTATGATACCAACTTGAAAGACATAATATCTTTTGTTGTATCCTTTTATAGTCTCAAATTCATAGTTGCTGTACATAGTTTATGCATTCCAATGAAAAATAGATAAGGAAACTGCATTTGAGTTTTTGATAAATCTTTATGTTTTGATCCACTCTCATGGATCATCATTAGAAGAACAGAATTGACCACATTTTTCTAATGATATCAATACTTCATATATATATATATATATATATGGAAAATTTTGGGCAATTTTGTTTTTTGAAGAATTTTGCAGTAATTAAAGCATCAGTTTTCCATGCTTCATGAATCTGGTACCATCATCCCTCTTAATATTGCTTGATATTGCTTTGATTCAATTCAATCTCCAAAGCTTCCCTCACTATTCTTTTTGAGTAGTTATCAACTTTAGCAATAAGCTCAGCACCATCGATAAAATGAGATGGATTATGTCATTAGATTGTTTAGTTAAGGAAAATCTTTCAACTTTTTCATAAATGTTAATTTTTCTGCAAACTTAGCACCTAAGAATCCATTGACCTAGAAGATTATAGATCTACTAAATGAACACACAACTAGGTTATTAACATTAAATTAGTGGAAGAAAAAACATAACCAATCTCACAAAAAATGACAAATTGTGCCCCTAGAAATAGCCAGAAGAACTTCCTCTTTTGCAGCTCTTTGACCACAAGGGTCTAATTGAAAAACACATAGTTCCTTTAAATTTTTGTAGGCTGAGGCAACCAATTCAAGCCCTTCAAATTCAAGATAATCCAATATTTGCAAGTTTTTACAATAATAAGTCCATTATGCACATTGCTCATCTTAGAGTTAGTCAGAGAGGGAGAATACTTGATTGATGCCAACCTTGTAAATGAACAATCTTGCTTCCTCATTGGTTGGACTCTCCACCACTAGTTGAAGAAGTACAAGTGCCTTGAATCGAAGATGATATATTAACATGAGTTATTGATACTTGAACATAATTGCCATGGATCTCATGGACAAAATATGGATAGATTGTTTGAATCTTAGGAAACATTTACTCATACTCTACTTAATCTATAGGTGGTAAGGCTTCAATTTTTTCCCTTTGCTGGGAAATCTCACCCAAAAATTCAACTGTTGAAGAATCAATCCTATGCTAAATTACACTGAACTTCTCATTTATAATATCTTCATGAGATTTCACCTATGACCCTTAAAGTTAGTGCCCTTTAGCAGCTCAATTGGTGGAATAGAAGGCATTGCAATAGGAGGTAAACTGAATAACCCTTCACCTTTGTCAAGACCTCTAGAGACACCTACAATCTATACCCCCCCTTCGTTTCAAGAAGGGCATCCTCATAGGAAGAACTCATGGTTGAAATATTACGACAACAAAATGGGGCACACCATCTCTTTTTAGGGTTTCAAGGAAGGGGTATTGGAAAATAACCATTTTATCCTCTATATCCTTTAAAATATTCTCAACACATAAATGAAACGAAAGACTAATAACTAGACCCAAAGATAGATCTCAATGTTCAAGGACAAACCCAAATAGAAAGAATCACATCATGTATTAAGCATTGACATTGAGTTTTGGTAGAATGAAGCTTTCAAGATCATGACCTTGTTTCTAGCATTCTCAAGGGGAAGGTTAAAAACTCACATTAAGAAAGGGGATATTTTCACCTTATCCTTTGCAACCTTTGCCAAAGACGAATCTATCTAATGGAATAGCTTGGGTATGTTATGTCTTGGTGAGGCCAACTCCCTATCTCCAACTAAAATTTAGTCCTATTGAAGGGGCAACTTGAAAAATCCTACTAATAGGAGACATTTTTCCTTCCTTTTGATTGATTTACAATAAACTTTAGTGCCTCTCCTTTCTTATCTTCCTCTTCCATTCTTCAACAAAAAATCGTTAATCTTATATTATAAACACTATATATAGGTAAGAATTGCAATCATTTTCCTCAACTCGTGGGGTGCATTTACACCTCAACCCATGCAAGTGGACCTAAGTCCATGGTACAACCCATCACACTCTAACATGGTTCTAATTGTCTCCTCAAAGCTAGGGCATAACATACCTTACAATGCCAAATGGTTAATCCATCTCAAACTTGTGGGCTTTTTACCTTCATGGAACACATTCTAGCTAATTCTCATCAAAGATTCAAACACAATGCAGTAACACCACTAACACACACCAAAAGTCGAAGATACCCATAAGATGTGGCCTCTAGACTACACCTCCATAAAATTCACCTTCAACTTTGGATGTCCCAAAGCAGTAATATCTTAACCCAATATGGCCTATTTTTTAGATTTGTGTAATTTTCTCCTTATTAGATGCACCTCCTTGACACTCCATGACAAATCTACTGCGATGGTCACCTTCCAAGTTCCAACACCTTTTGCAACATGATAAAACCATTATGAAACAACCTTGCCAACTTCTTTAATTGATTGCACATATATTTCACATTTCTTCTTCGTCTTGCAAAGTGGTAGTGCCAAGGAGAGAGTATCAACTTCGATCAAGGAATGTTCACTTAGTACCACTACCAAGTTGACTCCATTCAGCTCATCAAATGTCTTAAGGTTGCTTCACAAATTCTCATAGTGCATAACTTGCTTGTGTACACCTCTAAGTGAGAATACAACCCCCCAACATCTCTAACTATTCCACCTCTTCAACCATTGTTAGAGTCTTCTTAGATGTGCACTCACGCCTCAAGAAAAACATAACAATAGCATCCCAAATGTGCATGTTCATTCCATCTTTCTATGCATCACTGAAAGAAAATTATCACACCACTTTAAATGAAATGTTCACATCTTAAGGAAAAGCACCTACTTTTCTTATGACAACCTAAACTATGCGAGTGACTTGGAGAGGACTCCATTTTCTCAAGATGAAAAAATAGGGTCTTATAACATGGGAATTGTCATGAAACTCTTACTCAAGTGATAGTATATACACACAGACATGTACATGTGATTAACATGGATGGAGGAATGCCTCTGCTTGTGATGTAAACTTAATTCAAGATGGGGACCTTCATATACACCTTGATGTCCACATGCATAGTTGTGGAACACAAGTGTCTAGCCAACTAATCAGGACTTCCTCTTGATGCCTTCATAGTGATCCTATGTTTTGGCTAATGAACCACTCCATAAGATGATAAATTACTCATCACATAATAATATGATTTCTAGCATATGTAAATACTACAAATCTTGGTCCATTTCTAGCACTTTTAGGACTAGAGCAATGGCTTACAAATTTGTAACCCTCGAAAGGGCCTATTGAAACTACTATATCCGTACAAATTCCTTAACCTTCTTCTTGACCTTGGTAATGGCATTAGCTATCTTGGAGAATTCTTCTAGGAATCTCCTATAATACCCAAACAATCCATTGAAATAGTGTAGCTTATGAGCATCCTTTAGTGTTAGGAATTCCATAATGGCCTTGATTTTGGCAAGGTCCATGACTATACCTTCTCCATAAGTAATGTGGCCCAAAGAATGGATCTTTGACTAGAAGAAGTAACACTCAGAGAGATTTTAATCATTCTTATTCTCTCCAAGTCACTACAATATCAACCTTATGTTCTCCTCATGCTCCTTTGGAACACATGAATAAATCAAACTATCATCCACAAACACTTGAACAAACTTTGCTAGGTATTTATGAAAAAACCCATTCATTAGTTTCATGAAGAGTACTAGGGAATTTGTAAACTTAAACAATACCATAATAAAATCATAATTGCTTAATCATGGTTTGAATGCATTATTTGGGATGCCCTTCTAAATTCTTAATTGGTGGTATTAAAATCACAAATCAATTTTTCAGAATATTATCGTCCTTTTCATCTGATCAAAGAAGTCATCAGTGAGAACTAATATTGATTCTAGATGGTGATGTTATTCAACCATCTACAGGAAACCCAAAGCTCCAACGACTAATACTTCTTCATCGCCAAAATTAGTAACTCCAAAATGTTGCATTAAGCCAAATAAATCCAAAATTCAACAATTATTATAGATGCATCTGTAATTAATATAACTTGGGTAAAATCATTTATTAAGGAACCTTGGAGATAAGAATCATCCTGCATTGAGTTCAATAGTGAACTTGAGATCACACGTGGGTGGGAGCCCAAACAAATATTTTGGAAATATACAAGAAAACTCTAAAAAAATAGGTGTTGAGTCAGATCTATGATGTCTGTTTTGTTCATGGTCACTACATGGAAACATTATAGCAGCTTGACATCATGATCAAGCTCTACACATGTCTAAAATATGCAACACAAACAACTTTGTTATCTGAAATAGTAGTGTGCCCTCTGTCCTTATATAAGCCAAGAGGAGGGTGTTAAAAACTGGCCATTAATGGCCTCAAGGAGTGCACCATTCTCGGCTAATTAAATCCCTCGTGGAGTGTAACTCCTAAAGTAAATGCAACTACCTATTGGGAAATAAATTATCCTTCATAGGTACTTAGCAATTAATGCCTCAACTACTGCATGAATATGACAATTGCAGACACCTATCTAGACTCAAGTCTGATATTGACCTAGGGGTTCCTAAGGTTCAGGATCCATCAAGTTCGCACAATTGATTGAGTTTTGAAATATAGAAATAGGAGATATGCAACTTCTAGCTTCACAAACTCGGAAGTGCATCTCAGACATGGGTCTATATATATTTTTGCTCGATGCAAGGGAAATAGAGCATGAAACACCTCCACTTGTTGACCCATTCATGAGAGTTGTTGGGTTTGTTAATCATGAGGAGCTAGGGATGGATTTTGGAGCGAAATCACAAGAAGAGAAATTATAGTAAGACCGTGAAGCAAGATTCCTATGCACTGTGTAGTGGGTATCTAACACCAAAAAAATGTGGAAGCATTGGTATTTGGGGATTTAGATGTATTTCTTTCAAGAAATTTAGGATATAATGATTGTAATATTTGTGTATAAGGGGACAAGCCTTCCTCTATGTAACAAAGACAGAGAGATAATGTGCTTAGAGGAGTCTTAGTATGCATGTCACATTAATCATTGGCTAGAAATCATGGTTTTGACCTGTGTGCTGCTTTAAAGATTAGAGGAGGAGGTAATAAATAAAGAGATTTTGTTTATGATGCCATAGGTTGTGTATTCATGTTCATTTATCTGCTAGAATTAGGTGTTACATCTCTCTTGATTCCTCCAATTATAATGTTGTGTGGTAGAATGTATTTCTTAGTTGTATTGATACATAGGGTTCAAATTGACATGGTCCTAGCTCAAACATTTATTCAAGCAATTGGTTGGTCTATATCTCCTAGGAAGATACACAACATGCAGATCCATAATTATATTCATTTTGCAAGGAAATATTGGAAATGGATTCAAATATTCTAGACTCGAATCTACTAGGACTTACTAGGACTCATGTTTGTGACAGAACTTGAAGAATTGTGTTCCCAAAAGGTCATGGAACTTTATCAAGCAGACAAAGGCTAACTAAATATCTAAATTTGGTCCACATTGTAAACAAGATTCCTTTCTTTCATGCATAGACATTGGGAAAATGAAAATATAAATTAGCTTAAAACCCTGAAATAATAAATATTTTACTTAAAAACCTTAATAATAGGATCATTCAGAAAAAAAATCTCATGATTATCACTTACCTTGCTTATATTTTCTTGAAAAGACATAATCTCATAATTATTCTTATGACTGGCTAGCAATTTTTCAAATAGTCAAACAAAAACATCAGTGTGTCTCCCTACCCAATAGAAACTCCCACGCTTGTTTGCACCAACATTATCGTTTATATTTATTTATTTTGTATTTTTTCATTCCCTGTTCTCTGGTTCAATATATCTTAAAAGTTACAAAGATCTAGTAATTTTTATAGGCCATTGAGTTGGGTTGACTAAAATTACTAGATACCACCCTCAAAACATTCAAAAGCCTGAGCAAGTCGACAATGGTTCCACTAAAGTTGCCCTAAATTTAGTATGATATAATCCTTAGGTAACCAACCTTAGAATATCGTTGGTTAATTTATGATGTTTGAAGTTTATTGAGTTTGAGTTTTATCATGAAACTACTAGAAGCGTAATAGCATGTGTGAGTTGATTATATTGATAACAATGTTATGGTGTGATCTAGTCCTTGAAAGGAACTTATAGTTGATGGTCAAAATTTTACATTCCTTTCTTTTTTTTATCTTTACATATAACTAAAAAAACTTTATGTTATAGCATCTAGCTAGATATATACAATAACTACAACTCAGAAGTTGGATGCCATCATTTTGGAGCTTCAACTTACTCAACTTACCTTTTTTTTAGTTGAAAATGTCATCAGATCTCATTATATCATCTATTGTAGAGCATGAATCCAATTTAGCTTTGTTTCAGTTAAAAATGTGATCAGATCTTGCTATATCATCTTTTGTAGAGAATGAATCCAATTTCTCAGAGTCCATTTTCTTGAGGTATAACAAAGCTACTTTAATTAATTAAAGTTACTTTTCATATTCTATTTGGTGATTGTGATTCTGTAGGCGCATTGGAAAAGGGGCATATTTAGTGAAGTCTGGAAGGAGAGGGAAGCTTTAGTTTTTTCCTTTCAAAACATTCTAAGGTATGTAATAACATTTTAAAAAATCTCGATAGAATGTTGTTCTTTAGCTTTTTCATTTGATAATGGATTATTTATGTGATCTCCCCTCTCTCGCACACCACCAAAGCTAGATGTTGTTGAATGGTTTTAAGGATGGGATGCCCGAGTTTCATCAAGTGAAGTATATTTTGACTAGTTAAAGGTTGTGGCCCACGGGGTGTGATGTCCCAGTTGTTCTAGGGATTAGAGTGTTATTTTTCATGTTTGGGAAAGGTGGCCTCCACCTATAAGAGTTTGTAGGCTTGATGCTTAGTTCTCGATATGTTTTCATGTTTGTTTAAAAAGTTGTAATAACAAGTACTTAGGGTCTTTAGGATTGTCACATGTTGGAGGGCACTTCCAACTCTATTATAGTTCAGGATGAAACATCTCTTGGAAGAGGTTGAATTGTGGTAGGTAGTGGAGAAGGAGATTTTACTTACAATAGATACCAAGGAGTTGGCTGAGCATGATTAGAAATTGGTCAAACTAGAATGAATAGTTTTCGATTTGGTGAAGATCATCTAATCCCTTTCATTGTAGAGAAAAATATTGATATGGAAATGCATATTAACTTGATTACATTGTATTGCAGCGAGAACATGTCTAGGAGAATTCTCTTAATGAAAAAATCATCCATTACTTGCATGAGAAACATTACTACAATAGTTATCTATCAGATAAAGATCAAGAGTTGAGATATCAATGAGCTACACTTGATAACAAGGTGGAAGAGAATGGACTGATTTGGATAAATTTGAATGGCTTTGGTCCATCTTGGCACCATTTTGTATAGTTTGTATGTGCTTGTGAGAAGCTACCTTCAATCGAAATTTTGTGGGATGCATTTATCAAGGAGGAAATGAGATGGAAGATGGTTTCAGCTAGTGATGAGGATGTACCAGAGGTAGCCCTCATTGGGAGGGTGAGGAAAGGAGGGAATAAAATAGGATTTGTGAAGGGTTAGAAGAAGAAAGAAGATTAAAGCTCTTCTAACAAGCAGAATAATCATTTGGGCCATATCAAGTGCAAGAAGCATGGCCAATATGCTTCTCAATATCTTGAGATGTGTGGGAAGGTGTTGATGCCCCGAAAATCATTGTATCAACATTGGGGGATAACTACCCGGTCCGAACCTTAATGCAGCTCCTTTTCTGTTTGGAATGGTGGCTTCGACGGGATATAATGGGACCAGTTTCCCAATAATGAATAAAAGGGGATGGATGAGTGATTGATTTCTAATAAATGATAATGAATGGATGACCTAATCTATCAGCAAAAATATAAATAACTATTCTATCCTGAGAGGCTTCTATTCTTTGAAGTGCAACGTTTGATGATCTCTATTCATCGATAGGCATATAGATGACTCTAAGCAATAAACATAGGCATTCCTTTACTTAATGATTACTTTGTTCAAATAGTTGAACAAAGTGATTAACACATTGTTACACCTATCCTTTTATATTACCGATACATGTATGATTAAAAGGAAATCATGTTGTAAACATCCAGTAGTGGAAAGTATAAAGAAGGATGTTAAAACACATGCATATACCTGATAATAGCAAGAGCAAACAACAATTCACATAAAAGGAATGAACTCAGACATAGATAATAGTACCATATGAGCTGCAAATCACTCCCAACATCAATCGCTATTTGGATTCCTTCTTCCGACGCAGAAACACTTTTAAATATAGGTAGTAGTGCACATTCACATAAAAGCTTCGTTATCAAAATTGGAATAATTGGCCCAGTCTTTATAAAACAATATCCCTGAAGTACAGTAGTTCAACTTCAGGCTTAATTCATATACAAAAACTTATGACCCTTTCTAAATACATGAAAGGGTCTATAAATACTTGATTTAAACTAACTAACTATGAAACTAAAATCCTACTTAATTAGTACAGCTTGATTCGGAATATCTTCCACACGGCAATCTGGCAGTCAACAACATGATTCATCACTTAGGTTATTTGCCTTTAGACCTGAGCTGGCATATTGCAAGCATTGGTTCCACTTCTGGTGGTCGGTTGAGACGAGAATTGAGTTGGACAGCATAGATGGCATCTTGTATATCGAGAATGATACACCCGATTGCATCTGCGAGGCATTTGAGGGCGGCTCTCTGGCTGTATGGTTTCACTAAGAACAACCAATAGGTGTCCATGTCAAACTGTTAATTCCTGCGATTAATCTCCCATTTTTCTCCAGCTCTTGATAACATGATTGCTCCAGTGTTTTAGCCGATAGCAATTTACCTGGGGTACATTGAGAGATTATATTAGATAAGTAGATAGTATCATTAATCAATTCAACCAAATTAGTTGCGGTCAATTTGCATCTAGAAAATGCTCTCTCTGCTTTCATTAACTGGGACTGTCATTCCATGAATAATATTTCTTTACGCAATTCTAGGATTTTTGGCAAACTAGCTGTCTCTCCCTCATCAGTGTCCTGCTACTCAAGAAAATTAGTCAAGGTCTCATCGACCTGCTCTAAGTCTGTTCTAGCATCAGCCGACTTATCACTTATTGATGCTGTTAAGTCACATAAAGGTTCTCCTTGGGCGATTTTTTGACATAATAGCCTTATATGTGTCACCAATGCCTTGTTTATCGGTAATGCCTCTGCTCTGAATTTAGCTAGCTGTGGAAGATTCTTGGTTTTCTCTATTTGGGCTGAGAGTTGAGCAATTTGCTCATCTTTCGACTTCAACATTTGTTCATTCATTTCTTTTAGTTTTGCCAATGCTTCCGACAGCTCTTTCTCCTTTTGAACTGCACTCGTATCAATTCTCTGTTTCTCTTCCTGCAATTGTTTATTCAATTGATTATTTATTTGTTGCTGTGTAAACAATTGTCGTTCTGCTTGTCCTATCTTCTGTTGTGCCTCCGATAGTTGTGCTTGTAGAAAAATGATTTCCTGGTCTTTTCCTTTTAATAGATTACTCACCTCTGATGCCTTGTCTATGGTGGCTGTCGAATAGGCTCCAGCATATTGGGACAGTTTTGTTAGGTCATCAGAGGGATCGAACTCCTCCTTCCAATCCACGTTTCCCGTCACTATTTGTTCAGGGAATAGGGAAGGTTGATCAGTCCTTCTCCTTTTCCGCTGTTGTTTTACTACAGCCTTGTGCTTTGGGCTGTAAAATACATCCAAGGGAGGAATTTCTTGTACTTGCAAAACAATCTGATCGGAGGGATCCTTAGGAATTATCTCTATTCTTGTAGAACTGGGTAGGCCGCTGGTTCCACACGGAACCTGTTTAGATGTTGTCTGCTGTGTGTGAGCCGCTTTTGATGTTTTGGCTCCCTTCGAGCTCTCAAGTTTGCTTGTGATTGAGTCGAATTGCTGCCATTCTTGGAGAAATTTCGGGTCTAACCGGGCATCTACATTCACCTCTGTACAGCTCTGTTCCTGCTGTTTTCCCTGGGTTTCCTCTTGCTCTTTTGCATGCACTTCCTCCTGCTCCTTTGATGTAGCAGGAGGTTCCTTAGTGAGTTGCTTCTTAGGCTCACTTGATTCTGTCATTGGGGTCGTTGCTAACAGATCTAGAGGCAGAGTTTGCAACCTCTGTTCTCTAAGTCTCTTAAATTCAACTAACCCGTCATCCTGATATTTCATTCTGGCCAGCGATTTAACTGAGGAGAACAGGTTATCAAACATATCTTCTTTATGATCAAATTTAGTTAATTTTGCGTGTTCAAGTGCATTGTAGGCAACTTTGTTTGGATCAAATCGCCTATTAGGAAGAGTGGCTAGACTTAATGCCTTGATTTTATCAGCTTCTTTCTCTGCACGTTTAAAGTCATGCAGAGCGTAGACACCGCATCTTAGAGCAAAAGGGGGCTAAACCTGCTTCTTTTTTCTCTTTAGAGTTTGTGTAACTCCTCCAGATGTAATCTGATAGGCTACCTCCCTAGCTAATAGTTTATCAGGTATGTACAAAGGGAGGACATGAGGTTTGGCTTGGTTGTCGAAAACTCTTACATAGGTGAATTTTCCTTCTCCGAACCATCTTCCTATGGATGTCAAGTCAACCCCCACTTGGTAGGAAATCTTAGGAGCATGTTTATCAAAAATGGAATAGTGAATGGGTAACATAAAACCGTTGCAAACTTGATATAAATGGTGCTTATAGTGAGCTTTCCATAACTTCTTATGGTATATATGAATGGGCATAGGGTCTTGTGGAGTCCATCTCCATCCAAGCACAGGAAATTTAGAATTAAAACATAGGGTGTCCAAGATATAGGCACTATAGTAGAATGGGGGAATGACCCTTTCAGTAATGCGGGATTTGTTTCTAAACTCCAGGACTGCGGTCGCTAGCTTATCAAACAATATAGTTGCCCAATCCATTATTTCACTATTACATGTTGCCTCAATCAAAGGAACCATCTCTATAGTGAAATTTGTGGAATTATGTAACCCCCACAATCTACACATCATTATCCTGGCATAACAATAAGGAGAACACAAAGAATCGACATAGTACTTACCCAAAGACTCATGTTTGTGTTTTGCTGGGTTTTGCCTCCAATCCCGAATGGGTTCAGATTCAATTTCGTTCTCATTTCTGAATTTCTCCAAGAAAGCCTTGTTGTACTTCTTCTCTGGTAGCGGAAAATGGTACATTTGCCTCAAATCATCAGGTTGAAATGAACCGAAGATTCTCCCATCCATGGTGCAAAATGTTCTGTTTGTGATTGGGATTTATTTAATTGCCCACTTCACGACATCTGTATATGGGAGAATTTGTTCCCGAGCTGCTATCCGATGAAGGAAAGAGTCAGCTAAATCCTTTAGAGTAGCATCAGATTTCCGACTCGTGTCTGTTGTGGCTTGCACTGTTGTTACCTCAGGCCCTTCAGCCTCAATTAAATTATAGGTGCTTAGCCAAGTAGTTTTCCCGAGTCCTAGACATGTAGTGTCAGATATCAGTCCTTTTCTGTTTGTTCCTGGATCGGCGATGAGTTGCCCTGTAGCTGGCGAAGCGGAAGCTATTGCGATCTTCTTAGATTTCTTCCCCATTTTTCTTGAATTTACTGCTTCGGAAGAGCTCTGCACAGGAGTGAAAATGAACGTAATGTGGAGAATTGATAGCACAAACCAAAGAAGAATGAGATATATCAATCAATGAATAGTGGAGGATTTGAATTAAGGTGGTCACGAATGCGATCTCCGAAGAGATTTTAGACTTACTGTTTCATTAAATGGTCGTTTAAACCTGTCAATCCCTTAAATGCTCATTATGTCATTTATTGGCCAAATGATTCACTTAAGCATGGATTTGATGTTTTGGCAGTTGAGTGCAAGTGAATCGCTATCAGGAAAGGAAAAGCCATTAATACTAAATAACCATAAAATATCCTGACTTTACGAATCTTTTTTGAAATCAGCGCTTTAGCTTTATCGCAATTGGTGATCAGGGGAAAGCTTGAGTTGTTATATTGGTTCCTTTCGGAATCCCCGATTGCCGATAGCGTTATCGCCAAGTCACATCGGGAGTTTCAAATGGGGGCTTTGAAATTCATGCATGGTACATCCCCGATCGCCGATAGCGATATCGCATTGCATCAAAGTGAAAATGGTCTTTTGTTATGATAGCTTGCCATTGCTGATATCCGATAACCATTCGTGTATTGGTGCATCGGGGAAAACTTAATGGCCCTTTTGTTATGTATCCTTTGTTATTGCGATATGCGATCTTGCGATCGCTTTATCGCAATAATAAGGGATTATTCGTTTTTTATTATAAGACCGCTTATGTGATTTATCAAAAGGTTTATAATATTTTATTTATTTTTGGACTTTTTGAAAAATACTAAGTTGATACCAATTTAATTCTAAAAGGGACCCATTTCATATTATAGTTATGAAAATAAAATTTGTATGAAATGGGGGGTTGTTGTAGAGCACAACAATTGGCGATTCACTGGAAGGAACAATTATCTCTGAAAAGTACTGAAATACTTAAACTTTCTCCAAATAGGAATCTCATCAAAGAGGAAAATTCTAATATAATTAGGTATATATGCATTCCAAATAAAATAAAACTATCTTTGCTAATTTCCTCTCTTGTTTAAACTTAGATACGTTCTAAGTTTTAAATTGGCCTATATTGGTTGATAATGATAAAACAGAAAACCTTTCCAAATCAGCTTTTAGAATTGACTCGCTTGTCATAGGTACAGCCTCTGCTGCCAGCAAACGTTCATAGTTTCGACAGGGATACCTTTTAACCACATTATTGTCCATTATCCCATCCACTTTAGAGTATGATTAACAAAATGAATTCAAAATATGCTTTCATATTTTGTATTTCTTTTACTTTTCTGTTATTTTCTAAGATAAAAAGTCATTGTCCTGGTTTGGTGGCTAGCTGAGTGACAATGCCATTCACTGGTAGTAATTTAACTAAACAACCTGGCTCATGATGAGACCCTTGTTTTATAATTTTAAGCCATTACCCTGTTTTGGTATGCAGTGTTGGTAATGTCAGTTAAACTATTTCCCGATGATCATGGTAAGTAGGCTTCTAATAAGACCCCTTATCTTTTATATCAAATTCTTTAGAATTACACTCTGAGTAATTATAAACATTGATGAATGGGATGGACAATTTTCTCCTTAAAAGAGAATGGATGACAGCGTAAGAGTTGAAGATGATGAAATTGGATTAGTTTCTATTTTCATATTGATAACTTTTTTTGTGACCAATTTGAAAACATAAAATGATTTACAATACTTCTAAATTTTGAGAAGAGTTCACAAAAATTGAAATGCAGTTTTAGAATGCAATTATACCTAATTTCCTAGAAACTGTCCCTTTTGTCTAAGGCTTCTATTATTTTAAAAGAAAATATCAACACTACTTCTTTGAGCAATTTTTTCATACAGAAAAAGTTCAATGGAAGATACCTTACAACTTTACTTCCTAATAGTCCTACAAACTACAAATTTTACTAAACTAAAAAGGAGAAGGGGTTACCTCCTCAATTGAAGAATTTCTTTAAGATAAGGCCATTAACAGGGAGAGGATCTCTCAAACCTGATAAATCTTGTAATATGAAGGTCGAATGGCCTCTCTTCTCGCAGCTCTAAAATGGCCCAAGCCACATTTTCTGGAACTTGGTGTGTTTGCCTTTATCCTCATGGGCTTTGTCCCATTTCAGGACTAGATCACCAACTTGAAACTGTTTTGAATCAGATGAAGTTGAATCAAAGGATGACTTGATAATTTGATGATGTTTTGCATGAATAACCTTCGCTTTTTCTCTTTCCTCTTCTAATTTTAGGATTTGATTATGTCTAAGTTGAATAGAAGAAGAAGGGATTTCTTCAATAAACTGAACTAGGGCTAGAGAAGGAAGGACACGATTTGTTGGTAGCACTGCTTCTTTTCCATACACAAGATTGAATGGAGAAGAAACTGTGGAAGCTTTATGTGTTATCCTATCAGCCCATATTGCGAATATTAAAGATTTATGCCAACTTTTATGATTCTGTTCGATAGTTCGCTTAATAATCCTAATTAGATTTTTATTGGTAGATTTTGCTAAACCGTTACCTTGGGGATAGTAATTAGCATAATATTTCAATTTAAATCCTCTTTTAATAGCGAAATCAAACATAGGATTGCCTGCGAAATAAGATGCATTATCAAAAACAAGAGCATTTGGGACACCAAACCTGGTAATGATGAATTGATCTATGAATTCTATAATTGCCTTAGAATTTGTTGTCTTTAAGGGAATTGCTTCAACCCACTTAGTAAAATAATCGATGGCAGTAAGGATATAATTATACTATTCGGAAGAATGTGGAGTGATTTCTCTGATGATGTCCAATCCCCATTGCTCAAATGGTTGTTCAATGTTGACTGGTTGCAAAGCGAAATATGGCTTTCTTTGTCTTCCACTAGAAGTTTGACAACTTCGGAATTTCCTTACATATTCATGAGCATCTCTAAACAGGGTGGGCCAATAATATCCGACATGAATGATTTTGTTGGCTATTGTGTCAGCTCCAAAACGTCCTCCTATTGGTCCATCATGTAATTCCTGCAAAACCTTTTGTGCTTCAAGTTTTTCTAGGCATCTTAATAAGATTGGATCATAATTTTGCCTAAAAAGTACATCAACAATTGTGAAATTTCTTGCTTTTAATCTAATGGGCCTCTTGCTTTTATAAGACATGTTAGGAGGTGCATATCCATTTCTTAAATAAAATATCAAGTTTGCATATTGGGATTCATAATCAGTAATACTTATCTGATTGATTTCTTTGATATGTTCTGTATCACCTGGTTGTTGAATGTTGGATGCTCTTGCCAATAACCTGCAAAAACCTTTGCCTCTAACAATCTTTGTTGGCTTGATTTCCAAGTCATATTCTTGAAGTGTTGTAACCCAGTTTGCCCTTTTTTCACCTAATTCCCTTTGGATTAATAGTTGCCTTATTGCAGAAAAAGGAACTATGACTTTATATGGGCTTTTAAAATAAAGGGTCTATAATGTTTTACAGCTTTATATACAACAAAGGCTTGTTTTTCTACTTCAGAGTAATTCAGTTCGGCACCCTACAAGTTTGAACTATAAAATGAAATGGGTGCTTCCAAGTTGTGATCATTAATTTGAGTGAGTACTTCTGCATAAGACAAATCGGATGCGATAGTATACAATGTGAAATGATTAGAAAGATTAGGAGTTTTTAAAGCGGGGGCATTAATTATTGATTGTTTGATTAAATCAAACGCTTCCTTTTCTGCTGATCCCCATTTAAACACTGAATTTTTCTTAATCATAGTTTGTAGTGGAAAAATGATGTGAGAAAAGTCTGGAACAAATCTTTTGACAAAACTGATTTGGCCTAAAAATGACTGCATGGGTTTTTTATTATGAGGAAAAGGGATTTCAGAGATCTCTTTAATCCTACTCGGATCAATATAAATGATATCTTTGGACACAATAAATCCCAAAAGCTTTCCTTGGTCAAGAGAAAAGAAGGATTTTTTAGGATTGAGTGAAATACCGTACCTTCTGCAGCGTTGAAAGATTTGGTTTAAATCATGCAAATGATTGGTTCTCTTTTTAGAAAATACAGTAATATCGTTTAAGTAGACAACTACTGTTTTATTGATCAATCCTTTGAAATCTATATCCATCGCTCTTTGGAACGTGGCTCCTGCATTAATCAGTCCAAAAGGCATCTTCTGATAAGCATAAGTTCCCCACTTTGTCCTGAATGCACTTTTAAGTCTGTCATCAGGATGGACCAAAACTTGGTTGTATCCTGAAAAACCATTTAAAAAGGACATCAATTCAGAGCTTGCCACCGAATGGAGTATCTGCTCCATAGTAGGTAATGGGAAATTGTCTTTTAGGCTTCCCTTATTCAGATTTCTGAAATCTATACAAATCCTGATATCGCCGTTTTTCTTCCTAACATGCACCATATTGGAGACCCAGTTCGAGTGTTGAATGGGAAAAATAATCTTGGCCTTTAAGAGTTTATTAAGTTTGGTTTTAATTTGACTCTCTAGGTTCGGATGTATTTTCCTGAGCTTTTGTTGAACTGGTTTTTGTTCTGCAAGCATAGGAATGGTATGCTGGACGATAGATGTATCATATGTCTTTAAATCATCGTACTTCCAAGCGAAGACATGGTTATTCTTTCTTAATAGTCCAATGAATGCCGCTTTTTCTTCCAGAGAAAGTCCTAATCCTAGACTAATGTTTTGAGGATTTTTTTCAGTGCCAAGATTAATCAACTCAAACATCAAGGTGGAACTGTGGATCTTTGTATTGATCACAGGTCTAAATCTATCTTTAATATCATAAAGATCGTCCAGCTTCACCACAAGTTTCGGTATTGAGTTTTCCTCATGCTTCTCTATCATCTAAAGATCATGATCGATCTCCTCTATAATTTGATCATCATAGGAATTCTCGGAAGTCAGAAATTGTAAAATGTCTTCATCATGATTGAATACTCTCCAACTAGTGACATTGTCAGGAATTGACGGCCTAAAAAGCAATTCTACTGAAAATCTATCTGGGCTATAATCTTTGGAAGGTAGGAGTTTGGAAGCAACATTGGCTAGCAAGTCGGCTGTCGAATTTTGAGACCTAGGAATGGAAGAGATATTGAATGCTGAAAAGTGCGAGGTGAGTTGTTGCACCAACGATTGATAATGCTTGAGGTGATTTGAAGGACAATGAATCGTATTTCTCACCTATTTGACAGTAATTTCAAAATCGTCGAACACTTTCAAATATTGCACTTTAAGGCCAATTGCTTTGTACAGTCCTTGGACTAAGGCTTCATACTCGGTAGTGTTGTTTGTGCATTCAAATTCTAACCTACAGGACAACATTGTTTTTCCTCCTTGTGGGCTAACCAAGATACATCCTACTCCCGAGCCTTCATTACATTTAGAGCCATCAAAATATAAAGCCCAAAATAAACAATTATCTAAAATTGTATTTACAGTTTTCTTAGTATCATTAAAACATCTTGACCTATCTATTTGTGAATAATTTTTGATCTGAGATGTAAAATTGTTTACTGAGAAAGCAGATGGTTGGGCTGTGAAGTTGCCAAAGAATGATTCCGATGAATAATTCCCTAAGATATTGTTATTAAATGTTATGGGTTGATTTTTCTATTCGAATTTTGTGACAGTGTGGGTCATGTGCTTTTCCCGATTGATTTTTATTTGATTTGGCTTTCCATTGTAGGGTAGCCACATGTGCGACCAATCGGTAGAAATATACCCATGGAGCTTTTAAAACCAATCCCTACTTAAGATTAAACCATAAAATTCAGGTATATCGGCGATTAGGATATCAATTCTTTGAACTACTCACGGATCGACCGATAACCTAATAGTTACAGAATTAATTTCTCCTACAACCTGTACTTTCGTCCTATCTAGCTGTACAATGTGAATTGCAGATTTCTGGGGTTCAATGTTCAGTTTGGAACAAACTAAAGCTGGCATTATATTTGAGGATGCCCCTGAATCAATCAGACAATTATGCAGATTACGATTATAAATCTCATAGGTTAATAGGAAAGGAGGAGTACGGAAATTGGATCTGTCTCCGATCATAATCATATCAGTAGCTTCAATCCTGCTAGAAGGTGGTTGTCCTGAATCATTTTCAGCTTTAGCAATGGGAAAAGGTGAGGAAGGAAGAACATTCAATTATTTGAGAAGCAATTTCTGCTGATGTTTTAGTTTACTAAGTTCAAACATAGTAATGTTTGCGTTAGTTTTCTTCATATCATCAACGATATTGTAATCCATTGAATCGGATACTACTAATGTTTTAGATGTTGAGGGCATACTTGAGGTTGAAGGTTGGTTTTGGGAAACCATTGCAGCTTGCTTCCTTGTGGATATCTTTTCCTTTGTTGTCGTGGCACCTACACTTCTTTTCTTTGAAGTTGCCTGGACGGGTTAAGGGGCACCTTTACTCCTAGTGGTGACAGGAAAAGCTTCTTCTTCATTTTCTGTATCAGAGTTAGGCAGTATGAAATCCCACATTCCATGGCATTCAACAACTTCCTCTTCATCATCAGTTGGTGAGATTGTTTCCTCTTCTTCTTCTTCAGGCTCTGAATCTGCATTACATATAACATTCGGTGGTTTTGATTCAGTTCTCTTGAAAGTTCTAAAGGGCCTTTTAGTTGAGGTTTCTGCTACTTGCTTTTTGATTTCAACCATTTCATTTGACGAAGTCTTAAGGACCTTTTGAAGACCTTCCATATCATAGGGATCTTTAGGTGTTTTCTTCTTTGATTCATCTTTAAAAGAACCTTTTTTGGCTTTTCTATCTTCCAGAGCAGCTTTCTTCTCTAGAGAATTAATACGTTTCTCCAGAGAAAGTGCTTCTGTCATGTTTTCAGCTAAAGTTGGTTTTGCAGCCCTGTCTACAAAAATAGCTATATTGGTAGGTAGGGCAGTTATATACCATTTTCTTCTGATTTGTTCACTTGGTTTGGAGGCCGTTGGGATCTGATTCAAGAGTTTATTAAATCACGCATTGAATTCTTTAATCGGTTCCCTATGCTCTATCCTAAGGTTGGAGAGATCATTTATTAATGTGGCTAAAGATCTATCATCTCCATACTTAGTGAGGAATTGTTCTTGGCAAGTGGTCCAACTGGTAATGGAACTAGATGGAAAGGAAAAATACCAGGATCCTACTGATCCTTGCAAAGTATAAGGGAAGAGCCTAACTACAACATCTTCCTTAGTTACTCCTTTGAGATTAACTGATAACATGAAGTTATTAATATGTTTCTCAGCTTGTGTTCCATCATCTGGGATAAACTTGGGTAGCCATTTTCAGGAGCATCAGGTAATGCATGTAATGGTGTAGGCATATTGACCACACCAGGCCTGGTCCATGGATCTGCCATTGTAACACCAGTAGTGGATGATACTACTGTTGAAATTCCAGATGTTTGGGGAGGAGTTGATATTGAGGATTGCACAGGTTGGGATGTTGAAATTCCTAATCCCTAATGAACAACAATATGTAATGAAGGGGTGGATGGTTGACTTTGCACAGGGGAAGATGAGATGGAGGATGTGGATGAAAGTGCTTCACTGTCAGATCCTTCAGTGTTCTTCTTGGCCCTCTTCCTTTTAGGTAAAGGGAACTCAGTGGGTTCAATACTGAGCTTTCCGCTCTGAAGTCTAGTGAGGGGATGAGATAAATTGAACTGCGAAGTCTCACTGCTTTGAGATACTTCAGATTTTTGTGGTGTTATCGAGAAGCCTTGAAGTTTCTAGATCAGTAACTAAACTTTAGGGGACTCGGGACTTAATCGTTCTGGAGTATTGTGGCTGAGAGCAGTGGTAGTTCATTCCTCTTCTTCTTGCTTGGATACTGGAGAACCAGCATGCAATTGGGAAGTACGAGGTGATGTGGAGGGAGAGTTACTCTGAGAATGGTCTATAGATTTGGGTTTGCTCTCCATTCATAGTTCATGACCTCCTTCTAGCGCAAAAAATGTTTATGCCCCGAAAATCATTGTATCAACATTGGTGGATAACCACCCGGTCCGGACCTTAATACAACTCCTTTTCCGTTTGGAATGGTGGCTCTGACAGGATATAATGGGACCAGTTTCCCAATAATGTTTAAAAGGGGATGGATGAGTGATTGATTTCTAATAAATGATAATGAATGGATGAGCTAATCTATCAGCGAAAATATAAATAACTATTCTACCCTGGGAGGCTTCTATTCTTTGAAGTGCAACGTTTGATGATCTATGTTCATCGACAGGCATATAGATGACTCTAAGAAATAAACATAGACATTCCTTTACTTAATGATTACTTTGTTCAAATAGTTGAACAAAGTGATTAACACATTGTTACACCTATCCTTTTATATTACCGATACATGTATGATTAAAAGGAAAGCATGTTGTAAACATCCAGTAGTGGAAAGTATAAAGAAGGTCGTTCAAACACATGCATATATCTGATAATAGCAACAGCTATCAAACAACAATTCACATAAAAGGAATGAACTCAGACATAGATAATAGTACCATATGACCTGCAAATCACTCCCAATATCAATCACTATTTGCATTCCTTCTTCTGACGCGGAAAAACTTTTAAATAAAGGCAATAGTGCACATTCACAAAAAAGCTTCGTTATCAAAATTGGAATAATTGGTCTAGTCTTTATAAAAGAATATGCCTAAAGTACAGTAGTGCAACTTCAGGCTTAATTCATATACAAAAACTTACGACCCTTTCTAAATACATGAAAGGGTCTATAAATATTGGATTAAAACTAACTAACTATGAAACTAAAATCCTACTTAATTGGTACAGCTTGATTCAGAATATCTTCCACAGGCCAATCTGGCAGTCGACAGCATGATTCATCACTTAGGTTGTTTGCCTTTAGACCTGAGCTGGCATATTGCAAGCATTGGTTCCACTTCTTGTGGTCGGTTGAGACGAGAATTGAGTTGGGCAGCATAGGTGGCATCTTGTATATCGGGAATGATACACCTGATTGCATCTGTGAGGCATTTGAGGGCCGCTCTCTGGCTGTATGGTTTGACTAAGAACAACCAATAGGTGTCCCATGTCAAACTATTAATTCCTGTGATTAATCTCCCATTTTTCTCCAGATCTTGATAACATGACTGCTCCAGTGTTTTAGCCAATAGCAATTTACCTGGGGTACATTGAGAGATTATGTTAGATAAGTAGAGAGTATAATTAATCAATTCAACAAAATTACTTGTGGTTAATTTGCATCTGGAAACTGCTCTCTCTAATTTCATTAACTGGGACTGCCATTTCATAAATAATATTTCTTTATGCTATTCTAGGATTTTTGGCAAGTTAGCTGCCATTCCCTCATCAGTGTCTTGCCACTCAACAAAATTAGTCAAGGTCTCATTGACCTGCTCTATGTCTATTCTAGCATCAACCAATTTATCACTTATTGATGTTGTTAAGTCACATAAAGGTTCTGCTTGGGTGATTTGTTGACATAACAGCCTTATCTATGTCACCAATGCCTTGTTTATCTGTAATGCCTCTGCTCTGAATTCAGCTGGCTGTGGAAGATTCTTAGTTTTCTCTATTTGGGCTGATAGTTGAGCAATTTGCTCATCTTTTGACTTCAGCATTTGTTCATTCATTACTTTTAGTTTTGCCAATGCTTCCGACAACTCTTTCTGCTTTTGAACTGCACTCGAATCAATTCTCTGTTTCTCTTCCTGCAATTGTTTATTCAATTGATTATTTATTTGTTACTGTGTAAACAATTATCGTTCTGCTTGTCCTGTCTTCTCCTATGCCTCCGATAGTTGTGCTTGTAGGAAAATGATTTCCTGCTCTTCTCCATTTAATAGTTTACTCACCTCTGATGCCTTGTCTATGGTGGCTGCCGAATAGGCTCCAGCATATTGGGACAATTTTGTTAGGTCATCAGTGGGATCAAACTCCTCATTCCAAACCACGTTGCTCGTCGTTGTTTGTTCAGGGAATAGGGAAGGTTGATCAGTCATTCCCCTTTTCCGCTGTCGTTTTACTACAACCTTGTGCTTTTGGCTGTAAAATACATCCAAGGGAGGAATTTCTTCTACTTGCAAAACAATCTGATCAGAGGGATCCTTAGGAATTATCTCTATTCCTGTAGAATTGGGTAGGCTGCTGGTTCCACTTGGAACCTATTCAGATGTTGTCTTCTGTGTGTCAGACACTTTTGATGTTTCAGCTTCCTTCGAGCTCTCAAGATTGCTTATGATTGAGTCGAATTGCTGCCATTCCTAGAGCAATTTCGGGTCAATCTGGGAATCTACATTCACCTCTGTGCTGCTCTGTTCTTGCTCTTTTCCCTGGGTTTCCTCTTGCTCTTTTGCATGCACTTCCTCCTGCTCTTTTGATGTAGCAGGAGGTTCCTTAGTGAGTCGCTGCTCAAGCTCGCTTGATTCTGTGGTTGGGGTCGTTGCTAACAGATCTAGAGGTAGAGTTTGCAACCTCTGATATCTAAGTCTCTTAAATTCAACTAACCCGTCATCCTGATATTTCATTCTGGCCACCGATTTAACTTGGAATATTGACTCGGCTGAGGAGAACAGGTCATCAAACATATCTTCTTTATGATCAAATTTAGTTAATTTTTCTTGTTCAAGTGCATTGTAGGCGACTTTGTTTGGATCAAATCGCCTATTAGGAAGAGTGGCTAGACTTAGTGCCTTGATGTTATTAGCTTCTTTCTCTACATGCTTAAAGTCATGGAGAGCGTAGACACCGCATCTTAGAGGAAAAGGAGGCCAAACCTGCTTCTTTTTTCTCTTTAGAGTTTGTGTAACCCCTACGGATGTAATCTTATAGGCTACCTCCCTGGCTAACAGTTTATCAGGTATGTATAAAGGGAGGACATGAGGTTTGTCTTGGCTACCGAAAACCCTTACATAGGTGAATTTTTCTTCTCCGAACCATCTTGCTACAAATGTCAAGTCAACCCCCGCTTGGTAGGAAATCTTAGGAGCAGGTTTATCAAAAATGGAATAGTGGATGGGTAACATAAAACCGTTGCAAACATGATATAAATGGTGCTTATAGTGAGTTTTCCATAACTTCTGATGGTATATATGAATGGGCATGGGGTCTTGTTAAGTCCATCTCCATCCAAGCACTGGAAATTCAGAATTAAAATACAGGGTGTCCAAGATATAGGTACTATATTAGAATGGGGGAATGAACCTTTCAGTAATGTGGGATTTGTTTCTAAACTCCAGGATTGTGGTCGCTAGCTTATCAGACAATATAGTTGCCCAATCCACTATTTCACTATTACATGATGCCTCCATCAAAGGAACCATCTCTATAGTGAAATTTGCGGAATTATGTAACCCCCACAATCTACACATCATTATCCCGGAATAACAATAAGGAGAACACAAAGAATCGACAGAGTACTTACCCGAAGACTCATGTTTGTGTTTTGCTGGGTTTTTCCTCCAATCCCGATTGGGTTCAGATTCAATTTCGTTCTCATTTCTGAATTTCTTCAAGAAAGCCTTGTTTTACGTCTTCTCCGGTACAGGGAAATGGTACATTTGCCTCAAATCATCAGGTTGAAATGAACCGAAGATCCTCCCATCCATGGTACAAAATTTTCTCTTTGTGAATGGGATTTCTTCAATTGCCCACTTCACGACATCTGTATATGGGAGAATTTGTTCCCGGGCTACTATCCGATGAAGGAAATAGTCAGCTAAATCCTTTAGAGTAGCATTAGATTTTCGAGTCATGTCTGCTGTGGCTTGCACTGTTGTTACCTCAGGCCCTTCGGCCTTAATTAAATTATAGGTGCTTAGCCAAGTAGTTTTGCTGAGTCCTAGACATGTAGTGTCGGATATCAGTCCTTTTATGTTTGTTCCTGGATCGGCGGTGGGTAGCCCTGTAGCTGGTGAAGCGGAAGTTGTTGCGGTCTTCTTAGATTTCTTCCCCATTCTGCTTGAATTTACTGCTTCGGAAGAGCTCTGCACAGGAGTGAAAATGAACGTAATGTGGAGAATTGATAACACAAACCAAAGAAGAACAAGATATATCAACCAATGAATAGTGGAGGATTTGAATTAAGGTGGTCACGAATGCGACCTCCGAAGAGATTTTAGACTTACTGTTTCATTAGATGGCCGTTTAAACCTGTCAATCCCTTAAATGCTCATTATGTTGTTTATTGGCCAAATGATTCACTTAAGCGTGGCTTCGATGTTTTGGCGGTTTAGTGGAAGTGAATCGCTATCGAGAAAAGAAAAGCCATTAATACTAAATAACCATAAAATATCCTGATTTTACCTATCTTTTTTGAAATCTGTGCTTTAGCTTTATTGCAATCGACGATCGAGGGAAAGCTTAAGTTGTTATATTGGTTCCTTTCGAAATCCCCGATTGTCGATAGCGATATCGCCAAGTCGCATCGAGAGTTTTAAATGGGGGCCTTGAAATGCATGCATGGTACATTCGCGATTGGCGATAGTGATATCGCATCGCATCGGAGCGAAAAGGGTCTTTTGTTATGATAGCTTGCCATTGCCGATATCCGATAACCATTCGTGTATTGTCGCATCGGGGAAAACTTAATGGGCGTTTTGTTATGTATCCTTTGTTATTGCGATATGCAATCTTGCGATCGCTTTATCGCAATAATAAGGGATTATTCATTTTTTTTTATAAGACTGCTTATGTGATTTATCAAAAGGTTTATAATATTTTATTTATTTTCGGACCTTTTGAAAAATATTAAGTTGATACCAATTTAATTCTAAAAGGTACCCATTTCATATTATAGTTATGAAAATAAAATTTGTATGAAATGGGGGGTTGTTGTAGAGCACAACAGAAGGGTAAACAACAGTAAAAATAAAATAGTTTGCAAAAATTGTAGAAGCTTTGAGTATGGATGGCCACTATGCTTCTTAGTGTTCTAAGAAGAAAGAGAAGGGTAAGCAACAACATCAATGAAAAATGTTTCCATGAATTCCAGAAACTTCACGTTCATAGAAGTTCATTGACAGGTGTGGTAAAACCTTTTCCACGGCATCATGCCTTTCCACCAACATTGTTTCTAGTGTTTCTGGTATGTTGAGAAGTGTAGCCTCAAGACATGACAGTAAAAGAAATATCTTTCTTCAATTGTCTAGATGAGTATACCTGACCACTTCTAGATAATGTTATCTGCCTTTAGGAAAAAGTAAACAGAGCACTCCACATGAGGTACATGATGTTATCTGCCTTTCCAAAAATGTAAATAGAGCATTGTACACCAGAGCCAGGTATATTTAAATTTTACAACACTGGCACACACAATTAACCTGCATAATTTGGGCATTACCTGTTAAATGATCCTTAATAATTTGCAAGCTATTTCTTAGAAGCATATATTTGGATGTGAGAGAATTGATCTTACATACACATTTAGTGAAGGCAACAATATTACTAGGAGTCATCAAGGCCAACTATATGGTTGAAGATATATTTGTCGGCCTTGATGACTCCTAGTAATATTGATTTTGTATTGGAGTTTCTAAAATACATAAGAAATCTGTATGGTGTATTGGCATTTGAAAAATATATAGGATGTCACAAGCAATCCTCATAATCAACTTCCCTAATGACTAGGAGGCCTTAAAACTCCACTAGTGCTTTTTTCACTAAATGTCGATATCATTTATTGATAAAAGTGGGATCTCAAGAAGTCTTGTGTGCAAGTTGTCTGTAAAGAGCAACCAAATTTAGAATTAAAACTTTCGCACAAGTGCACTTTAACATAACTAAACAAGTTCCTCTTTATGATTTCAGGGTAGCCCAAGACAACCCTACAGATTGATAATTATTGATTGTACATTCTAGTCTCATTGGAATATTTTTTGTCATTTGTTGGACATCAATAAAATTACCTTTATTTGCTTACTTCAAATTAAAAATGTTAAACAATTTTAATTTGATATGAATGCTCTGAAGGAAGGTGTCCATGTTATGGAACCTATTATGCTTTTCTCTTAAATTAGATAAATGACCACCAATGAATTCCTTCTCCAAAACTTAGTTCTCCTACAACTGTAGTCCTTCCTTTGAGAGAGTATATGTTGTCCTATTAATTTCTCTGAACACATGAGAGGTTCTGATCATCTAGAATTGAGTAGAGATATCTTTCATCTGAGTAGCTAAGGGAGATAACGAAGTATCCTTAATTTGACCTTGTGCATTCATCCAATTAACATCCAGTGTTGAGTGCCCAAAGAGCTATAGATGACTAATATCCTTGTCAAAGGAAGATGTTAATAAGGAAAATAGAGCCTTGAAATCCGCCAAGTTATCTTTATGTTAGTCCATGTTTTCCTTAGTTTGGAAATAGTGAGTGTCACAACAATAAAGCACAAACGCATGACTACAAATCTGATGAGAGTCTTGGCAAGCAATTCCACATGTAGTAAATGTTTTGTTTGTGTTTCAACTATATTGCTTTTAAGTTGTCAAACTGTAGTGTTATCAAAGGACAATAGATACATGTGTTGATGATAATTATCACAATTGTAAGATATTGAACAGTAAAATTTAAAAACCATTTTATGCAGACTATGTTCATTTAGTCTCATTTGTGTTATTGTTTTCCATTAGATAGAGTCATATTGGTCTTGTTGCAACAATTTACCTCTTTCAGAATCTTGAGAAGGATGGCTTATTTAAACTTTCATGCTCACATATATCTAAAGTTAATAGCCAATAAACTTGTGAGTTGTAGGATGGTATAATGAATCAATTTTCTCTCAAGGAGGCCACATAGTTATGTTAATGACAAGGTTATCATGTTTCAATCAACGAGCAAGTTCAGTATGTGACAGGGTTCAAATATGAGCCTTCCAAATAATAATAACCAAGTTTGTATAGTTACTACAACTTTCAACAATAAGAATATACTATAATTTTACTGCAACAATGACCTTCAAGGAGGCCAAGAGATTTTGTAAAATGACCATTGAGTGCCAAGTGTTGACTATTAGAACATTATTGTGCTCAAATTATCCATAACCTTGTTTTAGGGATACCTCCAACATAACCATAATATGTCTCTTGAGATCAATATGGTCCTTCTTTAACTTTTCTGTTACGCAATCCCTCGGCCTTCGAAATAATAGTAACCAAGTCTGTATAGTTACTGCAACTTTCACCAATAGGAATATACTAGAATTTTACTGCAACAATGACCTTCAAGGAGGCCAAGAGATTCTGTAAAATCACCATCGAGTGCTGAGTGTTGACTATTCGAACATTCCTGTGCTCAGATTATCGATATCCTTGTTTTAGGGATACCTCCAACATAACCATAATATGTCTCTTGAGATCAATATGGGCCTTCTTGAACTTTTCTCTTACGCAATCCCTCAGCCTTATTCCTATAGCAAGTTAGATGATTCGATCCTTCAAGCAAGGAATCATAGTGACTTGACCCTATCGCAAAAAAATTATATCATCAAAGAGAAATGTCCTTTCAAAACCATAGGCACTGATAGAGAGAATAGGTGTTGAATAGTTGATACTAATCAATGATCATGGTGATGATGCTTAGAATTTTATGGAGGAATTTTAGATTCGAGGACCCTTCTAAAATATGTTTTGTTCTAGGATTTGGTACTCTTGATCAATGTCGAGGACTGTAACTTCTTAGGAAAGAATCTTAGCATCAAAAGTAATGATAGAATGAATGAAAGCCTATACTTGTTATCTGAGGTATTTGATATATCTCAGATAGATATATCATGCCCTTGATCAATCCTCTAGAGATGAGAATAGTATTTCAAACAGAGATCTGTAGAGGATTGACCTTACCATCAGGGATCATAGAAAATATCTTTCCATAAGATTATGATGATGATACAGTCTGTCTTAAGCTTGATGAGTAGGATTGTTATATAGTACAAGAACATACCTTGTTGTCTTCCAACTTTTGCCGGTGATAGTTGAATATATTTAGGATTGGTGCCCATGTTTACTGATTAGGGCTTGAAGAAGGCCTTCAGAAATAACTCATATTTGAAATTTGACACGATTTACCACAAAGAGATGGAGGTATCAATGAAATTATTTAGTAATTGCAATATCTTTAAGCTTGGGCATGTCATCACCTGAGCTCCGATACCATGCTAATTATCAGTTAACATGTTCTTTGTTTAGGTTAGATACTTCATTGAACCATATGCCCATTATTCTATTTACCAGTCACATTAGACATTATATAATAGTAACTGACAAAATAACATAAATGATAGATGCAAAAGACAAGCCAAGATAGAAAGACAAGAGAATATGGCTCAAGCTAGGGAAAAACCCTTGACCAAATCTTCTTATTATTATCATAAAATGTTTAATAGAGAAAGAGAGAGAGAGTAAAATGATATAGAATAACTTGCTAATATGAAGATCAAGCATCACTTCCCTTAGATCCATTCAATCCCATAATCTAGGTAGTTCTTTCATAGAGGACAAATCATATTGTTGTACAAGATCGATTTGGTTAGGGCAACAACAATCAACTACTTTCTAAGTTGACTGATCCAAAAATCCTCATTTATACTGCGACATTCCTTATTTCACATGATGCTCCCTTTGGCTGGCTTAAGGAGTTTGTTTATGAGCACATTAAGGTCACTGTTGATATTATCTTTGTGGTTGTGGATTAGGGTTTCTCAAGCATGTTTCTCCAACCCTTGAATTTTGTAAACAGTGTGAAATTTTTCTTCTTACAAGGGCTCTATTATTTGTATTAGTCCTAAACCATTTTTAAGTTTCCATGTCATCCTCAACAAGCACCTAAATACTATCATAAAAGGTGAATGACTTTCTGTTGTATTTCAGCTTCTTAGGCAAGTGATTCAAGGCTTGTGGCCAAGCTGTGAGAATATCTTCTAGCTGCAACCAAACTATAGGAAGAAGTCCCATACGAAACAATTCAAAACCCATATATAAGACTGTCCTTAGCCATAGTGATGCACTACTTCCAGACTTAGAAGTGCTATGACAAACCCCGAACCAAACCAGTCTCAACAATAAGCAAAATTTATCCTCCTTAATCTTCATTGGCACAAAGATATTTTTTTCATTTAGATTGATGTATCCCAAATGAGAGAGAATGCTCCTCTATATATAAATTTTAGTGGAGTTGAGGGGGAACAACTTTTGATCTTCTTAAGTTGACATATAGTTGAGGCCAACCTCAATAATTTACATGAGAGAAACATAAATTCAAAATTCCACTTCTACTTATCCAAATTTGATGATCGTTAGATCGATTTTGATCCTCTCAAAAAGAGGAATTCAATGTCACAATTATATTCTCCAAAGGAGCTATTCAAAGTGGAATTTGGCCCTAGTTTCCATTTTTAACAAAAATAACCATTGATATTTTTTTCTAGCATTTTTGGTTGAATTCACAATTGCATGCTAAAAAGTGTCATTTCAATGTCTGGAAACTAGGATATATAAATGTGAGATGTATAATATACATCGTTGGGTTATATTCTTTTCAAATCTTATTTTTTATAGGCTACATGTTAATTTTTTGAACTTTGAGCTTTGAAGAAATTCCTAAATGGACTTCGTAAATACTCGAATGAATGGAATCTGTAAGGTAGTGGTACCATAAATTGTGTTATTTCAAAGATTTGACTTCCATATTTTCACAAAATACAATGTCCTCAATAAATAATTATATCTATAGATACTTATGTCTAGGATTATATGTGTTGGAGTGGTTCCTTTATGTTTTACTGTAATCTTGATGTTGACAAGTTTTAGCTAACTTTTTTAATCAATTGCTCATAGAATATGCAAAAGGAAATTATTGTCAAAATGTGAAAAAATTACATTTCTCCTAATTTCTTTTTTGTTGTTCATGATAGGATAATCATGTTGTAGGAATGAGTTATCCTACAATCTGTTTCAATTTGTGGATTATTCTTTTCCTCCGATTTTTTACAAGGATGTAGATTTCATTTTCATGTTGATGGTTTTTTCATGTATCCTATATAGCCCCAAATGTTGGTAATGGAGCAGATCTTGAGAATTAGTCGTGGACACATACTCTATCAGAGGTTAATGTTACAATACCACTTCCACCTGGTACCAGAAAAGGTTTAATGGTCTGTGACATAAAGAAGAGTTATTTAATGACAAGGTCGAAAGGGAAACCTCATGTCTTAATTTTAGGTCATTTATTTATGTTTCTTAGCTGTAAATCTATTTGATTTTGAGCTTTATCACATGAATTATTTCACTAATCCAATATGCATGTCCCGTATTTCTCACCGGATGTTAGTTACTTGACATGGTTGATATAACATTCAATTCTAGGCCACATTTATTTTAAGTCAGAGATTTTATTGATTAAAAATATGTTCATATTTTGATTGGTTTACTTGGAGCTCAATTTTAAAAAGTTTTGTAAATTCCACGTGGATGCTATTTTTTCATGGTGAGCTCTTTGCACCAGTACGGTTAGATGATTCCTGGAACATAGGTATATAACAAGTGCATCTTTGGCCTTTGTTATGTATCAATTATTATTTATATCATTGATGGATGGATATTGATTGATGTAAAATAGCGGATGGGAAGGTCCTACCAATTCTCTTGACAAAACAAAATCAAATGGAGTGGTAGAATTGTGTTTTAAAAATCAACAGTTGAAAGGTAGAACTTGATAATAACAAGCTATCTAATCTCGATCTAGAGACACAATAGACCATGGGAAAAAAATGATGGTATTGACGAGTCTTCCCTGCAAATAAGCTCTAGGTGTTAGACCATTGCCCAAATTTCAGTCATCTGCAACGATAATATTAAGTCTAGCTTTCTATGTATGAAAGTGACTTTGGCCATTGTCCTCTTCATTTCCAATGAATGTTTTTGATTTTCAAACCCAAACTAGTTTGTTGTTAAACTAATTAAAGCCTTGATGGTAAAGATATAGTTTTCAAAGCTCTTTCCTAAATCTATTTTCTTAAGCAAATTTGTTTTTTTACTTTAGGTACTATAGATTTCTACCATGTGAAATGCCATGATATAACTGCCTAGATAAATATACAAAAGTGTTCTACACCATAGTATTTTTTAAATGTAAAGAAACAAAATTTCTAGATACAAATTTTATTAACTAATAACATCCTTTAGACTTCTTAGCTAAGTTATGATTATATTTCAGTAGGGGATTTTGTGTATGTTGATATTGTGTTTTCTCTTTGGTTTCTGTCAGGTAATAATGCTTAATAAGGAATGTGTTCTTGAGTAGCACACACACATCTTATTCTACTATCAACATTGATATCCATGGTTTTCAGGCATGGCAACAAAAGCACAGATGTGAGTGGGATCTCCAAAGTTCGTGTTTGATGGATTTAATACTAGTGATGATTATGATTCTTTGTAAGATAAAGAATGTCACAAGTCAAATTCAAATAAATAAAAGCAGCTCAAGAATGAAGGTGAACCTATTGCTTTCTGTCCAAGTAAATTTCTTTTATGTGTTGATGGTTGTCATGTTTTAAGTGCAACTTATGAAATTCCGAATTGCATGTTGGTTTATGTAAAGGGGATATATCTATATCTATATCTATATCTATATATATATATATATATATATATATATATATATCGTTCATGGTTTCTGGAGATCCGTGTTACATTTGCACATAAGTTTAGATATCATTCAAATATCTAAAAACAAAACAACAACAACATTGAGCTTTTTCTTTCACTCTACCTATAACATGTTGCATATGTCTTCTTCAACATTCCTCTTCCATATGCTATCCACTTATGACATTTCCTTCGCCATATTTGCTGCATTGCTAGTTATAGGTCATTTATAGATTATAAATGTCTTAAGAGTTTCACTTTTAATTGAGTATTCAACTGAACATATTCATTCTCTTATACATAATTATTTTTCCTTCCACCCATTTTTCATAAATTCCTTAACCATTAGCTAGGGACCTGCAACTTCGATGTTGCTTTGCTTGTTTACTAAAATATTGTTCAGACTTTAATTTATTTAAGGTTGTATAAGTTACAATTTATGATGTTTCAAGGTATAATTTTTAAAAGTCTACTTCTTTAAAGGGTGCTAGCTCACTGGAAGAGCACATGTTTTATAAGCAGTAGGTTTGTGGTTCGATTCCATCGTGCCCTAACATCAATATGGAATGACGACAATCAATTTTTGGTGAGAAAGGCTCTTTCAGTGACATTTTTTTACCCTCACCAAAATATGAAATGGTGACGGTCAACGAATGCCACCATATATACACATCAATAGTGACGACCCTCAAAAGTCCTTAAGCATAAATCGTTGTTCTTGATATGAAATGGTGACAGTCGTTGTCCATCGTTATAGTCATTATTCGTGATGGACATTGAATGTTACCACAACACCTATACTTCTGGCAATGCAGCTTTTGGTGACGGTCAACAAATGTTGCCATATATATGCACCAATAGTGATGGCCATTAAAGATCCATCACAATAAATTATTGTTTTTCATATGAAATGGTGATGATCACTATCCATCATTATAATCAATATTTTTGATGGACATTGAATGTCACCATAACACCTATATTTTTAGTGATGCCACCTTTGGTGACGTTCAGTTTTTGGTGACAGAGGCTATGGTCTGTCACCATTTTGTAATATCCCTCCCCTTAATAATAAATAATAAATAATGCAAAAATAATAATTAATAATAATAAATAAATTACTTAATAATAAATAATAAAAATAATAAAGATAATAAATCATAAATGTTAAATAATAAATGATATTAAAAATATATACAAGAAAATAAATAAAAATAATAAATATAAAAATAGTAATAACCATACAAAAACTCTAAATAAGAATAAATAGAAATAAAACAAGAAAACTATCAAAAAGAAGGAAATAAAACAAGAAAGCTAAAAATCAAAAGAAAGTTGCATGTAGACACATGGAGTGTGTGCATGTGGTTCCCCTTCCAATGTTGTTCTATTTAATAGATGGTGAGGAAGATGAGAGGCATTCCTGCATTCCATCATTCTGAGAGTCTATCTTTCATTCTCTTGGGATAATGGTGTACTAAGACTTAGAAGTCATTGGCAGTAGTACGTTGATTGAGGGCTCGGGGGTGGCCAGTTGTAGCAAAGCCTTGTGCAATTGAGCCTACGGTTGGGTGGAGACTCGTCCCCAAAATCTTGTTGTCATCTGGCAGACATCGATCATAGGTAATATAGGTATGTACTTATTTTCTGATTCTGATTTTAATTAGGAAATTAATTTTATATTTACTTTGGGATGTTACATATTACTCTCCCACTTTAAGGATCTTCGTCCCGAAGTTAAGTTGAATTATTTATTATTTATTATTTATTATTTTTATTATTTATTATTTATTATTTATTAACTTCATGTTGCCAACACCCCGGGAAATCTTAAGGAATCTCTGTCCTTTTTCCCACTTTCGGCACCAGGCTAAGCCTGACCCGATCTGTATCCTAGTCCAAGGCTGGCCCCAAGGCTCACACTTGACTCAGTGCTCATCTGCCCCATGGCAGGCATCCGGTCCGGTACTCAATGCCCCCGGGCATCTCGCAAGGCTGGCCCACTCCCTCCACAACTACTAAGGCGCACAGCCCCAGGCATCGAAGTCCTTTACAACCCTTCCAGACTTTGGCATCCCAATCCAATAACAGGCACCTAGCCTAGAACATCAGGCACTTGGCCTCCTCAAGATGGTCTCATAGCTCTTCAAGAGCTATCCATTAAGAGCTATATGCAAGACAAAGGAACCACTGGAGTATGTAGTGTTGATTGAGTTTTGTCCCCAGCCCATATGTTGTTACATATTCTTCCTCATGCATATGGGCTCGCACGAGATCATCAAATAAACTGGCTCTCTCGGCCCATTTGTGGAGTCTTGTGAATCATCACATCTAAACATGCATCCAATGCATTAACCATACCATCATAGTGTCATAGGAAATAATCCACATGCCAACTCTTGCATGTCACCATGAGAACATTCATCTTTGTTAAGCGCAAAATTATCACTAATAATGAACTGCATGCTCAGGCATATCATAACTCTTAAGCCACATTGTGTACCCTAGTTGGTAGTAGACTTGTTTGTTGTAGTCGAGGTTGTGGATTCAAAAATAGTCATTCAACAAGTTAGAAAAGGCTTTTCAATAATTAGTTCGACTCCTTTCGACTAGGTAGTTGACCATTTACACCAATGGTATAATCATCTAAGTACATCGTTAAATTTCATATGAGTCTCATCATCTTGAGTCTTAATCTCTCGTAATATATTCTTCCTTCCCCAAGGAAATTTTGGTGAAATTCATTGTTTAAGATATTACTAGTGATACCATCTTTATTAAATTATCTATCTCAAAATTAAAATCCTTTGATTTTATATCCATTTACCCTTTGTCTTACTGACTCCCATACCGTTGTAAACATTTTTTTCATCATGACTTAATTTTATATCATGCTTAATTTACTTGCACAAGGATTTGTTGATCCATGTTGACTTATTTAACAATTAGCACTTCATCCACAGAAATATTTTCTTATCTCATCGAGTTCATAAATTTCGTAGCTCAATACCACTTGATTGCTTTATCATAAATTCAGTTTCCTAAAGATGGGCAAAAGACTCTTTCTTATTAAATAGTATCATTATTTTAAATTTTGAAACAGTTGGAAACACTACTACCATCATTGTCCATTTAATTGTGAGGTGTTATGTGGAAACAACCTCTTTCAACTTTATGGGAAGTCCTACTCATGAAACGATGAGTGAAAATTACTCAAGTACAACCTCTATTAATTGACTTTCACTTCTTTTGTCACTATGTACACAATCCTTCTCAAGGTATCCTTATAAAATTTCTAGCAACATTCCTTCCTATCTTCCTTGTTTATTATCACATGGTCATCATGGAACTTTACACCTTCACATTTTTAAAATATGTAGATCATCATTATGAGCATTACCCATCATGTTTCTCGCTCCACTCATCAATACCTTTCTTCTTGATAGAACATCGCTTCATTTCCTCCTACCAGATATTATTATATATTTTTCTCCCAGTCTTCCATGTCTATTAGCTTAAAATGGAAATTTCTTTACTTTATTCTATTTTGACTTTATTTTCTCACCTCCAGTCATTGTGGTTTCTTTTCTTCGTCTTTTAAACATAGCACCGATATACCTTGGAAATGTTGTTACTATTTCCCAACTTGGGTAATCCTTGATAAATAAATTCATTAAGATGGCTACCAAATGTAATCTTGTTTTAAGACATCCACCTAATAAAATTGCCTGATCCTTTATCTTGTTATCCATAATTTATTCATATAGTTAGTCACCTATGGAAAACATACAATGCGGCTCTCCCACTGTTATATAAGTTGTTATGCACACAACTTATCTTCTCCAATCATTCTATTTTATCATACCTTCCAGGTTCCTTAAAATGACCTTCATTATTACCATGATTTTTCAACTTCCCTGGTTGATTGCCAATATTTTCTTCCTTAGATATACCTTATAGTGATACCTTTACAGTACCAAGTGATGGTTATACCAAAATCTTTCATTATGTTCTAAAATAGGTTGTCTCTTCTTATTGATTTCTTACTCTTGCTGTGATACTTCTTCGCTACCACCGTAATTATCTGATCCAAGTTAGCCATAATCACATGAATTATCACTAGTTATCATCCCAAAAATTTGCAAGTTTCTCCTTTCCATTTCTAATTAGGAAACTTTGACCATTATATGCAATTAACCTTGAGTCACTAACCTCATGTAACATTATACTCAACTTCTGAACTTTAATCCAATTGCCACTGAGACTAAATGATACCCTCCTGTGGTTTATATATATATTGCAAAACCCAACTGATTCACTCAAGAATGAAGGGAACTTCAATGGTAGCTTGATGATGTTTAGTAAATGAGCAGATACATGTAATCTGAATGGCAATTGCAATGAAAAATTAAATTTATTAGAAGATCATATTGAGGGAGTTGTGTTCTTTCAATAATATACCCAAGAAATACCAAGCAACTGCTATTGCTAAAGGAAACGAGAACAACAATCCAACCCAATTAGTGAATAGTATGATCAACATTCAAGGAATGTTATCTCTATGTTTTTAGATCAAATTTGAAGAGTAAAATAATGAATAGATTGCTAGTGAACCATGATCATCTAAAGAGACTAAGATATCATAGTTTATCCATTGTAAATTGGAACATATTTCACTATTTTGGAGCACTTTAATTGGTGACAAATTTCAACTTCAATTATCCAAATACTTCAAAAACTGTTTTATAAAATGAACTAGTGGTGAGTGGTTACACCAGCATTAAAAAATTGTTACAAAAAACATGCCAGCAATTATACATTGTTAATTATGGGTAGATTATCACAATCCAAGATTACAAGATTATATATTGTTTCCAATGAATCAGTTAGTCATAACAAAAGCATATACTTTTAATTAGGTGAGTCACTTAGAATACGTTGTGATAATTATGCAGTGAATTTTTAACCAGGTATGTATTAACCATGCCAAATTTATTCAACAAGGTTTTGGGGACGACTCTCCACCCACCCATAGGCTCAATTGCGCAAGGCTTTGCTACAACTGGCCACCCCCGAGCCCTCAATCAACATACCACTGCCCGTGACTCCTAAGTCTTAGTACACCATTCTCCCAAGAGAATGAAAGATAGACTCTCAGAATGATGGAATGTAGGAATGCCTCTCATCTTCCTCACCATCTATTAAATAGAACAACATTGGAAGGGGAACCACATGCACACACAACATGTGTCTACATGAAACTTTCTTTTGATTTTTAGCTTTCTTGTTTTATTTCTTTACTTTTCTTTTGATTTTTAGCTTTCTTGTTTTATTTCCATCTTTTTGATAGTTTTCTTGTTTTATTTCTATTCATTCTTAGTTAGAGTTTTAGTATGGTTATTACTATTTCTATTTTTATTATTTTTATTTATTTTCTTGTATATATTTTTAATATAATTTATTATTTAACATTTATGATTTATTATCTTTATTATTTTTATTATTTATTATTAAGTGATTTATTTATTATTATTAAATAAATCACTTAATAATAAATAATAAAAATAATAAAGATAATAAATCATAAATGTTAAATAATAAATGATATTAAAAATATATACAAGAAAATAAATAAAAATAATAAAAATAAAAATAGTAATAACCATACTAAAACTCTAAATAAGAATAAATAGAAATAAAACAAGAAAACTATCAAAAAGAAGGAAATAAAACAAGAAAGTTAAAAATCAAAAGAAAAGTAAAGAAATAAAACAAGAAAGCTAAAAATCAAAAGAAAGTTGCATGTAGACACATGGAGCGTGTGCATGTGGTTCCCCTTCCAATGTTGTTCTATATAATAGATGGTGAGGAAGATGAGAGGCATTCTTGCATTCCATCATTCCAAGAGTCTATCTTTCATTCTCTTGGAGAATGGTGTACTAAGACTTAGGAGTCACTGGCAGTAGTTCGTTGATTGAGGGCTCGGGGGTGGCCAGTTGTAGCAAAGCCTTGCGCAATTGAGCCTACAGTTGGGTGAAGAGTCGTCCCCAAAACCTTGTTGTTATCTAGCAGACATCGATCACAGGTAATATAGGTATGTACTTATTTGTTGATTCTGGTTTTAATTAGGAAATTAATTTTATATTTACTTTGGTTTCTCATATGAAATGGTGACGATCCCTATCCATCATCATAATCACTATTGGTGACAGACTTTGAATGTCACTACAACACCTATACTTTTGGTGATGCCATCTTTGGTGACGTTCAACTTTTTGTGACGGAGGCTATGGTCCCTCACCATTTCTCATATGAAATGGTGATGGTCACTATCTGTCATTAGAAATCATTATTGGTGACAGACTTTGAATGTCACTACAAAACCTATACTTTTGGAAACGCCACCTTTGGTGACATTAAATTTTTTGTGATGAAGGCTCTTTTGACCTTCACCAATGAGCTTATGGTGACACTTTTCGCCCCTCACCAATGTCATTTTTTCTTGTAGTGTCATAAAGTGATAATGTAAATCATCATTCCTCCAATGAATTCATGAACTTGTTTCATTACCCTAATTGCAGAGATAAATTGCAGTGGTGAAAATAGAAGTCATAATTGGTCTCTAATATTCCTCATTTGTCATTTTAATACCTAAGGGGCATTATGAAGTGATAGGAGGAAAAAATCAATATTTAAGGACAATTTTGGTCAAGTTTGAATGGCTTCTACATGGTGCTACAAAATGCTACAGGAAAACTACAGGATTTCTACAATATTCAACTTGTGAGAATTCTAAGGGGTAAAAGGGTGATCTAAAGGTGAGGAAGGGTAATGGAAGGTGGAAGAAGGTTGGATAAGGAAATTTCCAATATTACTAACCATCAAGGGCCCATCTTGCCCAAGGATAAATGCACATGGTGGCCTTCATGAAACCAGAAATGAACTCTCGGTGAACAATGTTTTGAAGGAGTTGTTGAGGGATAAAGAGAGGAATTGATGGTATGATGAGAAGTGGAAACAACATTGGTATACCCTACAATCCAATAGTAGGACCTACACACCATAAAAGTTATGCAATCTTTCCAAACATCTACAACATGCTAACAGTACAAATTGCAAAAAATTGAAATAGCAAGGAAAGGATGTGTTGAATTTTATTTAAGATATGACTATTGAATTAAAAGGAATATGTCATGTAGTCTATATAGCTCCTGTAACCACAAGATATTATTCTTCCTATTCTTTAAAAAAACACTGCTAAGAAAATCATGAATTTGTAAAGAATAGAGATGCAAAGGGAAGGTTAATAAAATATATAACTATTACACAAGGAGAATACCTATATATTTTTGGATTTCCAGCAAAATACCTCCAACCACACTTCCCAAATTAGAGATGATTGAAATACCTATACAGGAAATTTTGTCATAAACCAATTTCTCTATAAAGGAAAGGAAATAATGCTAACTAGATAGAGGAAGGAAAATGCATGAATAAAATACACAAAGGTGAGAGAGACTAAATCCTTTGGTTTGTGCCCTAACCTAAGGGGACTCATCCCTCTAAAGAAAACTCATATTTAAGATAATAGAACTATTTTTGTTAATATAAAATCATGCTTCAGTACATGATGAAAGGAATTAAAATGAAAAGAGTGAGTTCCAAGAACTTAGAAGACTCTATCTTCTCCAAAAGTTTGAATCCTATTGAGATCTTTGGCTTTTTTATTTATAAAAAAATGACTTAGGGATATCGTCCATATCAAGAGTGTTTCTTCCCTCCAAAGTCCCTAAAATTGTGGATCTATCTCCTTGAGATCCTCGAAATCTTTGAGTGCATCAGATGTTTGTAAATCCTCAAATTGTGGGTGAGTAAATAAATGGAGAAATTATACTTATAAGTGAGTAAATGCATGTGACAAGTCTCCTACATCTTCTTCATCTTCCTCCAACATATTTATGCGTAGTAAATTCACCCTTTTCTTACACATTAGTAATGTTAGGCCACAAGATATGATAAACATCCTTTAGTCTTCCTAATAAACACATTATAGAAAAAAATTTGCTATAAAATGTGAGGAAATAGGTAAATATTTGTTGAAGGATGGCCAAATGGGCATCGTTATAAGCCTATTGATGAGGTCCATCATAAACACCCTATTGAAGGTGTTTCTCACCCTCTGAGAAACTTAGCCACATAATTTCATTTCATGCATAACCTTGGTGGTTTCCCTAATATTTCAGGGTATCTCAAAAGGAGTTCCCTCTTGAGGGTGGAAACCTAAATTTTTCTCTATCTTTGCCCAATGTTTTTTCTCTTTAATACAGTCTTTCCTCTCTTGTATCCCTAGGAGCAAAGGAGGGTTGCACTTAGGCCCAATCCAATTGGCCTTCAGTATTTGAACTATCCTCTTGTATAAGGGTGTGTTCTCCAAGGAATTTTGTAGTCTCTCTCGAGAGTGGTATTCTCTAATCTACCATTTATGTGGTAATGAGTGGCATCCACTTTGACAAACTTGCAAAAACTCAGTCCAAAGTAGTCTGAAAATGTATTCAAATGGAAATATGTATTGATATTGCATGTCTATGTAGATTGGTGCCAATTTTGGATCCTTAAAGATGATCCTATGGTCACTGATGACAAGGTGAGGGGCCTTGAACTCTGCATTGACACATAGGGGCTCATTAGTTTGTTTCGATATGAGTCTTTTTTACTCTACAATCCTTGCCTCCTCATGGGTCATCCAAGAGGACAATGCCATTAGTTGTACATCCCCTATCCTAGAATTTGGATCCCATAAGTTCATATCAGTCAATATGAGGTTATGCACATAGAATTCTATCATCTTATATTTGTCCTATGGACTAGATCTATGACAAAATTAAATGAATTGTTTATTGTTTTGGAATGGTAGTGAAACATATTGTGCTAGAGATTTGGTTTTAAACTAAATCCATTGCTCTTTGAGGAATGAAAAATATGTTTTTGAAGGATGTCAACATTGAGTTTCCTCCATAGCTAAAATTTCTATCGTGGAAAGTTATCCTTCTTTCTCCTACAACTACTCTTTCAACCTGTTAGGTTCCTATAATACTAGTGATGCCCCCATTAATATTGTAGTTATATCCCTTATTAATATTGTTGTGGCCCTATTGTCCCCATATTGTTATTACTGTGCCCCACAGAATCCCTCTATTGTTATTTTTGTGCCCTTATATTATTATTGTTAGGTTGGCTTGGTTATATTGTGACCTCTTAGACTCCTATGTATAGAAAGGAGGTTTTTTCATTTGAATCATCCAAGAATTGTTCATTTATGTAATGTAAAGCAGGTTTCCCCCTCGAAGGGGCTGAATTCCCTCATACAATATGTATTTCAATATATTATAGGCAACTTCATTCCATGGGAAGGTAGGCTCTCCATTCTAACCCCATTCATATCTTCAATTGGTCTTTCTTTAGGGAGGAAGAAGTTATATTTAGTTATGATGGTTTTTTCTCTATCCCTGTTTCCCCACCTAACTCCTAGATCCAATATGTGCATCATGCTAATTATTTCTACATTTAAATGCATGAAAATGCCCCTCATAATGATCATAGCACTATCCTTCCTTTGAAGTTTGATGACTACTACAAAATCATGGGTAATTTCATCATCATACCCCTTGACTTTCTCAAAGAACCCCATCCACTAGTGGTTTGTGAAGATATCTCTGCAAGGAGGATGTCGGCGAACACTTGATGAGTTTGTGGTCTCTCTTCTATTAAATTCTCCTACAATGATACCTACTATTGATTTTTCATAGTTTTTAGAAGGCATTTTACTATTAATTCTTAGTCTTTGAGTAGCTTAGGGTTTCAAAGAACACATGAAAGGAGTGGTTACTTTTTCTTTATGAGAGGAAGAAAATTTGTATGCCGAATTAAAAAAAAATCATTGTCCTATAACCATGCTAATCTTATAGGAAAGAAGAAAAAATTACATTCAGGAGTTTGCTAGAGAATGCTTTTATAGACAAAATATGAATAATATCACAAGATTTTTTTTCATGGGACATGAGGAAAGTTTACTTTTTACCCATCCGTTGGAGTCTCTTTCATGAATTTGGGGTTTCGAAGGAAAAATCACATTAAATGAAGCCCCTTTTCACCTCTTGATCCAATCCTATAACAACTAGTGAGGATATTGTAGCACCTTTTATGTATCATATAACATTATTGACGATGTTGGACTCGTCAACATTTATGGGATCTCCCTGGTATGATGTCACAACTAGACCTCACACCATTTTATGTAGGAGTCCCATCTAGTATGATGGCCAAATTTCCATTATCTTAGTGATTTTCCTTAGCTCTTTTTGTTCAGCACATGAGAGTGTTATGCTTGTATCTTTGAAAATCAAGGTGAGTATGCATAGTGAGTGCATAATATAAATTTGTGTCTGGGTTATCTTAAAATAAGAGTCAAGAGTAAAAATGGGCCTCTAAACGAGAGGTAGTAGTACCACCTAGGGAGAGACACATGCGAAAACAACAGGGGCTTATCCAACATAAAATACAGTAGTCCACAATAGATGCAACAATCTTTAAAAGAAAATTGCAAGGGAAAACATGCACACCATCTAGTGGAGTAGTCCACACGGGGGTGACAGTCATTATAACCTACAAAACAAGAATGTTCTATCTAATTTCCTATAGAGTAGTCCATATAGATGAAACAATAGTGATAGATAATGCAACACATATTCAAAAATATAACTACTAAAATAACCAAAGTAGTTCAACTATCTTAGGACAGGCTAAGTGAACATGCATTACAGATGTTTAAACAATATTCTTACTGTTATAGACATTTTTGTGCCTCGCATCATGGAGCATGGAATGTCAATAATTACAGGGATCCTCAGTCCCTAAAAATGTTGTTCTTACCCCTAAAAGAACAAGGTCATCAAACAACAGCACTTCCAATCAGTTCTCCACCTGAAAACACTTCAAAACAGGCTTATTTTGGATCATGTCAGCTGCTTAACTGAGCTTCTGCGCTGTAATGCAACTGTCCCACTCTGTACCTACGCTGGAAGTCAAAAGTAATGAAGGCTACCTGCACTGGGCGAGATTGGCCAAGTGGCACAGTCATCCTGCAAGGTGTCAACTGCCCAGGAAGCTTCCAAACTGACACTTGGTTCATCAGATTCGCCTTGTGATGAGTAAGAGGTACTTGATCACCATGTGTAAGCAAGGATCTCCAAGTGGACTCAAGAACTGAAGATTAACTGAAGAGGGAGAGGACACTAGTCAGCTCTATGCCAGCCTCAAGCTGACTCATCCTCTCTTCTTCTCTCCTATATATAGAGCTCTTCTATGAGGTCTAAGGAGGCTGGAATTTTGTGTAAAGCAAGGAGGTGCTGTTGGATTACAGTTAGAGCTATTGGGTGATTGTTTTACTAGAGGTGAAGAGGAGAGTTCTTGCTGCTGGGGAGGTGCTGCTGGATTGGAGCCATCATTGGTTGTAACCTTCTCAGAACCCTGTTACTTCTATCAATAAAGTTTTGCATGTTCTCCTATATACTTGTATTGCATTGATGTATTGTATTTACATGTATATTTGATTCACTCTAATCCATGCATCAGTTATGAGTACTTGTATCTTGTAGTTTCCTCTCTCGTTTTGTGCAGGGCTTGTGTGTAGCTGGACCGGCAAAGAGAGCAAGGAGCTGGGAACAAGAGACAAAGAGAGAGGATCAAGATCGACTAAGCGAAGGATACCAGGTTGGTTGATCATTTCTTCCCCCTCTCTGTACTTTCATAAAGGAAAACATCAAAGCTTTACTTTCAGTTGTTGCTAAAGACTGTCACCTTTAGAGTAGGGATAGGGTCATCCGCATCGGATACTTTTCCCCACAACAAACTGGCGACTCCGCTGGGGAGCCTAGTATCTTGTTGGTGTTGGTAGTATTTTGCTATTCATTTCTTGAAGAAAAGAGTACCAAATCGAAAAGCTTTTGACTATATCAAAAGCGAAGTAGAGGGACTGCTACTCTTGCTCATTTGCTGAGCAAATTCAAGATTTGAAGAGCTTATCTACAAAAGACTCTTTACTCTTTGTTATAGATCTTCATCCTCTTGATCATCCCTTAGCCTGTACTTGACCTATAGCTTTTTATTTCAGCAAAAACAGTGCATTTTTAAGCTTTTTATGACCCGGAAAACTTTGTAGACGAAACTCTCATGAGTCAGTGCAGGTTGTACACAGGCAGCCTGCATTACAGCGCAGGTACTCCCTTCGGGAACTGCGCTGAGAGTGAAACTGGCAGACTAGAACCTGCGCTGGTCCAGTTAGCCCTTGTCTTGCTCAGTCTTCCTATTGTGTCTTGGCCCTGTTTGCACTTGTTTTTGGCTGATTGCTTGCTGGTTAATGTACTTGCTGTAAGCCACTTCTCCTTGACATTATTCCGCCTCAGTTGTGTGATGAAACTGTGAATGTTCTTTCAGTATTTCTTGTTTCAGTTACAGTTTCCCATTGTGAAAAGCGAACCAGTATAGTTGTGGCCTCTTAGATCCTGAACTGTAAAAGTGTCTGTGTGATCTTATGAGCTAGTTTCATTACTGTTCATGGCTGTTTGAGTTTGTTTGCTTTTCACTTTATGGTTTGAATTCATATATTTTTGGTGTTGAAACAAGTACCTGTAAAGCGTCTTTTCATTTTAGAAAAAACTGGTTTGTTTACGCTGTAAATTGAATTCAAAAATCATACAACAGTTTTCCTTTTGTCTACATCAACATTAAAGGAAAAGAAAAGAAATACATGCATCTTGCATTTGCATTTTGATAAGTTTGGGTGTCTGATCTAGGAGAAAGTGCATTAGTTTGTGCTTGGTGCTCTGTGTGGAAAGATATTGTTTTTCTCTCCCCTCAGTAGTTAGGATTTTCAAAGCTAAAAAGATTGTGAAAGCTTGCTTATCATTTTAGCTGCATTTAGGAATTTGTACCAATACATCTCGTGGTGATCCTGAAAGACAAACTGATAAACAAGATCAACTTAAAATATATTGAATGAATCTAAAAACGCATTGTAACATAACGCTCACAATAGAGGTCTAGGTAGAGACGTGTTCCGGCGTCGTTAAACGTAGTGACTGTCGATCTCTACGAAGGTGGGTGATTCCTCCTGAGAGTCGGTGGCACTAATACGGACTTGAGCTCCCGCGTACCGTCGCGTATATTGGGAGACCCCTATAGGCTTTTATCCTTTATCCTTAGGAAGCCGTGTCGACCGCCCTACTGATCGCGATGCAGTGAACACAGCATTCACGAAGATCGACCACCCGTACCGTAAAACGTATTCTGTGGTTTCGCGAAAGGTTTGGCACACCCTCTGCCTAGATCTCCAGAGCAGTTTCTTTTGGCCCTTTTCAAACTCTATAACTGAAAAGGTCCAGCCGAGCATTTGTCACTTCGGGCTCGTTAATACATCGAAGGCGACTAGAGTCATCTTTAGCTTTTTCTCGACTCTTAAAACATGAAAAAGCAAAGTTGTGTCTAAAAGCGTCTAATAAAATTCATTCAATACGGAAACATAATTCCCCTTTTTGTATTTTAGTTGATCAAGTAATCCACAACCGTGGAGGAAAGTCAATTAAAACCCCGTCGTTCAGGGAGGCTTGCGAGTCAACCGCCTTTGTCTCCGGAACCGAGAGTAGTACGGACGAAGCGAACTCGCTTGACCAGGTCAAAATCTCCTTTTAAAGTTAGAACGGAAGTTCCAACAACATCTGAGATTCTGGTCACTCCCAATATTTCTGGAATCCCTGCCTCTATTGAAGAAGTTCAACAGCAACAGAGGGACAGTTGTATTGATCCTAGTCTGAAGACAAGAACTTGCATAACTGAACCAGTTCCATCTGAAACCGGTCCACAGAGTCTTGTTCATCAAACAACTGTCGCTGTCGAAGTAACCCCTTCTTCGGCACCAGAAATTTATTACGGACCTGACGGTCTGCCTCTTCCTCCTGGTCTGATTGCAATAGAAGAAATCGTAGAGGACCAGCAAGCAAATACTCCAATTCATTTTGGAGTAGGTACCACTCTTTTTCCTTCTGCATCAGAAGTTTGTCCATCGCCACTGGAAGTTCCTGAAGAATCGTTAGGAAGTTTATTGGATAGACTTAAAATGTCTGAACAACCGTCGACATCTAGGACTGTGCCAAATAACACAGCGACAGCAGAAGCTCCTGCTGCCAATCCAACGATGTTTGCCGGCATACCAGCCGTCCCAACTAGCTCTCATCAGCTAGAAGGAGTCCACCCAGGGACTATTATGACAACTTGGTCTGTTCCAGTTTGTTCTTCCGGTATAATACCCGGTAATTCTTATGTTGAAACTAGACAAATTGATCCCTTTGGGAATCATTTTGGACCATCCAGTCCTCAAAGGCCATCTATACCCTTGAGCTCCGGATTGTTACCGTATGGGGGGCAATATGCCCTTTCACTTCCCCTTTCGGGGGGATACCCATACGACAGTTTTCAACCACATTCAGGTTTGACTGAAGTAACGATGAGTGGTTGGGTACCTATGTTACCCCAACAACCAAGAGTTGTATATTCCATGCAACAATGTGTACCTATGTCTAGTATCCCGACGACGCCAGCAATTGTAACCGTGTCGCAAGTTCAATCGATGCCTATTGTATGTCAACCCCAAGTTGTAATGCAACAGCCTATTGACCCTGCAACACAACCACAATCGCCAATTGCCGGGACGACACAGATACAAACGGGGACTATACCCCCGCATCTTGGTCCGTCGGTTAGTGTCGCACAGCAAAACATGGCTTCACAACCATGGATGGTGCAATACCAACAACCTCAGTTTCAATAGGTGTACCAAGGATCTGAGCAACAGATCTTTGCGAATAATGGGCAACCCTATGTTCAGAACGGGTTAAACCAACCACTTTACAGTGGCCAAGCCCACCAACCATATCAGTCATATCAACATCAGTTGCATTATGCTGGTGTGCAAAGGCCTACTGCTCAGGCGATTCCATCGTATCCTGGGTACGCCTCGCCAAACCTGAATCAGCAGTTGCCATTCGTGGCGACCTTAGAATTACCAGATTTACATCGATTAACGAACGATCCAATCGCCTATGCCCATTGGTGGCCAGCGATTCCTCACAAACTTCCTTCGGACATTCCTAAATTCAATGGAAATCCGGGCGAAGACCCGTCGAATCATGTGATGACATTCCATCTGTGGTGTTCGTCGAATACCTTGAATGATGATTCGATAAGGCTTCGCCTTTTCCAGAGGACATTGACTGGTCCGGCGGCCAAATGGTATATTGAATTACCTAGAGCCTCTTTCGACAATTTTAGTTCCCTAGCCACGACTTTCTTAACACACTTTCAGTTACCTATAAGGTACGAAACTGGAACAGAAATTTTGACCAATTTCAAGCAGACAACGGCCACACATATATCTGATCATATACATGAGTGGCGTCATCGTCGCAGAATGGTAAAAACCTATGTTCCAGATCAGCTATTAGCTGAGTGGTTTATAAAGTCGCTTCTGCCGGCAATTACAGAAGATGTGGCCAAGGGAGGCGTCGTAACAGAGGAGCAAGTTATTGCTCGTGCTCAATATTTGGACTTAGTGTATACTCAGTCGGGCACGCTCTATGATAAGATACCTGATGCCCCCAGACCGGAATTTTCAATCCCTCCTCCTCCCGGATCGAATAGTGACTCTCATGCCGGTGATGGCGTGATTGGAACTGCAAACGCTAAGTCGACAAGGGATTCGAATAAGAAAGCCCGTAAGACTTCGAATCAAAAAGCAAATCAAGAGATTCTTGCTTCGGAGGTAAATGCTGTATCTACGGATAAAGGCAAAAACTCCAATCAACCAGGAAGCAAGAAGAATCAAAACAAAGGGAGGAAGAATAAACAAGGAGAGTCATCTCCTCGAAAAACTTCTTCGAGCCCTCCTCGAGATAGGAAACCACCTTATGGGTGTCAGATATGTGATGAGGATCACTGGACGAGAGAATGTCCATACAAAGCTGATCTAAAAAGATTCTTAAAGAGTTCGCAAACTCCAGCTGTGTTAACTGATCCGTTTCCCGATCGAGGAAAAAATCTGGTTGGTAGTGGAAATGCTTCACCGTCGCAAGTGCTTATGTTATCGATATCGAAGCAACAGAATGATGCTTTGATTTCGACGAGGAACAAAGATTACGGGAATCCACGGGTGTCGAACGATAAAGGTAAAGATCAACCTAGCAGTTCGACAACAACTTCGGCAGAAGTTGTACCTCCCATCACACATGAATTAACAATAAAACCGCCAAAGGGAGTAGTACACAAGTCGACATTTAATCCTCGTGCCAGAGCGGCACAACATTATAATATAGTGGAAGATTTGGCACAATCGCCATCTGCTATGTCGACTCTTGAAGTACTACAACATTGCCCATCCCAAAGGCAGGCATTGTTATCAGCAATTGGTGGGGTGGATCCTAAAGATTCCAATCTTGTATCCTTTGATCACAAAGGATATGATCCTCAGTTACCAGCTCAACTAGCTTTCCTCATCCAAGTGAAAGCCCTCAACAAAACTGTTCATCGAACAATTATTGATGAGGGGGCATCGACATGTATTATGTCGATGAGTTGCAGGAAAACTTTAGGATCTCCAACCTTGACGCGATCATCAACAACATTAAAAGCATTCGACGGAAGGACATATACCCCTTACGGTATCCTTAGTAACTTGAGAGTTGAACTAGGGGGCAAAACAGTAGAAATAGATGTTGAAGTCATCGATGGCAATCTTGACTATAACATCCTACTGGGAAGACCATGGATTTATGCCATGGAAGCTGTTGTGTCGACCTATTTTAGGAAAATCGCATTCCCCTTTCAAGGAGAGATTACGATCATTGACCAACAAAATTTCCCCCCTAATGGTTCACAAGTTACAGGAAGCGTTCCTCTGATCCATGGAAGCGACCATTCGTTTCAAAATATCGGAGTAGGTCTCCTAAAAGACCCTGCCTTAATGGCTACTTTCGCCCTACCACCTCCAATTAATCTGGCGGGAGTGGCCATGGTGGAAACCTACAAAATGAAATCTAATCCAATCTTCTGGTTGGATTCGGAAGATTCCTAGATATTTGGTCGGCTTCGAGGATAGTTCCTATCTCAGGTCAACCTCGTTAAAAAATGAAAAACCATGAGGATAGTTCTTTTACTATGTCAACCTCATTAAAAAATGAAACAATCCCCTTTTCAAAATTCAAAGGTAAACCTTCATTCCAATCACCAAGTTGAATGCAATGAAGCTTGGGGGGCACCCTCCTTTGACATGCGTTATTATGATGCTGGGGGCATGCATAAATCCGAGCAGTTTTTAGCACATAATTTATGCTCGTTAAAAAATAGAAAAGTGTGAGCAAAAGTTTCCCTCAGAGTTCAAGCTCATGAAAAAATGAACCGGTAAATAACCGTGGTAAATGTAACCTTTGACAGCCATATTAAAGCCTTGGTCGTGTTTGTGCACCGTCACCTCCATCCGTTCATTTGGCCAATCGTTCATCTCCATATGTTTGTTTACCCATTTTGAGGAACAGCTGCGAAGAGTGATTTCACCTAGCCATCCTTGTGACACTACCGTGATTGGAAAATTCCAATTTGTACCTGGAATCAGTTGCTATCCCTGTTTATCACTCGTTCCTCAAAAAACGAGTCTTCTTTGAGCTCTTTTCACTGACTCGTGAAATATGAAAAGTTTGTCGAGTTTTGGCCTTCTAGCTCGTTAAACGACCGAAAGCTATCCCTCCTCTAGATTTTAATCTTTTTGAACCTGAGGGATTATTGCACAAAAAGATCGAGCGCTTGTCTTGTTCGGCTCGTAAAAGTACCGAACAACCATCCCTTCTGTATTGTTTTATACTTTTTCGGACTTAAGGGATTAGATGACGAAAAAGGAATTATGGAGTTGACTTTCTGTACCTTTTCAGACTCTCTAAAAATGAAAAGGACCGAGTTTTCCTTGTCGTTAGACTCGTTACAATGATTAAATAGCGACAAACTTGTCTTTAGACGAGAACGAGTTTCCCTATCGCTAGGCTCGTTAAATCATAGCGATAGGCTTGCCCGAAGGGCAGGTTATAGAACAAGCATATGTTATCCTCCTCAAGCTTGACAAAAATAAAGAGGTACTGGTCAGAAATGACTGGGGAAAAATTGGGAGAACATTCAAAGTTTAATGGTAGCGAGTCACTCTTGAACATGACACTTTTCCTCCGTATCACATCGGGTTGGGTTGTTTCATTCACCGGTCTCATCACCATGGTCCTCGCCACACCATCCACGTTTGGGGTAATGCTACCGATCCATCGCATCAGTGTCGTTATATGTTCAAGAGGGGTCATTCTGAAAGTGTCAACCGTGTCCCATCCACTGCCATACATTATCCTTCATCCATTCATGATCGCCACCCTAAATCATGTGTCACAGTTTGTTTTCACCTCCACTAAAGTCATTAGCTTCGTTCCGTGTCATTGATGTGGGATTCATTAAGGCCCTCCTTTGACAGATCGCTTCTTGTCGACTTCAGCTCGTTATCCAAGAAGTTGATCTAGGAACACCCCCATCAGTACTTTGAAGCTTGCATGCCTCAATGGCAAGTTTCTCACTTCCGGCGACAGGTATACATCAATGACCTTCGACCAGAAGATTTTGCGTGGCGTTCGACGCCAAGTCCTTTATTCACGCCACGTGAATTGTACTGCAGTACCTTGAGGGTCATCGTCATTATTGGTGATTCCTCTCGCGCTTGTTAACGGTTTACATTATTGACCGGTAATCAAGCGATGTCTTTCCATGTTCGACTTCAGCGCAATTCTCACATGGATCGACTTGTACTTAGAGTGAAGATCGAACGAGTTTGAAGACCTCGGATCTAGTTTCATCCATCCGGGCTGCGATATATATTCAGGAAATATAAAAGCATTTGCCATGTACATCATTGCAGCAGATGATCATCCTACTCAAAGGATGATAATTTCAGCAGAAAATTATCAGTCTATCTTCAGACGATCGTCTGTCATATGTACCAAAATGTATTTATAAAAAGCTGAGCATGGGAATGCCCGCCTCAGCTAGATCATGAGAATAATGATGAATGAAAAATAATGTATTGTATTGTATTGTATTACAGGGCACTCTCCTCAGTACTGGAACGAACTTCGGATCCTCTAGATAAAGCATTTCACCCGATAAACGGCCTCATACTTTAGGGGGAAACTGTTATAGACATTTTTGTGCCTCGCATCATGGAGCATGGAATGTCAATAATTACAGGGATCCTCAGTCCCTAAACATGTTGTTCTTACCCCTAAAAGAACAAGGTCATCAAACAACAGCACTTCCAATCAGTTCTCCACCTGAAAACACTTCAAAACAGGCTTATTTTGGATCATGTCAGCTGCTTAACTGAGCTTCTGCGCTGTAATGCAACTGTCCCACTCTGTACCTGCGCTGGAAGTCAAAAGTAATGAAGGCTACCTGCGCTGGGCGAGATTGGCCAAGTGGCACAGTCATCCTGCAAGGTGTCAACTGCCCAGGAAGCTTCCAAACTGACACTTGGTTCATCAGATTCGCCTTGTGATGAGTAAGAGGTACTTGATCACCATGTGTAAGCAAGGATCTCCAAGTGGACTCAAGAACTAAAGATTAACTGAAGAGGGAGAGGACACTAGTCAGCTCTATGCCAGCCTCAAGCTGACTCATCCTCTCTTCTTCTCTCCTATATATAGAGCTCTTCTATGAGGTCTAAGGAGGCTGGAATTTTGTGTAAAGCAAGGAGGTGCTGTTGGATTACAGTTAGAGCTATTGGGTGATTGTTTTACTAGAGGTGAAGAGGAGAGTTCTTGCTGCTGGGGAGGTGCTGCTGGATTGGAGCCATCATTGGTTGTAACCTTCTCAGAACCCTGTTACTTCTATCAATAAAGTTTTGCATGTTCTCCTATATACTTGTATTGCATTGATGTATTGTATTTACATGTATATTTGATTCACTCTAATCCATGCATCAGTTATGAGTACTTGTATCTTGTAGTTTCCTCTCTCGTTTTGTGCAGGGCTTGTGTGTAGCTGGACCGGCAAAGAGAGCAAGGAGCTGGGAACAAGAGACAAAGAGAGAGGATCAAGATCGACTAAGCGAAGGATACTAGGTTGGTTGATCATTTCTTCCCCCTCTCTGTACTTTCATAAAGGAAAACATCAAAGCTTTACTTTCAGTTGTTGCTAAAGACTGTCACCTTTAGAGTAGGGATAGGGTCATCCGCATCGGATACTTTTCCCCACAACACTTACAAATGGTACAAAATATGTGTGAAAACATGTTGGCTTGAGACATGGTTATAAATTAAGAAAAAGTTCTAAGTCACATATGTACACCGTACATCACTAGCCCCAGTAATGGGACATTCGAGCCACTCCACACTCCTCAAATAACATACAACATACTCTCAAGGATATGTGCTAAGAGACAAGGTGAAAATTCCTTTTCTCATACAATAGTAGGTATATATAGACAAGGGTGATGCTTGACACTTGTGACTCTTGGACTTCCCTCATGACCGTTCAACTTCCTATCACTTTTCAACTGGGATCACTCTTCAACTTCATATGTGCATTCGTTGGAATTTCACTTTACAATATATTTGATTACAACAAGTATGGGCCATAGTAGTGATGTGGCCAAGACAACTCATGACACAACTCCACATGAGACTATTGACATGTACTAGCTGACTGTGGTGTCCATGTCCATTTGCTATGTTGTTGAGTGATGGGTGTGCTCTCAGTGTGTTGTGTCTTCAGCTCTGCATGGCAAACTATTGTGGAGACTTTGATGGTCTTGGTCTTTTCTTAATGGTTCAGTCCATGTATCCCTTTCGCTTGCTGCTCGATGGACTTTGTATGTTTGTTTAGTTGTGAAAAGGTTTCCTAATGCTTACTCCTTCTCCATCCCATTTGTCGTCATGCCATGTTTCATCAATGTACATGTTCCTACAATTCATTCATGACAGGACCACATCAAATCCAGAAATACCCTAGTCTAGCATCATGCATTATTTTTGGGTCAAGGTGACCAGGAGGGTGGAAAAGAAACTGATACTGCACAGAGAACATCGAAGGCCAAGGTGAGGTGCCCTATATTACTATCAAGAAAGCGTTCGTAGAGGTCACTCAGAGGGAAATTTTCACAATTAGGGATAATAGTGATAGCTGTAAGGTGGAACCCAGCTAAGTAGAACTACGTAGTTCCTGGGAGGAAGGTAAGGAAGCATATTGGGGGGAATTGCTTGATAGTTCTACACAATTTTCAGGATGAGGACTAAGTGAGATACTCGTGGTCTAGCTGGGAATCTATGCATCTTCTCAAAGGGAACTAGAGCGAGATAGTAGAGGGCACTGGTAGGGAATTCTGAAAAGGTTTCCAGAGAAAGGCATGGTCGGGTTGTTGGGAACTGTTTCTCTCAAATATGGAGTTTTGAGGGATGGTGCGGGAAAGACAGCAGGGGCCTTCCCATCATGACTATACATTTTGTGGGAATAGTACAGACTAAAGCAGAAGTTGTACAAGTTAGGACTCTGTAATTTTTAAGAGACGAGTAGAGAAGGCCAACAAGAGCCTGACTCAACATGACTACTTAATTTCTGTAAGTAGTGCAGGGCAAGAAGTTGGGCATGTCTACTGAGATTTGGAGAGAAGTTCAGCCCTAGGTCTTAGTTCAGTGCAGATTTCTGGTAGAAAATAGGGAACCTTAATAACTTATGTTTGTAAGAAACGCAGAATGGATCAACCTTGTAGACGACTTCTTCGTAGTTTTGGGGGACATACAACCTCCTCACTTCTGGGATTTTGCAGTTTAGCTACCCCAAAGGAAATCCTCAAGCACTATGTAGTTATGGGAATCAGAGTAGCATCACAGAGAGCTGAGACTGCACAATGCATCTCAGTCAGGGTCTGATTGAAGGGGTTTGTCTGATCGACAGCTGTTTAAGAAAAATGGCTAAGTGTGAGACCAACTGAACTTGTGCAGACATGACATTATGGTCAGACATTTAGCATGCTTCAACAATAAGACACCATAAACCAGCAAGACAAACATGTGCTCATTGACACTGTCTTAAGGTTAAGAGCGATAAGTGCGAAACTTGAGATAGACCTTCAAACAATCATGACAACACTTGTGTGAAAATGCTTACAAATTTGTTTGTGAGTACAATTGATGTTCATAGAGTGAAGACAACTCATGCACAAGAAGACCAACCTTCAAAATTGCCAGAATACGATCGCAAGCATGACAAAGAAATCAATCTACCAAAAGACCATCGTTGGTTGGATAAGGAAAAGGGCGTAAAGACTCTACAAGACCCCATGGAATGAGCTAGAGTGTTTGTAACCATCAGTGGAAAACTAGGCCAACATTTTGGAGAGTGTTGCAGGTGCTACAACACTTTGCAGCACACCGGTTGAATACCAACGTCTCTATTTTGGTTCAATTTCACGCATGGCCTTGGCCTTTCAGGGAGTATTGATTCATTGTGTAGGTCACTTTGGCTTCCCCACTTGCCCCATGGATAGACATGGTTCACATTATACGAACTTAGTCGAAAACAACAAAATATTTAGCCAAGTCACCATGTTTCAAAATTGAGAAGGGTAGTTTGGCTTGTGAGCTTAAGATTTTCAGAGTATAAGTTTTCATCTCTGGTGTTGCTCCACTGCCATTAGGCCTGGATAGTACCTCAGAGGAGTCATGTAGGAACAAAAGCATTGCTCTGCTGCCAGCGAGCCTAGTTACTACCCCAGTGGCATTACCTGTTTCACCTATTTGCACAAGAAGCCTTCCTCTTCCTTCACCTTTTTTTTTAAAGAGGACTGTGCATAGGAACATATTTATTTTTAGGGCAGAAGAGGGATACCAACTTATTGGGAGTAGGAGAGGCTTTTGCTTTAGAGAAGTATGTAACACTTCTTATTTATGTTTTCTCGTTTAGATTTTCCCCTTCTCCATTTCTACTAGCTGGATAAGCTTGAACACATACAGCAGAAGACTGAGTACAGGCATGGGGTTTCCCATTTTAGACATAGGTTCATGGTTTGAGTGGAGCTCCCCTTACAAACGGATCATATTTTTTGTTGAGACTTCATCAGCTAAAAGTTACAACTAATCACAAAGAAGATGAACACAAGACTGGCCAAGCATTGTGGTGTCACACGACTCCTGAAATTCAGCCAGATACTTATTCAAAATCTAGAACATAGTGTAGGAGAAGACTTATTTACAAATTTTTTTTACAAGAAATCAAGACAAAGAAAATCAAAATGAAGCAAAAACAACAAATAAAAACAATAAAACACGCAATAAACATACTATGTACATAGTTTAGGGCGTGGTCTCAGATAATTGAAAATAACATCTTAAATCTTGGCCATTGACAGGGAGAGTGTCAATATTCCCTTCAAGTGATTGTAAATGATACATTTTTTTTCCAAGATTCTCGTGAACTATGAATGGGCCAATCCAAAGGGGCTAGAAATTCATATGTTCGCCATTGTCTTTGTGGGGTTTATCCCACTTCAAGACTAAGTCACCCATAATGAAGCTAGTGTTCCCTACAGATTTCTTGTCGGACCAGATCTTGATACGGTTCTAGTGAAGTGTGAACTTTATTTTTCTTTCACCATTTCTTCCCATAGCATTTGTAATGTGTCCATCCTATGATAAATAGAGAGACATGGCTTGCTGTGGGATTCTTGGGAAAACTGGAGAGTAGGAAAGTACATATTTTGTGCGAAGATGGCTTCTTTTCGATATACAAGGAAGTAGGGCGAGGTATTCAGAGAGGGTTTGGGTGTGACTCAGTCAACCCAAAGAGCATTCACCAGAGTGGAATGATAGTTTTGGTATTCAGAGTAAATGGTATTTTTTATGATGTGGATAATAATTTTGTTCATGGATTCAGCAACACCATTTCTCTGTTGGTAGTAGTTAGCTGAATTCTTTAACACAATACCATTTGTAATGAAAATTCCTAAAGTTTTAATGAGGAAAAGTATGTTGCATTATCAGAAACAAGTGATATAGGAATGACAAACCTCGATATGATGTTATGTCTTATTAAGTTGATGACTTCCTAGTCATTCACCTGTTTTAGCGGAATTAATTTTGTCTACCACATAACGTAATCAGTCGCAGTTAAGATGTAGTAGTTCTACTTTGATGAATGTTGGAAAATATCCCGAATGATGTCCAATCCCCACTGTTGGAATGGTTCATCCACTACAACAAGATGTAGTGGGGTTGCTGACCTTCATTGTCTATCGACACATCTCTGACAGACTGGACACTTGCGAGCATAAGTGTGTGCATCTCTGAACAATGTGGGGCAGTAGAAACTATCTCTCATGACTTTTTGTGATGTTTTGTTACCTGAGAAGTGATAATCGGACGGTCTGTCATGAATATCATGCAAGATTCTCTCCGAATCGTGTGCTTCCAAGAACTTGAGAAAAATGCCATTTTGGTGCTTTCTATAAAGCACCCTATGCACCAACTGGTAAGGTACGACTTTGAGTCAGAGTTCCTTCTTCTGTGGCATAGATAAGTGAGAGGGCATGGTGTCATGCTCATGGTACTGGCACACTTCTTCGTACCAAGAGTTAACATGCGAAATCTCAATTTATTATTCCTAAGTGACGAGCTATTCTTCTTCCTCTTCCGAGTGCATTGCTTCCGCTTCTAGTATGAAAATATCATGACCCTTTATGGTGTGGAATGGCTTCATTTCAAGATCATATTCTTGCAATCCACTCATCAAGTTCACTCATCTTTCCCACAACTCTTGTTGAACAAGAAGTGACCTAGCTGCTGGTTGAAACACAAAGACTATGAAATGATTCTTTAATAGGTAGGGTTTGAAGTGTTTCACCACCTTGTATACAATGTATGCCTGTTTATCCACAGAGGGATAGTTGAGCTATAGTTCCTACAAACTCGTGCTCATGAAGGAGATGGGACTTTCATTATTGAGGCCATCCTTCTAAGTGAGCATTTTAGTGAGTGAAGTGTCGAAAGCGATTATGTAGACCAAGAAATATTTATAAAAATAAAGGGTGTACAATATATGCACTTTTTCTCTCACCTGCTTAATACGGGTGAATGCATACTTTTTCTTCTTGCCCCAGTGGTAAACTACATCCTTCTTGATCATGTCTGGTATGGATTTGACAATGTTTGCATAATCAAAGATGAGATGAACTTCCTGAGGAGGTTGATATTTCCTAGGAAGTACTGCGAAAATTTCTTCTTCATTGGATAAAGAATCTACGTAATGGTCTAGACTTGGTCCGGATCTATCTTGATCCCACTCTTGGTAATGATGTGCCCAATGAGGTTCTCCTCATACACTGGAAAGACACTCTTCTTGGGATTTAAGGATATCTCATACTTGCAACATTGCTCAAAGATGTTCTTGAGATGGTGTAGGTGGTATGACCTTTTTTTGGAAAAAATTGTTAGGTCATCAAGCTAGACCACCATGCTATGTCCGATGATCCGATGGAAGGCAATTGCCATTGTCTGATGAAACATTTCACCTGCATTTACCAGCCCAAATGGAATTCTTTGATAAGAGAACGTACCCCACTTTGTACGAAAAGTTGTTTTTTGTCTATGAGGCTCTACTACCAAAACCTGGTTATATCCTGGAAACCCATCTAGGAGAGAAAAGATTTATGCTCTACATATTGTCTGCAATATGTGCTCCATAGACTAGACAGGGTAATTCTCTTTGTCAAAAGCACGGTTGAGGTTAGGGAAATGTACACACAAGAGGATCCCCTCGGACTTCTTTCTCACAGGAACTAATTTTGAAACCCATGTAGAATGAGGAACTTTGTAAGTGATTTGATCGTCCAAAGGCTTAGTCAACTCTTTCTGAATAAGGGTCCCAAGCGAGGAATGTACTTTCTTGAGCTTCCGCTGAAATAGTTTGGCCACTCCCTTGATTGGGATTATTTGTTGCATTATTTGTGTGTCATATGATGTCAAGTCATTGTACGTTCACGTGAATACATAAAGGTATTATTTGAATAGGTGAACAAACTCTTACCACTCTTCTAGTGTGCAACATGTACCGAGATTCATGAAGTTCATATATTTATTTGTTCCCAGATTAAATTGTTCATGAATTAATGTGGAATTGTGGGTTTTAGTATTCCTGGGTCCCTGAAAGAAGATTTTCAAGTCATATAGCTTCTTGAGTGAAATCACACCCTTAGGGATGTGGTCGCCTTTACTTGCATTAGTTGTGTCTTGCAGAGACTACTCATGCTCATCTTTGTCTATTTCTATGTCTTTGAAGACATCAACATTGACCGCAAAGTGAATTATCCATTGGTCATCATCAAAAACATGTAGATTAGTGATTTTATCAAGGATATATGGCTTATTTAAAATTTCAAAATAAAATTTATCCCTAAGCAGTGTCATTCTAGCAGCTGCATTTTCCAAGGAATCTATAGATACATTACGTATTCTTGGTACAAAAATGATACTGAAAGCTTGGAAGCTAGAGATAAGTCGCCATACCTCTTTTTGGTAACTCTTAAGATGAGGTGAAACACATTTTATGGTTTTACGTACCTCACATACCACAATATGTGAATAACCTACCACTTTTAGGATAGAAATGTTGAGGCTAATGAATTTATGTAAGCCCAAAACGAGTCCCTCAAATTCGGTAATTTTTTTTGTGCAGTCGAACTCAAGTGAATTGAGACTAAGTGTTTCCTTTGCCTTGGGTCTATCAAAATACGCTCGGCTGCACAACCATCCTCTGCCTTGGATCTGTCGAAATAAAAGGTCCACATGTCATCTATACAAGGACCGCTTGTCATGCTAGTACTGCTAACACTACTGCTACTACTGTTACAATGTGTTGTACAGGTTTCATTTCCATCAGTTGGGAAAGGAAGGATACCCAACTATGTGTCTAGTGGGGTGGGGCTTGGCTACACAAAATAACACCTCGGCTGCGTTTCCAGAAAGAAATTATCGAACATAAGTTTTGCAAAAGCCAACAATTCATTTTCACCATTCAAGGGAGTAATGTTATGTTTCATATATCTTTCCGAAAACACCCAAATCTCATTTTTGATGCCCTTGTGCGAAAGCCATAAATGTGACCAATCCATATAAAAGTATCCTTGTAGCTTGTTGGACCAGTCTCTGCTGAGCAATGATCCATATGCTTTCAGGATATCCATAATCAAAATGTTAATTCACTGGCGAACTCGTCCGTTAGACGATAACTGGATGATCACATTGTGAAGTTCAAGAATAGAAGGCAAACATGTTCTATCAAGTTGGATGATCTGCAAAGTTGTGCTACTCCATTGAGCATTGATTTGTTAATTAATAGAGAATAGCATGACATTAACTAACGTGTCAGAATCAACCAAAGAGTTGTGGACATTGAAGTTGAATATTTAAAATGATAACAAAAATGGTGGGCATAGCAAGTTCAATTCATCTGTGCAAGGTGTGTTGACCATAGATGTGAGTGTCCTGAATGACTTTCTTGCTCCCTTATTGGAAGACGCCAGACTGTCTATGGAGGTTTTCCTCAGTGTGCACAAAAGAATGTCCCGCTGAATTGTGATTTTGGTTAACACATAAACAGATATGTTTGCACAGGTGTTTTTCATGTCTTCGACAATGCTGTAATTCAATTCAGGTATACTCACTGAGTTTTCCAGGGCTAGACTTGTGTTCATGTTGTCTGGTGGGTTGCTTTTGTATTTTCTACTCACAGACATACATTCATTTGTAGTTGTCTTCCTATACTTGCCTTGTGTTTTTTGTGTTGACATGACTAGAGGATCCACTATTCTGAGTAGATTTTGTATTACTTTTTCTCTCGGTATCTCCAAAACAATGGGGTCACCTTGACTCCACAAACTATATTGATTGTTCTCCTTCATGGCTGTGTAGTTGCTTTAGGTTCCTTCTAGGTGGTACTCTTCTAGGTCGCATTAGCACATTGATACATGTTGATTACATGCCTAGCACTTAAACCTTCTTCAAAAGAACCAACTTCCTCCTAGTCTTCATTCTCTGGCTCAACCTACTCATCGGCCATAAATTGATCAGTCAACTATTTAGCCACTGTGCTCATTCCTTTGTTCCAAACTTGGCAAGTTCTTCTGAATGTTGTTCGCCATGGAAATTGCGATAATGATCTTTCGTGATTGAGTCCATGTTGAGAACAAGGTTAGAGCTCTGTGTAGTGTTAGCTGGGTGACAACTATTTCTTGAAGTTGAGTTCTTCCTGTACGCAAGACTTGGAGGCATACTATTCACAGTTGTCTCGCTTGTCAGTTGCTTGAGTTCAGAAACTTTGTTGTTAAGGACTTGATGAGATGAATAAGGTTTTTGATTTCACTTCCTTCCTTTTCCTTTTCCTTACTCACAATAGCTTGAGACCTCCTACCCATGTCTTTAGAGTCCTTAGCTAGTTCTTCATTTACAATGACTCCAATAGCGAGAAGGTTTTTCTCTAGATGAATTGCCTCTTGGAAAATTTCCAAAAGTGTTGGTTTTTCAAATCGCTTGACGAACTACACAATTTTGGTTGGTAGTAAAAATATGTAATAGTAAACTATGATGGAGTTGTGAGGTTTGGTCTCTGAATTGAAAGTTTTCAAGATACGGTTAAACTTATAGTTAAAGTATTTCACATTTTTTTTCTACTCCATATTGAGACTACCCAGCACTATTAGCAGAATGGCAAGGGTTTTTCTTCAACCAACATCTCAAGGAAAATCCTCTTGAACACCACCCAGTTCTGAATGGAGTTGACAAGAAGCTTGTGGTACCATACAACTACTCTTCCATCCAAGGCACATGGAAACAATATACGAGAAACATCGTCATAACATACCTCGTGTGTCTACAAATGTATGTAGAACATGTATAGATGATCTTTTGCCTTCATTTTTCTATCACAGTCATATTTTATTAACAAATTCTCCACGCATATTGGCATCTTGTGCAAGACACCGAGGAGTTCCAATGAGCCCTGTGTCATCCATTCTAGATTTTGGTTAGCCATGTTGTCCTCTTCTTCTGAATCTGACAGTTCAACCTCTGAATATGTTGGTTTGTCTCTGCCTCCGCCTTCTCTGGTTCCTTCCCCTTTGTTTCCTCCGTCAAAACCTGAGCACAAGGGTAAGATGTTATATTCTTCTCCATCTAGGAAAACTGGAGGTTCCTCTTTGTTTTCAACAACTTCTGCTAGCTCTTCAAGAGTGGCGAGGATTACCTTTTTAACATATGAGACTACCACTCCTTTGGGTGTAGTTTTTTTCTTCCTCTGCGAATAGGGAAGAGTGTGTACTCTTGGAATATGTCGAACAACTTTAGCAAACTACCGGGTGACGAGACAGACAACACAGATGTGATGATATGAAATTTCTTATTCAGATCTGGCAGGTGATCAGTAACCAACTTCAAATTTGCGTGTGGGAGAGAGGGAGTTCATGTTACTACCTTGAATAGATGTTAGATAAGTGGGGTCGGTAGGAAATTTAGCCATAAACTGCTAGCGGCCCTCCTTTAAGTGCCAGAAATGTTGATAGTTTTGGACCTGCCAACATTCAGGGCATCTTCCTGGTATGAAGCCCCAACTAGACCTCACACCATTTTCTGTAGGAGTCTCATCTAATACAATGGCCTGGTTTCCATTATCGTAGATATTTTCCTTGGTCCTTGTTGTTCAGCACATGAGGGTGCTATGCTTGTATCTTCAAAAAGCAAGGTGAGTATGCCTAGTGAGTGTGTAACGTATCTTTGTGTCTGGGTTCTCTTACTGTAAGGGGAGAGGCTAAAATTGAACCTCTATATGAGAGGTAGTAATACAACCCAGGGAGATACACATGTGAAAATAACAAGGGTTTGTCTAGCATCTAGGAAAGAATTCCACAACATATTTGGCAGTCATTAAAACCAAAGTGCAAGGAAAAACACACACACCATCCAATGGTGTAGTCCACACAGGTGTGACAGCCATTATAACCAAGAAAAAATAAATTTTCTGTCTAATTTCCTATGGAGTATTCCACATGGACAAGACAAGTGTGATAAACAATGCAATGCATCTTCAAAAATTTAAGTACTAATATAACCAAAGTAGTTCAATTATATTAGTATAGGTTAAGTGAACATGCATTAGAAACATTTAAAAAATAGTCTTACAGATGGATACAAAACATGCGTGAAAATGTGTTGGCCTATGACAGGCTTCTGAAATAAGAAAAAGTTTCGAGACACATATGTACACCATACGTCACTAGTCCTGGAAGTGGGACAACGGAGTGACTCCTGGCTCATCAAAGAACATACTACAGGCTCTCAAGGCTATGTGGGAGGAGCCAAGGTGAAAATTCATTTCCTCATACAATGAGGGGGTATATATAGCTAAGGGTGATGCTTCAAAACATGTGGCTATTGGACTTCCCTCATGACTGTTCAAATTCCTATGAATTTTCAAATGACATGACTCTTCGACCTCATATGTGCATCTGTTGGACTTTCACTTTACATTACATTTAATTATAACAAGTATGGGAAATAGTAGTGGTGTGGCCGAGACAACTCGTGACATAACTCAACATGACACTGCTGACATGTACTAGATGGCTGTAGTGTCCATGTGAAGCTTCTATGTTGCTAAGTGACAGATGTGCTCTCGGCTTTTTGTGTATTCACCTCCACATGGAAAAATGTTGTGAGGTCTTTGATGGTCTTCATCTTTTCTTAACGGTTCAATGCATATATCCCTTTTGGTTGCTGCTTGATGCACTTTTTATTTCCGTTCAACTATGATAAAGTCTCCTAATATGAAATCCTTCTTCATCTTGTTGATCAATGTGTCATGCTTCTTTAATGTACACGTTCCTGCAATTCACTCATGACAGATGTCATCAAATCCATAAGTCTGCAATTTTAGCATGATGCATCATTCTTGGCTTTGGGTGCATGTGACCGGGAGCTGGGACAAGACACTAAAACTACGCAGAGCATAACTCAAGCAAGGATTAGGAGCTTTGGAGTACTATTGGGAGAAACTGCACAGAATTCTCTACAACGAAAATTTTCATAACCAGGGACAATAGTGATAGCCACATGGTGGAACCGAGCTAGGTAGAACTGCAGAGCTCTTGGGAGGAAGACAAGGCAAGGTTTTTGGGGGAACTACTAGAAAATTCTACACAATTTTTGATATGAGGATTGATTCGGCCACTCGAGGTCTAGTTGGGAATCTCCATAGTTTCTCAGAAGGAGGCACAATGGGGCAGTAGAGTGCACTACTAGGCAATTCTGTGAAGTTTTTGAGAGCAAGGCATGATTCAGCTACAGGGGGTTGTTGGTCACAACTACACAGTTTTGAGGGACAATGTAGGACATGCAATAGGGGCCTTCCCATCATGACTATGTATTTTCCATAAACAATGTATAGCGATGGAGAAGAAGCTGCACCAATTAGGTTTGCACAATTTTTGGGAGCAAAGCAGGGCAAGCCAACAAGAGCCTTACTTAGCATGACTGTGTAATTTCTGTAGGCAAGGCTGGACAACAAGATAGGTATGTCTACGTAGATTTCGAGAGAAGTGAAGCCTCAGGACATAGTGTGTAGTGCATATTTATAGTATACCAAAGGGAGGCTTGATAACTGATCTTGCGGGAAGCATAAATTAGATCAGGCTTGGACACAACTCCTAGAAGTTATAGGGGACATACAACCTCCTCACTTTTAGATTAGAGAGCACAACTGCCTTGGAGGACAATCTCAAGCACTACGTAGTTCTGGGCACTACACAAGCGTCATTGAGATCTTATACTATGCAGTGCAGCTCATTCGAGGTCTAACTGAAGTGGTTTTTCCAGTCGACAGATGTTTCGGAAAAATCATTAAGTGCGAGAGCAAGTGAAATTTTGTAGACTTGACATTGTGATTAGACACTTAGCATGACTCGATGACAAGACACAACATACCAACAAGAAAAACATGTGCATAGTGAGAATGTCTTAAGTTTAAGAGCAACAAGTGTGACACTTGAGATAGAGCTTCGAATGACCATGATGACACTTGTGTGATAGTGCTTACAAATTTTTTTGTTAGTACGATTGATGTTCACAGAGCAAAGAAAAATCATGCACACAAATATCAAAATTCAAAATTTCCAGAACAATATTGCAAGCATGACAAAGAAATCAACATGCTAAAAGACAACCGTTGTTCGGACAAGAAAAAGGGTGTACAGAATCTACAATAGGTCATGGAACGAGCTTGAGTGTTTGCAACCATAAATGGAAAAGTGCAAGGAAGGCTCTAGAATTTGGATGTGGACCAAAATTTTGGAGAGTGTTGTAGCCACTACAATAATCACTTATCCTAGATCCTGTAGCAGCTAGTTTTTGGCCTCGTATCTTCTATGTGGAAACCTATGGGACCCCTGGTATATCTAGCTTGAGTCTTGATGATGGAAGTGAGAATTTCTTATTGTTTTTGGTATGAGACATGTGGTACAAATGAGGGACAAGCTCACTCTTCATTCTTTTGTGGTTTTCTGGTGGGTTAAACATGCTATATTAGCTGTCCCCCACCTACCACCTTCACACTTCCTCATAGGGCCATTATATATTTTAGGGTGCTTGAGATCTTTGGCCACATTCAAACTAAAAAAATCTCATTCCTCATGCATTGAAAACTATTATGCACTTAAAGGAAGAAGTGGGGAATCTCTCATACTTGTGCCAACATGGTAGTCTTAGGCTTGTGGGGTGAACACTTGATGTCTGCATGCTATTTTAGAACCGGAGTAATAGTTGATTTTATTTGCTCTTGAGGCATCATATTATCATGTTCATTGCTCCCTGCATTGGATTTTCCCTAAAAATCAAATTGTTCTCTTTTCGTAAAAGTCCTTGATCGATCAAAACTTGAAAATATAGGTTCTTCACAAGGTGGATGAAATTTTGTTGATGAAGGTGAAAAGTGATTATTTAACATCTTGGAGAGGGTAATGTAGCTACTGAAAATCAAGAAAATGACTCTCCAATGCCTTCATGATGGTTGTTTCTTCATTTTGGTGCTGTCAATTGTGGTCTTGTAGGGTTTGTGCAGACTTCTATAAAACTTTTTGTCTTCCAGTAGCAGTCACATAAACCCCTCTATGATCACAATTTTATTTAGATAATTCTCTAAAAAACACTAATAATTCATGATAAATCTATGGAAAATGACATAGGAATTTACTATGATGGAAAGGATTGAAGAAGGGGTTAAAATGAGTATTTTTGATGGACATAAGTCAAAATTTGGGTGGAGGGGAGTTCAAGTGGTGTGGAGAAAAGACGATGAGGGTGTGGTGGACCCCTCGTATTGTTCCTCTATGAAATACACAATATTTGAACCCTTTTTCTAAACTAGTCACAATCATATCAAATCTGGACAATCTTGTAGCAATACATGGAAATGCTATAACACTTCAAGGTTGAGACAAAATTAAGTCAGATAGGTGACCTGGTGATAGAGGAACTTGAAGAAATAAATGAAATGATGGAGGACATGTAGAGATTTGAGTTGGTGGATGGAAAAGTGGAGTTTTGAAGATGTATCCTTGTCTGATGTCCTCTTGAGGTTGTGACTAGAGCCCTACAAAAAACATGTAATCAACAATGATGTAAGGGCTCCATTGATTTTCCTTTGTTCTTTTTCTCTTTTTTTTCCTCTTTTTTCGACGTGTGTAGTGTAACAACCCTGGGTTAAAGTTTTATGTAATAAATTTAATAATGGAAAAATAAAACCAAGGTCATGGGACATGTATTCCAAGATGAATTTTGGGAAAATTATCCTAATGGACATCATTTTTTGTTTATTATGGCTAGGGGAAATTAGCAAAGGCCTTGGAAAATTATTTGGAAAGGAACAGTTCTGATTATTGCCGTTTATTTATGAAAATAATGGAAATAGGAGAAAATCGAGGTTAAAGGTCACATGTTGCATATGAGGTGGAAATTGAAGGGAAATAGAGAAAATTGAAGAAAATAGAGGCCTCAATGATAAAAATTATTTTAAGGATTAGTTGAGAGCCTTTTGTCAGGTTGTTTTTGGAATTAGTCTTAGTGAGTAGAAGAGAAACAAGAGGAGAAGGAAAGCAAGAAAGCAAAGGAAGGACAATGCAAGGAAAGGATAGACAAGGACAATAAAGGAAGTACAAGGAAAGGTTGGATGAAGCATATTTTGTGGGAATACTTGCAAGTAATAGGTTGTGTAAATGATTTCCTAGCTTGTTTTGGCATGCATGGTATGTGCATGTGTGCATTTGGTTCATTTTTTGTCATTGGCATGGGTTTTTTCAGGTTTCAACAGTGGTTTTAGCCTTACCTTTCCATTTTAAGATAGCCATGGTTTGATTAGATTCTTTCTCTGCTGATATTTGGATTCTCAGAAGGTTTTGTATCTGGGTAAGGTGGTCTCAGGAAAATATCAAGGTTTGGGGGTATAGATGGTTTTCCTTGGGAAGTTGTCAATAAGTGGGTGGAGATAAGAAAATTTCTCAAGGGATGGAGAAGGAATTATGAGGCATCGAAGCATAGTTTAGTTTTGTGATCTTGAGACTGGTTTAGGTGAGATAGTAGTATGGTGATGGTGTAGGTGGTTTAGACTCTGGATTCCCTTTGTTTTTTATGGATCAGTTTATCACATGAGATCCCACATTCATGCTTTGAATATGGCATAGGGGTGATTCAGTAAAAGAGAGATTTCGACAAGGAAAGTAAAGGTTGGATGAAACATCTTTTGTGGGAATACTTGCAGGTAATAGGTTACATGAATGATTTCCTAACTATTTTTAGCATGCATGGTATGTGAATGTGTGCATTTGGTTCATTTTTTGCCACTGACATGAATTTTTTTGGGTTTCAACAATGGTTTTAGCCTTACCTTTCCATTTTCGAACAGCCACAGAGTGTTATCTTATTTCTTCATTGAGATTTGGATTGTTAAAAGGTTTTGTATCAAAGTGAGGTGGTATCGAGAAAATATCAAGGTTTGCGGGTGTAGACGGTTTTCCTCGGGAAGTCGTAAATATATTGGTGGAGATAGGAAAATTCCTCAAGGGATGGAGAAGGAATTCTGAGGCATCCAAGCATAGTTTGGTTTTGTGATCTCGGGACTGGTTTAGGTGAGATAGTTGTATGGTGATCGTGGAGGTGGTTTATACTCTGGATTCCCTTTGTTTTTTATGTATTATTTTATCCCTATGCTTTGAATATAGCATAGGGATGATTCCCTTAAAGAGATATTTAGTTCAGCCTAATCTATGGTTGGGTGGTACATGGATGTCACTGAATTGGTTGGATTTTGCATATGGTTAATAAGAGCTAAGTTTCTCTTGTCTTTTATGAGTGAATGTACTTTTTATTATGTGGATTTAATGGCTATTGTACATTCTTATCTACCCATTTACATGTTCGTTATAATCATTGTTATATGACAGATCTAATTTGGATCTTATCACATTCTAATTAATAAATGTCTACTTAACAAATACATTACCTAACTAGTGTTATGACAACTATTGCGAGAATGAATTAGTCCTTCTTATTAGACATTAGATAATTTTCAGATCCTTATGCTCATTTATGCATTCATGACCTATAGGTTGTAGGTTTACCATGTGTTTGACGGAATTCCTATCCTGGTTGGGAGGGGTCAAATCAAGTCCCTACTCAAGATCTTCGTTTAGAAGCTTTCCTTTTATGTTATTCATCATTTTTTGAAGTTTCATTAAGTTATGGGTAGAGGCGTGAGTTCTAGCCCCGAAAAAGTGGCTCAGAATCTGAGGTCGCTGACACAAAAGTGAATAGAAAAGTCCATAGTCGCTAGGATGCAGGCTTATGGGAGCTACTAGAGGCTTATAGTCACTTGGAGGCCTTTTCAAGGGATCGAATCAGGCTCTAGGCTAGTAAAAAATAGATTTAGCTCAAGGATTAGACATGTGGAGGGGTTGCGTAGCTCTTATAGGTCCTGTAACACTTGGGGAAATTTAGTAAGGTCTTAAGTTATTGAATCCATTTCCTTAATGTCATATAGGAGGTTAGGTCTTGTCATAGTGACTCTTAGCTCATGTTTACTCTGGGCACACTGGTTAAGGTGGCTAAAGGTGGGAGGAGGCTTTGCAGAGTGGTATCATAGCATGGTTCAACACTTGGACTAGATGGGCTAGATGCATGTTGTTATGCATGTGTTGTTATCGTTAAGGTTATCGTATTTTGTATATGTCATTATTATTTGTTTGATATGTTATGAGGCTGACAATTTTTCTAAGATAGAGTAGGAGATGTATATCATCATAGCGAGGTTAAAACATTAGCTCTCGAGGTAAGAGCAGATCATTAGATAGTATCATCTGATAGGTCATTTCTTTGTCTCCCTTGCTTCCCGCAATTTCAAAAATATAAGCATTAGGGGAATTTTGAGGTCTAAAATTGGCCTCCTAAGGAAATTAGAAAATAATAGTGGAAATAATAAAATAAGATTAGATTACATCATCGAATTTTAGAGGGAAAAAAGAAAAAACTATTTTCTCAACTCATATTTTCAGCTTATCTCCCTATTGTTGGGCTATTAATATGTCATTATTGTTATCACGTTTTAACACCTATTTCATCCATTTCTACCATTCTTTATCATGTCATTTATCATGATTTTCCATATTATAATTATTTATGCTCTTATGGATAAATATTATTTCTTCTACTTTACTTTTTATAAATTGATTATTACACATGATTTTACCAACGATGGTTTATTAATAAATTTTCTGTAACATCACTCACCATTTTAGCCTCCAAGATATTTTCCATATCGCAGATTTGATCTCCAGCTCATCATTAAATGTGCCAACTTAGAAATTCGTTGGAATAAGAAGTGACAATTTTGCGTTTGACGTTTTGGGCAAATGGAGAAGAATCTGGAAAATCGGAAACATGGGCTTTGTCCAGAACGGATGAAATTAGTTTTGTAATGAGCCGTTTTCCCAAATTCAGTCTGTATTAAGAGAAACGACAGGTTCTTTGAACACATTTTCATCAGATTTGCTGTTGTGGCAGTTTTCCAAAATATCTCAGCTGCAACACCAAATTCAACCTGTTCCTGTTGAATGCTGATGGGGAGATATTTCAGATATGATCTTGTTTATCAATTTGTTGAGAACAATCCAATTTTGTAATGGGAATCATATTGTAATCATCAGGGTTGTAACTTCTCTTTTCTCTCTATGTATTTAAATCAGAACAGAGATCATAGGAGTGAAGATTATAGGATAGATTACGAGAGATTAAGATAGGGATTATTAGAGATAGGATAGGATAGGACAGGAGAAAAGGGGGATTGTTGTATTACCATTGTAATTCTCAATGACAAACTTTTGTTGTAGAGCACAAATACGTTGTAATGATTTCACAGTTTGATGATTAATAAATAAAATAGTTGTTGTTCCTCTCCATTATCTGAAGTAACTAAGTGGTGTACGCTGGCAGCTAGGGCTCGGCTTCTGATGGAACTCACTGCTTCATCTGTATTATATGATTTCAATTATTGCAAGTGTGCTAGGGTGATCATATTACTACCTTCTGTTATTTTATTGCTTTGATGTTCATTGCTTCTTTGCGTGATAGAATAACATTGTTTTATATTTAATTTACAAAATTGTTTTTTGATTAGTTTCATTTCATTTTAGATTGAGTTTCGTTGATACATCTCTTGCTCGATGTAATCAACTGTAATGAGCTATAACTATTGCTATTAAGAACTCTCAGATTGATGCCATCGCTATTTTACATTCGAATGAACATGATTTAATTTCTATGAGTTTCTAAGGGAAGAGTTATTATTGCTACACTCTTAATTGATTGTGCTATTATATAGATTGCATTGTTGTTACTTAGATTACTGCAGTATTTGAGTTCCTTAAAGGATTGGAATTTCTTTTAAATGAAATTAGAATTTATCTGTTGCATCCATTTATTCTTGTATTTTAGAGCACTGTACTATAATTTAGAAACATTACTCTTGAGTAAATAGCCGCCACAAACTATGTACACTCTTGAAATAGAAAATCTTACTTGGATTGATAACTAATGTGAAGATAGTTAGGAGTTAAAAAGACACCTTTTATCACTCAACATTTTGGCACCGTTGCTGGGGAAAGTGTAGCCATTTCTAAAGAGTAGTGTGCATCTGAAGGGTGCCTGTTAGGAAAGAGTTGGGTATTAAAAATGGAAGGTAAGAACCTACGTACAGAGATGTAAAAGCCCTGATCCCCCACCCGCTTTCCAGAAGGATCGTTAAAGAACTTAGGGTAGAAATAAATGTTTGAATTTATGTGTGAATGATTGAGAAAAAAATAAAAATTTTAAAAAACAAATCTCATGATTTCACTCAAGTGGTGATGTAAGCACCACCCATTTCACTAACCAATTGACAGGAACATTTGAAGAAGGAGCCTCGAAGAAACACATGAAGAACATCTTATATTATGGTAGGAAATGGATCACATTGCAACTTTTGAATTTCCTATCAAAGATATAGGAGGAGTGACACAAATGCACATAATTCCTACATCTTCTCAACCAAATTTTCACAGCTTGACAAATGAAGATCAAGATACATTCTTATTTGAGTTTGAAATACTTTATAGAGGATATGATTATTGTACTAATGATCAAATGTTGAAAGTGTTTCCTCTTACTCTAAAAGGAGAAGCTCTCTAATGGTTCATGAGCCTAGGTGGGAACTACATCCAAACATGGGAGGACATGAAGAACATATTCTTAAAGAAGTACCAAGACTATTGCAAATCCAATGAAGATATTTTTGATATGATACAAGGGGAAGATGAAATCTTGGAGGACTCTGTAGAGATATTTCAATAAAACCTTCAAAAATCAAAGCATAGGTATTTGGAAAAAGAGATCTTAAAAACACTCCTACTCAAAGGAATCAAAGATGAATTTTTAGAACTCTTAAATCTGATAGGAGAAGGTGATGTTTGTCAGTTATCATATGATGGTCTTTGTGAATTGTGCATAAGGTAGTCAAGAGGAATCTCTAAGGCTGGTAAGAATTCTAGAGATGTTTGTTCTTTCCTTTCCAAATCTGCTACAAGAACAAGAGACATAAGAGCTAAAATCAATGTTTTATTTGTAAATTTTAAAGTTGATTTTATTAGCTCTCTAAGTTAAAAATTGGATGTTTTGCAAGTTCACAAAAATAAAGTCTTTGATGAAGTGTTTTTCCCTCATTACCGAAAGGAGCATCCCATAGATGGTTGTTCTTCCTTATCTAGGATGGAAATATCATTTCAAAGAGATGAGGAAGCTGCAACAAGGTCAAAACTATGGAAATCATGGCCCACAAGTATGGTTCAAAACACTTCTTCTCCATTCTCTTACTTGCATAATCCATTATGGAATACTAATGTGTTAGGGCAGCCATGTGAATATCAATATAACCACCACCAATATTGTCTACAAATTTGGTATGGTTCATCTTATGATTGCGTGACTACTCTCCCTCATCCTGTAGGACAAAAACATCCTCCATATTCTTCACTGACTCTTCCACAACATCTTACTTTCCTATCAAAATCATCCACTCAACCCAATCAACTACATCATCAAAATGCTCCATTCCATACACAATTTCCTCCTCAACTCATTCCACACCCTCACCATAATAAACCATTACAACATGCTTATAGTGTTGAACTACAAAATTTACCCAGCCTTCCCACCCATTCTATCTCACATGCACCAATGGAGAAAACTTATATTGAGATTTTGAATTTTTAAATTAAAAAATTGTAGAAGTTATGGAAAAAAATGAGGTTTCTTCTAGTTTGCATCAACAAACCATTTCAAACGCTCAAGAACTTCATGATATGATGGCAATGGGAAATCAAGAAAGTAATGATATATTGAAGATTGGTTTCACTCCATCATTTGTTTGCAACATCACTCCATACTTCAACAATTTTTGGTACCATCTTTTCAAGGGAAGTTGGCTTTTCATACCCTGATATTTATTAACATGCACTTTTCAAATTTGGGTATGTAAATACTTGAAGCCCTATTTCGAAAATGTCTCCACCGGAATTAATATTATACGTAATCATATTCATTCTTCAAATCATAGTAGGTTAGTGTAAAAAAATAAAAATAAATAGAATAAATAAGGACATAAATAAATACATTTTGTTTTTATGTAAAAATAGTTGTTTTTGTTGCAACACGTTGTGGAAATCAACATTTTTTATGAATGTTTAAATTCATTTGTGTATGTAGATGAATTATAATGGAAATAGTAGTTCTACAAACACTCATATTCATTTTTATCACCAATTTGACAAAAATATGTGAATATCATATTTTTTGGCTTGTGCGCTTGATGAAATTTTGGAAAACACAGCCGGGACAGTCATCTTTTGAGGGACCAAAAGGGAATATTTTTAAAACATGTTTCTATAATGAGTAGTGCCTGATGTCTACTTTCCAACCCAGTTTGAATCACTTGTTTTGATTTGAAATGAAAAAGTTGGAACCAAAACATTGAAAAGGTGTCTAGCAGGCAGCTCAGGAACAGAGTTGGGATAATCCGTTTTTGGAGGCCTAAATGACTATATTTTTAAAACTTGTTTCTATCCTCAGTATCTCTTGATGTCTACTTTCCAACCTAATTGAATCACTCAATTTTGATTTGAAACAAAAAACTTAGAACCAAAACATTGACAAGGTGTCTAGTAGACAACTCAGGAACAGAGTTGGGACACTCCGTTTTCGAAGTCCTAAATGACCATTTTTTGAAAACTTGTTTCTATGGTATATTCCCCTATGAATTTCGTTTAAAATTCAATTTTAATCACTCATTTTTGATATCATACGAGGAAGTTATGACAAAAATACTGACTATCTATCGTAAATCAGCACTCTTAAAACTCTATTTTTCTCGTTGTTCCTTAGAGTGTTTGACCTATCAATTATTATTTTCTTCAAAGAATGTTTATATTGAAGATAAATAAATGAATATAATTCCATTTCCAATTTGAATCATTTGAATCCGACGTCAAACGAAAAATCTATTCTTAAAATATCCACTATTGTTCTCAGTGGGGTAATCGAAAATGACTTTGTTATGTAGGTTGTTCAAAGTAAAATTAACATATCATATCATTGAATTTTTAAAACCTGGTTCTATTGGAGATATACCTTTGAATTAGCTCTCATCTGGCTTTGGAATCACTCAATTTGGACGAAAACAAAGAAGTTGTGATTAAAACACTGCAGGTCACTACTCTCCCGCAAGTGACCAATAAATTTTACTTTGTTATTTTCTCTATGGATTTGCTATACAGAGTAACTACTTCTTGTTTTTCTACATAATTATTGGATTAGGGGAGCGCAATCACCTCTCTTTCTCTATGATTTAATGTTTTATTGCAAGGAGACACTAGCTTTTTGCAGGTCCTAAGAGAATAAAGAAGGTCGATTTATGGACGAGTGATTCTTGAAAGAAATTTTAATGAAACAAGGGAATTTCATCCAAGTCATTACCGAATGGATTCATAATAGAAGCAATAAACAATTGATTTCCATTTGAATATTCATGTCATGTCACTACTGCCAAAACATTTTTCAAAGAGATCATTTTTTTCCTTGGCTTAGGAAATAACATCATAGCTGTTGTAACTTAATAAACTAGTGTTTCTTTTATGATCTCTTTTATGTTTTTTTTGTTTCAGGTGTTGCTCCCTTCAAATTGTAGTTTCCGCTCCATTGGCAGTTGAACAATGAGGATCCCACAATACAAATTCTTGCTGCAGAAGGAACCTCTTTGACAACACCAGTCCACTAAACAATTTATTCTCTTGAAACCTATACATAAGTTTACCTTTTTTGTTGTTTTATTTTTATTTGATTGGATTTGCTTGGATAATAGATTGTACATTAGATTTTTTCTATTCTTCCCTTGTTGTTCCCTACAACAAACACCAATTTTTGTATGAATTTTGTTTAACGTTCCTCTTAAGGAACAATTGATGTTCCTCTTAAGGAACAACAGTCATTCCATTTAAGGAACAACAGTTTCATATGTTTGTCTTTTTGTTGTTCCTCTTAAGGAACAATTGTTGTTCCTCTTAACGAACAACAAATGTTCCATTTAAGGAGCACAAGTTTTGTATGTTTTTCTTTTTTTTGTTCCATTTAAGGAACAGCTGCTGTTCCTATTAAGGAACAACAACCATTCCATTTAAAGAACAACAATTTCACGTGTTTGTGTTTCTGTTGTTCCATTTAAGGAACCACTGTTGTTCCTCTTAAGGAACAACAACCATTCCATTTAAGGAACAACAGTTTCACGTGTTTGTGTTTTTGTTGTTTTATTTAAGGAACATCTATTGTTCCTATTAAGGAACAATAGTCGTTCCTTTTAAGGAACAACAATTTTTGGGCAAACTGGTCGAAAGTGCAGTGCCGCTTGCGACATGCTTTTGTAGGCCTTTCCCTTAGCCAAATTGAGAATGTGATAGATCATTTGAAAGCTTGTCAAGTGTACTTTCTAGAACAAAATGTTGTCTTCATTTTCCCTATCAAAAGTCCAATCTCCCAAGATTGGTCAAAATGTGCAAAATGAGGCTGTTGAAATGCATAGTGATGTTGCAGTGAACTTTGGAAGGTCATTCTCAACTCCAAATTGAGCTCATGATAGCTCATTGGAAATATATTTGTGTCTACGTATCATTCGAATCATCAAGCAAGTCATTTGGTCATTTCATATAGGATAAGAATTCATTTTACCAAGGTCACTCCAGAGGTGCACTAACCCTCCTAAGGCAAATGATGTTTTCGACATTTATCTCAAAAAATGAAACCTGTGTAAAAAACTAAAGAGGTTTTTCTTCTTAGATCAATGATGGAAAAAAACGTCTCTCACTTTTCTCAAATTCATATTTCTTACCCAGAAACATGGTTTGAAGAAAAACCATCCCTTATGTGTGGTAAATGGCTTGCTCCTTGGAATTACTTGTCGACAAATCATGGAGACCTAATGTTTGATGATATGAAATGGCCTCACACACTATGATATCCATCATACATCCTCTACTCAGATATCTTTGAACAACACTTTTTCATGTATTTTCCTTTGTTATTCCCTACAAGGAACAACACGTTTTTGAGTGTTTTTGTTGTTCCTTCAAAAGAACAACACTTAGGGAGTATTTTCGAAAACAACCCTTCTTTCCTCTTGTGGGATTATTCCTAGTTCATCTCAACCACATTTTAGTAATTCCCTTTCATGGCATGAAGTACACTACTTTTATGAGGACAAGAACTATGGAGTCTATTGAGGTAGGTGAATACCCTTAACGTTATGATCTTTAACTAGACAGCTCCTCGATGATAAATTATTTTCAAAAGGGACACAATTATTTATATACTATTTTATTGCATTGTTTTTTGTTGTACATGATACTGATTAATCATCTTAATATCATGTTGATTCCACCCTTCCTGGTTATAATATTCTCTGTCTGTATTAAATGAGATGATGGGTATATTTTTTCTATTGACATTTTCAACTTCTTCTACCATCCCTGCTCTTAAGGAGTACTGAGCCTCCCTCTTTTTATCATAAAAATGTGTAATAACAGCAAAATTTTGTTCGCAGATGGAGGATAGGGCGTCTCATTACGAGCCAGCCTACCATGTTCATAAGGCTATAACAAAGTGACATTCCCATTATGGCCACCACACTAGGGTTATGATCCATTGGATAGCCACAATATCCTTGGAACAGAAGTCTCATCACTAGCTAGCCTAATGACTTTTGCTACATCCTAGTGAATGGTAATGTCATTATCTAGTTACCACAACAGCACACTGATCTCTTCTGTAGAACAACACTGAAACTCTCCATTTATAAATTGAGACTCCAGGCTCATATGGGTTAAAAAGCAACCCTACCAAGGCTATGGATGCCTGCTAGCAGCAGAGGCTCTGCTTCTGGTATTGAAGTTATATCTTATCGTCAAATATTACTATAATACCCTTTTCTTATTCTTTCTTTTTATCTAGGAAGTTATTTTCTTAAATTTTTCCCTATTTTGAACCTTTACACATGATAAATTGTTTTTCGATCAATCGCATCATTTTCAGCTAGAATACCATCAACAAAGCATCATTTTGGCATATTGTTGTCCTTTTTCCATTTCACATAACTTATCATCAATCCAATGCGCCCTATCCCTTATTCATAACTATGTTTACACACTCTGCTCTCATTATAAGCATACCTCTTGTTGTCCTATCATTGGTATGTGTCCTTTGCTTCATTTACTGTCATATTGTTCATTCCCTTACCTTCCGTTAGCACAACACCTTTCATATGCTTTATGGTCATGGAATCCTTTTTTCAATTAGAAGGGGAAATGCATGCATTATGGGATAACATATGATATAATTACTAAACTCTGCCATAACTTGTTGATTTGACAGAAGATTAGTATTGCATGTATACGAAAAAATTTCTGATTGAAATTTTTGCATGCATCTTATCTATTGCTATTCAAAACTAACATTGTGGATTCAAGAACATTGCATGCAAAATAGTGATTTGTTTATAGAAGAACAACAAGTATGTGGGGGGGAACTCTATTCAAAGCATAACCACACTATTGCAACTAACAGAAGAGGTTCTAGCAACTCGCGAACGTGAGCAATTCTTCGGACATGATGTGCTTGCTTGGATTCCACCTTTTGTATCACTTTCAGCATCAACTCTGCCTACATCAGCTTCAACAAATGCCATTCCATACATGTCATTCTACATTTTTTCGAAGGTAAAACTTGAGGTAAAATAGCATAATTATTTGATTTATTACTATTTTAGGAGAATTTCATGAAAATCCATTGAGCATTATTTATGATCATTCATTCCACATCTTTACCATTTTTCAGCCAACTATCATCTTTCAGTTTGGGGGAGTGTTGCTTTCATTCATTTCTTTCTTAAGACCATGTCATTAATATTCTTTATCATTCATTGATATTCTTATTCACTCTCAACACCTCCCTTATTCCATGTTGTTTTACACCAAGCATAGAATTCAATAGATGGCAGCGACCACCTCAATTATTTTCTAGCGTTGCATGAGGGCATGCTAATTCTTCAGTTTAGGGGAGGAATTGCTATGCATGATGGATTTTTTCCACTTTCCTTCTCATTTAAGGCATACAATTTCATTTTTATACAGTGCAAAAATTGATTTCCATATATTTTTAAAACTATGAACCCAATTCTTGTGATTTCTGGAAAACACAGATGTATCATTAAAATACACAAACTTAGATAATTTCAAGTTAAATTAGTTCATAAAATTTCGGAAATCATACACTATCACCTACAACCACTTTTTTATATCTCATGATCCGTGCATCAAAATGATCTTATTTTTGGATCATAGAAGCATTAATATATTATAAATCTACATGTAAAATTTCAGCAAAATCTGGTTTGTAGCTTTTAAGAAAATAGTTAATGAAGTTTTCTATTATTTATATCATATTTTGTTGCAACTTCATATACACATAAGTTGAACGTCAATGTAAAAATTGTTACGCCTTCATCAAGATTGCTAAAATTGAATATTCATTAATTGAGGAAGAATTCATTTTTTCTATGCATTTCATGAGTTTGGATGAACAATTTTTCTATTATTGCTTGGTTAACACAGAGTCTTTGGGTTGCATGAGGACATGCAATATATTCAGTTTTGGGTTGCATAAGGACATGTAATATATTCAGTTTGGGGGTATGTTGGGCCATTAATATGTCATTATTATTATCACTTTTTAACACCTATTTCATCCATTTCTACTCTTCTTTATCATGTCATTTATCATGATTTTCGATCTTATAATTATTTCTGCTCTTATGGATAAATATCATTCCTTCTCCTTTAGTTCTAATAAATTTATTATTATGCATGATTTTACCAATGATGGTTTATTAATAAAATTTTTGTAACATCACTCACCATTTTAGCCTGCAAGATATTTTCCATATTGTAGATTTGATCTCTAGCTCATCATTAAATGTCCCAACTCAAATATTTGTCGGAATAATAAGTGTCTATTTTGCATTGGACGTTTTTGGCAAATGGAGAAGAATCTGGAAAATCTGAAACATGAGTTTTGTCCAGAACGGAGAAAATTAGTTTCATCGTGAAACATTTTCCCAATTTCGGTCCATATTAAGAGAAATGGAAGGTTCTTTGAAGACGTTTTTATCATATTCACTGTTGTGGCCGTTTTCCAAATTATCTTAGCTGCAACACCAAATTCAAGCTGTTCTTGTTGAATGTTGATGGGGAGATATTTCAGATATGATCTTTTTTTATCAATTTGTTTAGAACAATCAAATTTTGTAATTGGAATCATATTGTAATCATAACAGTTGTAACTTCTATTTTCTCTCTATGTATTTAAATTAGAACAGAGATCACAGGAGGGGAGATTATGGGATAGATTATGAGACATTAGGATAGAGATTATTAGAGATAGGATAGGATAGGATAGAAGGAAAGGGGGACTATTGTATTACCATTGTAAATCTCAATAATAGACTTTTGTTGTAGAGCGCAAATACGTTGTAATGATTTCACATTTTGATGATTAATAAATAAAAGAGTTGTTGTTCCTCTCCATTCTCTGAAGTAACTAAGCGGTGTATGCTGGCAGCTAGGGCCTGGCTTCGAGTGGAACTCACTGTTTCATTTGTATTATATGATTTCAATTATCGCAAGTATGCTAGTGTGATCATATTACTTCTTTCTATTATTTTATTGCTTTGTTGTTCATTGGTTCTTTGCATGATAGAATAACTTTGTTTTATATTTAATTTACAGAATTGTTTCTTGATTACTTTCCTGTCATTTCAAATTGAGTTTCATTGATACATCTCTTGCTCGGTGTAATCAACTGTAATGAGATATAACTATTGCTATTAAGAACTCTTATATTGATGCCATCATTATTTTACATTTGAATGAACATGATTTAATTTCTATCAGTTTCTAAGGGAAGAGTTATTATTATTGCACTCTTAACTGATAGCGTTGTTATATAGATTGCATTATTGTTACTTAGATTACTGCAGGATTTGAGTTCCTTAAAGGATTGAAATTTCCTTTAAATGCAATTAGAATTTATCTGTTGCATCCATTTATTCTTGTATTTGAGAGCACTGTGCTGCAATTTAGAAACATTACTCTTGAGTAAATAGCCGCCACAAACTATGTACACTCTTGAAATAGAAAATCCTGCCCGGATTGATAACTAATGTGTAGATGATTAGGAGTTAAAAAGACACCTTTTATCACTCAACACCTATGCGTTTACTCCAATTTCAAGTGGAAACACTCGTTGGATGAAAAATTTGATTCCTCATCGAAGGAGTATTGATGTCACATACTTTTGATGGACTCTACTACACAAGAAATGAGAAATACATGAAGAACGTGATTGCAATCACATTTTTTCATGTATTTCTTATTTTTCGTATAGCAGGGACCATCGAAAGTATGCAACATGGGTACTCCTTGGATGAGGAATTATGTTTTTCATCCGTCGAGTACTCCCTCTTGAAATTTGAGTAAAACATTAGGGAGATAAGTTGAAAATACTAGTTGAAAAAGTAGTTTATTATTTTATTATCTTTAAATCTATTTACTTTTTTACTCCAAAAGTGATGAATCATCCCCCATGGTTGACATTGTCATCTTGAATCCTATTGGTTTGTAATTTTATTTTGGTTGTACATTTCTCTTAGGAGGCCCATTTTAAACCTCAAAATTTCCCTAATGGATATTTTTATGCTTTCTAATAATTAGAAATTGGATGATGCAAGTCCTTTGTCTTTTATTCAGGTGCTCTTGGAATTAGGTGTTTCTATTAGTTGGGTGATCAAATACACTTTCGAGTTTATATTTGTTGTTATCACCAAAAAATTTATCATCTAGCCTAATTTACTAGATGGATCGAAGTACACCATGTAAAGGCAATTTTACCATAGTAAAATTGCTTTCAATGTGAGAAATTACTTAATAAACCACCTTTGTTAAGTAATTTATAGTTAAACTTATGAAGAATAATTAAATAAATCACTATTTATTTGATTTTATTCTAGGAATAGTTAATTAAACCATTGTTCAATTATTATTCCTTTTCATATTTGACCCAATCATGAAAAATAAATAGATAAATCACTAATTATCTTACTTTTCTCTAAGAATAATTAAGTAATCACTAATTAATTATTATTCTTTGTTAAATTTGGCTAAATCCCTTAGGAATAATGAAATAAATCCTTATTTATTTATTATTCATTAACTAATTCCTTGAGATGATAAATAAATGATTTATTTATTTATTACTTCAAAATAAAAGTTTAAATACTTTTTCCCTCCTAACCAAATATAATAAAATATTCCGAGTGGTTATTCCAAGAATGGAAGAAATAATATTTTATTATTCCTCATCATTCAAGGATAACTCAATATTTTGTTATCAATAGAAGTGTTTTCCATTCATTATTCACTTTTGATTATTTTCATTATTGCTCTCGCTATTGTAACTCTGATTATTTTCATTGTCGCATACCATATTTTTGTTGGGTTTACACATTATAGAGGAGAGTGATTCTACACATGTTGAAGACATTTGAGGATAGCCAAGAACCCATCCCATAGAGGAGGACTGGAAACATTTATTTGTTCCCTTCACATGTCTTATAATAAAAAATATTCTTTGTATATCTGGTTTCCATTGGATGATTGGAGTTATTACTATTTCATTCTATAGTTTAACTATGATTGTGGCATAGATCAGCATTTTAGTAGGTTTTGTTTCTATCAGTTGCTGTAGATACAAAATGTTTAGCAAACATTTATATTGTTGAGATTTTTTGTCATCCACAATCTTAAGTGGCTTCATTTCGTACATCTGTGAGAAGAAAACACTACAAAAAAATTTGGGGACTCCACTAGTTTTATACTTCAGATCCAAAAACCTGGGTGACCTTCCATTTTCAGCTTAGAGTTTCTTCTTTTTTTTGTCTTTTAATGTTATTTTCTAGGATTTTAACCCTAGATCTATTAAATTTATTACTTTCACATGTTCTTTGGTCTTTTCCGTAGATCACAGGAGCCAACCACAACAAAGACAATACTTTTTTATGAGATTTTCCGACCGGCATCCACAGACTAGAAATCACATTTTTTGGCCTAAAAAGTTTGTTCTCAAGTCCATAGCGCACTTATCAGCCCAAAAAGTGTGATCCCACTTGAAAAACAGGTAAGTACCTACAATTTCTATGTTTTATGGTTTTTCTCATATTTGTTTATGGGTTTTGCAGAGAGTTGTCTACCAGGTTGTTTGACCTCTATCTAATCCCACTTAGGTCTTGATTTACTCTTATTTACTCATTGAAGTCAAATTTAGGCCCCCTAGGGCTTCTAGTACGCTTCCACCTTTATAGGATGAGTTTAGCTGAGGGAGTTGTCTGAGTTTTTGCAGTGCTTTCAGCCATACATTATAGATCTGTACCCTTATATTTTAGACCTATAAAGATAGTTTGTCACCATCCACAGTTTCATATTACAACTTGTTTGGTCATTAGCCTTAGGTTCCCATTGATTTCCCTAGGGGTTTCACCCATCTCCCTATCTTTTTGAAACGATCTTCCTTTCTGATTTTTTTGCTATTGTTGCACCACTTTCCAGCAGCGTAGTGTAACTTGATCCTAGTCACACCAACTTTTAGATCTCTTGACTGTTTTAGTGTATTTTCTATCGATTTACCAATTTACCAGAACATTGTTTGCAAACCTAGTTTGGGTGGGATTTAGTTGATTATTTTGCTATTCATTTTCTGTTGTTAATTTTTGTTTAATTTCAGCAAGATTTTTTCCTTTTTAAAAACACGATATGGGCATAATCAATAAACACACTTGTGCACACAAGCACACCTTAAGTGAAGGGTGGTTAGTTTATACTGCCAAGCCAAGACTTAACATAATAAATTTATCTATGCTCATCGAGACAAAGCCATATTGTTGATCTCCCTTCACCATTTTCGTGTCACGTGTGTCTTACCACCATTGCACCACCAAGGCATTTATCGCAGGGACTATTGGGCCTTCTTCCATAGTTTCCACTTGGCCATATTACCCTTCCCCATTGGGTTTGAGTTGATAGCCCTCTGAGTCCCCACACCGACACTTCTCCTAGTTTATCTGATTCCTCATCTGATTCTGAGCCTCTTCCACCGCATATCGTCACCATGTTTGGACCCATAGCTGGTGCAGGAGCCCAAACTGGTGTTGGCTCCAGTTCTATCCCAGTTGTCACATCCAATACACAGACTTAGCAACTATTTATGTAGCCCCCATGCTCCCCTTTACGGCTAGGTTAAGTCTACCAGATTTTATCTAGTTGATAAACAACCACATACACCATGATGTTGATTGGCCTTCTATACCGACTAAGCTTCCCTCAGCCATCCAAAAGTTTGAGGGTAATGTCAGAGAAGATCTTACCAGACATGTTTGATCCTTCCACATGTGGTGTTCGTCCGAATCCATAATCGATGACTCCATTCATCTTTGGTTATTCCAATGCACGCTCATTAGAGACACTGCAAAATGGTGTGTAGACCAACCTGTTGCATCTCATTCTATTTTCACGATGCTTGCTAAAGCATTCCTTTCATATTTCGAGTTACCTCTCTCGGATGACACTGGTACAGATCCATTGACCTCATTCCGTCAATCCTCCGCTACTCATCTATCTGACCATGTTAAAGAGTGGCATGAAAGAATGAGTACATTTCGTGCTCCGCCCTTCGAAGACCGTGTCTATCTACAATGGTTTTTAGGAGCCTTTTATCTCCCATTGGAAAATATGTCACGTCCCATTTTCCTTAGACTAAGGAAGAATCTCTCCACACCACTCTAAGTTATGGCCTGATTTATGCGCAATCATGTTATGCCTATACCGTCATTCCAGACCTTCCTGGTCATGGAAGTGTCAATGCACGAGGGCATCTCACGCCCCCGACAGTATCGTTGGAACCCTTTCACACTCTTCGCCACATAATAAGTAAAGTTATGGCTATCCCCAAGGGGGCACCGATTCCTGCAACACTTATGCACCTCCTACTAGTAACATGTTTTCAGGGCCTTGACCTGTCTAACAAATTGTTGCTCCTCCTTATGCACAGTGAAGTACTCCAACCCCTGAATCATTAACGTCGCAACCTCCCATGCATCCTCATCCCTAGCAACCACCAACCCCTTAGGGTCAAGTGTTTGTGTAGGAGAGTGCGACTAATCCCCAAAATTAAAAGAAAAGTAATAAGGGGAAAGGTAACAAGGGTAACCAGGGTAATCAAGGTAATCAACCTAGTGAACCCAAGGGGAACGAGCCTAACACCAACAACCAATAATAGGGAAGCCATCCCAAGAAGAACAAGGCTATTCATGTGAACAGGCCTTGTGCATTTTGTGGTGTACATGGCCATTATACACATGAGTTTCCTCTATTACCCCAGATGCGCCGAATGTGGGAAGCTCAAGTAGATTCTAGTGGTCAACAATCACCTTAGAATCCTACGCCATCTCAACTGGTAGTGCTCACAAATCCTTTGCCTCAGCAAGGATTTTTTGCTGCTCAACCTCAGCTAGGTCAAGAAACCCAACCCCCCCCAACCTTTGGGTCCTGGTGACTACCAGATCCTTATGATGAATTCTCATGAGGTTAATCCCTCCAATATGAACTTGCAAACTTGGTCACGTCAATATGACAAGCCATCGACTTCGTCTGCGACTGAGTCCAAAACCAAAGCATCTTTTGAGCCTCTTACGACATCAAATGGTCCATTATAGAACCCCCAACCTAAAATGAAGGCCATTCCCAATATCCCAATGGGACCATTATTCTGTAATACAACTTCTAACTGAGCTACCTATACATATAGTACAATAGACAACTTGTCACAATCTCTTATTGCCACGATGATGCTAGAAGTCCTCCAGTTTTGCACATCTCAAAAGAATGCTATACTAATTGCCTTGGGTGCGGTAGATCCTTATGGTGATTGTTTGATTGTATTCCCAGTTGATACATCAGAACATCCCCCATTTCCTTAATCCATTGCTTTCCATATAATACTATGAGTCCATAATCCCATCTTCTCCCAATGCATTATTAACAAAGGTACATACACCTATGTGATATGCACTACTATTTGGAAATAACTTAAGTCACCTGAGTTGTCCCATAGACCATCACTTTGTGTGCTTGAGATGGGCACTTCTCCGGGCCCCCTGGCACATGTCACAACTATCCAGTGACCCTTGCGGTCAAGGATTTTCATGTCAACATTGATATTATCAATGCACCTTCAGATTATAACATTCTCTTAGGTCATAGTTACACGTATGCCATGTCAACCATCGCATCTGCAGTGTTCCGCAAGATGTGCTTCCCTGATCAAGGTAATATCATCACCATCGATCAGTTTACTTACTACAAGGTGGCATCCGTGACCTCCCCTGAGTCCATTATCTTGTCGATGTCTGATAAACACTCTTCAACTCCTCTCACAAGTGTTTCACCTGGAGTCTATAAAGATTCGTCATTCCTAGGTCTTTCCTTGGTCCTCCCCCTCTCATCTCAGAGAATAACTCTATGATAGTTTCCATGTTACAAGCATCTCAGTACCCTGTTGTTGCCATCCCAACTAAGCCTTGTAGATCTACCCCCCTAGGGCCTACTCCATTTATGGGTGCCTATCCTATTTTTCCACCAAGAACTGTTCCTGTAGGTCTCAACCATCAAGGAGCTATTCTACCTAGACATTACCCTACATGCCGGACACCTCTCTTATTTCCCCCTCTGGGAGTATTTTCTATCCCTGTCATGGCTTCACTAGTCCTTCATAACATGACTCTCGGATCCTAGTATGTTACATTGATAACCTTGCAACCATTCTTCCTGGTCAGCAAATACCTTATCATGCTTTAACCGCAATTCAACTGGTCCCTACGGCCCTACCGTTGCTTTAGTTCCATCACAACCTGAATAGGAAACCGCTCCTATAGTAAAAGCATCTTGATAGGGTGGAAAATCTAAGAGGAAATAACCCAAGGACAAGGCTCCCCAAGCTCCTCTAGCCCCTAAAGCCCTAAAGCAACCACCCCTGTGTGCTTTGTGTAAAGTTATTTGGGACATCACCAATAATTGTCCTAAAATGTGTCAACTCAAACCTTTGGTTCATAAGGCATTCCTTGAGTCAAATATCCCTAAAGTCCATATTAACTTGCTAGCATCACCCAAGGAAGTCAAAACGTTGCGCACAAATCACCCTTGTGCCTTGTGTGATCATCATGGTCACTATTCCCATTTTTTCCCTCGTCTCGATGAATTTCATGACTGCCTTAGGGCACTTCGCGAATACAAGGCCACTCCTAGTGGATCATCTACTCCTCTACCCATGGATTCCAGTACCAGTAGTCAACTAGAACAGGTGGACTCTAGTCCCACTGTCGTGATCCTTCCCTGTGATGTCAAGATGGTGAACACCAAAGGCCATATGAATTACTTGTTGTCATCCTTCAGTTCCTCATAGGCATACCATTTTGAGATTTTTGTTTGCGCTTCTGTTGAACCTCTTCCAGTAGAATCCTAGGTCTCAGCATTCGTAGATCTTCCATCTACCAGCTCGTCATCAACCATTCCATATGATGCATATGTGAACCCTCTTTCTTTGGTTGATGCACTAGGTACTGTTGCTACATCATGTAGTCAGTCTTTCTCCTGTCTGCCCATCTTCCATTCTGATGAGGACATCATGAAAACTATGTCTACCCCTGATTACCCTTTCATGTAGGCAAGGGGGCATATTTTTTGGAGGATTTTGAAGGCCATTTCCTTCATAATTCTCCCAGTACACTCTACCACAAGAAATTTTGCTCATAGCATATCCTTTTGATTTGCATGTCTTTATTTCTACCATGAAGTTAGGTAGGTTGCATCACCTCATCTGTTTTCTTCTGCACCTTTCAGATGGACCCATCATCCACACAATATATCAGTCATACCGACAGTGCGATACGCTTCTCCTAGAATATATATTTAGCAGCTTGGGCCATTTTTACCCCCTTGCATACGGTAGTCCTTTCAAATGGTGTATGCATTGGATCTAACACCAATAATCATGACAAATATAATGCAGAGGTAGGTTTATTAGTCGATGCCCTTGCTCATCGCATCGTTCATCTTCATGTTCATTTATATTCCTTGCTACTTGTCATGAAATTTAATTGTGTGTATCATGTGCATAACCAAGTTCTCTTTAGAAAATATATACGAGTTAAGTTGTTGGTACATGAATTTGAAACCATTACTTCTAGTCATGTTCCTAGAGCCCAAATAAGCTATATAGATACCATTGCAAATAACATTCTACATTGGCATTTATCACATGTATAACACACAAAACAACCATAAACAAAAGAAATGGTGAACCATCATCATCATACAAAATAGATAATCATATTATGTATCATATAAGTGTTTGGCGGCAATATCTCTAAATTGATCCAACATGCCCATAGGATGAACCTCATTATCTGGTCCAAAACGTCGACCAAATCCTATCAATGTGATTAATCTGAAAGAATTTCTTCTACATTATGGATGACAAAAGTCTTAGATCCAACATGCCTATAGCATGTTACAAAAATAAAAATCAAAGGGACCCACATTTCCTTGATCTAGTCAATTTCTGATGGATTTCTTGCCAAAGGCTCTGCTCCACCTACATGTAGGTCATGTACTGTTTGACCAGCCAACACCATGCACCGCATGATACCTCACCACTCTAAGGGAAGACCAATGCACTCATCTATGTACGGATCCTCTAATTCATTCCATCAGTGCTCTAATACTCTGGTCAAGAGTACATAAAACCTACGATGAAGATAAATGAGCAATGCATTATCTTCTAGACCCTGATATGATGATGATGTCCCTCGATGTGTATCCCCAAGTGTTGTGGCTCAGCCTTCATATCCTGTTGCTTTACCTATGCTATGGCTTCATACCAAATATTTTACACTCAGTACCATATACATGTGATTGAAATACAAATCCACCATAAAAATAGCAACTTAACACTTACCGTCTGGTCCCCATGCTTGCCCAAGTGGAAGTGTCAAGCCAGGATCTCCCTAGTACTTTATCTTGCTATAAGTGTAATCGTCAATATAGAGGGGCATCTGATCCCATTGTACAAAAAACTCAAGTCAGAACACCCATCTGACTCCCCCTCCTCCTCCTCTCTATAGTATCTACCCCTATTGGCACATCTTGGGCTCATGTGGGCCCCCCATCTCAGATCTATACATGAGGATGGATAGTTGCCATCTTCTCAAAGAAAATGCACAGATTACTATACCAAAATCACAGCCACGGTTCACCTCCCTCCTATATAGACTTAACTATCATTTCACTGATGATAGCATCATCTAGGCCCACCAATAGTAGGTCCTAGCCAAAACACTCTCAACCAGCATCATCTTCCCACAAGTGATGTGGTGAAATAACTAGTTTCTCAAGTTCTATAGCACAACTGTGGCAGCAAATCGTGTCTCTAATCGCTCTTGATCACCAATCAGGATAATCGTGCCCTTGATATTTACATCCTATGGACAATGGCGCTCTAAACACTTAGTAATGTTCCTCCCACAAGGTAACACCGGATGAATATCCCCCACCACTCCAAGGGGAGGCAGTCTGGTCAAGAAGTAAATATCCTGTAATGTGAGCTCAATCTTGCGCCCTTGCATGACAAAGACCTGCTAGTTTAGATCCTAATAACTCAATTCTTGATAACAAGTTCTCACCTACCCTCATCAATCAGTTCTCTACCAACTTGAGAGCCCCATAACGACCCAATGCCCCTTAAACACCTGTTGGGTCGTTAATATGCCATTATTATTATCACTTTTGAACACTTATTCCACCCGTTTCTACTATTCTTCATCATGTCATTTATTATAATTTATTATATAAATCCATTTTTTGATGATTTATGCTTCTATTGATGAATATTATTTATTCTCCTTTATTTCTAATAAATTGATGATTATGCATGATTTTATCAATGATAGTTTTAATAAATCAGTTGTAACATTATTCACCATTTTTAGCCTCCAAGATAATTTCCAAATTGAAGATTTGATCATTAAAAGTGCCAACTCAGAAATTCGCTGGAATAAGAAGTGATAGTTTTGTGGTTGAGATTCTGAGCAAATGAAGATGAATATAGAAAATCTGGAACATGGGTTTTGTCCAGAACGGACCCAATTAACTTTACCCAAGAACAGTTTGCCCAAATTCAGCTTGTATGGAGAGAAACGCAGGGTTCTTTGAGCATGATTTTCTGAGATTTGTTGTTGCGGTTGTCCTCCAAATATCAGCTGCAAAGCCAAATTCGTCTTGCTCTTGTTGAAAGCTGGATGGAAATATATCTTCTTGTTTATCAATTGGTTGGAAACAATCCAATTTTTTAATGTAAATCATGTTGTAGTTATCTCTATTGTAACTACTCTCTGATCTCTCTCTATTTAAATGAAAACAGAGATCAGAGATGGGGAGATTTATGGGATGATTTGGGGAGATGAAAAATGATGAAGAATGATGGTGGATTATTCATGATAGGATAGGGATTGTTGCATGCTGTAATACTCAAGCTTTTTCTATTGTAATGATTTCATAATTTGATGATTAATACATGATTTGGGAGTTGTTGTTCATTCTGTTCATCTGAAGTAACCCAGCAGCATCCTCTGGCGGCTAAGGGCCCAGCCTCTAGTGGAGTACGCTGTTGCTGCTACTGTATATTATATTCTTTTGTTTTATGCATGGTTTTCTTATCAATTTTACTTGGTAATCTGGTATGTTCTATTATTTTACATCACAGCTCTGTCACATAATCTCATTTTCTGAGACAGAAATATCATATTAATTTTGCAACGCATTGCTGTTTCTTTAAGTGCTCATATAAATGGTTTTTATAAGATACCGTTGCTATTCAATTATGGAATGTCTGTGTTGTAACATTTGACCATTGGTATTATTGAATTCATCTTAGAAATTATATTTCCTTGCGATTGTTGAATCTATGAACATTGTTGTTCCACTCTAAAAGACAATCGTATTATTTATAACTAAGACTGACAAGTGGATTACCAAGATCAAATTGCTATTGAGGTGTGCCATGTGTTAAGTTGTTATGAATTTGTATTTGACTTTCCATCGTTGTTTCATATTCATTATTAGTTAATGGTGTTCTATTTCTGCGTGTTGTTTGATTTCAATTGCTGGTTTATTTCAAGATTGCTGATTTGTTGTTTCATTTACTTGCCATTTCTTAAGGACAAACTCAGGTTGTAGTGAGTGTCATCTTCTGCTATTTGGCTCCCAGACCTCTGATCTACTCCCATCAGTTATGAAAGGGATAGGTTATTGCCACCAAACCCTTGGCTAATGTGCTGTTCTATTTCATCGTTATTTCCTTTACTTGTTGTTTCATTTATATTCATCAAGGACGATCGCAGGCTGTAGTGAGCCCCAGCATCTACTACCTAGCTCCCATACGTCGGATTTGTTCTCATCAGTTATGAAAAGGATGGGTTATTGCTACCGAACCTTCGACTGATGTAATGCTTGGTGTGATTTAGCCTTTTGAAGTAGTTAAGTTATAGACATGTAGCCATTTACTTTTGTAGCTATTAAGCAATATACTACAAAACATTACTCTTGAGTAAATAGCCGCCTCAGACTGAATACCCTCTTGAAATAAAAAGTCGTCCCTGGGTTGATAATTAATGTGAAGGTAATTAGGATTTAAAAAGACACCTTTTTATCGCTCCACATTTTGGCACCATTGCCAGGGAGAGTGTAGCCATTTCTAAAGAGCAGTGTGAATCTGATGAGTGCCTACTAGGGAAGAGTTGGATCTTAAAATTGCAAGGTAAGAACCTGCGTGCGGAGCATGTAAAAGCCCTGCTCCACTGTCTGCTTTCCTAACAGATTTGTTGTTGCTTTGTTGGGTAGAAATAGATGTTTGAATTTTTGTGTGGATGAATTAAAAGAAAAAAATAGAAATTTTGAAAAACAAATCTCATGATTTCTCTCAAGTGGTGATGTAAGCACCACCCATTTCACTAACCGATTGACAGGAACATTTGAAGAAGGGGCCTCGAAGAAAAACATGAAGAACATCTTCTATTATGGTAAGAAATGGATCACACTTTTACTTTTGAATTTCCTATCAAAGATCTAGGAGGAGTGACACAAATGCACATAATTCCCCCATTGTCTCTACCAAATTTTAATGGCTTGACAAATGAAGATCCAGATACATTCTTATTTGAGTTCGAAATTCTTTGTAGAGGATATGATTATTGTACTAATGATCAAAGATTGAAAGTGTTTCCTCTTACTCTAAAAGGAGCAGCTCTCCGATGGTTCACGAGCGTAGGTGGGAATTGCATCCAAACATGGGAGGACATGAAGAACATATTCTTGAAGAAGTACCAAGACTATTGCAAATCCAATGAAGATATTTTTGGTATGATTCAAGATTGCTGATTTGTTGTTTCATTTACTTGCCATTTCTTAAGGACAAACTCAGGCTGTAGTGAGTGTCAGCTTCTGTTATTTGGCTCCTAGACCTCTGATCTGCTCCCATCAGTTATGAAAGGGATAGGTTATTGCCACCAAACCCTTGGCTGATGTGTTGTTCTATTTCATCGTTATTTCCTTTACTTGATGTTTCATTTATATTCATCAAGGACGATCTCAGGCTGTAGTGAGCCCCAGCATCTGCTACCTAGCTCCCAGACCTCGGATTTTTTCTCATCAGTTATGAAAAGGATGTGTTATTGCTACTGAACCTTCGACTGATGCAATGCTTGGTGTGATTTAGCCTTTTGAAGTAGTTAAGTTATAGACATGCAGCCATTTACTTTTGTAGCTTTTAAGCACTATACTACAAAACATTACTCTTGAGTAAATAGTCGCCTTAGACTGAGTACACTCTTGAAATAAAAAGTCATCCCTGGGTTGATAATTAATGTGAAGGTAATTAGGAGTTAAAAAGACACCTTTTTATCGCTCCACAACACCCTGATCCCCCTGGATCTTAGATCGAAGAGTATCCAAGTCTTGTTCATGCTAGTTGATTTTCATCTCTTCCATGCCTGCAAAACACCACATGTCTTGTCAGTTCATAGAAGAAAACATTGGTCGACACTGATCATCCTACAACCCTCACTAGGCTAGTAGAATAACCTTCTCTTTAGTCCTAAATCGTAGTTTTCTACCCAGAAAGTGCAAGCTTACCGGTTTCTAGTTGTTTCTTGTGAGCCAGATCGCACTTCTAGGCCCAAAAAGTGCGACGTGACTGTGAGCAAGAGCAAGGGTCTTTCAAGGAGCTGCCAGGTGCCAAAAATAAGGAAATAAACCACTGAGGTTGAAGAGATGAGTAAGGCCACCTACTTGAAAGTCGCAAATCCTCATGCCAATAGTCGGTTTGTTCGCTATGATGTCCAAAAGATTTAGGGTCTTTTCCTCCTCTCAAAATTCACCACGGCTCACTAGGAAATGAATCCAGGTTGTATGGAAAACGTCCTTTCATAGAAAAATCCACAAATTTTCTAATGCCCATTGTGACCAAACCGTAGCCTAGTTTGATGAACCATCAGCATAAACGGAAAGCTCTCATCAAACTCTATAATGGGTCTCTCTCAATTTTTTATGATTTGACACTTCACAACGAAGCCATTTTTCCAAGAACAGTCACTTCGTCATCCCTCAAAATAGAATTTTTTCACAAAGAAATACTTGTAGTTTGAGGTCCTCCTCCTCTGAATACTTGATGTACCATATGTCGATTTGTGTGATTAATACCCATCATTTGCTCATGTTTTGATGGTCCCCACTGGGCCTAGTCTGTGTGGCAACGTCATCGAGTCAACCTTGTTCAAAGCATCCGCGATTAGTCACCCTTGAATTCTTGGAGTCTATCTCATGTCCCATTGTATCATGACACAATATTCCATCCATCCTTGCATATCATTCATCGCATGTTGCTCATTTTGGCCTCCAGTCATACTGTCCCCTATCCACTCCAGACTTGAGTCAGTCGTTGCGAAGTCAACAATGCTCTTTATGCTCTGAAAAGGGAAGTCACATGCTTTTCCTTCACTCCCACTTTTCCCCATTATCCCTGGTGTCACTCCATCAGTCACATTACTATTTTCCCCCATGCCTTAGTTAAGGATCCTCATTGCCTCACCTATCGCATGGCCTATTATGTCGATATCAACTCATTTATTCGAGAAGAACAACCTAGAGGGAGATATATCATCATTCTAGCTTCCATTCTTGTTCATACCTTAGATCGAGTAGAGGGACTCATTATTTCCCTTTGGCTTGGTCCTTTTCTGTTCGTGATTCATACACTTGATGGTCCAATGGTGTAATAGGTTTTACCAGTGCTTCCCACGTGTGTGTGAGATGTTTCAAACCTCATGAGGGGGTTTCCCTCCAGGTAGCCCCCCACATGCCCGGATGCATTCCTATTATGCTATAACTCATATGTAGTTCTGCGGAGTTGATGGGTTGGGTTCCTACTGATTGCAGTATTCATAGCATGCATGTCCCCTTTGGATGATCCATTCAGTTTGGAGAGACCTCCCCTATTCAGCTATCTAACAAAATAACATCATGTAACATTTTAAATTCTAATGCTGATTTCCAGTGTGCATGTTCACAAAATGATTATGAAGAATAGGTAAACTTTCTTGAAACATGGCTTGCAACACCATGCCTTGAGAAACTCTGCAAAGAATATGTAGAAATGAACTTTGAAAACATCTTTAATAATGAAAAAATTAATGAAATTTTTAGGTATTGGAGTCGTGAAGAGATGAAATTGTATTACAGTCTTATGTTGCAGCAAATTTATGATGAAAAGTGCACTACAAAATATAATATGTGGAAGTAACCCACATATAACTTATTTCTTGAGGAAGTCTGAGATATGCTTAGACAACCTAGAAAATTGGAATACCTATGCCCAAAAATGAAGAAACTGACATTTGAAGCATACAACAAAGAGAAAAAGCTAAAACAATTTAGAGGCTATAAGATTTGGAAAAAGAGAAGAATAAAATTTGAAGTCAATTTTTAAATTGTAAACCTAGCTGAGACATAGACCAACAGGTATCTTAATTGAATTTTGTGTGGTTGTAATTAAGGGGGAGTGTTGGGGAATCTAATTCCAACCACCTATTAGGTGTCAAAACCATCCCGCCAAGTGTCCTAGTTCAGTTTCAGTGAAGTCTAGTTTAGTTGACTTTGACTCCAATAATTTATTACTCATGTTTCCAATGTAATCTTATTTAACTGATTTGTAATACTGAGAATATAAAAGTCCTCTACTCTACATTTTTCTCTCTTCAATTTTTGTCATCTACCCCTTCCAAAATATATGATAATCAACTTACATTAGGATCCCCGATAACCATCTTTTTTAGTGCATATCTTCATGTATCGAATTCTCTTCAAGGTTTAGAATTTTTAATATACTTACATTTTCAATTTATATTTATTTCACCATATTCCTATCGTATATTGCAACTATATTACAAATAAGTGATTTTCATTAATAAGCTAGATAAATCACATCGGTAAAATATTTGATTGGTCACAAGAAGGATGTTACAATAATATCATATAAGAGAACACGCTATGAGTGCGTTCAATTAATATTTTATGTAAAAAGTTAGCGAATTAGATATATCATCCATGAATGATCACCAATATAATTTTTCAATAATTGGGTATATAACTTGCTAATATTTAAAAAATAATTTAAAAATATTAGTTGTCCATGCAACTCATATCATTTTCTTACTACCAAAAATACCTATTGGGATTGAAAGTTCAATAGTAATCCATGAAGACAATATCCTAACCAATTTAATTTATTTCAGTGGCTATAACTTGTTAATACAATAATGAAAATGGGTGCATGAATAATTGTTTCAATGGAACGACCATGTTAGGATATTCCAAGACATAGGAAGTAGTTAAGTATAACTTGGTCTAGTGTAGAGTTAGGTCAATTGTGTTTCTTTACTATGTACTTTTGTAACTTACAATCCGACGATATCTTTATATTTTGTTTAAGTTAAAATTTAGTGGGTAGCTCATAAAGTACCATTGTAAAAGTGACTTTCAGTTATTTATAAAAGTGGGTCACATAATTTGTTTTTAAAGTGAGCTAATTAGATTAAGTTAGGAAAGGGGGTGAGGGATTTTTTTTAAATATAACATTATCATTCACTTCCACACATTCACGCACTTCGTCGGCATCTTCAACAACTTTTCTTCAAAAAACCATATCTTCTTCATCCGAAAGCCGTTTTCAAAGCTCTTTTTTTAATCAACCTAATTTTTTGAGATCTTCCCTTTGGAGCACTTACTTTCAGCATCTCCTGCTTCAATTTTTATTAAAATCGAAAGTCCATGCCAAGTTATTCTTGCCAGCACCAACTACTTTTGACGGGTGTCCTACATGGAGGATTTACTTAGAAGTAAAGTTATTTATAGAATAGCCTTAGGACAAGAGTCTAAACCCTAAAGATGAAGATAAGAAAGACAAATGGGAAGATAGGCATGATCAAGCACGTGGGTTAATATGGAGGTCTATTTATCAAGAACTTAGATTCCATATCGCAGAACTTAATCCCTCCGATGAAGCAATGAAACAACACAATAATTTTTTTGGAATTAAAAAATGAAATAAGAGCCCTTCAACTCGAAAATGAGTTGCTTACATTGGACGCCAATAATTTTTCTTCCTTTCAAGATTTTTTGTGCTAGTTCAATACCCTTAGACTTCTCTTGGAAGGTGCTAAGGTTAAGAAAGAAGATGGTAGCCTTATTTATTCCATTCTTACTAAGTTGGAACCAACCTACTCTGTGTTTGTTTCCACCTTCCATTCTACTAGAGAAGCCTTTATTTCTCAAGGACAAGACAACAAGTCCCCCTCTTTTGATTCCTTTTGTGATTCTTTAGTAAGAGAAGAAGAAAAAATCTTACATCTTTTCCTTCTTAATCTGAAAAACTATTTTAAGATAGCCTTAGCCACCCAACAGCAACCAAGTTGATAGAATACTAAGAAGTAACATCCTAAAAAGAATGGTCCTAAACCAATCAAGGGCCCTAAGCATTTTTAGTCTAAAAATGAAAAACCAATTCAACAAAATGATAAGGCAAATAACAAAAAAGGGCAGAAGACTGATAGATATTGCAACTTTTATAATCAAGATGGCCATTAATAATCTGAATTCTTTAAGAAGATGGAAGCCTTGGAAGCAACACTGAAGAAGCATAACATCTATTTGGATCACTATTCAACTTCAACTTCATATTCAATAATAAAACTTTCCGCATGTGGTTGTCAAGCATCCCGGTCTGGTTATGCATTAAATGTATCTTCCTTTTATCATTCTCATGAGTGGCTCATTTATTTTGGAGCTTCTTATCACATGGCCAAAAACAAAGCCATGTTTCATTCTTTAAATGATTGTAGCACCAAAATATATATGTTGGTGATAATAGATCTCTTAGTGTTGCAGGGACTGGAACTATTCATCTAAACAATGGTCAATTTAATGATGTATTATGTCTTCCAACCTTATCTTGAAACCTTCTATCTTTATATAAGATAACTCATTCAAGTGAAGATAAAACCGTTGAATTTTCACCTTACGATGTTGTAATTAAGGACCTAAGAGATCCTAAGAGATTTGAGCTACTAGAATTGTTGATGATTTTACAAGGTCATATAAGTTTAACAACTTTCGGTCATAAAATATTCCCTTGATAGTTGTTGGAAATAATGATGAAGTGAGAAAACTTTGGCATAATAGATTTGGTCACATAAACTATCACTCACCTCAAAATCTATGTAAAGAAAATATGGTGATAGGTCTTCCTATGGTATCTTGCAGAGATGGTGTTTCTTCTAGTTGTGTATCAGGAAAACATCATCGGGAGAGTTTTGAAAAATGCGCCTCTTGGCATGCCTCATCACCTTTACAACTTCCGCATAGTGATTTATGTCGTCCACTTCCAGTTGTTTCATTCTCTCGCTACAAGTATTTCTTAACTTTCATTGATGATTTCTCTAGACGCATTTGGGTATACTTCTTAAAACTCAAGAGTGAAGTATCAACCTTTAAGGCCTTTGTTGAGAAACAATCTGGATGTCAAATTTCTAAAGTAAGATCTGATAATGTCAGAGAATATGTTAACATAAAATTCATCAATTTTTTCAGTGAGCATGGATTTCAAATGCAACATATGGTTCCATATACTCAACAACAAAATGGTGTAGCTCAAAAGAAGAATAACACCTTAAAGGAAATGGGTAACTATATGCTTCAATCTAAAGGACTTGGTCTTAATTTTTGGGAAAAAGTAATTAACTATGAAAATTACATAGTAAATCGCACTCCTACTAAGGTTTTAAAGAATATCACTCAGAGGAAGCATGGAGCTCAATTAAACCAGATGTAAGACACTTTTGTTCTTTTGGAAGTGAAGTATGGACCCATATTCCATATGAGAATCATAAATCCTTAGAACCTAAGAGTGAAAAATGTATTTTTGTTGGATATTCTGAAGATGTCAAAGGATATAGACATATTTCACCTAGGTCCAAAAATTTTAACATTAAAAGAGATGTAAAGTTTTCTGAAAATATATCGGCCTACGAGCCTTGTTCGGTGGATGTGCCACCTCTCTCTATACCTTTCTGAAAATATTTATTCTTCAGATGATGACAGCAAGGACGAAAATCCTCCCCCACCTTCTCAGGATCCTCCTTCAGCTCTTCAGCTTCCAAAATGGGTCCATACAACTCACGATGCAGCAGCTGCTCTTACAAGTGATCCTACAGATTAGTAACATACACGTTCTTAGTTTCATAGAGCCTCTTCTTTCCTTGCTCGAACTTCAGTGAATTATGATCCCAAAACCTTTGCAGAAGCTTCAGGCCATCCAAAATGGGGTGCAGCTATGAATGAAGAGTATCATTCATTATTGGCAAATGATACATGGGATCCTGTTCCTCTTCGAAATAGACAAAAAGTTGTTGGATGCAAATGGGTTTACAGAACCAAGTTTAGAGCGGATGGAAAAGTTGATAAACATAAATCTCGTCTTGTTTCCAAGTGTCTTTTACAAGTTGGAGAAATTGACTATACTGAAAGCTTCTCTCCTATTTCCAAAATGAACTCTATCCACCTTGTTCTTTCCCTTGTTGCCTCTTTCAAATGGAAGTCCACCAAATGGAGGTTAAATCTATCTTCTTGCATGGAGACTTGCATGATGAAATCTATATGGAGAAACCTCTTGGCTTTATACAAATAGAATCTAGCCTTGTATGTCAGCTTTTGAAATCCCTTTATGGTCTCAAGCAAGCCCCTCATACTTGGTATGCCAAAATGGATATATTTCTTTTAGATACTGGCTTTTCTACGTGTCATTTTGACAATACTATCTACACCAAGAATGTGGGTAAGTCCGTTATCATTCATGTTCTTTATGTTGACGATCTTATCCTTACTAGTAGTGATCCCAACCTTATAAACCATGTGATGTCTAGCCATAAAAAGCAGCTTGAAATGATAGACTTAGGACACTTGCACTATTTTCTTTGTCTTCAAGTCTTGCAATCCAAGGAAGGTATTTCCCTATCCCAATCCAAGTATGCCTGTGATCTTGTATGCCACTTTCACATGGAAGATTGTAAGCCAACCCCTTCTCCCTCTGAGTCTGGAGCCAAACTTTCAGTCACTTGTACTTCCCCTGAAGTTGATGCTACCTTATACTGTCAACTTGTAGGAAAAAATTGTATCTGACCTATACACGTCCTGACCTTTCCTCTGTTGTTGGCCTTATTTCTTAGTTTATGTAAAACCCACATGAAAGTCATTGGAAAGAAGCTAAAAGAATACTTCATTATGTTCAAGGTACAATTCAGTTTTGGATTCATTACAATGCAGAAGAATCTCCTCTATTGGTTGGTTTCGTTGATTCGAATTGGGCTGGTGACCCTGATGATCAAAAGTCTACTATAGGTTATGTCTTCACTCTTGATTCTGGACCTATTACAGGGGCTTGCAAGAAATAAAGTTCCATTTCACTTTCACTAGTAGAAAATGATGAAATTAGTGACCAGGTGACTAAACACGTTAGTCACCACAACTTTTCTAACTAAAATACTACAAAAAATGACAAATCTTAAGTGACCCACCTAAAAATGACTAACATAAATGAATAATTTAGTCTGAGGTTAAAATATATGACTAGATAATAAGTAATGTGACTAAAAATGAATAATGTGAATAGATAATTTAGATTAGGAACAAAAATACGACTACTTAAAAAGTACTACAATAATAAAAATTAGTCATTCATGTCATTAATGTAGTTCTCACACGACACAAAAATTTGATGGTGTATCGTAGCGAGGCACTCCGTGATGGTTTTCATAGATGCCCAACTTATATCAATGAGCTACATTCTATTGCCAAAGCCTGTAAGCAATGAAATGATTATATTCAAGCCTATTGTAACACGTTTCACTCACTTTCTTATCAAAGCATTGAGAATCATACTTTCTTCACACCTTGTTTAATCGTCTTCTTAAATTGTCACCTCAAAGGAATGCTTCAATTATACCTATGAGGTGTGAAATTGATATCCTTCTTCCAAATACCAAAGAAATCTTCTATATCCTAGTTAGATTTATATTTTCCTTCATTTTTATCATTTCCTTTTCTTATATGTATGTGTGGAGACGCAAATACCCTTGTTATACTTTATAGGAGGATCATGACATTGTCGGTGAGTAAGGAGGCCTAACCTTTTGATTTGTTTGCATATTATTAGATCTTTTTTGGCATATTCTAATAACATTTCTCATCATTGATGCTACATAATCATGGCCTCTTTTTCTCCTAGGATGTTAATCATTCTTAATTCTATTACCTTAACTTGGACACTAAACATAATTGACAATATGATTTGATAATGTGATCTAAGACAATTAATAAGGTACTACAGACTCATGTGCTTGGATGTGGCTATGTTATTTTATGAAATGGATCGATAAGATTGCAAAATACACAGGCAATGAAGCAATAAAAAAAACATAATAGACAACACATAACACAACAAATTTAATGAGGAGTTCACCCAATACTCTCGGGCTACATCTCCTGGTCCAGCCTTCTGTGGTGGCCTCTCTATTATGTCTTCAAGCAGAGTTTTATAATAGTATGATCTCAATTTGAGTCTCAATACACAACAGATACAACAACAAGTGTTTTCCTGAACCTCTCAAGCCTCTCTTAGTACACAGACTCTCCCAATCACTCTTTGTCCCTGTCATAGCTCTGACTCAGCACTGCCTGCTCTGTCTTCTATTTGCGCTTTGAAGAAAAACCGCGCTGCCTATTCGTTTCAGCTTATCGACTTTCTGTCTTCCTGACCTCTATCCGCTCAGACCCATTTCTAAGCGTTAGAAATCATTTCTAAATGCTTACAGGGATGGTGGCCACATGTACTGTAATGGAATAGGTCATCGGGCCTTTGAAATCCTTTGGAATGCCAAAAACAATCGTTCTCTATTTTAAACAGAGAAACGCTGCAACACTGTGAAATTCTGCCAAACAATGTTCATTTTGGACTTCAAAAGTCCTTATATATGGTCTACTCCTCTATCGGGTCCATCCTTATCGCTCTCGCAAGTCGCTTCGGCCTTGTTCCTTTGTATTTTTAGAAGTACTTTAAAACTATGAAAATAACATAAAAATGGCGTATGGTGGATCTCAAATAATATATAATAGCTTTAAGGAACCCTTTCGGGTCTGGCTTATCGCATCAGCACTTCATCCCTTGTATTTTGTTTAATAAACGAAATACAAAAAATACACTAAAAATGCCTTTTCTATGGATCTCAAATCTTAGGAAATAATATTTATATAACCGTCAGGTCCGGTTCATCATATCACATATATGTATATGTATAGGCCCCGCTGCATAATGTCTCTCCAATTTCGATATCACGATGTGATTAATCGCAATCGCATATCGCTCATGCCCTGGGCCATTGCAAGTGCTCCTTGTAATTTTCCATAGCAATCCCGTGATGCAATGTGGGCCATCGATCTGCACGCTTGATCGACGGTCCTAGTTGGCTCCGCTAGTCGCCATCGCAAGTTCTATATGGTCTGCGCCAATATCTGATGTCTGCCTATGCTGATTGCGATTTGTTGATTAGATCTAGGTCATTGATTGGCCAGATCTGACGGCTACGGTGCATTCATTGTTCAGACCTCTGATACTTTGTTTTTCACTGTTTTCACATGTTTTTTCCTCCCGATAGTTTTTTTCCATGATTTTGAAAGGTTTTCTCATGCAATTTGTTTTTGGTCCTTTAAATGATTTTAAGAGATTTCAAGACTTAGAGAGTGTTTTTCGATCCATTTAGATCACACCTTCCCACTGGAAAGCCTTTTTGAGCACCAAAAGTTGGTTTTCAAGCATCGCTCATGTGAGGATACAACTGCCACACTTGCCCAATCTCTATCCTTTTTGCACTGCTAGGTTTTGAACCTTTGAGCCTGATCCTAAGGTACTCAACATCCCCTCTACATGTGGTTCTGATCTTCCTGTCCAGAACTGTGTCTTCCTGTAGCTCATTAAAATATTCAGGCAAAAGATCATCAATGGAAGGCAATTGAATTTGCTCTTCAGGATCTTCAATTAATGAAGGTTCAAACAGTATTAAGTTTTCTGCATTTACCACTGAATAGATGTGCATGTATGTTGGCAGATAAAGGCCGAAAGCATTCTCACCAATTTTATCAAGTACCTTAAAAGGTCCATACCTTATTCGCTTCAGCTTTTTTCCTTCACCTTGCATTCGGTCCTTGCTAATATACAACCAAACTTGATCACCAACCCGGAAGTTGTGCTCCACCCAATGCTTATCATGCCTTGCCTTGTACTTGGCTTGGCTCTTTTCAAGCTGTTCTTGCATTGCTTGGTGAATTTCTTGGATGTGTTCAATGAACCTGCTTTCTTTGTCCACATCGTTGTGTCCATCAACCACTATGTCTTTTTCAAAGACAAAATCCAAAGGATACCTTGGTATAAAACCAAAACAGGTCTCAAAAGGAGATCTCTATGTAGAATAATGCTTAGCCCGGTTGTAAGAATCTTGCACATAACATAAATGTTCATCCAAAAGCTTGGGATGCTTGTTGAAATAACCCCTAAGAAATTGGATCACCGTCCTGTTGACCACCTATGTTTGGCCATTTGTTTGTGGATGAAAGGCTATGTTCTTCTTCAGTCTGGTGTCCATCAATTCTCATAGACTTGACCAAAACTTCCCAACAAATCGGGAATCTCGATCAGATACTATGGAAGTGGTTAACCCAAAATGCACATAGATATGCTGAAAGAACAATTTTGTTGTTTGTTCATCTGTAATCTACTTGTTACAAGGTATTAAAATACACAGTTTGCTGAACCTGTCCACAATAACATATAAATAGTCATAAACTTTTCTAGATTTAGGAAATCCCCCAATAAAATCCATGGAAACTCTTTCCCAAGGACAAGAAGGAACTGGAAGTGGAGTGTACAAGCCTAGTTTTCTATTCTTGGGCTTGCTTTTAGCACACATGGTACACCATTTAATATATCTAGAAACTCTTTCATGCATTTTTGGCCAATAGCAGAATCTTTGCAGGTGTGCAACCATTTTTCTTACAGCAAAATGACCTAATATCAGATAAGTATGTGCTTCCCTAATTATGTTAACTCTTTCAATTTGTGGCATGCATAACTTTCCCAAATGATACAAGAGTTGGTACTTAACATAATAGTCCAATTCTTCTACTTTTTTTCCATGACATAAAGTTGCATATACATCTTTAAAATCTATATCTTGAGCATACTATTCAATGTAGCTTTCATGCATTACCAAGTTATGCTTAAGTATAGTAGATGCATTTAGGATAACATATCTGCAAATTTATTGTGTATGCCCTTTTTATATCCGATGACTAGATGAAACTGTTGAAGGGAACCCATCCACCTATAGTGCCTTGATTGCTGCAATTTAGTTTGTGAGTGAAAATATTGAAGTGGTTGATGATCAGTATGTATAACTGTTTCTTTGCCCATTAAGTAATGTTTCTACTTCTTAATACTCTGTACTAATGCATACAATTATTTATCATATGTGGGATAATTAACTACTATAGAATTCAATGTCTCAGAAAGGTAGCATATGGGTTTACCATGTTGAATCAACACTACTCCCATGGCATAGTCACTGGCATATGTTTCAATCTCAAATGGTCTTTGAAGATCTGGAAATGCTAGTACTGGTGCTGCACTAATTTTTTCTTTCAAGGTGTCGAAGGCTTTTTGCTGTTTGCCTCCCCATCGAAACACCTTGTTCAATCCTGTCAAACCATGTAAGGGAGCTGCAATTAAGGAAAAGTTAGCAATAAACTTTCTCCAATATTCTGTTGCTCCTAGGAAGCTTCTAACTTCCGGAGGAGATTTTGGTTTAGGCCAATTTACATTGACTTCAAACTTAGAGGGATCTATCTTAAATTCCCCACACCCTACAATATGACCCAAATAATTCAAAGATGTTTTTCCAAATTCACATTTTGATAACTTAACATAGAGATTCTCTTTTTTCAAAACATCTAGAGTCTGCTTTACATGCTTCAAGTGTTCTTCCCATGCTTTACTGAAAACAAAAATTTCATCCAAATATACATTTACAAAATCATCAATAAGAGGCCTGAGTACATCATTCATAACTCTCATGAAAGTGGCAGGAGCATTAGTTAATCCAAAAGGCATAACTAGCCATTCATACAACCCTTGCTTTGTTTTGAAAGCAGTCTTCCATGCACCTTGCTCTCCTACTTTGACCTGATGGTAATCACTACGCAAGTCCAACTTGGAAAAGTAAACAACTTCTTTCAGCTGATCCATTAGATCATCGATGTGAGGAAGGGGATAACAATTCTTGATCGTTGTTTTATTCAGTGCTCGGTAATCAATGCACATCCTCCACGAACCATATTTCTTCCCCACCAACACAATTGGAGATCCACACGGTGATGTGCTTGGTCTTATGAACCCTTTCTCCAGTAGCTCCTGTACCTCCTTCTTGATCTCTACATTCTCTAAAGCGGATAACCTATACATTCCGATGTTAGGCAATGGAGCACCTTGCTACAAGTTAATATCATGTACAATTTCCCTTTTGGGTGGCATACCTTTAGGTTCTTAAGATAGGATATCATATTCTAAAACAACTTTTTCTAAATGAGCTTTCTGTTTAGCAACACAACCTTGAAATAAATTGGTTTTATCAGGTTTATTTTCCTTTAGAACCATCAGTAAAAATTGCTTGCATGAATTTACAATTCTTTTCATCTGCCCTGAGTTTATGAGAGTATAATTATTCTTGAGTTTATGAGCTCTTACAATATATTCAATTCCATATTTAATGAGTTGATACTTATTGTTAGATCTATAGAAAATGGCTTTTCTATCATACAAGTAAGGGCTTCCTAAAACAATTCCACATATATCCAAGGGAACGATATCTAAGTCAACCTCATCTACAAATGCTGACCCAAAAGGAAACCTAAGTTTACATTGTCTAGTCACTTGTAGCTTTGCTTTATCACATACCCAACCTAATGGATATGGCTTCTTGTGAGGTGTGGTTAGTAGTCCCAATTTCTTTACAATTCCTTCAAAAATCAAGTTTACTTGTGTGCCACTATCAAATAAAGTATCAATCTTTTGGAAATAACTCTAATATGAAAAAGTTCATGTCTTTTCCTCTCATTTTCTTCGTTATAAATAGTTTTTGTAGAATTACTAGTAGATGTTTCAAAATTTTTACCTTTTATACCTGTAGCTGTGATTGTTGTTTCATCACATGTGTCTAACCCAAAATCTTTCTATATAGCAATAGCAATCTTCTTCTTATTTCCATCGAACTTCTTGGGTATCAGCTCTGGATGCAAAGACCAGCAATGTTCATCATCATGTCCATCCTTCTTGTAATGAGTGCATGACGGTTTGTCTTTCTGTACAACATTTTCCTTCCTCTCTTTCCATTTCTGCTTCCTCCATTCTTTGTTCTTGCTTGCAGTGGGTTTTGATGATCCCCCAACCTCTGGGTTCACATTCTTGCCTCTACCCTCTAAATGGGTAGCCTGAGCAGATACCTCATCTATGCTAGTAGGGTTAAACATGAGAATGGTGTGCGTCAAATAGCTATATCGACCATCTATACACTTCAACAAAGTTTCAGGTGAGTGTAAAGAAATGCGTATAATTAAAGCTCTTTTTCTAAATTCTTGGGTGTAGCTTTGTACAATTTGCCCCTTTAACTGGCGAAGAGTTTTCCAACTCATCATGGCTTGCTGCATATGAGCTAGTGGATAGAACTATTTTTTAATGGTAGAAACAAATTCACTCCAAACAGAAAGAATTTTACCATGTTTCTTCAAGTCAGCTTGTGTCCTGCCTTCCCACCATACCAAGGAAATTCCTCCTAGGCGTAGGCTGGCTATCTAAATTTTACTCCTATCTGAATCAATATTCTGCACCTTGCAATACACATCAATCTGTCTAATCCAGTTATCTAGCTTCTCTGCATTTAATTCTCCATCATATATTGGAAAATCAAATTTAACATCTAATTTAATCAAAGATGTTTTCTTCTTTTTATTTTCATGGCTATCAGGAGGTGTGGATAGAGGAGCCTCTTTTCCTTTCCCTTTGCCTTCAGAATGGCCATCTAGAAGAGATTCTTCTGTTCCTTTATCTTGTTTGGAGGTTGAAGAATATTCACCTCTACCTTTCCTAAATTCTTGATACATCTCTTCTACCATCTCTCTCATGCTCATGAAACTGTCCATGAACTGAGAGTCTGATTCCAAGGATTTTCTTCTACCATTTTCTTCCGAGGATATACTATTCCTATTTATAGGTTAGCTTCAACCAGTTCTCCTTCTCCTAATTTGAGCTTTGACCTAGTTATCATACACCAATCCAGCACAAGCTTGTCTAACCTTAGTAAACCTAAAGCTCTGATACCACTTGATCTAATAATGTGATCTAAGACAATTAATAAGGTATTATAGACTCATGTGCTTGGTTGTGCCTATTTTATTTTATGCAATGGATCAATAATATTGTGAAATACACAGGAAATGAAGTAGTAAACAAAAACATAATAGACATCACATAACACAACAAATTTAAAGAGGAGTTCACCCAATACTCCTGGGCTACATCTCCTGGTCCAGCCTTTAGTGGTGGCCTCTCTATTATGTCTTCAAGCAAAGTTTTAAACAACATGAGCTCAATTTGACACAGAATACACAACAGATACAACAAAAAAAGTTTTCTTGAACCTCTCAAGCCTCTCTAAGTACACAAACACTCTCAATCACTCTTTGTCTCTGTCTTAGCTCTGTCTTGGCACTACCTACTATGTCTTCTATTTTCTATGGCTTTAAAGCCAAACTGTGTTACCTGTTTGTTTCAGCTTCTCAACTTTCTGTCTCCCCAACCTCTATTCTTTAGAACCCCTTTCTAAGCATTAGAAATCATTGCTAAATGCTTCTAGGGATGGTGGCCACCTGTATTGTAATAGAATAGGTCATCATGCCTTTCAAATTCTTTCGAATGCCAAAAATGATCGTTTTTTGTTTTACATAGAGAAACACTGCAACACTGTGAAATTCCACCAAACACTATTAATTTCGAATTACAAAAGTCCTTAAATATGGTCTATTCCTCTATTGGGTCTGTCCTCATCCGTATCGCAAGTCTCTTCAGCCTTATTCCTTTGTATTTTTAAAATACGTTAAAACTGTGAAAATAATGTGAAAATGGGTTATGGTGGATCTAAAATAATATATAATAGCTTTAAGGAACCCTTTTGGGTCTGGCTTATCACATCGATGCTTCATCCCTTGCATTTCATTCAATAAACGAAATACGAAAAATACATTAAAAATTCCTTTTCTGTGGATCTCAAATCTTATGAAATAATATTTATATAGCTAATGGGTCCGGTTCATCGGATCACATATATGTATGTGTTTATGCCCTACTCCATAATGTTTCTCTGATTGCAATATCGCAATGTGATCAATCAAAACTGCATATCGCTCGTGCACCGAGTCATTGCAAGCACTCCTTGTAATTTCTGATAGTGATCCCGCGATGCAATGTGGGTCGTCGATCTGCGCACTTGATCGACGGTCCTAGTTCACTCCGCTAATTTCCATCGCATGTTTTATATGTTCTGTGCCAATATCTATTGTCTGCTTGTGCCGATTGTGATTTTCCAATCAGATCTAGGCCATTGATCAGCCAGATCTAACGACTACTGTGCATTCATTGTTCAGACCTTTGATACTCTATTTTTCATTGTTTTCACATGTTTTTGCCTCCCGATAGTGTTTTTCAGTCATTTCAAAAGGTTTTCTCATGCGATTTTTTTTGGTCTTTTAAACCATTTTAAGAGATTTCAAGACTTAGAGAGTGTTCTTGGATCCATTTGGATCACAATATCCTTCAAATATATGAACATCAAACAATATTGACAATATACTCCATCCAAGGACCATTTTGATTTTCTTGTTAATTACTAAAAATACATTTAATTTAAAAATATAATCTAAATTGATTTTTAATTGACTAAATCATCTTAATTTTTTAATACAAAAAATAGATTAACTATTGAAAATCCAAATATTCTTATAAAAAAAGTTGAAAATTAAATTTCCCCAAGAAACGTTTAACTAAACCCAATCCAAAACAAATAAAAAAATATTAGTGTTTTCTTTTGGCGGCAATTAAGAGGGATTAAAGCCAAAAAAAATTAGTGTTTTCTTTGGGTTTCACTTAAGAGACATTTAAGCCTACAAGATGGGTTTATAAAAACCCATTTTTGATGTTTAATTTATGGTTAGCTCTAAAAATGCACCTCATGAATTCCCAAATGAGCAGAGAGGGCCAAAATGAGGAGGCCAAAATGAGGAGGCTGTAATGAGTAGAGAGGCCAAGACAAGGTGTTGTTAAAAATCTAGAGAAGCACCTAGATGCTTGGCCCTAAAACTTGTTTAGTTTTAGAGTATTACAGTTTATTTTATGGTTAGCCTTGAAAATGAACCTCATGAATGCCGAAATGAGTAGAGAGGGCCGAAATGAGCAGAGAGGCCAAGCCAAGATGTTGTTAAAAATCTGGAGAAGAACCTAGATGCCTGGCCCTGAAGCTCATTCAGTTTTACAGTCTTACAATCACGTGTGCAGGTGAAAATATGAGCCATGACTACGATGCAAGGAGGAGCACCTAGATGCTCGGGCATTGAAGTTTATTCACTCTTACAATCACTTGTGTAGGTGAAAATCTGAGCTATTATTACAATTCCCTTGAGGAAGAAGATCACATAGGACGATAAGTTTTTAGGCCACGATAGACACTGCTTACACTGACCATCCTCAAGGCCCAATTCCTCACTTGCGTTCATAGGCGTTCAGAGGTAGGAGGCATTTTGAGGTAGGAGGCCAAGTATTCAGCATATGTTTATTGCAAATGATTTCAAGGAAGTTGTCTATCATGTACCAGATTTGTTTGTTATGTTATCTTCAAATTGGTCATTAACTATGGAGCCTATTGAATACATTAATATGTAGGTTTTTGCTAATCAAATGATGAATTCTAAAATGGAAATGCATTTCTCTTACAGTGTGTTTCCATAATTTTTAGATATATATTTGAGGTTTAAGAATATCATTCCTACTCCTTGAGTGGATCAGAATGAACACCATGCTCATTTTTGTCATGGGATTCGAGGCTATATTCCCATCATTCGTTAATGGATGGTACTAATGGTTGAATATTTGTCATACATAGATTTTGTGTAATAAATATAAGTTACAGGTAGTAAATCCTAAGCCGTCCTTTTAAACCAGAATGGGCTAGATCTTGTGTTTCAGATTTGTTTTCTGTAATATAAAACATATCTCTTTTCCTTTTGTATATTTTTCTTTTTTCTTGTATGGTGTTTTGGTGAGTTGGTTACCTAGTCCTGGTTTTGATGGGATCATATTATTTTTTATCACTTGGTGAGGTCCAATGTTCGAGCATGCTCAACATATGTTAGACACCCAAGGTCTATTATAATTTGCACGATGATTGTACATTCTGTTTGTCCCTAATATATGAAAACTTTTTGGTCTAAGTGCTTAGGAAATTCTCAAAAAATCTCTCCAAAAAATTTTAGCGTAGCACCTACAAACTCTAAAAATGAATTAGTTTACCTCTTCATTCATTGTGATAACTCGTGGTAGACCCTAACTGTAAAGTTTATCTCGTTGAGGGGTAACAAAATAGATTCAAATATTTGTATAATGGATCTAGTTTGTACATGTTCTTAAATTAATCTAAAATAATTTCTATAGCATGACATAGAGCAAGGCATTAGTGAGATGAATTGATTTAGTGGCTACATTTCACATTGTTAGGGCCCTGTGGTGACCTAGTAGGAAACAAACTAGTTATTGTAGGAGCAAAACTTTCTACTAATTCGTGACCAAACTAGCTTGTCATTAAAGAATTTAAATAATTTGCATCTATTATTTTTGGTTAATTGAGTTGTTGTGCTAGAAACAGTGTTGAACTTGGTTGATAAAATGAATTAACAATTATTTTGTGTCTTTGGAAATGAGTTTTGTTTCTGAATCATAGTAATTTTTCCATATTTGTGTATACGAGGTTACAATTGTTAGCAGACATAGATATACCATCTTTTAGTTTTCTTTTTCATTTTTGTAACTTTCATCTATGGTAGTTTGAGGGTCTTACATGCATAGGCAAGTTGTAATTTTTGGTTTTTTTGGCTTTAAATTTCTGCTTGTCTACAACATTGAATATACCAAAGTGAAATTAATGTACTGCAAGTTTGAGTTTCTGACTCTAATTTTTAAATGTGAGATGGCCTAAAAGAGCCTTCAACTTTTTGTGTGAAAATAATATTTAGATGTTAAGATTTAACTCACATAAATAACAAAGAAATGGAATCATATAAAACATGAGCTCCTCAAGGAGATAATAGATGATATTTTTCAGCTTACGTACATCCATCCACAGAATTACAATCTATTGCAAAATGTATGGGAAATGATTCCATCAGATTCAAGATCAGGAACGTATCAGAAGTAACGTGTGGAAATGTGCACATTCTATATCTCTGCCTTACTTTTTCAAAAGCTAAACATATTGACTTTCTTCTTCGTGTTAATTTTGAACCTCTAGACAATGAAATTATCATTTCCCCTGACCCCACTCATAGAGTAAACTGGCCTAGGAGGGTTGAACCATAATGTTGTTGCTTTGCACAGGAGAACCTCTAAACAATGAAATTATCATTTCCCCTTGCCCCACTCACATATTAAACTAGCACAGGATGGTTAAACCATAATGTTTCTTTTTGCACATGAAAACCATCCCACAAGGGGAAACTGTTAAGAACATGCCCTTCGGTGATTGGAATCTTAGTAGATGGCTTTAGAATCCACCACCCTCACCATTGGCTCACAATCCCATTGGAAATGGTGTTGGATATTCATAGATCTGTTTGGAAACCAATATTATTCTTTTATTTTTAATTTGTTCTAAGGTTGATAATTTTTTATTATGCTATCAAAGATTTACAAGGATGGGAAACAAACATTTATTTTTAATGAACGTGAAAATTCCTAAGAAGGAGAAGTGTATCAGAAATATCAATTGCAATGCTTTTCATACTTGTTTGTATACTCACATAGCTTAAAGTTAGGGGTTGAGGTTTTATTTTGTACATTGTATTTCATAGCTTTCGAATTTTTCGTAGGATTCCATATTCACTACAAAATGTAGGATCTATACTAAATATATGTCCAAATAAGAGTTGATTATTGAAATATTTTAATAATTTTCAACCTGACCTCAATTGACTAATGGTAATAATACTCTTATGCAGGCCCGTAAATTTCAAGGTATCACTATATTTGAGCCCCCTATAAAATCAACTCAACCAATGGAATCTTTGCCATTCTTACCTAGCAAGGTAAAGTTTGAATATCTGTTGTCAATGATAAATGAGAAGCATGAGGCATTTAATGGAAAGAATAGACAATATGGACCAGTCTTCAACCATAAAGAAACTGCAAATGGACATTTTTTTCAATAAATTACCAAAAATATGAAGCTAGATGATACTTACTTTTCACCTGCTAGTGAGTGGCTATCTAGGGGGCATTCAAGTGAACTCTAGGTAGAGAGACAAATAAAAATAACTAGAGGTAAAGTAGTGGAAGACCAATTAGTTTCCCCAAGTTTGAACAGATCTAAACTACTATGGCACCCCTAACAATACCTTGGTATGTATATATATTTGTGTTCTCATTTTCACACTCTCCCACACACACACTATCCTTGCTTATGCTATTTTTTTTCACATTATTATAACCATATTCATAAAACCCAAAGGAATACTAGAACTCTTCGACAAGTATACCCATACTACCCTTAATCTAGTCTCTCAAGAAACAATTTTTTTAAAACAAAAGCGATATAAATTATTTCTCTTATTCTCAAAAATATATTACAGTCCGAATATATAACTATTTCATCAAAAAACTATTTGAATTTCAACAATTCTAGAAATTAGTAAACCAAAATATGAATATCATACTACTCAACACTTAGTAAACAACTTCAAACTCCAAATATGATTGAAGCTACCGATTCAGTTCTAATTGGAGATTTATAATAGAAACCTGCACAACTGTTTGATTGATTCAGGGGCATCATCTAATATAATGCCAGCTTCAGTTTGTTCTAAACTGAACATTGAACCGCAGAAGTCTGCCATTCATATTGTACAGTTGGACAGGACCAAAGTGCAGGTTGTGGGAGAAATTAATTCCGTAACCATCAGGTTGTCTGCCGATCCCAGGATTGTACAACGGATTGATATCTTAATTGCTGACATACCTGAATTTTACGGTTTAATTTTGAGCAGAGATTGGTCCGAAAAACTGCATGGGTACATTTCCACAGATTGGTCACATATGTGGCTTCCCTACAAGGGAAATCCAAATCAAATAAGGATCGATCGAGAGAAGCATATGACCCACACAGTTACTGAATTTGAGCAAGAAAACCCACCTGTGGCGTTCAACAACAACATTTTGGGGAACTATTCGTCAGAGTCATTCTTTGGCAACTTTGTTGCCCAATCATCTCCTTTTTCAGTCAATCATTTTACATCTCAGATTGAAAATTTTTCACAAATTGATAAGTCCAGATGTTTTAATGATGCTGAGGAAAATGTAAATATTTTTGTTAATACTCCTTTATTTTGGTCTTTATATTTTGATGGCTCTAAGTCCAACGAGGGCTCAGGAGCAGGTTGCATTTTGGTTAGTCCACAAGGAGAGAAGACAATGTTGTCTTGTAGGTTAGAATTTGAATGCACTAATAACACAGCCGAATACGAAGCTTTAGTCCAGGGATTATATAAAGCAATCGACCTCGAAGTGCAATATCTAAAAGTATTCGGCGATTCGGAAATCATTGTCAAACAGGTGAGGAATGCAATTCATTGTCTTTCAAGTCACCTCAAACATTATCAATCGCTAGTACAGGATCTTACCTCACATTTTTCAGCATTTAACATTTCTTCCATTCCTAGGTCACAAAACTCGGCAGCCGACCTACTAGCCAATGTAGCTTCTAAGCTTCTACCCTCTGAAGACTACAGCCTTGATAGATTTTCTGTAGAATTACTTTTTTGGCCTTCAATTCCTGACAATGTCACTAATTGGAGAGTATTTAACCATGACGAAGATATCTTGCAGTTTCTAACTTCGGAAAAATCCTATGACAATCAAGTTATTGAGGAAGATGATCATGATCTACAGATGAAAGAAACGCCTCAAGAAAATTCGATTCCTAAACCAGTGGTGAAGCTTGAAGACCCTTATGATATCAAAGACAGGTTTAAATCTGTAATTAATGCAAAGCTTCAAAGTTCTACCCTTAGGTTTGAATTGATAAATCTAGGCACTGACGATGCTCCTCAAAACATCAACTTAGGACTAGGACTTTCTCAGGAAGAAAAGGAAGCATTTATTAAATTGTTAAGGAAAAACAAACAAGTCTTTGCTTGGAGGTATGATGATTTAAAGACGTATGATACATCTATTATCCAGCATACCATTCCTATGCTTCCTGATCAGAAACCAATTCAGCAAAAGTTAAGAAAAATACATCCAAATTTGGAGAGCCAGATAAAGTCGGAGCTCAACAAGCTCTTGAAAGCCAAGATTATTTTTCCGGTCCGACATTCAAACTGGGTCTCTAATATGGTGCCAGTCAGAAAGAAAAATGGTGACATTCGAATCTGTATTGATTTCAGGAACCTGAACAAAGCGAGCTTGAAAGATAACTTCCCATTACCTACTATGGAGCAAATCCTCCAATCAGTAGCAGGCTCTGAATTGATGTCCCTTCTTGATGGATTCTCAGGATATAACCAAGTTCTGGTTCATCCTGATGACCAACTTAAAACCACATTCAGAACAAAATGGGGAACATATGCATATCAGAAAATGCCTTTTGGACTCATAAATGCAGGAGCGACATTCCAGAGAGTTATGGATATAGCCTTTAGAGGGTTGATCAACCGAACAGTAGTCTTCTATCTAGACGATATTACTGTATATTCAAAAAAGAGATATAATCATTTGCATGACTTAAATCAAATCTTCCAGCGATGCAAAAGGTATGGTATTTCTCTGAACCCAAAGAAGTCTTTCTTTGCTCTTAATCAAGGAAAACTCTTAGGCTTTATTGTATCCAAAGATGGCATTTATATTGATCCTGATCGGATCAAGGAAATTTCTGAAATCCCTTTCCCTCACAATAAAAAGTCGATGCAGTCATTTTTAGGCCAGATTAATTTTGTTAAACGATTTGTCCCAGATTTTTCTCAAATTGTATTACCACTTCAGATAATGATCAAGAAGAATTCAGTCTTCAAGTGGGGATAAGAAGAAAAGCAAGCTTTTGATGTTATCAAGCAATCAATAATCAATGCCCCAGCCTTGAATACTCCAAATTTTTCTAATCATTTTACACTGTATACCATTGCGTCCGATGTATCTTATGCTGCAGTTCTCACGTAGCCAAATGCTCACAATTTAGAGGCAACCATATCATTCTTCATTTCAAATCTTCAGGGTGCCGAATTAAATTACTCCGATGTAGAAAAACAAGCCTTTGCTATATTCAAAGCGGTCAAACATTATCGACCCTTTCTTTTAAAAACCCATACAAAAATAATAGTTCCTTTCCCAGCAGTTAGGCAACTATTAATCCAAAAAGAGCTGGGTGAAAAAAGGGCAAATTGGGTCACAGTGCTTCAAGAGTATGACCTAGAAATTAAGCCAGCAAAGACTGTTAGGGGCCAAGGTTTTTGCAGGATATTGGCAGGAGCATCCAACATTCCAGAATCAAGTGATGCAGATCAAACTCAAGAAATTAATCAGATAAGTGTTACTGATTCTGGATCTCAATATGCAGATTTAATCTTTTATTTAAAAAATGGTTATGCACCTCCGAATTTGTCTTACAAAAACAAAAGGGCCATTAGATTAAAAGCGAAGAATTTTACAATCATTGATGACGTGCTTTTTAGACAAAATTACGATTCTATCTTGTTAAGATGCCTTGAAAAACCTGAAGCTCAAAAGGTTTTGCAGGAGCTACATGATGGACTAGCAGGAGGACATTTCGGAGCTGACACAACAGCTCACAAAATTATTCATGCTGGTTACTATTGGCCTACTTTGTTTAAAGATGCTCACGAGTATGTAAGGAAATGTCTAAATTGTCAAACGGCTAGCGGAAGACAACGTAAATCAGCTTTCCCCCTGCAACTGATCAACATTGAACAGCCATTTGAGCAATGGGGATTGGATATCATTGGGGAGATTACTCCAGCATCTTCCAAACAACATAAGTATATCCTTACTGCTACCGATTACTTTACAAAGTGGGTTGAGTAAATCCCTTTAAAGACAACAAACTCTGAAGCAATCATTGAATTCATAGACCAATTCATCATTACCAGGTTTGGTGTCCCAAATTCTCTTGTTTTTGATAATGCATCTTACTTTTCAGGCAATGCGATGTTTGATTTCGCTATTAAAAGAGGATTTAAGTTAAAATATTCTGCTAATTATTATCCCCAAGGAAATGGTTTAGCAGAATCTACTAATAAGAATATGATTAAAATCATTAAGCGGACTATCGAACAAAATCAGAGGAATTGGCACAAATTCTTAGTGTTCGCATTATGGGCTGATAGGATAACACAGAAAGCTTCTATTGGAACTTCTCCATTTAATCTTGTCTATGGAAAAGAAGCAATCTTACCCAAAAATATTAATTTTCCTTCTTTAGCCCTAGTGCAGTTCATTGAGGAAACTCCTTCCTCTTCTATTCAGTTTAGACATGACCAGATTTTAAAATTAGAAGAGGAAAGAGAAAAAGCCAAGGTTACCCATGCCAAACATCAGCAAGTCATCAAAGCAGCTTTTGATTCAGCCTCATCCGGTTCAAAACAGTTCCAAGTCGGTGATTTAGTTCTGAAATGGGACAAAGCCCATGAGGATAAGGGTAAACACTCTAAGTTTCAGAAGTTGTGGCTTGGACCATTTCAGATCTGTGAGAAGATAGGCCATTCAACCTTTATATTGCAAGATTTATCAGGTTTGAGAGATTCTCTCCCTGTTAATGGCCTTGTCTTGAAGAAATTCTTTCACTGAGGAGGTAGCCCCTTCTCTTTTCATTTCAGTAGGTTTTTATAGTTTGAAGGATTTTTAGAAATAAGGTTGTGAGATGTCTCCCATTGACCTTTTGCTGTATTTTAAAAAGTTGTCCTATAGAATGAATATGAACATTTGCTTTTAAAATCATAGAATTTTTAACCAAAAAGGATAATTTCTAGGAAATTAGATATCTTTGTATTCTGAAATCACAATTCAAATTTTGTCAACTCCTCTCAAAACATAGAAATATTGTAAACCATTTTCTGTTTTTCAAATTGGTCTCTAAAGGTTATCCATACTAAGATAGGAATCAATCCAGTCTCAGCATCTTCAACTCTTACTCTGTCATCCATTACTCTTAAGAAGAAGATTGTTCACCCCATTCACTAAAGTTTATGATTTTTCAGAGTGTAATTCTAAAATATAAGATATTTAAGATAAGAGGTCTTATTACAAGCCTGCTTACCACGTTCATAGAGAAACAGCTTATCTGACATTACCAATACTGCAAACCAAAACAGGGTAATGGCTTGTAATTACAAGACAAGGGGTCTCATCACGAGCCAGCTTGTTCAGCTAAGCTACTATCAGTGAGTGGCATTGTCAAACAACTGGCCATCAAACCAGGACAATGGCTTTTTATCTTATCAATGACAAAGAAGAAAAAGAAATGAAATACAAAATATGTAAAAAATATTTTGAATTCATTCTGTTAATCACACTCTTGATTGGATGGGACAATGGACAATCATATGGTTAAAAGGTATCCCTGCCGAAACTATACATGTTTGCTGGCAGCAGAAGCTCTACCTATGACAGATGAGTTTACTATAAAAGGCTGGTTTGGAAAGGTATTCTATTTTATCATTACAAACCAATAAAATCCTATTTCAAAGCTTAGAATGTTTTTATTTTCATAGAAAAGAGGGAGTTAACAAAATAGTTTCATTTTTCTCAGAATATATTGAAATCTAGTTATATTAGAAATTTCCCCATTGATTGAAACTCTATTTTTGAAAAAGCTTAAGTGTTTCCATTTTCGAAAGAGATAACTGGTTCTTCCAGCGAATCGCCAATTGTTGTGCTTTACAACAACCCCCATTTCATATCATCTTTACTTATAAACATTAAGGTATGAAATGGGTCCCTTTAGAATTTAATTTGGTATCAATGCTATTGTAATCCAAAAAGTCCAATAAATGAATAAATGCACTTTATAAAACTTTCTAGGTAAACCCTTAAAAGAAATAATGTAATGATTTGTCATTGCGATAAAGCGATCGCAAGATCGCATATCGCAATGGCACATGAATTATAATTAAGCACCCCAAAGTTTTCCGCCGATGCGGATTCGGCACATTCGGCGATCGGCGATATTCCATGTACATGTTATAATGCCCCACGCCAATAGTCCCGACCCGATACACATTCGGCGAATTCGGCGATCGGCGACACGTTACAACAGTTGTGATGTTCCCAAAGACTTGTCCCGATGCGATGCGCAAGCTAGAATCGGATATCAGTGGCAATCTCACCCAACTCTTATTGCGCTCAAAGCTTTTCGCCGATGCGATATCGCATTCGGCGATCGGTGATATCCAATACACACCATTAAAGCGCACTAATCACACCCCCGATTGCGATTCGATAAAGCGCGATTTTCAACGAAGAGCCATTAAGTGATGGGATGGCACAATTCATTTGTAATAAAGGCTTGATCCCTCACGCAATCCTTCATCTACGCTCGACTGCCAAAACGTCCATTGCATGCTTAAGTGAAATCGTTCACCCGAATAACGATATAATGGGCATTTAAGAAATGACGGATTGAAAACGGCTAATTAATAAGATCATGTCCTAAAATCTTTTCACGGATTGTATACGCGCCCATTTTAAAAGCTAAATCCTTCAGTTACGCATCTATTCATATGTACTGTATCACTTAAGAGTTTTTATCGCTATCTCTGTGTATTACGCCCAATTGCCTCTTTGTGCAGAATTCATTCACAGAAGCTAGACCTGAGAAGATGGGAAAGAAGTCCAAGAAGACTGCAGGTTCTTCCGCAACACCAACTGCAGGACAAGCGGCCGCAAATAAAAAGAAGGGACTAATAGCCGATACCACATGCACGGGACTCACCAGAGTTACTTGGCAGGGCACTTATAACCTAATTGAAGCTGAGCAACCATAAAAGGTGGTGAGAGAAGCCAGTGTGGACTTACTCAAGAAGTTTGATGCAACTCTCAAAGATTTGGCCGACTCTTTCCTTCACAGGATAGCAGCCAGAGATTAAATTCTTCCTTATACAGATGTTGTGCGATGGGCGATTGAAGAAATCCCCATATTGGACAGGACTTTTAATTCAAGAGATGGGAGGATTTTCGGATCATTCAAGCCAGAAGACCTAAGGCAAATGTATCATTTGCCTGAACCAGAGAAAATATATAACAAAGACTTCTTGGAGAAGTTCACAAGCGAGAATGAGATCGAATCTAAACCTATCAAAGATTGGAGGCAAAACCCCAACAAGCACAAGCATGAATTCTCCGGTAAGTACTCGGTCGATTCTTTGGCTTCTCCTTATTGTTATGCAAGGATTATGATGTGTAGGTTGTGGGGATTGCATGATTCTGCCAATTTTACCATTGAAATGGTTCCTTTAATGGAGGCAGCAGTAAACAGTTGGATTATGGATTGGGCTACTATTCTTTCGGATAAATTAGCAGTAGCTGTTCGTGATTTTAGGTCTCAGTCTGTTGTTTCAGAAAGGAAAATGCCCCCGTTCTACTATAGTGCATATATCCTAGACGCTCTTTGTTTTAATTCCGAATTTCCTGTTCTCAGGTGGAGGTGGACCGCACAGGACCCTTCACCCATTCATATATATCATCAAAAATTGTGGAAGTCTTCTTATAGAGACCACCTGTATCAAATCTGTAATGGTTTTATGGTACCTATTTATTATTCCATTTTTGATAAACCCATTCCAAAAATCTCCTATCAAGCTTCCTTTGATTTACCAGCGGTAGCAAGTTGGTTTGGAGAAGAAAATTTCACCTATATCAGAGTTTTCGGCAGTGAAGCCGATCCACATGTTCTCCCTCTATATGTTCCAGATAAGCTGCTAGCAAGGGAAATTGCATATCAAATCATGGCTGAGAGTACTACACAGACTCTCAAAAGAGAAAAGAAGAGAGGATGGCCATCTTTTCCCTTCAGATGTGGCGTTTATACTCTGCATGATCTTAAATATGCAGAAAAGGAAGCCACGAAGCTCCAGTCTTTAACGTTGGCCACGATCCCAAACAGACCATACGACCCAAAAAATACTGCTTACAATGCATTAGAGGAGGCCAAATTAACAAGGTTTGAGCATCAGAAGGATATGTTTGATGACCTGTTCATTGCCTCTGAGACAATTGGTCATGTTAAAGAACTCGCTAGGATGCGATATAATGATGAGGGATTAACTGAGTTCAATAACCTCAGAGAACAGAGGTTGCAAACTCTGCCTCTGCATTTACTGGCAACATCCCTAGCAACATCATCAAGCCGACCTGTTCAAGAACAGGAGGAGCAGCAGAAGAAGCAACAGGAGTAGCAGCAGAGAAAAGAGCAGGCAGAAAGGCTAGAGAAAGAACAAGCCGAGAAACAACATAGAACACAAATGGAACAAGAGGAAAGAAGGAAGAAAGAACTGGCAGATAGGCAGAAAAGGGAACAAGAAGAACAACAAAAGAAGGAACAAGAAGAAAAACAGAGGAAAGAAAAAGAGGAACAACAGAGGAAAGAGCAGGAGAAAGAGTTGCAGAAGCAAACCACCGATGTTAATGTAGACACTACTATAGACCCCAATTTATTACAAGAATGGCAGCAATTTCACTCCATCATTAGTGGATTGGAATGTTCAAAAGATGGGGATACTTCTAAGACAAATGATACTCATGATGTTACCTCTCCTCAGGTTCCAAGTGGAACCAGCGGCCCACCAAGTTCTAAAGAGGTTGAAGTTATTCCAAAAGACCCCTCTGAACAAATTATTCTACAGATAGAAGATATTACGCCATTGGATGTTTTCTACAGCCCAAGACACAGGGCAGTTGTAAAGCGGTCGAGGAAGAAATGAAGGATTGATCAACCTTCTATGTTCCCCAAACAAACGGTCACGGGTAATGTAGTATGGAAGGAGGAATTGGATCCCTCCGATGACTTAACAAAGCTATCAACAGTATGCAGGCGCTTATTCGGCGGCAACAATTGACAAAGCATCGGAGGTGAGCCTTCTATTGAAGAATAAGGACCAAGAAATCTTTGCGTTACAGACAGAATTGGTTGAGACAAAGCAAAGGGCAGCACAAGCAGAAGAACAGTTGCTGGCACAACAACAAGAGAACAATCAGTTGACTCAGCAATTGCAAGCGGAAAGGCAAAGGATTGATCAAAGTGCAATCCAGAAACAAAAATAATTGTCGGAGGCATTGGAAAATTTGAGAGTGGCAAATGAGCAAATGATAAAGACCAAAGATGAGCAAATCGCTCAAATGTCATCGCAGCTGGAAAATATGAAGGGCGCGTCGCAGGTAAAAGAATTTAAATCAGAGGCATTATTGATAAACAAAGCGTTGATATCTCAGGTCAGACTCTTATGTCAACAGATCGCTCAAGCTGAACCACTATGTGAGCTAACTACAACAATAAATCAGCAGGTAGAAAACGCCAGGACTGAACTAGATCAAGCGGACGAGGCCATTACTGCATATCTTGAATGGCAAGATACTGATTTGGGAAAAGCAGCAAAATTGCCCAGGATTAATGAAACACAGAAAGACATTCTTTTCACAGAATGGCACACTCAAGTGATGAAAGCAGAAAGGGCAGCTTCAAGGTGTAAAACAACCGCCAACAATCTAGTGGATCTAGTCAATAACACTCTTTACCTGGCCAATATGATTTCTCAGTGTACACCGGGAAAGATGACAATCACAAATACATTAGAGCAAGCATGCTATCCTGAATTAGAAGAAAAAGGAAGATTAATCGCTGGAGTTAAAAGCTTATCCTTAGATGCATATTGGCTCTTTTTAATCAAGCCACATACACAGAGATCTTCCCTAAAGTGCCTTACAGACGCAATCGGGTGTATAATTCCTGATATCCAAGATGCCACCTACGCTGCACAGCTCAGTTCGTGCCTCAACAAACCTTTGGAAGTTTAGCCAATGCTTGCAATTAATCAGCTCAGATTCAAAGGAAAGCAGCCGACTTAATGAGTCACCCTCCCGCTTGCCAGATCACCAGCCGAAACAGGATCAAAAGTTATTGATACCAGCTTAGTAGGATTTCTGTTTAGTAGATATTTAAATTAGATTAGTATTTATAGACCCTTTCATTGTTTTGGAAAGGGTCGTAAAATTTTGTAACAGACTTAATAGGCTGAAGTTTGCACTACTGTGCTTCAGTCACTATTATTTTATGAAATTGGACCAGTTGTTCTGAATTCGACATTAATTTTTTTTATGCAATTGCGCACTATTGCCTTTGTTGAGGACGATTTCTGTGTTGAAGGAAGAACTGCCAATAGCGATTGATATTTGGGAATGTGCTGCAGCTCATATGGTGCTTTTATCTACGTCTGAAGTCATTCTTTTTATATGAATTGTTATGCTATATATTCTTGCTATTATTGAATACATGCATGCGCTGTAACAACAAATCTCTAGCTCAGCCCACTATTGGATGTTTTGCGATTTTCCTTTTCCTTTAATCATGCATGTGACAATGATATAAATGATAAAGTGTAGTAATTTCGCTGTTATCGCTTTGTGTAACTATTTATGCATGGCAATCTTGAATAATTTAATATCTATGTTTAGAGACAGAGTCATCTATATGCCTGTCTAAAAGCTCAGACCATCAAACGCTACACTTTAGAGATCGATAAAACCCCGGGGTAGATTATAGTTATTATATTCATGCCGATAGTTTTAGTTGTTTGCTTATCACTAGCATAATCTATAAGTCACTCATCCATCCCATTTTATCTATTTTTGGGAAACTGGTCCCATTATCCCCAGTCGGAGCCACTATTCCAAACGGAAAAGGAGCTGCACTAAGGTCTGGACCGGGTGGTTTCCCTTATGTTGTTGCAGCGATTTTCGAGGCATCAACAGCTCCCTGGATCTCCCAAAGCACAATCCATGCATCATATAGGATCCTCATAAGAGGGTCTCTGAATGACTCCAAGTCATTTTGGAAAGTCACCAATTTGACCTTTCCTTGGGGCTTCGACAAAATGTTTGCGCTTACACATCAGTCCAAATGCGATGGAGCCTTCTTGTTAATCGATGTACCATATCCTAGATAAAGTGGTACCTAATGTCTATATGCTTGGAGAAATCATAACACACGAGATTCCTCAAAAGTTGAATCCACCACTGCTTGTCACAGAATATCACGATGGTATCCATCATGTGTCAAACATCTCACTAAAGAGATTCCTGAACCAAGCAGCTTCACATGGGGACATACTCGTAGCTATGTATTTAGTCTTAGTGGTGCTATAGACATTTTTGGGCACTGAAACCCAAATCATAAATTTCCATAAACCAAGGGTTCTTAAGTCCCTAAAAGTGTTGTTCCAACCCCTAAAAGAACGAGGTCAGCTGATTACATCATCTCCCAGAAGTTCTTCATGAAAAACTACTCAGAATTGGTCAAAACTAGACCATCTGACCTGCTCCATGGTCAAAGTGCGTTGCATCCCACCTAAATGCACACGGGAGGTGTGATGCATACTAAAAATCCCTTCTATGGGGTGCAATGGGTGAGAGTGGACAAATGGCAGTGTCAATTTGCGAGGTGGAGGATCATGGAATCTTCCAAAAACTTCTCCTGTGACACTTGCCTCTTTACACTCACCCAGGGATGAGTAAGAGATCATCAATATCCAAGTGGAATCAAGAACTATCAAAGAGAGGACACTAATCAAATCTCAAAAGATGACTCACCCTCCTTGCAAACATCTTATATGGATCCCTCATCCCATAGATCCAGAGGCTAGAACTTTGTATCTTGTAAGGAAGTGTTGTTGGTTTCTTGGTGTAACATCATAGTGTTGGGTGATCTAAGCTTTTCATGAGGTGAAGAAGGGCTTTCTTGCTGAGAGGATGATGCTAGGTCAGAACAATTGGTTGTAATCCTCTTTGCTATTCTTGATTATTAATAAAGATATTCAGGTTTTCCTCCACATTCTTGCATGATTGATGATATATGCATTTGTGTGGTCAATATATATGTGGTCCTATATTGTTTATGATTGTAGATATCTGTTCTTGGATAGTGTTATGCTGCTTTGATTCCACAGGTGCTCTTTGAAGCTAAGTAGATGAGGAAGCGATTGGCAAAGACCTATCAGAAGGGAGAGGAATCAAGCAAGGAACCAAGCACAGGACAGAGGTTGGTCTCCTTTGTTCCCCTCTTATCTACTTCTTATAAAGGAAAACGAAAGTAGTTTTAGTTTGTTTATTTCTAAGGTAGCTACCAGCCTTAGTGGGACTAGCAGCTTTGCATAGACACTAGATTTCTCGATAACAAAATGGCGACTCCATTAGGGAGCGAATAGATTGTTTGTTTGTCTATATTTTCTTTCTTTATAAACTTACAGATAGAGCCTGAAGTCAAGCCAGCTAGGCTTCGAACTGCATTTCCTATGCAAGTGCAAAGTAGATCAATGCTTCTTCAGTCTATCTCCGAGTTTTGTTTATGAACTGAACAATCGATTTACAAACTCTCTAATTACCCTTGTGGTGGCTCTAGTAACCTCCTTAGATCTACCCCTGTGATTTAATTACTGATTATCACTTGCTCAGCCTAAATCCCTAAACTGTGCTACAAACTGTGATCAAGAACTGGCTCAAAAGTATCGCACTGTACAACCGCACCCTCTCTTCAAGGATATCAGTATGCATCACACTTCCCATGTGCTATAGGAGGGATGCATACTGGAATCCCTATATAACAGGTGCGCTGATCAGAAAGGGCTAATTTTTCCTCTAGACTTTGGTTTTTTTCACTCTTTTCAACTCTATTCAGGAGTTTTGCTGTCTATAGTCAGTATACCTCTCTTGGAAACCCCCTTCCTTGCCATTATTCCACCTCCATTGTGCAAAGAAATGCAAATTTTTTTATCTATTGTGAGCCATTTTCAGTTCTCATATACAAAGAAGTAGCATAATTGAACTGTTGTTTCTTGATTTGGAAGTGTCGCAAGTGTCATTTTCAGTCATAGAAGAGAATCCAGTTGTTCTTGATAGTCGATTACACTATTACTGTTGTATTTGATTTGATTTAGTAGTTTTTCAAGTGTCAAAAGCAAGTTTTCAATTCCACATAACAAAGTGTCGTCATTGTCTTCATTTTGTCTTGAAAAGAAACTTGTTAGTAATGTCGCTTTGAAAAATAATTCAGATTTGCGCTTAGCTTTCTTTTTATTCACACATTAAGAAGGCTGAAAACAAATACATGCATGTGCATTTGCATTTAGACTATTTTTTGGTTTGATTTAGGACAATGCATATAGTGTGTGCTCTCTGCTCTATGTTGAAAGAATATCGTCTATCCTTCCTTAGTAGCTAGGATTTTCATTGCAAAAATAAGATTGAACGATTGTTTATCATCTTAGATTGCATTTTAGGAATTATATATCTACATCACGCGGTGAGCCTGAAAGGAAAATTTATTAAGCAAGATCAACTGTAAAATAAATTTAATGAATCTAAAAACGCTTTGGAACCTAATGCACAACATTTAGAAGTCTAGGCTAAAGACATATTCCGGTGTCGTAAAGCCTGGTAACTGTTGTTTTCATTGTTGGTTGGGTGATTCCTCCACTTTGAGATGATAAGTGCCAGTACGGACTTGGGCTCCCACATATCGTTGAGTATATATTGGGAGACCATAATAGGCTATATCCTTTATCCATAGGAAGCCATGTCTGTCGCCCTATCAATCGCAATGCACTGAACACAGCATTCGGGAAGATTGATTGCCGTACCATAAAAAGTATTTTGCAGTTTTTCGATTGGTTTGGTAATCCCTCTGTCTAGATCTCCAGAGTAGTCTCTTTCGTTCTTTTTCAGACTCCTTAAAAGAAAAGGTCCATCTGAGCACTTGTCACTTCAAGCTCACTAAAAATCGAAGGCAACTAGAGTCATCTTCTGTTTTTTCTCGACTCCTAAAAATTCAAAAAACAAGTTTTGTCAAATCATCTAAAATTCATTTAATTTAGAAACATATTTCCCCTTGATTTTTAGTTGGTCGAATAATCCTCAATCATGGAAGAAAGTCAATTGAAACCCCATCGTTCAAGGAGGCTTACGAGTCAACCGTCTTTGTCTCCAGAATCAAAAGTGTTATGGATGAAGCGAACTCATTTAACCGGTTCCAAATCCCCTGGTAAAATTAGAAAATGTGTTCCGACACCATCGGAGACTCAAGTTACTCCAAACATTTCTGGTATCCCCGCCTTTACAGAAGAAGTTCCGCAGCCACCAAAGGACAGTAGAGTTGATCCTAGTGTTAGGATATTCTGACACAGGAAATAGTAAAGTATAACTTGGTCTAGTATAGAGTTAGGTAAAGTGTGTTTCTTTACTATGTACGTTTTGTAGCTTACAATCCGACGGTCATGATATGTAGTGATCCGATAGTTCATTCTCTCCTCGGTATTACTGACACTTGATCTGTGGCTTAACACCCGATTGGTCCATGATCTCTATTTTAAGAGCATGGAGGGTCATTTGTAGGTTAACTGTTCATGAGAGAAGCTTATGCAAAATTTCATTATTTTATTAATAAATTGCCTGAAGTGGCCGCGTTGGCTCAGGCCGTGGACTGTTTCCCTCTTTGAGGGTTTTAACCACGTCAAAAGTACTGGTGTATTGATCTGTGATCTATTTGTGAGCTGTTTCCTTGGGTGTTTTGTCTGAGGAACTTACCCTGTAAATTCCTACATGGTATCAGAGCTATTCGAGGGCCGCGTCTGTTGGTGATCCAAATCTGAAGCTGGTAGAACTGCATCTGACTGTCATTTCCTAGATATATTGTTTCTGACTACTTTTAGGCCAAGAGGACTACTCTATTGTTTTGGGAGCATCTGTTCCAATGTGGAACTAATTTTGTTTCACGCGAAAAGGTTTTCGGTAGCCCTAGCTACGTCATTTTTAAGATCTGGAGGTATACACTGTTTATTTGCTATTTACAGTTATTTTCTCTCTTTTTATTTCAGTTTCGGTTTATTTAACCTTTTTTTATTACCGGATCTATACCTTTCATTTCTGCGTATGCTCTTTTCCCCGCGACTCTGTGCGGTTTGGGCAAATCAGAAACAAAAAGGAAGGATTTTTCTCATGCGTATGCTCTTTTCCGCTGCGCCTTAGTGTGATCTCGAAAAATCAGAAACATTGAGGAAAATATTTAGTTTCCCACTAAAGCTAACTTCGAGCCACAAGGTTCATTTTTTTTTGTATGTTCATGTTGGGTTTTGTGTTTTTTGTTTTGTAGGGAAAAAGAGCCTTCTCAAAGCAAGCACGCAACCCAAAGCTTCAACCCCCCCAACCCCTCTCTCTCTCTCTCTCAAACTTTTTGTATAGCTCACTTGGTCCAAAGCTAATTTATGAGAGTAGAGGTCTTGAGTTCAAGTCTCCTTTTTTTGGGGGCGGATTTTTCATTTCCGCACATTCCCACACTTAGTCAGCATCTTCATCAAATTTTCTTCAAAAAGCCATAACTTCTTCATCCGGAAGCTGTTTTCAGAACTGTTTTTTTTGAAACAGCCTAATTTTTCGAGATCTTTCCATTGGAGCCCTTAGTTTCAACACCTATAGCTTCAATTTCTGTTAAAATGGAAAGTCCATGCCAAGTTATTCTTGACAGCACCAACTACTTAAAATGGTGGTCCTACATTGTGGATTTACTTAGAAGTAAAGGTCTCTACAGATTAGCCTGAGGCCAAGAAACCAAACTGAAAGATGAAGATAAGGCAGCTAAATGGGAAAATAGGCAAGATCAAGCATGTGGGTTGATAGGGATGTCTACTTCTCCAGATCTTAGATTCCATATTGTAGAACTTGATACTCCTGATGAAGCATTGAAATAGATTACTAAAGTTTTTGGAATAAGAAATGAACTTAGAGCCCATCAACTTGAAAATGAGTTACTTACATTAGACTCCAATAATTTTTCCTGCATTGAATATTTTTTGTCCAAGTTCAAGACCCTTATACTTCTCTTGGAAGATGTTAAGGTTAAGAAAAGAAGATAGTAACCTTATCTATTCCATTCTTACTAAGTTGGGACCAGCCTACTCTGTGTTTGTTTCCACCTTCCATTCTACAAGAGAAGCCTTCATTTCTCAAGGAAAAGACTACAATTCCCCTTCCTTTGATTCTTTTTGTGATTCTTTAATAAGAGAACAAGAAAAACTCTTACACCTTTGTCTTCTTAATCTTGGAAACTCGTCAAAGAAAGTGTTAGCCGCCCAACAACAACCAAATCCAAAGAATCCTAAGAAGTTGTATCCTAAAAGGAATGGTCCTAAACCAAACAAGGGTCCTAAGCAATTTCAGCCTCAAAATGAAAAATCATTTCAACAAAATGATAAGACAAATAAAAACAAAGGGAAGAAGACTGATAAACATTGCAACTTTTGTAATTCAGATGGCCACTTGGAATCCAAATGCTTTAAGAAGATGGAAGCCTTGGAAGAAGTAATGAAGAAGCATAACATCCATTTGGAGTACTCTTCAACTTCAAATTCATCTTCAGGAATGGCACTTTCTGTATGTGGTTATCAAGCATCTGGGTCTGGCTATGCACTAAATGTATCTTCTTCTTCTCATTCTCATCAGTGGCTCATTGATTCTGGAGCTTCTTATCACATGGCAAAAAACAAAGCCATGTTTTCTTCTTTAAATGATTGTAACACCAAAAATATATATGTTGGTGATGATAGATGGTGATGTTTGCAACAATAATATTTCTGATGTCTTTAACGATGATCTTATCCTCCTTTAATATAGATAATGACTCCCAGATGTTCCTTATAGTATGGATTATGTCATTCCATAAGGTTTATCTTGCTCAAATAAGGGACATATTCCCCTTCACCTTCTCATTTAACTCTTGAATTTCTTGAGAAGCAACATGAAAGTCATTCACGAACTTGTCAAAATTTTCCTTAGGCATGGTCAATTCTCTTTCAGTAGCCTTTATAACTTTCAAGACACTCCCATAATCTCTCTTAATTTTCTTCACCTCATTCTTTGAAATCTACAATTCAGTAATGAATCTAGTCAATTTATCAGCTAGGTCCTCATGATCAACTTGTACTACAATAGTACAAACATGAGAATAAATTTTCTGTTGTAAAAAATAATTTACTTATTTCATATTGGTAATTTCATCATTTCTCTGTATGAGCTCCTTAATCAATTCCTCTTCTCTTTTTCAACCCGTGCCACTTCTGAAGCAATTGGATGTTCAATGGAAGAGATCGTCAATTTCTTCCTTAGCAGCTAAACTTTCGTTTCATCTCTCTGCAATAGCTTTTGAACAACACTTATGCCCTCTAGGTTGACCCAAATTTTTACAATCATCTTCTTCAATTCTTCATTTTGAGTGGTTAAAGCTTTGGAGTTTGATTTTTCTAATTTTAGCTGGTTGACCACTTTTTCTAACAAACCTTCAACTTTTCTAGCATCCAAGGAAGACCTTTTCAAATCACTGTAAATTAGTTCACTAGTCAGCCTGTGCAAATTATTTTTTTGAGGCAGAGGGATTTCTCTAGTTTCAACTATCAAAATGATAGTGTTTAAACCTTATAAAGAAGACACGGAAAAAGAAGAAGAGCAAGAGAAAGCTAGTTTGACTTAATTCCTCTCCAAATCTATAGCAAAAACCAGTCTGGTATGATAATGTGAGATAAGATGAGCCTCCAGCTGTGATTCTAAGCTTTCGTTACCCTTCATGTTCTTTTCTTCAATCTGTAAATACAACTCCTTTATCATTGACATGGAGCTCTGGCTAGTCTCTTCTAGAACAAGAAAAGATGGTGTACAAATAACTTCTCCTAATTGTAACTGAAAACCTCATGCAGATGATGAGTTGTCACACTTAGAGAGTTTAGCTCTTTTAAAACTTCTATTTCTTTCCTGTTCTAGATCAATTTCATCTTCACTGCCTCTCCTTAAACTCTCCTCACTTCGATTAGGAGTTTCAATTTCCACTCCTCCTATCAAGTTAGTTTGTCCTCCATTAGCTAATTAATCCACCTCTGGTCAAGCTTCATGTAGAAAGGGAGCATAATAATTTTCCACCCTTCTATTTGAAATAATATGATGTGGATGATATGCCCACTTTTCACGCCACTGCAATTTCATATCTTCAAGTGCTTTTTGCACTTCTCCTACAACTTTCCTGTTATTCATAATGAAAGGTCCCACTGTCTTTAGAAATCTAAATAAATTCCCTTCTTTTCTAGCACAAAATGTACTTGATCCACAATCAAACTCTGCCCTATGAACTCTAACGAAAATAGTCTCATAGGCACAAAATTTGGGAGTCTGTAAGGGGAAAATTCTACTCCATTTCATTTAATCTCAAAATAATCTTCAAACTCAAACCAATAATGTACTTTAACATCTTTACTGATCTGAAGGAAATGCTGAGATTTTAATAGAAAGAAAGGTGGATGAGAACTGTTTAATATTCCATAAACAACTACTAACTAGTTGTTCTTGTGAGAGTCCATGATATTCAACCATACATGCATGAATGTTTCAACAAGAATTTATAGGAAGAGTTAAGTAAAAAGAGAAGGAAATTTGAAGCAACCAGTGAGAGGAAGATCTGCCAATTGGGAATTAACCATTGTCTCCTAGAAAATAAGTATGTCAAAAAGTATTTCTAGGTTCATCATCAAGCTAAACAATCCTAAAATGGCTTTGTCCACAATATTTGTATCCTCCTTTCCTAAAAGTTTAGCTAGAATTTGTACGATGAGTCTAACTCCATAGGTAGAGCTTCCCAATATGCACTAAAAAGAAAGTAAATTAAGCAGAATTAGCAGCAGATAAATCTTGAAAAGTGGAAAACAAAGTCTCTTCTAAATAAAGGGAGTAAGAACTTGCAAATGGAAAACATAAAGCTGGCTGAATTAACATGGCTGACACTTGAAAAACATTTTAACCTAATGAATTCATGACAAAATATTTTTGAGGATAGAGAGGTCAAGCGACCAACCAATATATAAATTATGGAAAGATATGGATTTGAGGAATCATGGTAGCTAAAACCCATAACCCTACTATAGGAGCATATACAGGAGACTCAGTTTTTTTAAGAAGACTATGCCGGTAAATTTCTATCCAATCAATGGAACAAACTGGGTCAAAAATATCTCTTTCAGTATCGATCAATGGAATATTAAAATGGAACCTGTTAAAGCATCTTTCTTCAACATTTCGATATTTCTGGATGCCAAGACTTTGTGCAAATATCTTAATAATGGTGGCTGATGCTGACTAAAGTTGCAACCTATACAATTGAATTCACGGAAGTAGGAGAAGATGAAAATGGTGAATATAATGAATAATAGAATTAGATTTATAGAAAAAAACATGGTAATGGGTGGGAAAATAGAATTAATGAAAATTGTGTGAAATTTGAATTCATGAGTTGGCAACAATATGAATGAGGTGATGGTTGACATGGACGATGAGGTGGTAGAATGGTACAATGACTAACAATGATAGAGGAACGGAAAAAATAAATACACAATGTCACACTCGCTTGCTGACATAATACGGGGGCAAACTCCAGTACGAAGGAAACTCGTTGGAGTCCCCACACAACCAATGTGAGTCGTTGATCTACGGTTAGATCATCCTTTGATAAGGGACTTAGTTGATTAATTGTTGAGAACTTAGTTGTTATAGACATTTTTGTGCCTTACAGCATAGAGCATGAAATGTCAATAATCTGAGGGATCCAAAGTACCTAAACATGTTGTTCTTACCCTTAGAGGAACAAGGTCAGCAAACCACAGCACTGCAAATCAGTTCTCCACTGAAAAACACTCAAAAACAGGTCAATTTTGGATCAAAGCAGCTGCTGCACTAAGCATCTGCGCTGAATGACAAAAGCTCCATGGTGTACCTGCGCTGCATAGCAAGTGCAACAAAGGATACCTGCGCTGGGCGTACTTTGACATGTGGAGGAATCATTTCTCAATGTGCCAGTGCCCAGGAAGCTTCCAAAATGACACTTGGATTAGAAGATTCGCCTAAAGATGAGTAAAGAGGTTCTAAAACTCCAAGTGGAAGGTAGAAACTCCGAGTGGACTCAAGGACTGAAGAACAACTGGAGTTGAAGAGGACAATAAGTCACACATCAAGCTGACTTATCTTCACTCCAAAACTCTATATAAGGATCTCATCACATGGGATCTAGAGGCCGGAATTTTGTGCAAAGAATTGTTGTTGGTTTACAGTTGTGAGTATTGGGTGATTGCTTGAGGGAGGTGAAGAGGAGATTTCTTTCCGTCGAGAAGGTGATGCTGGATTGGACCTCTCACGGTTGTATCACCGCCTGAACCTTACTTCCTTATATTAATAAAGCATTTGAGGTTCTTCTATTCGCATGTGTTTCAATGGTGTATTGTCTTACTTGCGTATTTGATTTATGCTAATCCTTGAATCAATTATGAATGCATGCTTCTTGTAGTTTCCTTTTCTTGTCTTGTTCGCAGGATCTCGTGTAGCTGGGCCCCTGAGAAGACTTCGAGCTGGGAGCGAGCGGTAAATAGAGGAGATTGGATCAACCATTTTCGCAAGACATCGGTAAGTGGATCTCTTCCTTTCATCTCTTGAATGTCATAAAGAAGTAACTTTAGATAGCTTTGCTTCAGCTGTTGCTAAGGAACTATCACCCTTCGAGTGGGATAGGGTCATTCCGTGTTGGATACTTTTCCCCAAAACAGACTGGCGACTCCGCTGGGGATCGTGTCTTGTTGGTAGCTTGTGTTTCTTGCTATTCATTTCTTAAACAAAGGGAGTACCGAATCGAACTGCATTCGAATCCTTCGAATGCAAAGTAGAGGGCAGCTACTCTAGCTCAGTGCTGGGCATGTTTATGATTTGAAGAGCTGATCCACAAGGACTCTTTTTAGCTCTTTGTGATAGTGTTCATCTTCCTTTAATCATCCTCTAGTGTATACTTGACTGATAGCCTCTGATTTGGCCAAAAACCATTGATTTTTGAGCAAACTGTGACCCGGAATTTGAGAGAGACGAGAGTTGTCTCTTCAGTGCAGCTGCAGCAAAGGCTACCTGCGCTGCAACGCAGGTCCCGAAGGGGCTACCTGCGCTGCATGTCAGATTAACAGTGCAGCACCTGCGCTGATCCAGTTTTGCCTTGTGCAACTGGGGTTCCCCACTGTCTGTTGCCCAGTTTTCAATATTGTTTTTGCAGCCTGTTGTCGACCTGTATACCCGGCTGAAACTACCTTTATTTGCCTTCATTCCGCCTCAGTTGTATGAAGAAACCGTGATTGTTCTTATTGTATTTCTTGCCTTCATTCACAGTTTCCCGTAGCGAAAGTGAACTAGTCTTGCTGTGACCTCTTGGATCTAGACCTTTGATAAAGTGTCGTTGTGATTCTAAGAGCTAGTTTATTGCTGTTCATAGCTGCTTGAACATTTGCTTTCGTTATATGGTTCAAATTTCAGTATTTCTTGTGTTGGAACGAGTGAATCTTAAGGTGTTCTTTTGATTATTGGACAAAAACTTGTTTGCTTTCGCCTGAAATTGAATTTGAAATTATACAATAGCTTTCTTTTTGTAATACATCAACATTAAGGAAGAAGAAAAGAAATACTTGCATTGTGCATGTGCATTTTGACAGTTTGCATGTCGATTTAGGAAAGTGCATCAGTGTGTGCTCTATGATCTGTTTGAAAAGATGATGTCTTTCTTTTCCCTCAGTAGTTAAGATTTTCATAAGTTGAAAGAATTGAAAAAAGCTTGCTTATCATTCTTAGACTGCATTTAGGAGTTGTATCATACATCACGTGGTGATCCATAAAGGCAAACTGCTAAGCAAGATCAACCTAAAAAGAACTGAATTTATCTAACAACGCTTTGAAACATAACGAAACACAATAGAGGTCTAGGTAGAGACGTGAACCGGTGTCGTTAAACATAGTGACTGTCGATCTCTACGAAGGTGGGTGATTCCTCCTGAGGGACGATAGCACTAATACGGATTTGTGCCCCCGCGTACCGTCGCGTATATTGGTGGACCCCTATAGGAACAAAGCCTTTATCCACAGGAAGCCGTGTCGGCCGCCCTACTGATCGCGATGCAGTCAACACAACATTCACGAAGATCGACCACTCGTACTGTAAAACGTATTCTGTGGTTTCGCGAAAGGTTTGGCACACCCTCTGCCTAGAACTCCAGAGTAGTTTCTTTTGGCCTTTTTCAAACTCTATTACTGAAAAAGTCCATCCGAGCATTTGTCACTTTAGGCTCGTTAATACATCGAAGGAGACTAGAGTCATCTTTAGCTTTTTCTCGACTCTTAAAACTTGAAAAAGCAAGTTGTGTCTTAAAAAGCGTCTAAAATTAATTCAATTCGAAAACACATTTTTACCCTGTGCATTGTTGGTTGATCAAGTAATCCGCAACCGTGGAAGAAAGTCAATCGATGAACTGTCGTTCGCGGAGGCGTATGAGTCAACCGTCTTTGTCTCTGGAATCGAAAACAACCCGGGCAAAGCGATCTCGTTCAACTGGTTCCAAATCTCCTGTCAAAGTTAGAACAAGTGTTCCGACGACATCTGAGGTTCCAGTTACTCCAAACATTTCTGGAAACCCTGCCCCTATTGAAGAAGTTCAACAGCCCCAGAAGGACAGTAACATTGATCCTAGTCTGAGAGTAGATACTTGTGTTACTGAATCAGTTCCATCAGTGATCGGTTCAGAGAGTCTTGCTCCTCAAACAACTGTCGCTGTCGAAGCAACCCCTTCTTCGGCACCAGAAATATTCTACGGACCTGACGGTCTTCCTCTTCCACCCGGTCTGATCGCAATAGAAGAAATTGTAGAAGATCCGCAAGCAACTACTCCAACACATTTTGGAGCAGGGATCACTCTACTTCCTACTGCATCAGAAGCTAGCCTATCACCCAGAGAAGTTCCTGAAGAATCACTAGGCAATCTACTGGATAGACTCAAAATGTCTGAACAACCGTCAACATCTAGGACTGTGCTAAATGACACAGCGACAGCAGAACTCCCTGCAGTCATTCCGACAATGTTCGTCGGCGTGCCATCTGTCTCTAACTCTCAACAGCTGGAGGGGGTCCCTTCGGGGGCCATGACGACAGTATGGTCTGTTCCTGTCTGTTCTCCCGGGATAATGCCCGGTAACTCCTATGTTGGAACTCAACAGATTGATCCTTTGAGAAATCAGTTTGGGCAATCCGATCCCCGAGGTGTAATAAATCCTCTCGGTTCCGGACCACCACCGTATGGGGGGCAATATGCTTTTTCGTTACCCCCTCCAGGAGGTTAACCATACGGGAGTTCACAACCATATTCAGGTTATACTGGAATAACTACAAGTGGTTGGATACCTATGCTACCCCAGCAACCAAGAGTTGTGTATTCTATGCAACAACAAATGCCTGTGACGAACATCCCGAAGACACCAGCAATTGTGACTGTGTCGCAAGTTCAAACAATACCTGTTGCATGTCAACCTCAGTTTTCTCAGGTTGTAATGCAACAACCCTTTGACCCTGCAACCCAACCACAATCGCCGACTGGCAGGGCGACACAAGCACAAACGAGTACCCTTACCCCTCATCTTGGCCCAGTGGTAAGCATCGCACAACAACCAATGGTATCACAACCATGGTTGGTGCAGTATCAACAACCGCAGTTCCAGCAAGTGTACCAAGGTACCGAGCAACAGATTTTTGCGAACAATGGACAACCGTACCTACAATACGGTCAAAACCAACCACTTTACAGTGGGGTAGTCCACCAACCATACCAATCATACCAGCATCAAATACATTATGCCGGTATGCAAAGACCAACTGCTCAGGCGATCCCTTCGTATCCTGGGTACGCTTCGCCTAATCTGAGTCAACAGCTACCATTCGTGGCAACTCTAGAGTTACCCGATTTACATCGGTTGACGAACGATCCGATTGGTTATGCCCCTTGGTGGCCAGCGATTCCTCACAAACTTCCCTTCGACATTCCTAAATTCAATGGAAATCCAGGTGAAGACCCGTCGAATCACGTCATGACCTTTCATCTATGGTGTTCATCGAACACTCTGAACGATGATTCGATAAGACTTCGCCTCTTCCAGAGGACATTGACAGGTCCGGCGACTAAATGGTATATAGAATTTCCAAGAACCTCTTTCGACAATTTCAGCTCCTTAGCCACGACTTTCCTAACCCATTTTCAATTACCCATCAGGTATGAAACAGGAACCGAGATACTGACCAACTTCAAACAGACGACAGCTACTCACATATCTGATCATATACATGAGTGGCGTCGCCGTCGTAGGATGGTGAAAACATACGTTCCTGATCAGCTATTAGCCGAATGGTTTATAAAGTCATTACTTCCGGCTATAACGGAAGATGTGGCCAAGGGGGGGGGGTCGTAACAGAGGAGCAAGTGATTTCTCGTGCTCAATATTTAGACTTGGTATATACTCAGTCTGGCACGCTCTACGACAAAATACCTGATGCCCCCAGACCTGAATTTTCAATTCCTCCCCCTCCTAAATCGAATATTGACTCTCATGCCGGAGATGGCATGATTGGCACTGCAAGCGCGAAGTCAAAAAAGGCTTCACCTCAGAAAGCCCGTAAGACTTCAGGTCGAAATGCCCATGAAGAGATTCTTGCTTCGGAAGTAAATGCCATATCAGCAGATAAAGGCAAAGAAACCAATCAACCAGGAAGCAAGAAGAAGCAAAACAAAGGGAAGAAGAAGCAACAGGATGATCCGTCACCTGAAAAAACTTCTTCGAACTCTCCTGAGAAAGGGAAAAAGAAATGGCCCTGTATGATATGTGACGAAGATCACAAGTCATCATATTGTCCATACAAAGCTAAGCTCAAGAGATTCTTTAAAAGTCCAAAGAACCCAGCTGTGTTGACAGATCCATTTCCCAATCGAGGTCAAAATATGGTTGATAGTGGAAATGCTTCCCCGTCGCAAGTGCTAATGTTATCGATCTCTAAGCAACAGAATGATGCTTTGATTTCGACAAGGAACAAGGATTACGGAAATCCGCAACTGTCAAACGAAAAAGGTAAAGATCAACCAAGTAGTTCGATAACAACTTCGACAGAAATTGTCCCACCCATAATGCCAGAATTAACGATAAAACCACCTAAGGGTGTAGTACACAAGTCGACTTTTAATCCTCGTGCCAGAGCGGCGCAGCATTATAACATAGTAGAAGATTTGGCTCAATCACCATCCGCTATGTCGACTCTAGAAGTACTACAAAATTGTCCATCCCAAAGGCAGGCATTGTTATCGGGAATAGGGGGGGTTGATCCTAAGGATTCCAATCTTGTGTCCTTTGATCACAAAGGGTATGACCCTCAGTTACCACCTCAACTAGCTTTCCTTATTCAAGTGAAGGCCCTCAACAAAACTGTTCACAGAACAATTATTGACGAGGGGGCATCTACATGTATTATGTCGATGAGCTGCTGGAAGACGCTAGGGTCACCAACCTTGTCGAGATCTTCGACAACACTAAAGGCTTTCGACGGTAGGACATATGCCCCCTACGGTATCCTAAGTAACTTGAAAGTTGAACTAGGTGGAAAAACAGTAGAGATTGATGTTGAAGTCATAGATGGGAATCTGGATTACAACATCCTACTGGGAAGACCATGGATTTATGCCATGGCAGCTGTCGTGTCGACTTATTTTAGGAAGATCGCATTCCTGTTTGAAGGAGGGATTACGGTCGTCGACCAACAGAACTTCCTCCTTAATGGTTCACAAGTTACGGGAAGCATCCCCATGATCCATGAAAGCGACCATTCAATTCAAGATATAGGAGTAGGCCTGTTGAAAGACCCCACGATGACGGGGACTTTCTCGCTACCAAATCATATGTACATAGGAAATGTACCATTGGTGGCTACCTGCAACATGATATCTTCCACGAAGGTCGCAAAAGACAAAGTCATCATGGATCGGGCAATGGTCTTGCACCCGAGCCCAATCGAAATATTGTAGCAATCAATGTTTCAGGAATGGGAGGCGAGCCCAAATCAATGCTCGTCAAGCGTTTGGGTAGATAGGTCAGGAGAATGTGGTACCCCTTTGGATCCCTGGTCACGAGTGCATGCAAGTGACGAAGGAATCCTGCAATCAATGTGGATTGAGGGGGCACCATGGGATGATAACCACCATCGTTCCCTTCCTAAGGAAGATACTCAAGGCGACCTGTATCACCCCTCAGTATTTGAATTCCTAACGAATACTGTAAATACGGTGGACTCCGAGAGAAACCTATCCAATATAGAAGAAACTATAGCCATAAATATCTCGACCAAAACAGACATTGTAGAGAATATTTATGTCGGCAAAGGTTGTTCCCCTTCAGAACAAGAAATATATAAAGCTCTTTTCCGCGAATTTAGAGATGTCTTTGCCTGGTCATATGATGAAATGCCAGGCATTGACTCGAGTATCGTTGAACATGAAATTAAGATGTATCCTGATGTCAAACCAGTAAGACAGCGGCTTCGGCAGGTACACCCCAAGAAGGCCGCTGCCATTAAAGCGGAAGTTGAGAAACTTCTCCATGCTGGTTTCATCTACCCGGTTCCTCTAACCGATTGGGTATCGAATATTGTCCCTGTTATGAAAAAACAAGGAACAATACGAGTGTGCGTCGATTATAGGGATGTAAATCAAGCCTGTCCAAAGGACAACTACCCTACACCCTTCATCGACCAAATAATCGATGAATGCGCCGGATGTGAAATCTTTTCGTTTATGGACGGATTTTCCGGGTATAATCAAATTAATATCCGCCCACAGGACCAATCAAAGACTGCATTTATTTGTCCGTGGGGCACATTCGCTTATCGAAAATTACCCTTTGGTTTAAAGAACGCTGGGGCAACGTTTCAGAGAGCAATGAATTATGCTTTCCATGACATCAAGAACATCGTTCAACCTTATCTCGACGATCTTCCGGCTCATTCGCAAAAGCGGACTGATCATCCACAACATTTAAGAGCGATATTTCTACGTTGCCGACACTACAAGATAAGACTCAATCCGCACAAATGTGTGTTTTGCGTCGGTTCCGGTCGTTTACTTGGCTTTATAGTCTCCAAGGATGGGATTTGTCTCGACCCTTGCAAGGTGCAGGCAATCATTAATTTCCCTCCACCTTCGAACTTGCTTCAGATTCAGAAGCTCCAAGGGAAAGCAAACTTTCTGAGGAGGTTCATTCCAAATTACGCAGAACTTGCTAAAGGTTATACCCGTCTCTTGAAAAAGGATGTACCTTTCGTCTGGGACCAGGTTGCGCAATCTTCCTTTGATGCTCTGAAAGAAGCGCTAGTAAAAGCATCATTAATGTACGCCCCGGACTATCAGAGAGACTTTAACCTGTATCTGGCTGCAGCAGATACGACCATTGCAATGGTTTTAGTTCAAGAAGTCGACGGAATTGAACACCCTATATATTATTTAAGTAAAAACATAAATGATACGGAAAGTAAATATTCTCATGTTGAAAAGCTAGCACTTGCTGCTGTTCAAGAGATACAAAGATTTCGGCATTATGTCCTCTTCAGGAAGACCACCGTATTGTCAGATTGCAACCCCATGACTTATATACTGTCGCGACAGTTGCTTGGGGGCAAATATTCAAAATGGATAGCTATCCTTCAAGAGTTTGATCTGGAATTTGTGAAATCCAAATCAAAGAAAGCTTTAGTTTTTGCAGAATTATTATGCGATCTCCCATCATCGTCCAACGATGAAACGTCCAAAGAATCGATCGTGGACGAATGTTTGTTTCTGATATCGGCAAGTGATGAGTGGTATGGAGATATAATAGTTTATCTCCAAACCCAAAAATTTCGGCCAGACACCTCTCACTCAGAACAAAAACGCATTCGATACCAAGCAAAAGACTACATGATCGTCGGCGATACGCTTTACCGTCGTGGTGTCGATACGGTCCTGAGAAGGTGTCTAACCCATGAGGAGGCCGAAAAAGCCCTGAATGAATGTCATTCAGGCACCTGTCGGGGGCATCAATCTGGATATGCTACAGCACAAAGAATCTTACGAGCAGGATACTTCTGGCCAACCATGTTCAAAGATTGCATAACCGCAGTTAGAAGTTGCCATGCATGTCAGATTTTTGATAGCAAAACCAGAAGACCCCCCGCTCCTTTACATCCAATAATAGTTGTGGGGCCTTTCGCCAAATGGGGCATCGATTTCATGCAATGTAACCCCACCTCGACCGGGGGGCATGGGTATATTATAGTCGCAGTTGACTATTTTACCAAATGGGCCGAGGCGATGCCTACATTGGATAACACTGGTGAAACAACAACCCTATTCTTTTTTAATCATGTAGTCACCAGGTTCGACATACCACAGGCCATAGTAACAGATCATGGATCACATTTTCGCAATCACATGATGGTTGAATTAACTGCCAAACTAGGATTGTCTCACGACAGCTCTACTCCGTACTATCCGTAAGCTAACGGACAGGTTGAAGCAATCAACAAAGTCCTGAAGTGCATGCTGCAAAGGATGGTGGGGGTTCACAAAAGAAGATGGCATTTGATCCTGTACTCGGCTTTGTGGGCCTACCGAACATGGGTAAGGAATGCCACTGGGTTCACACCGTTTCAACTGGTGTATGGCCTAGAGGCGATCCTACCAATCCAGTGTGAAATTTCGTCCCTTAAACTCGCAATTGATCTCCTCCCCGCAACCTCGGAAGAAGAAGCTCGTTTCTTGGAATTAATCCAGTTGGATGAAACCCGTCGTGATGCCGCCTTGGCCAACGAAGCCCACAAGAAACGATTCAAAGCGCAGTTCGACAAAAATGTCAAACCCCGTGTCTTCTCGGAAGGTGATTTGGTTTTGCTTTATGACCAAGAATCCGATAAATTGGGAGCTGGGAAATTCAAGTCCTTATGGATGGGCCCTTATGTTGTTAAAAGTGTGTTAGCAAAAGGTGCCTACGAGTTGGTAGATTATGACGGAATTCCACTGGCGCAACCCCGCAACGGGTTGTACCTTAAGCGTTACTATGCCTAATAGTAACCTGTATGCTTTTGTGACATTTTTGTTTTCGCTAAAGCGTTTGTTCCGGTTTAAGTAATCCGCTTTTTACACTTATTGCAAATGTCAAATCCATTGGAACCGTGGGTTGGGTATGCTGACGGAGCGAGTCATAGTTCGAGGAACCTATCCTCTGCTGCGTGGGCCATTTTCGACCCAAGCGGCGAGTTAGTGAGTTTTAGGGGGGTATGTATTGGCCAATCAACAAATAATATCGCTGAGTATAGTGCGTTGATAGAGCTCCTCTCTGATGCCATCACCCATGGCATACGCCGGCTAGTCATCAGGCTAGACTCACAGCTCGTGGTACTACAGCTCAATGGTACCTACTCTGTCCGAAATCCAGCTATTTAGCGCAAGTTCCTAAGAGTTAAAATCTTGGAAAGACAGTTTGATTTTATCCAATATCAACATATTTCCAGAAACTTAAACACATTAACCGACTCATTAGCAAACTATGTGTTAGATAGACATTTGCAAAATTGATAAAAAGAGAAGCATCATCGATGTTTCATACATGGATCACATAAAAACTAGAATAAACCCCGAAAATCAAAAATATATATAACCGTTTACGGTTTACATATAATGTTCTGTAACCAAGACAAAATCGGTCATATGACCCCAAAACTCAAAAATGGCTGGGGGGCACCCTAGCCTAGTGATGCTCATGATAACATGCCACGGCCTATGCAATCATGCGCAGAAGACGCGACCATCGTCTAGGAACACCAGCAGTATGTCGCTGCAATCGTAGAGGCAACTCGTCGATCCGTACATCCGGAATCCCAAGGGTAAGACCCTCGACCTGTTCCTGCACAGCTGCAAGAGTCTCGGCCAAGTCAAGGTCGTAGAGAATAGCTCTCCCAGGAGCCTCCCCTGCTGGGGCAGCAGCCGGAACTCTCGGACGAACTGCTGGACGGACAGGGCCCACATCTGCATGCACACATGAGTTTGATTAGAGTCTTGATAGAGTAAAACACAAGGACATTATAAATAAAAAACAGTAAACAATGATAAGGTCAAAATATTTACCAAGATCACCCCACTGCCCGCCATCTGGTAGTACCAAATCCGGATCACCTCGGAAATCCATGCCAATATATGGATACTCGGAAAAAGCCATATCCTGCCGCTCGAACCACCTAAAGAAGGCATCAGTAAAAGAAATCTGAGATTGACCTGCATGTCTAGACATGTGGTCGACCCACCTCTGCATGCGTGGCTCAGTAGGAGATAGCAAGTCAAGAACGATGTACTGAGGTTGCATCAGGGGTATCTTCTCCAAAGCGAAGGCAGTCAAAACTGAACCAAAGCCAAAATTCTTCAGTTTCTCGTCCTTTACTTTGGTCAACTGGTTTTTCATCTGAACCAGTACTGCATCACACCAGTTAAAAACTTTCGGCTGAAGACACTTCAGGGCGTGCTGCACATATGACCTGTTGGCAACATGAGGGGATGCGCTGCCGGCCATCCTACAAATCGTGTACAGAATAGACCTGAGAGACCTGTCAGTGATATCACGGATAGAAACCTTGCCGTCTCTGCTCGGCTGGGATCCCTCCCTACAATACTGACAGATATAATCTTTCACGGAATCGCTCCCTCGGGCCGAACCGGACAAGGAAATGGGGGCACCCCGCCTTGACAACCCAGTCAAGAAGTAAATGTCCACTATGGTCAAAGGGATGGACTTTCCCCTAATCTGGAACACTTGGTTAACAGGATCCCAAGCATCAAGCAGGTACTGCAGTAAACGTATCTGTGCCCTCATGCTAGATATACGGAAGAATGTTAGCAAGCCACAGTTCCGCAATGCGCTCACGGTAACAGGATCATGGAGGGCAATCATGTCCTCCTCTTCATGCTCTCGTTCTCACCACGTAAGAGTCATTCTGCTCCAATAAACTCTGCAAAACAAACAAGAGGAGGAGTAAGATCCCTGACTCGGTAAAGAAAATGGCAAAATTCTCATGAAAAAGTATGCAACCAAAAAGTTTTCTGCGCCCAACGCAGGTGGGGAAGGGTCTCACCTGCGTTGGGAGACAAATTGCCTTTGAAAATGAAAACCCCCAACACAGGTTTCGATATAGGGCACCTGTGCTAATGGCAGAGCGCCCTAGAGAAACCCCAGGGGCTCATGGGGGCAAGAAAACAAGCATAAAACTGAGAAATAAGACCATGAAAAGATAGAGCTAGGGTTTAGCTCCTACCTGGTGGAAACAACACTGAAAATCGTCCACGGAATCTCCCGAAATCAGCTGGTGAAAAATCAAGAGGAAGAGGCACCTCCAAAGCTCCAACAAACCAAATGCACATGAAATGGTAAAATGAGAGGTAAAAACATCTTTTAAATTGCTTTTTACGTAGTTCAAAGTGAAATATTAGTATTTTTTACTTCATGTTATCCGTTTCTAACAAGTTTGTTGCAGCAATTGATGAAACAGTACTATCTCTGGAAAAGAAAAAAAACTAGTCATGGTAAAATATGAATTTGACCTTATCAAATGAGCAGTTTTGGCAAAGTTCATGCTCGTTAAAAAATAAATGCAAGATCCAAGCAGTTTTAACGCGGACTTCATGCTCGTTAAAAAATAAACATAAGCATGTGAGCAGGCTTCCCCCCCAGAGTTCAAGCTCATCCAGAAAAAATGGACCGGTAAATAACCATTTGAGACCGTAAATTCATTAGCCATAAAATCCTTGGTCGTGTTTGTGCACCGTCACCTCCACTTTTCATTTGGCCAATCATTCACATCCACTTGATTGTTTACCTATTTTGAGGAATAGCTGCGAAGAGTGATTTCACTTAGCCATCCTTGTAATACTGCCGTGATTGGAAAATTCCAACCTGTACCTCGAATTTGCTGCTATCCCTGTTTATCACTCATTCCTCAAAATACGAGTCTTCTTTGAGCTCTTTTCACTGACTCGTAAAATATGAAAAGTTTTCCGAGTTTTGGCCTTCCAGCTCGTTAAAAGGACCGGAAGAGCTATCCCTCCTCTAGATTTTAATCTTTTGGACCCGAGGGATTATTGCACAAAAAGATCGAGCGCTTGTCTAGTTCAGCTCGATAAAGATATCGAACATTCATCCCTTCTGTATTGTTTTATACTTTTTCGGACTTAAGGGATTAGATGACGAAAAAGGACCCCTAGAGTCCACTTTATGTACCCTTTTCAGACTCTCTAAAGATGAAAAGGACCGAGTTGTCTTTGTCGCTGGGCTCGTTAAAAATATTAGATAGCGACAAACTTGTCTTTAGACAAGAACAAGTTTCCCTATCGTTAAGCTCGTTAAAACATAGCGATGGGCTTGCCCGAAGGGCAGGTTATAGGACAAGCATATGTTACCCTCCTCAAGCTTGACAAAAATAAAGAGGTGCTGGTCAGAAATGACTGGGGAAAATTGGGAAGAACCTCAAAGCTTAATGGTAGCAAGTCGCTCTTAAACATGACACTTTTGCCTCCGTAAATATCGGGTTGGGTTATTATCATTCACCGGTCCCTTCACCATGGTCTCGCCATACCATCCATACATGGGGTAATGCTACCGATCCATCACATCAATGTCGTTATATGTTCAAGAGATGTCATTCAGAAAGTGTCAACCGGGTCCCATCCACTACCATACATCATCTTTCATCCTTCCATGACCGCCACCCTGAATCATATTTCACGGATCGTTTTCACCATCATCACTAGCTCCGTTTCGTGTCACTGATGTGGGATTCATTAAGGCCCTCCTTTGACGGATCACTTCTTGTCGACATCAGCTCACTATCCAAGAAGTTGATCTAGGAACACCCCCTCAGTACTTTGAAGCTTGCATGCCTCAATGACAAGTTTCTCACTTCCAGCGATAGGTATACATTAATGACCTTCGACCGGGAGACTTTGCGTGGTGTTCGACGTCAGATCCTATATTCACGCCACGTGAATTGTGCTGCAGTACCTTGAGGGTCATCATCATTATCGGTGATTCCTCTCGCGCTTGTTAACAGTTTACATTATTGACTGGTAATCAAGCGATGTATTTCCATGTTCGACTTCAAGAAATTCTCACATGGATCGACTTGTCCTAGAGTGAAGATCAGACAAGTTTGAAGACCCCGGATCTAGTTTCATCCATCTGGGCTGCGATATATATTCAGGAGATAAAAACATAGACATGTGCAGCAGATGATCATCCTACTAAAAGGATGATAATTAAAAGCAGAGAATTATCAGTCTATTATCAGACGATCGTCTATTTATGTAAAACAAATGTATTTATAAAGCTGAGCATGGGAAATGCCCGCATCAGCTAGATCATGAAAAGAAAGTATGAAAAGATAATTTATTGTATTGTATTTTGTTACAGGTCACCTCCCGACGATTGAATGAACTTTGGATCCTCCTAATAAAGCATTTCACCCGATAAACGACCTCATACTTTAGGGGGCAAATGTTATAGACATTTTTGTGCCTTACAGCATAGAGCATGAAATGTCAATAATCTGAGGGATCCAAAGTCCCTAAACATGTTGTTCTTACCCTTAGAGGAACAAGGTCAGCAAACCACAGCACTACAAATCAGTTCTCCACTGAAAAACACTCAAAAACAGGTCAATTTTGGATCAAAGCAGCTGCTCCACTAAGCATCTGCGCTGAATGACAAAAGCTCCATGGTGTACCTGCGCTGCATAGCAAGTGCAACAAAGTCTACCTGCGCTGGGCGTACTTTGACATGTGGAGGAATCTTTTCTCAATGTGCCAGTGCCCAGGAAGCTTCCAAAATGACACTTGGATCAGAAGATTCGCCTAAAGATGAGTAAAGAGGTTCTAAAACTCCAAGTGGAAGGTAGAAACTCTGAGTGGACTCAAGGACTGAAGAACAACTGGAGTTGAAGAGGACAACAAGTCACACATCAAGCTGACTTATCTTCACTCCAAAACTCTATATAAGGATCTCATCCCATGGGATCTAGAGGCCGGAATTTTGTGCAAAGAATTGCTGTTGGTTTACAGTTGTGAGTATTGGGTGATTGCTTGAGGGAGGTGAAGAGGAGATTTCTTTCTGTCGGGAAGGTGATGCTGGATTGGACCTCTCACGGTTGTATCACCGCCTGAACCTTACTTCCTTATATTAATAAAGCATTTGAGGTTCTTCTATTCACATGTGTTTCAATGGTGTATTGTCTTACTTGCGTATTTGATTTATGCTAATCCTTGAATCAATTATGAATGCATGCTTCTTGTAGTTTCCTTTTCTTGTCTTGTTCGCAGGATCTCGTGTAGCTGGGACCGTGAGAAGACTTAGAGCTGGGAGCGAGCGGAAAATAGAGGAGATTGGATCAACCATTTGCGCAAGACATCGGTAAGTGGATCTCTTCCTTTCATCTCTTGCATGTCATAAAGAAGTAACTTTAGATAGCTTTGCTTCAGCTGTTGCTAAGGAACTATCACCCTTAGAGTGGGATAGGGTCATTCCGTGTTGGATACTTTTCCCCACAACATTAGTGCTGCCGAGTTTTGTCCATTTAGGCTCCGACTCTATTATTGTCGACTAGGGACCCACCTGTCTTTACACTTAATGCTGCATTAAGATTTGAGTAATGCAGTTTAATCAACCATCATACATTAATTATTTAACATCAAAATTTTGTTTTGCTTTTGTTTTTATTTTGATTTTTATTCTTTTGTAGATACATATACACATTTGGTTCTAAACCCAGATAAAACTAAAACGAGCTACAACAATGCACAATCTCTGCATGTACATTTCTAAGCATCCACAAACCTGGGATGACAGTCTTCCCTATGTGATCTGATTGATAAAATTAGTTTTTCTATGATAAAATTCCTTTTCATAAAATAATAAAAGTGCCTAATGATTTATGAAATTATTTTCAACGTTAAGCATGGGTTTCAGAGTGCATTTATGTAATTTTTATGTGCAAATTAACATAAACAAATGACTAAATAGTACCATATAGCAGACATAAACATCACCATAAACAATATCACAGTAGCACATGATGAAGGAGTTCACCCCTCTTGGTCCATGTCTCCTTGGTCCAGCTTCCAATGGCTCGACCCTCTCTATTATTCTAAAAAATGTGAACACATCAGTTTACAATGCTCAGAAATGTCTGAAACATGTTCCAATGGCTCTAGAATGCCAAAAAATGATTGCGTATCCACTTTTTGGTCTTGATTTGTTAAAAAAGTAATCAAGTTATGATTTTCCCAGGTTTGGTTGTTATTTTCTCTACAAACTCCCAAAAATCCGGCACCTAATCCACAATCTCTCCCTCGAAAGTGCTAAAGAAGCGCCATTTTTCCCAAAAATCGGTGTAACTTATGGGCACCTTAATTTGGCCTCTAACGCCTTAAGTTAAAAAAAATTAGGGCATGTGGGGGGTCCACGTGCTTGAGGCTAAGGCCAATTGCCCACCCCCGCCAGTTGGGCCCATCCACTCCTCTCTCCACTGGTGGTCGTGTGTGGGTGGTGTAGCCAAGGTTTGGCCCCCGTGTGGGCTAGCCCTAACTTTGAACTCGCGCACCTGGAACTTTAAATAAAATTCGTGAACATAATGGCCAAGAGCTAAATGTGAGGCCGTATTGTTAGAGGCATTGGAATTGTTGTGTGAGGTCACAGGTTCAACTTCCCTTGCCTCTGCCTGGACTTTTTCCATAATTTTGGTGGCCCTCGGGCTATCATGTGGTGTCATCCAGCTCAGCCACATGTCACCCCATGGTTGGCCACCAATCCAGGCAATCAAAAATGCAGAATTTTGTCCGATAACAAACTAACACATGTCAGCCTACCATTCACTATAGGACCTCTTTGACAATTCAAACTACCACATAGACCTACCTAGTCAGTGCCATGTTAGTAGTACAGGTCGTTGATTGAGCTATCATCTTTTGCAAAAATTCCCCTATTTGAGAAAGTGAAGAAAGCATGATTCTGGGAGCATAGTGTGTCAGTTTCACGATTCAAGATAATGAGCACTACGTCGTCATCTAGGTTCCACACTGATCCGACAACTTTGAATTTTGAGCTATTTTTTTAGCACCTTATTATTCCTCCCCACTGGAAGCCATTTGGAACAAAAAAAATCACTTTTAGTTTTCCATCAGGTGAGGGTACAATTCCCTCACCTTTCCTATCTCAATCCATTCATCACTGACTTGGAACATGTGATCTACACGATGCTTGTTGTGCCTTTCTTTGTACTTGCCTTTGCTCTTTTCAAGTTGATCTTGCACTATTTGATGTACCATTTGTAGTCGTTCAATGAACTCCTTGGCTTTGTACATCTTATTATCAATAGAAGCATCCTTCTTACCAAAATGATACAACACATTATGATCAAAATGGTAAACAAATTCCTCTACTTGATTCCTTTGACTCAAGCTTGAATATACATCTTGAATGTATGCATTTTGTTGATCATAACTTTCATGCAAATCAAAATGATTCTTGAGAAAATTATTTATATAAAAAATAGGTCTAAAAGTACATCAACAAGCGTGTCACTTATACCTTTCTTATTCCTTTTGACCAAGTGGATTAGTATAGGAAAACCAATCCAATGAAAGTGTATTTTTCGCTGCAACTTAATCACTAAACCATTGAAAATATCTTAATGAAATGAAATGGGCTTACCATGATGCATAAGGATTGTGCCCATGGCATAGTCACATACATCAATCAAAAAGTCAAACTAGCTTTTCAAGTAAAGAAGAGAAAGTATAAAGCTCGAGCTGATCTTTTGTCTAAAAGCATCATATGCCTCTTGTTGTTTGCCTCCCCATAGGAAGACCTTTTGGACAACTTCCAAATAATGCAAATGAGCTACAATAGAAGAAAATTTAATAGAATTTTTCTTCCAACAGTTGGCTGCTCCCAAAACAACTCTTATCCAAATGACTATATTGAGCTTTGACCAATCCAAAATGGCATCAATCTTGGAGAGATCTAACTTCATTGCACCTTCTTTGATATTATGGCCCAAGTACATCAAAGAAGTTTTATCCAAATCATTCTTTGAAATCTTCAATAACAAATTTTCTTGACATGGGACATCAAGTATTTTCTTCTAACACTTGACATGTTCATAATGAAAATTTCTAAAAATGAAAATGTCATTCAAGTAGATTATCATGTCTACAAATGGCTTCAATACATCTTTCTTCATATGCATGAAAGTAGTAGGAGGATGGAAAAGACCAAAAACCATAACAAGCCATTCAAACAAACTTTACATGGTTTTCAACATCATCTTCCATATGTCTCCTTCGACAACTCTACTTTGATGATAACCACTTCTTGAGTCTCATTTAATGAAATGCTCTCCATTCTTCTTGGGCGCCAAAACAATAAGTGCCCAACATGGTGAAGGAGATGGTCGGATGAACCTTTTGTTCAACAACCCATGGATTTGCTTTGTTATTTCTGCACTTTCCCTTCTTGACAACGAATGCGTGTCAATGTTAGGAAAAAGACACTTTTTCTACAATGGTTTTTCATGTTCGATTCTCCTCCTGGGAGGATATCCCTTTCCTTTATGAAACACCTCATCATCATGGTTAACTTCATCAACCAGATCAGTTTTGAATTTTGAATTACAAATATTAAACGCATCAAAATCAACATCAACATTGGTTTTGATCATAAGAAGCACTAAATTATTGCTTGTATTCACTAGCAATTTCACTTTCCTTGCATTAACTAATGAAAGATCTAGTTTCTTGCGATGAGATTTCACAATATACTACACACCATCTTTTAACAAGTGGTCATTTTTTTCATGAGGCTGGGAAATTTCTTTTCTATCATATAGGTAAGGACTACCCAAAACAATTCTTGAAATATCAAGTGGTACAACATCTAATTCAACTTTGTGATGAAGTTTGATGTGATTGAAAACCGAAGAATACATTTTCTTGTAACCTGTAAGTTTGTGTCCTTGCATATCCAACCCAATGGATATGGCTTGGGATGTAAAATGGTTTCAAGATTAAGTTTCTTGACTAAGTCATTAGATATCAAGTTGGCTTGACACCCACTATCAAATAGTGTGTCGACTTTTGTATGTTTTGAGATTACCCTCACATGAAATAATTCAATCCTTGTTTCTTCATTTGGAGTGCTAGTGTGAAGATTTGATATACTAGTGCTAGCAATGAATTCTTTTCCTTTTATACCCATCGTTGTAATTTTAGTTTTATCACCTAAATTTGTTTCCAAATCCTCTTGAATGATGGTAGTTTTCTTTTCTTTTCCTTTTTGTTGAATTTCTTAGGCCTCATCTCAAGATGAAGCTTCCAAAAATTAGCTTCATCGTGACCCTCTTTGGAACAATGTTTATATATTGTTTTCTCTCCTTCCTTTTTAATGGATGCATTTTTATTTCCTTTGAAACTCTTTTCTTTTTCTTTATCCTTGAATGGCTTTTTACTACCCTCTTCTGGAGTGTTTTTCCCTCTTGCCTCAAGATGAGTGTCTTGCACACACACCTCATCTAGATTATTGGGATTAAACATAAGGATAGTATGCCTAAGGTAACTATGTAATCCCCCTATGTACTTCAACAACGTGTCTTGTGATTGCAAATATACACCTAACATTAGACACCTTTTTCTCAATTCTTGGGTGTATTCTTACATATTTTGACCTTTAAGTTGTCTAAAGTTCTACCAATTCATGATGGCTTTAGGAATATAAGCTAGAGGGTAGAATTTTATTTTAATTGGAACAATGAAATCAAACCAAGAAATTGAGATCTTACAGTGTTTTTTTCTCTTCTTGTGTCTTTCATTCCTGCCATATTAGTGATGCACCTTCTAGCCTTAAGGAATATAATTGAATCTTTATGTCATCCTCTTGAAAGTTTTGAATTTTCCAATAGAACTCCAACTGAGGAACCTAATTTTCAAGCTTCTCTGCATTCACTTCACCATTATACATGGGTAGTTCAAATTTAACATCAAGTTTTAATAAGGGTGAGTTATCAATTCCTTTTTAGGTATATTGATGACTATGAGTAAGGGTTGTGTTAATGGAAGAGGGTGAAGACACTTGTGAAGATGAAGATGATGAATATGGTCGAGAGGGTTGAGGTTTACCTCCATTTCCATTGCCTTCTCCTCATGAAGAACCTTCTCCTTTGTGAGGTTTGGATCTTTCACCCTATAGTCTGGTATTCCTCTCTTCATAGAGGACCTTTACCATCTCTGTCATATTAAAGAAATCCTTTCTAAAGACCTTCTCTTCCTCTATCATGTTTGTAGGTTCCCCTTCATGAGACATGCTCACTAGAGTCTTAACTGTAACTTGAGGAAGAAATGGTGGTGGAGATTGTGGAAACCTTACACTCCTTCTCCTTGAACCAAGTTCAGGGCTCTCAACCAGCTTCCCTTCTCCTCTCTTGAGTTTTAACTTTATAAGCATGACATTCACTTGCCAATAGTTAAATCCTTCTTGCACAAATAAATCCTAGTGCTCTTATACCAAACTTGATCTGATCGAGAAAATTAGTTTTGCAGTGCTAAAAATTCCTTTTCAAAATATATTAAAATTTCTTGAGGATTTATGAAATTATTTGAAAGTTTAAACATGGGTTTTTGAGTTCTTTTATGTTATTTTTTTCCTGCAAATTAACATAAAAAAATTACTAAGAAACAACATATAACATACATAAACATCCCCATAAATAGTAGCATAGCAACATATGATAAAGGTGTTCATCCCTCCAGGGATATGTCTCCTTGGTCCAGCTTCCAATGGCTTGACCCTCTCTATTATGCCAAAAAATGTGAATACATAAGTTTACAATGCTCAGAAAGCTCTCAAACCTATTCCAATGGCTCCAAAATGCCCAAAAATTCCTATGTACTCTGTTTTTGCTCTTGATTTGGTCAAAAACTCATGAAGTTATGATTTTCTCAAGTTTGGTTGTTATTCGCTCTACAAACTCCCCAAAATATGGCCCCTAACACACAATTTCGTCCTAGAAAGTGCTAATGGAGTGCCACTTTGCCCAAAAACTAGCACAATTTGTGGGTGCCTTAATTTGGCCTCTAAGGCCTTAATTCCAAAAATTTAGGGCACGTGGGGGGGCCACGTGCCCGGGGCTAAGGATAACCGCCTGCGCCTACCGGCCGCCCCCTCCACTCCTCTCTCTAACGATGGTCATGTGCGAGTAGTGTAACTAAGGGCTGACCCCCCTGTGGGCTGGCCCTACCTCCGAACTGGAGTGCCTACAACTTTAAATCAAACCCATGAACATAATGGTTAAGAAATAAATGTGATGACATATTGGTGGAGGCATTAGACTTCTTGAGTAAGGTTGTGTGTTCGACCTCGGCTGCCTAGGCGAGAGTTGACAAAAAAATTTGGTGGCCTTGGGCCTACCATAAGGCGCCCTTCAGCTAGGCCATGTGTCAGCCCATGGTTGGCCACCAATACAGCAAATCAAAAATGAAGAATTTCATCCAATAACAAACTGAGACTTATCAGCCTACCATTCACCGGAGTAGCTCATTGACCAGTCAAACTGCCACATAGAGTTGCCCACTCAGTGCCACGTTAGAAGTACGAACTGCTGACTAGGCTATCACATTTTGCAAAAAAATGCCTGTTTTGGAAAGCGAACAAAACATGATTCTAGGAGCATACTGTGTATGTTTCAAGCAAAACATGTTGCATTAGGTTCAAGATTATGAGCACTACACAGTTTCCTAGCTTACACATCGATCCAACAACTTTGAATTTTGAGCTATTTTTTAAGCACCTGATCACTATGTGCAGCACAACTATAATGGATCTCTCCATATCTCAAGCGGTTGCAACCCCTTTGAAATGGATCTTTGATTTTAACCATTATGTCTAATTGATGTTTCCATGCCTCCTGCGACACAAAATCCACAAACATATTTTCCAAGGTTGATAAAGAGACAAGAATTAATGAACGGATGCAACACATCGGCCAGTAGCTTCACGACATATTCGAGAAGTCAAATGCCAAGTACAAGCAGTGACATGATCAACATTGAGTGCCACACAAGTTTTCAGTGGGAAATAATGTTTAGTTGCATTTGCAAAAAGAACGTCTTACCAGAGCCCATCAGAAGCTCAAACCAATCTGATATGGTCCCTACACCATTACCAAGGTTGTGGGAGACAATTATTTTGAGCTAAGCATTCTCCCATTCCTTGGCTTTCGCCAAGTGTTCAATGTGGACTCCCTTCGACCATACTTCCCACTATTACTAGACACATCAGACATTGTAGAACAACTCACACCAACAGATTTAAACCCAGACTGCATGGAACAGGAAAAAAATGATCAGATTATTGACACAGATTAAGAAAAATCATCAGAAAAACATCCAACTATATCACGTTATAAAAGTTGTCCAACTCCTGCACCAAGGTAAGCGGCCCGCCATGGACCAAGCTCAACAAATGTTTACCATTCTCATGGAGGTACTCAATGTAATGGGATCACTACTTCCTTTAGGTGGAGGATTGATCCAAGTGGACATTGGTGGCCACTCACCTATTCCACTTGGACCCCCACCATTGTCTCTTCTACCTTCTGAGTTTCCTTAATTGTAACATAGTTTACTATTTTTGGTAGTTTTTCAGGTCCTAAACATCCAGAGCCGTTTTGAGGCCCTAAACAAGTATTTTTGGCAAACCCAATGTAAACATGACACATTTGGAAGCATAAAAAGTTTGTATTCCTTGGATATATCTTTCTAACGAGGTATTGTGCGAATCAAACAGTTGTATGCCAAAGTTATGACCTCGAGAGGTTGATGTACCAATTTATGCAAATGGCACCAATAGTTTTGGCGCTTCATCTCGTAGGGTTATGTTTTTGAACGTTCAGGGTTCTCCATTGTTTCTCAATAATAAATGGGCCTTTGAGCCTCATTGTAACATAGCTCAAAGGCATGTAGTCACCACATCTCTTCTCATTGATAAGCTACCTTCGCCCAAGCTCGATTATTTCCATTAGTTTGTAAGCATATTTCAGTATTTGATATTAATGAAATTAAGTGTCATTTCTACTGTATCTTTGTATCTATATTTATGTCTGTAATATTTTGCGTTCTTGTTTAAGTTCCAATCAGAGGTAAAAGATGAAAACTGGTTATGGCATTAAAGATTTGGTCACCTCAATTTCGGAGGCTTGAGTTTGTTTCATCAGAAAGGCATGGTGAAGGGATTTCCACTCATAGAAAGAATGGACAACCTTTTTGAAGGATGCATCTTTGGAAAACAACACAGAGAGACATTATTAGCAGGAAAGTCAATAAGGGAAAAGCCACCTTTGGAGATTGTCCAGTCAGATTTAAGTGGACCAATGCAAACACCATCAATTTGTGGCAGCTATTATTTTTTGACTTTCATAGATTACTATATAAAGAAGACATGGGTCTACTTCTTAAGGTAGAAAAGTGAAGTATTTGAATGCTTTTGCCAATACAAAGCTCTTGTTGAGAAGGAAAGTGGATACTACATGAACATTTTGAGGACTAACATAGGTGGTGAATACATCTCAAATGACTTCCTTCATCTTTGCAAGGAGAATGGAATTCGCAAGCAATTTACAAAAATGTATACACCTCAACAAAATGGTGTCACTAAAAGGAAGAATAAGACTATTATGGAAATGGCGAGGAGTTTGTTGAAGAAAAAGAAGTTTTCAAACTACTATTGGGCTGCAGTTGCCACTTGTGCAACATATATCATTAATAGGTGTCCAACCAAAAGCCTCAAGAATATGGTTCTTGAAGAGGCATGGAGCGAAAGAAAGCATAGTGTCAGTCACATGAGAGTGTTCGGATGTTTTCCTTATGCACATGTCCCAAATGGATTAAGGAAGAATATGGACATAAAGGGAAAGAAATGCATATTTTTTCAGTATCATCATGAATCGAAGGCATACAAGCTCTACAATCTATCAACCAAGAAGGTCATAATCAGCAAATATGTGCAGTTTATAGAAGAGGAAACATGGGATGGAAGTTTAGAGAAGACAATCAATATGAAAAAATGCATAACACACAAAGACAAAGAGGAATTGACTGGAAGAAGTAATTCCTCAATGGTGACTCCTCCTACACCTATTGAAGATCAAGAAAGTAGTCACTAAGTGAAATTGTCAACAAATAATAGGGTTGTGTCGTGTAGTCAATAAAGTACTACTTCAAGCACACTGCAAAGACCTGCAATGTCATCTACCTCAAGAACAACATAGTGTGACATGTGAAGACCATCTTTGGAAAGCATAAAAAGACAAAAATTCAGAAATTTAATTGAAATTTATCAGCGAAACGAAGTTGATAGTAGTGCTGGTCTAAATTCCTTATTTCCATTGTTTTTTCGTGTGCATGATCCAATCCATTTTGAGAATGCAGTGAAAGAGAAAAATGGATCGTAGCATTGGATGAAGAAATAGAAGTAATATAAAACACTGATACATGGGAGTTAGTGGATGTTCTACAAGGAAAAAAATTCATTCGACTGAAGTTTGTCTATAAGACCAAGAGCAACATTGAAGGAAAGATTGAAAGGCACAAAGCAAGGCTAGTTGTCAAAGGATACAAGAAGAAACATGGAAGAGATTATGCGGAGAAATTTTCACCAATCATGAGGATGGAAACAACGCATATAGTATTGTCATTTGTCACACAACATAAATGGAAGTGTATCAAATGGATGTAAAATCAACATTCTTGAATTGAGTGTTGAAAGAGGAAATATATGTTACGCAAACACCTAGTCATGAGGTAGAAGGCCAACAAGAAAAGGCGTATAGATCAATTAAATCTATTTATGGGTTGAAGCAAGCACCACGTGTATGGTATATCATAATAGATGCTTACTTGATGGAGAAGGGTTTTGACAAATGTGATGGCGAACCTACTCTGCATGAAAGAGAGTGATGGTAAGCTTCTTATTTCTGTTTTATATGTAGATGATTTGATTTTTATAGGGAGTGATGATTTCCTCATTGATGATTTCAAATAAGTAATGAAAAGTGACCTTAAAATGACTGACTTAAGGTTGTTGAGGTATTTTTTAGGCATAGAATTGAAGAAAAGAAAAAATGGTATTTATGTTTCCCAAGCAAAGTATGTAGTAGACATTTTGGAGAGTTTTGATATGGATAAAAACAAGCCTGCACCAACTCCAATTGTCAAGGGGTGAAAGTTGAACAAAGAATATTGCAAAAACAATGTCAATCCTACATTATAAAAAAGTGTGGTGGGAAGTTTGATGTATTTGAGAACAACTAGGCCAGATATAATGTATACAGTAAGCCTGATGTCAAGGATCATGGAGACACCTAAGGATATGCATTGGGAAGTAGTGAATATTATTTTAAGGTATGTCAATGCGACAAAGGAGTATGGTATTTTTTACATGATAGAAAATGATTTTAGGCTTGTTGGTTACACTGACAGTGACTGGGCAGGAAGTTTCGATGCAGAAATAACATGTCAAGATATGTTCTACATTTAGGTTCAGTAGCCATTTCATGGGCCTCCAAGAAGCAACTGATAGTACCATTGTCAACTGCAAAAGATGAATATTTCGCTGCAACAACAAGAAGGTGTCAAGTAGTTTTGATGAGAATAATGTTGAGGGATTTATGCCATGAACAAGAGGCGAACAACAACTACTTTTTGTGACAACAATTCCACAATTGCACTATCAAAGAATTTTGTTTTTCACAAGAGGACTAAGCACATTGATGCTAAATATAATTCTATTATAGAATTGATTAACTATGGTGAAATTGTGTTGTAGCACTGCAGGTCACATGAACAATTTGCAAACATATTCACAAAGCCATTGGCATGTGAAAAAATTGTTTATTTGAGATATTGTTTGTGAATTGTTAATGGAAGTAATTGTGAATAAGGGGGATTATTGTTGGAAAATTAATCCCAACCACTGTGTTAAACAAACTAAGAACAACCATACTTGTGGTACACAATTCAATCAACCAAGTGGAGTTTTAATGGAGGTTGTAGATTTTGTTTGTAGGCTGAGGGACATGAATTAAATGAAATTATGAGCAGGAATACAAACCTCCCATTCCGCAACACATCAATTAATTATGAAAAAAATGACATTTAATGTACGGTTGGTAAAATGAAACTGATATATGTACTCTGTAACATATAAAAGATGAGAAAATCATGTTTTAGTACAAACACCCATCCTAACTTTTAAATGTTTTATCTTGTCATGTATTAAAATATTAAAATTATATGCTTTTAAGAAAATTGTGTGTAATTTTTTTTTTCCAAGTGGCGTATGTAAGTCTATTAAATTTTAGAGAGAAAATAATGGAGTAATTGTTATGGGTGAACGAAAACAATTTGTTACAAGGGTTTATAATGAGTTTCTCCGCAACTTGTGCTGAAGTGGAAATATCAGTGAAAACTTGTGTTTTACTTGGTGAAGGATTTGTAGCTTCCATTTTCATGTGAACCTATTTTCTTGTGTTTTGAAATCATAATCTATAGTATAGTTTGTTGGTATATGTTTATGGAAATCTAACATCTGGTTTTTACTGCGCAACCACTTTGTTTTTTCACTACTCTCATAGTGCATAAATTTTCTTGAGCTTTTAGATTTGTTTTGTTGCGGAAGTCAATTCTATGAATTAATCTATGTGCCTGTTGTCTTGAGGAAGAATCCTCTGCCTAAACGTTTAGAGGCAACCATAATTAGTCTCCTATATTTTACCAGTTGCAACGTATGCATTGGGATGCTCAATCATTGTAACATTTTTCTATTTGTCTTTGAGGTTATTCAGTAAGTGCACTACACCTAAAATTAATGCGACAAAGCGCTGATGAGGTTCAGATGCTCAACACATTGAGATGTTTGTCTCCTGGATTCAAACTTTGTAGCAAACTTGTCGCTCAGATAAAGGAACAATAGTTCCTAGTTCTCAGTCAGGGTATGGTGGATTTGCAATCATTAGCATTGGCGAAATGGATATGTAGGTGAAATTGGTATGTAATCCTGACCATTCGATCTTTGCTGAATTCACTAAATGTGAGAAATACAGTCTGTCATGGAGTAGAGGTTGCTTGAGTCATTTAAAGTGTTAGCATTGACTGCTAGAGTATAAGCCATTATGAGAAACATTGCCACTACAAATGACATATAAAATATATGAGTGCCCAATGGAACAACTCTTGCCTGGTCAAAAAAATTGTGTTCAGTAATGGGTGAAACAGTGTGTTCGCATGTTGTTATGGACATAATCTTGTGGTGTGTTATATAAAAACAAAGTCATGAGTATAGTGTAATTCACACATATTGTAATGGTAATTAAGTCTATGGTGTTTAGTAGTGGTCTTTTAAAATTGTGTAATATTATTTACTTGGAGTTGTGTGTACCCCCATGAAGTTTGTGGTAATCATTAAACCACCTTGAAAGTGTAGATTTGTGGTAAGCCAAAAACCACTTGTGATATTATATATAAGTGCAGGTTTGTTGTAAGCCAGAATCCACTTCACAGTCTAGGTTTGTGGTAAGCCAAAATGCACAAGTGTTAGGGAAGTTGATGTGGATTCGTGTAGCATGGTTATGGGTAATCCGAGAAAACCTGACGTGATAATGATCGAGGCAGAATTGCATGTACATGTACAAATATGAAGATATAAAATTTGATTGAACCATGTACCTGAATGGCATCCTAGTAGATTGGTGGTTGCAGCAGTAGGTACCAATTCATTCTCGTAGATGGTTGTTTTTTTTTCTAAATAAAATTACTCTATTAATAGTAAAGTCTAAATTTACATCTAGACCGTAGTAAAAACCAACTGCCCTGTAGAAGCAGCAGAGAGCATTAGAAACACTGCCCATGACAGTGAACTCAGCCGAGAGCTGGTATTCAAATCCCACGCAGGGGAACAAGTATTCACTCTCTTACTGAGCTTACAAAAATTCAAAGAAGCATACAAATTGAACCATATCTTGCAGAAGTGAACCAAAATTTGCATCATGAACCAAAAATTTCCCGCTATTAAGGGCCGCGTGGCAAGCAACAGAGCAACAGAGCAAGAAACTGCACATCTGGAGGCTCCTCCACAATTCTGCACCAACCAAACTCAGTCAGAGCACTTGCACGAGCAGCATCAGCATCATCCCTTGCACGAGCAGCATTAGCTTTGGAAGGACCAGGAGCCTCCGTTTCCATCACCATGTCCAAGGCATTGTGAGTTGGGACCTCCAGAACCTACATAAAGAAAGGAATCTGCACAGAGACAGAGGCAGGGCCCTCCTGATGAGAGTTGGATTCTCCAACCTCATGGCCTTCTTCATGAAAGAACACGAAGACATGAGTAGTTATTCTTGGACAATTCAGGGAACAATTGAAGGCAAAAATCGTCGAGCCAAAAGAGGGAGACGACGAGGACTCAAGAGGGTAATGGCTGGGGAGATGGAGACACCCTCTCCCACTGTGCGTGCAAGGGTAATGGCCGACGGAGAGATCACTGGAGATGGAGGGAGAATTGGAGAATGGGCGAGAGGGAACACGCCTAGGAGTTCCCCCGCAGCTCCTCATTCTATGGCAAAGACGGGGCATAACTAGCATCGCATCAACACTATGTAAACAAGACCGCTCAACCACCTCCTCAGAGCTCGGCCTATTCAAATGGGCATCCAAACTCAGGGTGGAGGCCTCCAAATGAAGCCTGGGAGATGACGGAGGCAGCGTCACAAAATTGGACGAGCATAATAGAGCGACAAAGCATAACAAAGCAGCAGACCATAACATACCTTTACCAGACCAGCAAAGCACCAGAGGCTTCAAAACAATCCCAAAGCTGAGCCTGTATTTAACACTATCCGCCCTACCTCAGATTGCATCCGCCATAACTCCATCATTAAAGAGAGCCGAGGCCCAGCTCAGACCAGAGCATGCAGAAGCGATGGAGAAATCAGAGGACAGGCTGGGCAGAACCAAGCCACATGATGTGAATCCAAGTGAAACCAGATGCCCTTGTTTATGCTACGTCGGGTGATAAACCAAGTGGTACACGACAGGCAGGTGTCGTCCTACCTCGCTACACCCCTGTCCCATCACATTAACCCACTGTATTTGCACCTGCATCCGGGGTGGTAGATGGTTGTTACTTTATATAGACATTGAAATATTACTTTTAATCATGTTTCTAAACATAGGACCAAAAATAGACCTTGTTGATTGAGATCGAGAGAAGTAGTCATTAAAGGTGGGACTTGGAATATATAATCCCTAGTTGTCTTAGTTGTGATGCTTTCTATGTATAGGAGTTTGTCCCTAGTGTTTAGGAGTTTGTTGAAGTCTAATTGGTTCAGGGATTCTCTCGAACTAAATAGCTTCCTAGATTGGTGTGTGATTAAGATATTCACTCAACTAAGAAATTGTGCATCCAAAATAAATCAACTATCTCATGACATAGATTTATGTGTTTATATTGTACTATTATTTTAATGTGAATAGAATTTAGAATGGTTTATGCTAATTTAAGTCATTGCTACCAAATTATTTTATTTTCTATTGGTTCGACGTGCCTAACCCTTTTACATTTTTGTTTTTGGCATGGAGATAGATAGTCACAAGCAATACTCCAATGTCTAGATTCTGATACTTACTTTGGCATGTTTTACTCAACTAAAAAATTGTATGTCCAGAATAAATCAACTATCTCACAACATAGATTTATGTGTTTATATTGTACTAAAAATTTAGAATGGTTTATGCTAATTTAAGTCATTGCTACCAGATTATTTTCTGGTTCGACATGCCTAAACCTTTTACATTTTTGTTTTTGGCATGGAGATAGATAGTCACAAGCGATACTCCAATGTCTAGATTCTGATATTTACTTTGGCATGCTTTTAAATTGGTTTTATACTTTCTATCTTGCAGATATTTTTTTTTGCGACGTGAGGGGGTGACATTGTCTACTAAGGTGAAATATTTTGGCAGTTGAGCTTCATATTCGTTTTCCTCGATATATAAATCCAAGTAGAGACAATTTGGCAGTTGTTGAATTTTGGAGAGACCATAGTGTCACGCTGTACTCCCTTACTAGTCTAGAGTTCATTACAAATTTACGCTTTCGACTAGAAATTCCACTTCGATTTGCACTTCTCTATAGATTTGAAGGGGTATGTGAATTTCAACAGCTCAATATTTTCTTCGACAACTACACTTTTATTGGTCTAGAAGTATTAGTTATGTTTTCATGCAGTAATGATGAGACCGTTTATTTTTGTTCACGTGAGATTTTGATGGTAACCGTAGTTGGAATTCACATCATTTATTTTGTTTCATTTTCCAAGATTACTTACTAATTTTCTTTTATGGGATGGGCACGTTGGGTTAAATTTTATGAGAAAACTCATATTTTTCTCTTATTTAAGTTTGAATGGTTGATTTTATTTTAAATGTTTAATAATAAGAGATTCTGACTAGGAAGACTAAGGATAATAATAAAATTTCTCTTCACGATTGGAATTCTTATCTTAAAAAGCTTTATGAATCTCCTAATGCCACGGATAATTTGGAAACCCTGCTCACAACGAAAGAAGTCTTCTCTTTAGAAGACATTAAGTTTGGGGTTAATCGCCTCACGAATGGGAAAGCTAAGGACATTGAAGGTTACCAGGAAGAAATCTTAAAAATTGGAGGCCCTGTCCTCATCCCCCACATACACAAGCTTTTCAATCAAGTTGTTAAGCAAGGGTTCCCTAAACCTTGGACTGAGAGCCTCATTATCCCTATTTTTAAAAGTGGAGATACAAATAACCCCTCTAATTATCGAACAATTATGATCAGCCCTCTCTTAGCCAAATTATATGGTAGTATTCTGGAAAAAAAGTTAAGCATATGGCTTGAAAGTGAAGATAAGCGGGCTAAAGGCCAAGCAGGTTTTAGAAGGCATCACTCAACAACAGACCACCTTGTTACGCTAAGGATCATTGCGGAGGAATGTCGTAATGATAAATCCAATTTATTCTGATGCTTTGTAGACTTTAGAAAGGCTTTCGATACGGTTCCTAGATACAACCTTTGGAATAGGTTAGAAGAGCTAAAGGTTCCTCTTGAGTTAAGAGCTGCGGCTATAAGGCTATACGAGAATGTAATTGCCAAGCTAAAGAAAAATGAGGGGTGGTCAAAAGATATTAAGTGTAACATCGGAGTTAAACAAGGTTGCCCCCTCTCCCCTACTCTATTTGGCATTTACATCGATAAGCTCGAAGGTTATTTAGAAGAAGCAGGATGTGGTGGCACAATCTTAGCTGGGATAGTCATTATCCTTCTTCTCTATGCTGACGATATTGTTCTTCTGTCAAGGTGCCCTTCTGATCTGGATAAGCAACTCAAGCTTCTTAAGGATTTCTGCTCTACCATGGGTATGACTGTTAACACAGACAAAACAAAAGTTATGATTATCAAATCTAAAAAGGACACTTGCGCTAATTTTACGTATGACAATAATAAATTGGAAGAAGTGTATTCTTACAAGTACCTAGGAATTGATATCCATCACAAGCTCAACTGGAACCATAGCATTGAGAAAATGATCAATGGGGGATGGAAAGCTTATTTTGGTCTTGAAAATAACTGTAAAATAGCAAACCTCGTAATGTGGGATAAAAAGAAGTTCCTCTTTGAAACTTTAGTCACTCCTGTTATCTTATATGGCTGTGAAGTTTGGGGCTGCAGCATCTCCAGAGAATCATGGAGAAAGATTGAGCAAATCCAGAAGCGTTTTATAACTTATAACCTGAAAATTAAAAGTAATATACCCTATCCTATTCTCCTTATAGAAGCGGGTCTTTCTTCTATTGAGAGCCTAGCTATGCTCAGGTTTCTGATGTACAAGCACAAGCTCAATAACATAGACAATCATAGACTTCCTAAGCTAGCTTTAAATTCCAGCCAAAACCACCTAAGGCTTAACCGAGGATGGCATAAGGACACAAGGGCCTGGTTAAACTATTGGGAGATCAATGAGAATGATGCTTTGCAAAACATAAATAACATTAAAGATATTGTTACTTCTAATTTCAAAGAAAAATTGTGGTGTGAGAAAGATTTAGCGTCTAAAAGAAAATTATGTTATTATAAGAAGGTCATCAACCCCACCCTTGAAGATCAAAAGTATCTCTCTATTCTAACTAGCTCAAAAAAGAAAATTAATATAGCAAAGATTAGAACGAATTCTCATGAGCTCCATAGTGAGACTGGCCGCTGGGTAGTTCCTAAAACGCCATGGATGGAAAGGATCTGCCATATTTGTGAGAATAAGAGCATCGAGGATGAAAACCACTTCCTCTTAGAGTGCCCTGCATACAACCACATTAGATCTCAATTTCACAACCTTTGTTACAATACTGACCTTTCTAGCCTTTTACAATGCCAAAATTATAGTGAGCTCGGGAGGCTTCTCTCCAAGCTTTTTGAGCATCGGAATAAAATCTTAAATCAAAATAAATAATTTGTCTTTTTAGGTCCGATAGATCATTATTTGGTCTCAGTGGACGTTAACAACCATCATCATCATCATCATCATCAATAATAATTTAAAATACATTATTTTTATATTTATAGTGGGTATGGTATTATTTATTTAATTTTGTTTTGAGTATTTACAAATTTAATTTTGACAAAAAAAAATTGCTCATTTTTATAGCTTAGTGGAATTTAATATTTGTTTATTATTATTATTTAGATTTATTTATTTTAAGGTTATTGTTTGACGTCTTCTATTTAGCAAATTTTATTTCTATTAATTACTACTTTTTTGTTTTTTATTTATTTATTTATCTTTTATTTAACATTTTAATTTTTTTTTCTAATATTTCCATTTTCATCCATTATAGTTTTTTTTGTCTACATTTTAATTTAAAATGAATTATTATTATATTAAAAATATATTTTAATAAATTTAATTATAAATATATATATATATATATATATATATATATATATATATATATATATATATTAATAAAAATAAAACATATATATCTTAACATAAATAATATTAGTTAATTATATTTCTTAAATTTTGATCATGGCATTCAACAATACAATATTTTATTAGTTGTATTATTTTTGTGATCAATTTTTTGCCTTTATTTTTTTATTTAATTTAAACACCAACTATTAAGGATTGGTTTTTACATTTTTCTTGGCATGAATTTGCTTTTGACCAAAAATTTCTGTATCTTACCCATAGTTTAACATTATGGATTAAATTTTGTTATTTTTTATTACTCGCACAACAACATTTATCAATGTGGTTTATATAGGCCGATACGCATATATCAATATATATACAACCACATTTATAATGTGCTTGATATATGCCAATAGGCTTATATCAACCACATTAATTATTATTATGTGTATTTTTTAAGAAAACCAAGTATTTATGATTATTAATAACTATATAAATAATAAAAACGATATTCTTATATATTTATATATTTATGATTATAATTTAATATTTTAATAATAATATTAAATTATTATTATACTATTATAATAATAATATAGTAATTATTACTAGAGTTCTTGCCAAGAATAATATTATGGTTGCTTTCACGCCCCTTAACACCCTAAGAACATGCTTGAGTCTGCTAAGGACTTATTAGACCCAAAAAATCACAAAGGAGTATACTCGATTCCCTGTTCTTGCGGTAAAGTTTATATATGTGAAACATGGAGATCCTTTGCGATAAGATTAAAAGAACACGTTAATGATATTACAAGAAATAGGTTGGAAAAATCAGGTCTAGCAGAGCACGCATGTTCCTCCTCACATTATATCTCTATGGAACAAGCAAAATTAGTCCACATGGAAGACCATTATTTAAAAAGAAGGGTGAAAGAGGCAATTGAAATTGAGAAATCCTCCAATAACATGAATAGGGATGACGGTCTTAAATTAAGTAGCACCTGGAAACCCTTATTAAACAGAATGAAAAATCATTAAATTATTCTAATACTTTCTAACTAGTTCATAACAAGTAACTCATTTATATAACATATCATATAATAATAATAATAATAATAATAATAATTAATAATTAATAATAAATGAATAAATGATATACAATTAGATATAATATAATAACACAAATAAATAAATTAACACATAAAATAATATAATATATATAACAAACAAATACGTTCAGATATATTCAAACATTAAAACCTAAAATTTTAAATCATATTAATAATATTATTAAATATATTCAAACATTAAATCCTAAAATTTTAAATCATATTAATAATATTATGAATATTTAATAAATAGTTAATATAATTAATTAATTAGATTATTTAATATATAATAAAATAAAGAAAGGAAAAAATAATATATATATATATATATATAAAATAAATAAATAATTAAAATAATAAAAAAAATAAAATAAAAATAAAAATAAAAATTTATTAATTAATAATTATGAATCAATCAGGGTGACGTTATAAACAAATAACTATCAAATTTCTTTCTAAACAGCTATTAATGGCTCCATATTTTTCACAAATCCGTCTTCTCAAAATACAGATCTCGTTGCCCTGATGATGGACTCACCTAACTAGTCCGAAACATTGGTTTCATAAATGGTTCACAGGTTCTTCCACTAGAATAACAATTATTATATTATAATAATGATAATAATAATATTATTATCTTATATTGTTTTTATAAAATATATTATTATTATTATAATACTAATAATAATAATATTATTATTATTATTATTATTATTATTGTTATAATATAATACAATAATTATTATAATAATAATATTAACGGGTAATAATGTTAGTAATACTAATTAACAATAATAATCTTAATAACAATAATTATTTTAGTAAATGAGGTTGATACACACATAAGTCTTCATTTTTTTCTCTGACAGAAACCATTGATAAATATATAATAAAAATAAAAATAACAATAATAATAATTTATTACTCATTTTTTATAGTAGGTAAATAAATAATTACTTATTTTATTAAAAATAAATAAGTTTTTTTATTATTTTTAGAAAAAATATAAACAATTTTTATTTTATTTCATTTTGTTTTATTTTATAAGTTATAATAATAATAATAATAATAATAGATAAATGGCTTTCATATTAATCACATCATTAGGATTCGGTCGACGTTTCGAACTAGCTAAAGTGGTTCATCGTCAAGACAAGGTGTTAGGCTCCTATACTACTAGTGTAACCCCTTATTGTTATTAGTACGACCCACTTATTATATTGATGTACCCATGTAGTGCCCATATTGTTACTAATGTGCCCCATAGAAGCCCACTATTGTTATTATTGTGCCCTTACATTATTATTGTTATGTCGGCTCTGATTATGTTATGACCCCTTAGACTTCTATATATAGAAAGGAGGTCTTTTCATTTGTATCATCCAAGAATTGTTCATTTATATAATGTAGAGGAGGTTTCCCCCTCGAAGAGGCTGAATTCTAAGGTGTTGATCTATCTTTTCTATCTTTTCTTGAGCTGGTTTCATCACATTTGGTATCAGAGCTTCTGATTCTAGGGTTTCGCTGCTCCAAACAGGTCATCATGGCATTTTCGCTATAAATTTTTTTCTGCGACATTTCAGAAGTTACAAAAAAAACCCATTTGAGAAGAAATGGCGCTGAACCTCAGGTCCAAATTTCAGAGCTTTTTGTGCTATATTCACAGAGATATGGTCTGAGGAAGTTTGTCTTTTTGCAGACTCCTGAATTACATTCCAAAAAGGTGACCTGGGGAAAATAGTCATAACTTTCTCTCTGAGCATTGGATTGAAATTTTGTAAGAAGTTACAGAAAGAGAATATACTATAGTTTCTTTTATATCTTTTTCAGAGTGAAAGGTTGAAAAATTTGATGCGAGGCACTTCATACAAGTTCGCTCTTCTGGAAAGGTCTATAATCAGGTCATCTTGGCAGATTGTGCATAACTCTTTTTTGGAGAATCCAATTTGGATCAGACTGGTGGCATTGGAAAGAGGACACAGAGGGCTACTACAGGTAGCAATTTTAGAACTTAAATATATGCAAGTACATAGTTATAGTCGTATCAAGAGCAAGGTCCTAAAATCAAGAAAAAGCAAGATGAGGAAGTTTCATGGCAAGGATCCGGTAAATTGGATACTTCAGATGGAGCAATATTTTGATCTACATGGTGTACCACTGTTACAAAAGGTATATATTACATCTTCATATTCAGAGCCAGATCAATTTTTATGGTATAAAAGCTTTGTTCTCATAAACAACTTGTTACGTGGTCAATTCTCACGGAGGAAATGATAGCACATTATGAGGATACAAAGAGCAACACCTTCTTTAGAGCAGCACCACAACAATTGGAAAGAGTAAAAGGGATTTGTTATAATTGTGATAGAAAATGCACTAAAGGTCATAAGTGTGCTGAGAAGAAATTATTTTACATAGAATATGAAGAGGAGGAAGAAAAGGATCAAGAAACATCAAAAGAAGAAGATATATGCCAGGACCCGACCCCAGAGAAAGAAGAAATGAATCGGAACATATCTTGTAAACTATTGGCAAGAATGACCACTCCTCAAACTCTTAAGATAGAAGGAAATATCAAGAAGAAAAAGGTGCAAGAACTGAAAGATCACATCAAAAAAGAAGAAATGAATCCAACCATATCTTGTAATTCACTGGTCGGAATTACCACTCCTCAAAGTATCAAGATAGAAGGACATATCAAGAAGAAAAATGTTCAAGAAGTGAAAGATCACATCGAGCGTCAAGAAATGAATCCAACCATATATTGTAAAGGATTGGAAGAAATTACCACTCCTTAAACTCTAAAGATAGAAGGACATATCAAGAAGAAAAAGGTTCAAGCAGTGAAAGATCTCATCGAGCATCAACAACAAGTTCTCCAACTTTTAAAGGATAGCGCCACTTCAGTGCAAAATCAAATGAAACAACAGGTAGATCAACATCATAGTGAAAAATATTTTGATGTAGGCGATTGGGTATTTTTACTACTACATCTAAAGCAAGCTATTTATGAGAAAGAAATATTGGCAATACTACATGCACTTAAAAAATGGCGACCTTACCGAATGGGAAGACTCTTCAAGGATGAGGATGTGGAAGCATTGTTTTGTGCTATTTCTATTATCCAACCAGATTGGATAAACGAACGAAGGGATGGATGGAAGAAGGACAAAGAAGTATGGCCACTTATTCAAAAGTTGCAAAAGATCCCAATTCAAACAATATTTCTAGATATTAAAAAGGAAGGGAAAATCATATTGGAACCTGGAGAAGTCACAGAAACAAGAACCAGACAGCTATGAAATCAATCAATTTCAGAGTATCTCATCAAGTGGAAGAACTTACCCGCTGAAGATTCCACATGGGAGGACAAGAATTTTATACAGAAGCATAAAGAACTACTCAAGCATTGAGGACAACGCTTTTTGAAGGAGAGGGGCATGTTAGGCCCCTATACTACTACTGTAACCCCTTATTTTTATTAGTACAACCCACTTATTAAATTGATGTACCCATGTAGTGCCCATATTGTGACTAATGTGCCCCATACAAGCCCACTATTGTTATTATTGTGCCCTTACATTATTATTGTTATGTCGGCTCTGATTATGTTATGACCCCTTAGACTCCTATATATAGAAAGGAGGTATTTTCATTTGTATCATCCAAGAATTGTTCATTTATGTAATGTAAAGGAGGTTTCCCCCTCGAAGAGGCTGAATTCTAAGGCGTTGATCTATCTTTTCTATCTTTTCTTGAGCTAGTTTCATAACACAAGGTGAGAAAATCATACAATCTTCCTGTATAAATAGCAAGAATGCATCATGGTCCAAGGTCAGCTGATGAAAACTAATCGTTGTCTTTCCAATGGCTAGTTTTCATCAGATGACCTTCGACCATGATGCATCCTTGCTATTTATACAGGAAGATTGTATGATTTTCTCACCTTGTCCTGAGGATGAACCACATTAGTTGGTTAAAAACGTCGACCAAATCCTAATGATGTAATTAATCCGAAAGACATTTATCTACAATATGGATCACAAAAGTCTCATATCTAACCATAATAATAATGATAACAATCTACTAAAATAATGAATAAATAATAGTAAAATAGTTAATTATTGTTAAACAATAATAATATTTATTTAATTAAATACTGGTAAATAATAATAATATGAATATTAATTAATTAAATAATAATAATAACTAATTATTTGTCATAATGTGGTGTTGGATCATGGTTGACCATGGTTGACATTGGTTGAATTTCATATGGGAACAATCTTTGTCACAAAGCGACATTTCAACATGCTTGACCATGGTTGACTATGATTCACCATGTTTGACCCAAAGGAATAAGAGGCCATTGTGATTAATACTAAAAACCCAAGATTGACCATGGTTGACCATGTGTGATTCTATAAAACATGTTTGACCATGATCAATAAACCAAAGGATTTATATTATAAACCTAAGGGATAACAATTATAAACCGGAGGGATATAAACGCTAATATCAACATTATAAACCTTAAAATAAACATGGTTAACCATCGTTGATTTCCATATAGAGACAATCCTTATCACAATCCAACATTAGACCATGGTTAACCATGGTTGACCAGGATTGATTTTCATATTGAGACAACCTTTGTGAGAATGCAATGTTAGACCATGGTTGACCATGGTTGATTTCTATATCCATCCTTGTTTGGGCATGGTAGAACATGTTTGGTTATGATTGACCATGGTTGAATATAGTTAATATCATAAACCCAATGCATTGATATTATAAACCAAAGGGATTAATACTAAAACCCCAAGTGGTTATGAACCCAAGGGAATAATATTAAACGCAAGGGACTAACATATATAAATGTTAAGATAAATATTATAAACACTAAAATAAACATGATTGGCCATTGCTAATTTTCATATTGAGATAATCCTAATCATAATTTGATGTTGGACACTGGTTTACCATGGTTGACATCATAATAAACCATGGTTGAATGAGGAAGAATAAACATAAGCAATTGATATTATAAACCCAAAGGAACAATAAACCTAAGGGATTAATACGAAAACCCCAAGGGTTGATTTCCATATAGATTCAATCCTTGTCACAATGAAACGTTGGACCACGGTTGAGCATGGTTGATTTCCATATCTATATCTTTAGACCATGATTGAACAAGGTTGGCTATGGTTGACCATGGTTTACCATGATTAGTATTTATAAACGCAATTGCTTGCTATTATAAACTAAAGGTAGTAATAAACCCAAGGGATTAATACTAAAGTCCCAAGGGCTTATGAACCCAAGGAAATAAGATTAAACTCAAGGGACTAATATTATAAACACAACATATATAAAACCTAAGATAAATATTATAAACAAAAAAATAAACATGATTGACCATGGTTTTTTTTCATATTGAGACAATCCTTATCACAATGCCATGTTGGACCATGGTTGATCACAGTTGATTTTCATATTGAGGCAATCCTTATCACAATTCCATGTTGGACCATTGTTGACCATGGTTAATTTTCATATCCAAACAATGTTTGTCACAATGCGACATTGGACCATGGTTGATCATGCTTGATTTTCATATCGAGACAATTTTTCTCAAAATGCAACATTAAAACATGTTTGACCACGATTGACCATGGTTGACCATGTTTGATCATATAAAACATGTTTTACCATCATCAACCATGGCTGACCATGGTTGACCATGATTGTCCATGATTATCCTTGACTTTTATATGGAGACAATTTTTTTCATAATGCGAGATTCGAGCATGATTGACCACGGTTGACCATGGTTGGTTATGGTTGACCATGGCTAAGCATGATTGATATTATAAACCCAAGTTAATAATAAACCCAAGGAATTGATATTATGAACCCAAGGGAAACATAAACCATGGAGATTAATACTAAAACCCCAAGGGATTGTGAACCAAATGAAATAATATTAAACCCAAGGGACTAATATTATAAACCCAACATTGGTAAACCCTAATATAAATTTTACAAACACTAAAATAAACATGGTTTATTTTCATGGGGAGACAATCATTGTCACAATGAGACATTCAACCATGGTTGGCTATGATTGGGAATGGTTAGCCATGAATGATATTATAAACCTAAGAGAATAATAAACCCAAGGGATTAATATTATAAAACCAGAGGAATAATAAAACCAAGGGATTAATATTAAAAATCTAAGTGATTTTGAACCCAAGGGATTAATATGAAACCCAAGGGAGAAATATTATAAACCCAAGGCATAGAAGAGCTTAGACAAATATTAAAATTACAAAAATAAACATGGTTGGGCACGGTTGATTTTCATATTGAGACAATCCTTGTCACAATGCGATGTTGGACCATGGTTGCTCATGGTCGAACATGGTTGTTTATTGTTGACCATTTTTGAATAATATTAAACCCTAGGAATATGAACTGTTAGATCAGTAAACTGAAAGGATTGATATTGTAAACTCAAGGGAATAATAAACGTAAGGGATAGAAATTATAAACCCAAGCATATAAACCCTAACATGACAATTATAAACCCTAAGAAAAGCATGGTTAACCATGGCTGATCTCCATATTAGATTAATCTGTTGTGATGTTGACATAATCATAAATAGTTGGACAAATATTAAAACCTTAATATTGGGGTTTTATAAAACCAAGGGATTATTAATACTACAAATATAGGATTTAAATAAATGCAATGCACACTTTTGACTCACAACACTTTCCTTATAGCCCTCATCCTGTTGAACAGGGCTTCAAATACTTAGGCTTCTGGATCAAGCCCTTGAGCCAAACGATTGCAGATTGGAACTAGTTGGTCATCAAAATTAGAGAAAAGAATTTCACACTAGTGCCATCATTTCTTGTCTAGAGCTGGCAGACTAATGCTAATAAAATCTGTCTTGGAAGCCACTCCAGTTTTCTGGATGGCATTAGCATGGATACCCAGATGCATCTTAGCTCGTCTCAAACAGATTTGTTGCAGATGTCTGTGGAACAGCTGCCAGGATGAAAGATTTTTCGCCTGGATAAATTGGAACAAGATTGCTTTGCCCAAAAAATGGGGAGGATGGGGCCTCAAAGATCTAACCCTATTAGCATAAGCTCTGGCTGCAAAAATGGGATGGACTCTCCTAACCAAGCATAACCTATGGACTTCCATCTCTTATCACAAATATATTTGGCCTCACCAAATTATGTACTGGATAAGGATGCCTCAATGGAATAGGACAGGCATATCCTTGGTTTGGAAAGCTCTTCTTCACTCTCTTCCACTCATTCGAAACCACCTGGCTTGGAGGATAAATGCAGGCACTAGTGCGTGCATTGGACTGGATCCCTGGACTGGGGGAGGTGGTATATGTCACCTCCCAAGAGATCTCACTCTTCATTTAAATCAACAAGACATCTAGGTAATTGCACAAATTGCTGATTAGGAAAATACCTCTATTTTTACTCAAACATGGAAATCTGCTACATAGTTTAACCTGCCTCCTCAATGGCACCTCATCTGGAACAATTATATCGATGCATTGAATGAGCCACACATCTGTATCAAGGAGGGACCAGATGATCTCATGCAGTGCATGGCGGAATCTGGTATCTACACACCAAAGGAAGGTTACCTCTGTCTATTACAAGACAAAAAACCTAATCACTTGCAAAATTGGTGGCAGAGCATATGGAAGTTAAAAACACCTCCCCGAACCATACTTTTCTTCTGGTGCATCCTTCAAAACAAGGTACCCACTGGGGACACTCTCACACACAGATCCATATATGGACCTCATTGGTGCACCCTATGTAAACAAAGCTTAGAAATGACAGAGCACCTGTTCCTCAACTCCAATATCACTAAACAGATATGGAGATCTATAGCTGCTATGATATGTTTCACTGGAGAATGGAAAGGAGACACTATAACAACAGCTTGGAAATCCTCGAACAATGCGCACACAGGGACTAATCTGCCATGCCTCCCTTGATTATTTGCTAGGCTATATGGTTGGCTAGAAACAAAATGACTTTCGAGGAAAGAATGGTCAGATGGCAGAGCATCTTAGCTAAAATCGTAGCATCCTACCTTGAGCTGCTAGAACATACTCTACCTTGCCCGCACAAACCTACTACTCCCAAACCAATACACCACTCCACACTGTGGGCTTTTTTTGATGGAGAAACCCAACAACAGGGGTGTGGGGGGGAAGCGGGGGTTTCTTCTTTACCTTACTGATCAACATTTCTTCAGAGCCAAACTGGGCTTAGGTGAAGGAACGAAAAACTTTGCAGAATTGATCACTCTTCGTCATCTATTACATTTTTCTCTTAATCATGAATGCAGAGATATTCAGATTTTTGGTGACTCAAATTCTATTATAAATTGGATCAACAATATCACAAGATGCCACACACACTCTTATAAACATTCTGGATGAAGTGAAGCATTTCAAATCTCTATTTAACTCCATTATTGTTCATCATATTTACAGGGAACATAACAACAGTGCTGACGGCCTTTCCATGGAGGCCACGTACTTACCAAGAGGACAGTGGATAATCCATGAACAGAGGGGTACTACACAGTACCAGTACTATCATAGACCATATATAGATCAGACATATCATTAGGTGGATGGCACCTAAATATTTTTTGTAGATTTCTGGCTATATATGATGATGTAGATATATCAGTTTATTTATGCACATCACCCTGCAAGGTGTATATATGTTGGAACTCTATACAGTATCATCCTGCGAGATGATTTTTTGTTTTTTGATACAACCATTCACAGGAATGGGATTGTAGATACTCTAGACATATTCCAAAATGACAAGTAAGGCATATGCTGTCAAGCATATACTATATGTAATTTTTCAATATTAATGAAAGATTACGATTTTTCCATGGGAAAAAAAAATAAACCCAAGGCATTATTAATATTACAAAACCAAGGAATTAATATTATAAAAACAAATGATTAATAAATTCAAGGGATTAATATACCCAACGAATCAATAAACCCAATGAGCTAATATTAAAAACCCAAACGATTAATAAACCTTAGGAATTAATATTTTAAGCTGAGGGGATTAATAAAACCAAGGGATTAAATGATAGACCACAAGAATTAGTAAATTTAAAAACTTGAAGAATGAAAAAACACAAGCATTTGATATTATGAACCCAAGGGAAAAATATTAGAAATCCAGGGGATAAAAAATTGCAAGGGATCAATATTAAAAATAAAAGGAATTAATAAAGCTTAGGAATTAATATTCTAAGCACAAAGGATTGATCAACCCACACGACTATGAATATTATAAACCCAAGGGATCAATGCACCCTAGTGATTCTTAATATTATAAAACAAATAGGTTAATAAATTGAAGGGATAAACATTGTAAACCTAAAGGATTGATATTAAACATTAGGAATGTTAATTAAACCTTAATATTGGGGATTAATAAACCCAATGGGTTAAATGATAAACCCAAGGAATTATTAATATTATAAACTTAAAGACAAATAAGCCTAATCATTTAATAGTATAAACCCAAGGAAATAGTAAACCCAAGGGAAATAGTAAACCCAACAAAATAATATTATAAACACAAAGGATTAATAAATCCAAGCGATTAATAAACTCCTTGAATCAATAAACCCAACAATCCAATACAAAAATTGAAGAGATCAATAAACCCTAAGAATTAATATTTTAAACTCAATGGTTTAATAAACCTGTTGGCATTATGGCACAAGTTTGGCACTATGGCACAGGGGTTGTCCTTGATGGCAACTCACTCAAAGGGCAGATCATAGTTCAGGCTCTCGAAATGAAAGAAAATGAGGTATATGTAGGTTGTCTTATTAAATTTGCGTATACACGTGGGTGTACCAATGAAAAGGTGCATATACATATGCATGCACTTTCATGCAAAGAAAAGTGCGTACATGTGGGAAATCTTATGGTTGGTGCATGGTATTTAGTCCGACATATTTGAACCTATGGTTTTGGTCCTTGGTATTGCATTTAAAGTGTTGAACCCAAGTATTAGTTTTCAATGGTTTTTGACCATGGTTTGAGTAAGGCCTAAGAATATAAAAAGGGAAGGAGATCATTTGGCAAGCGTATTGACTTATGTGTTGAATATCTTGAGAGGAGAAAGATCTGGATTACCGGTGATTGGTTGGTAAGTTACAGCTAGATATGAATCAAGGAGGAACCTGAGCATTACATGATGATTAAGAACTATTGATGGGTCAAGATCTGAATTCTTGAATAGTAGTATCATTGTGTGATTTTGATCTGTTATATTTGGCACATGATTAGATCTATAAATATGATAATCTGGGTATAACTGATGTCTGATTGAGTAAAAGGATAAATTATCTTTTATAGATTTGTACGCAGGTTTGACGCAATGGGGGTGTGTATACATGCAGGTTAAGGGATTGAATATTGGGTATAGACTTGCTGGCTTTGGTATACCTACATATGTACACATGTTTCTATTGATGATTTAGCATACGTATCATGAAACATGTTTTAGCTGCTTCTGTTTATTGCTACAGTGTTTTGGGTTCAGAATTGGTGTCTGGTACTATTTTCTGGTTACAACATTCTAAGAAGTTATTGGTTGATTTAGTATTTTTACAAAGGAGATTGGTTGTTTCAGATCTACTTGATGTTTGATTGATGTCCATGGATCTAGTCTGAAAATTTATGAAACGAGGTCCCTAGAAGAAAAGAGAAGGTTGTAGCCTTCTATAGGTCAGCACCTACGTACTAGTACCTTAGCTAGTACAAGAACTAAGGGGGTTGTAGCTCCCTTCCAGGAGAAGCTAGAAAATGAGAGAAGGTTGTAGCCTTTTGCAAGTTGAAGCCTGCGTGTTGGTATAAGATTGCACCAGTACAAAATCATTGTAAAAAGAAGTTTCTAATTGAAAGAAGATAGAAACATATTGTAGCAGGTGGTTTTCACCCACATTGGGTTTCCACCTTATATCTTGTGTTCTTTTGTGTGATTGTCTACACTAATTTTCTGTTCCTGCTTATTGTTATATGGTTCTGACACATAGCTTAATGATCTACATCTGAAGAATAACTTAAATTATTAGTCTGGAAGTTGCACGCAAGTTTCATTAGTCAGAGTTGCGTATACACACTATTTTCATTAACTAAAGTAGCATATACAAACTCTTGTATAAATTGAAAAAGAATTTGACTTAATAATACTGATTCACCCCCCCCCCCCTCTCAGTATTATTTTCAACAATTATAATCAGAGCAGGTCCTTCAGAAGAAGCTTGATCTCTTGAAAGAAGATCTATCATCATGAACAACTACGAAAGAGAAGCATCAATCAGGCCAATGATTTTCGATGGAACTTCATCTATTGGAAGGTAAGAATCACTGCCTATCTTCAATCTCTTGGTACAGAAGCTTGGGATATTGTGGAAACGTGATACACCTTTCCTTCAACAACTCCTACAAATACGGCTAGTAAGAAGTAGTATGAAAGAAATGCAAAGGCGGTCAATACTCTATTAGGAAGCCTATCTCAATCAGAATTCGTCAAGGTTATGCAGCTCAAAACTGCAAAAGAAATATGGGACAAGATTGTTCTGAGCTATCAAGGAAATGAATAGGTAAAACGAGCAAAACCATAAACTCTCAGAATTCAATATGAAAACCATAGAATGTACAATGACGAAAGTGTGGCTAACTATTTCCTAACAATAGATGAGATTGTAAATTGTATGAAAAATTTGGGTGAAGAAATAAAAGAAGTTGTTCTGGTTGAAAATGTCCTAAGATCTTTTTCTTCTAAGTTTGAATCAAAATTTTCCGCCATAGAATAGAAACAAAATCTACAGAGCCTTACCATGTCACAGCTACACGTAATCCTAACCACTTATGAAATGAGGAAAGGGGAACCATTAGACAAGAGAGAAGCCAAATTCAAAGCCTTAGGAAAAGGAGTTTATAATGACTTAGGACATATGTCAGAAGAAGAGGAAGAATCAAACTTTGTCAAGAACCTTCAACTGGGTTCTGGAAGATTCAAAGGTAAGCTACCTTTCAAATGTTTGGCTTGTGGAAGAGTCGGTCACTATGCTACCAAGTGTCCTCATAAAGATAATATTGACAAAGGTAAGGAACTAGTTAGATGGAACAAAAACAAAATGTAAGTAAGAACAACTATTACACACATGAAGACAGTGATGGACTTTCAAATAGCGATGAAAATGATGAAGGTAATGATTATAGACCTTTGATGGCTTTTGAAGATGATGATTTCTTGGATGCTATAGATGAAGAAAGTCTTTATGAAGAGATTTCTAAACTCAAAATTTTCTTAGAAGAGAAAAATATGATTATAGATACTCTAACATCCCAACTTGCTGAAATGGAGAAACAAAATGAAAACATAGAGTGTGAAATTGTGGGACTTAGAAAGGACATTGAGAAAATGAAAGCTCTTAATCTTATATTTGCTAAAGGATTTAAAACTTTAGATGAGATTATCAAAGTGCGGCGTTCTCCTCTAATCAAGACAGGTCTTGGGTATACTAAAGAAACATCTCAAGCACAGAAGCCATCTACCTCCAAAATTTATCTTGAGGCTGCAAGGAGAAGTGAACAGGTTGACAATCGACAACAAAGGCCTAATGGTGATCACCAGGTAAATCAGGGACAATTTACTTCAAGAATGAATAGAAATCATCAAGTAAATCGATGGTAATCTACTTCAAGGATGAGAAAAAGCTACAACCAACCATAGGTAAATCATTCTCAATTTACCTCAAGAACGAATGGCTATTACAATGGAAGGTTTGATGATCGCAGGAATTTCTCCAATGGCCAATGTTTCTCTTGTCATAACTTTGGACATAAGGCATCTCAATGCATTTCGTAAAACACCATCATGACCACAGAAGCACAAAATCGAAGGAGTGTGACTGGAATCATGAAAACAACCTACAACAACTTTTCTGCTCTTGAAAATGAAATGGAATGTTCTTTCTGTAACAACTTTGTTCATGAAGATTTTGAATGCAAGAGTAGGTTTCAACAAAAACCTCAAAAGGAGCAAGCTTCATTGAGCCCCAAAACATGGAGGAAGAAAGAACCGCGACCAGAAAGATGTGCTATAGCCCTATATGTGGAAGGACAGGAAAATCAGTGGTACATCGACAGTGGGTGCTCGAAACATATGACAGGTGATAAAGAAAAACTTCAATCATATAGCACCTTAGAAAAGGAAAAGAAGGTCTCATTTGGAAATGACATGCCTGCATTCATAAAAGGTAAAGGTTCAGCTCTTTTGAAAGAAAACGTCAAAGTTGGGAATGTTATGTATGTTGATGGCTTAAAGTATAATCTATTAAGTGTCAGTCAAATGTGTGATCAAGGAAATGAGGTAATATTTCGATCAAATGGATGTATTGTTCGTGAGCTTGATATAGGAGAAATAGTGATCAAAGCCATAAGAACTCCAAATAATTTATACATACTTATGGGAGAACAACAACAATGCTATCTTAGTAAGAATGATGAACACTGGCTATGGCATAGAAGATTGGGGCATCTAAACTTGTCTCAGATAAGGAAAGCATTTAAATATCAGGCGGCTCGTGATCTCCCTGACATCAGAATTCCAGACAATGCAATATGAAAATCATGACAGTTTGGTAAGCAAACCAAAACTAATTTCCCAGAGAAGGAAGGATCAGCTAGCAGGCCACTTGATCTTGTCCATACTGATGTATGTCGACCATCTAGGAAGAGGTCACCTCAAGGAGAAGAATACTCTATTTTGTTCATTGACGATTTTTCCAGGAATCGTTGGTTAGGACTTATGAAGGATAAAGACAAAGCTTTTAAAATTTTCAGAGCATTCAAAGCCCTAGTTGAAAACGAATCATATCGCAGAATCAAATGCCTCAGGTTTGATAGAGGTGGGGAATTTACCTCGAATGAGTTTTTCGATTTTTGTGAAGAACATGGAATAAGAAGGGAATTCTCTACCACAAGGACTCCTCAGCAAAATGGAATAGTGGAAAGGATGAATAGAACAGTCCAACAAATGGCTCGTGCTATACTTGATGAGTTTGGAACTCCCACAACCTTTTGGGGTGAAGCCACATTTGCTGTAGTTACTATTCTCAATAAGACAAATGTCTGAGTAAACAACACTAATACTCCTCACGAACTTTGGTATGGTAAGACTCCCACAGTAAAATACTTCAAAATGTTTGGGAGCAAATGCTACATCAAAAAGACTGATGAAAATCTTGGCAAGTTTGAACATAGATCAAATGAAGGCATTCTCCTTGGTTGCTCTCCCCACAGCAAAGCATACAAGTGTTACAATAAAAGACTTGGAAAAATTGTTGAAAGTATTGATGTAGTGGTTGATGAAGAAGGAAACTATCCTAGACAAGTAAAATCTGAAGATTTCGAAGATGATGAGGACTATCCATCAACATCAAATCAGATTCATGATGAAAAAGAAACCCATGAGGCACCAGAAGAACAGATAAGAATAGAAGAAAAGACTCCATCCAGATACGTTCAGAAGAATCATCCAGAATCTCAAATTTTGGGGCAGAAACAGGCAGGTGTACAGACAAGAAGAACCATTTCAGAAGCTGTAATCTGTTTAGGATTGCTCTCCTCCACTGAACCACAAAATGTAAGAGAGGCATGCAAAGATGAATGATGGGTAAAGGCCATGGAGGAAGAACTTGAGCAGATTGAAAAGAATAACACTTGGGAGTTGGTTCCTAGACCAAAAGATAAGAACGTCATAGGAACAAAATGGATATTCAAAAATAAGATAAATGAAAATGGAGATGTGATTAGGAACACGGCCAGACTTGTTTGTAAGGGGTATGTCAACAGGAAGGCATAGACTTCGAATAAACTTTTGCACCAGTTGCTAGACTTGAGGCCATAAGGATGTTCCTTGCTCTTTCTAGCTTTTAGAAGTTCAAAGTATTTCAAATGGACGTGAACTTTGCTTTTCTAAATGGAAACTTGGACGAAGAAGTATATATTCAGCAACCTGTTGATGCCCCGAAATTCGTTGCAACAACATCGGGGAAACCACCCGGTCCGGAACTTAGTGCAGCTCCTTTTCCGTTTGGAATAGTGGCTCCGACTGGGGATAATGGGACCAGTTTCCCAAAGATTATAAGTAAACGGGATGGATGAATGATTTACGATATAAGGTGATAATAAATAAATAACTAAACTACAAAAGAAATATAATAACTATAAGTTAATCCCGGGACTTATCGATTCATTTGAATACAGCGTTTGATAATTTAGGCTTACTGGCAGGCATATAGATGACACTAACAATAAGCATAAATGTTTAAATCATTTAAGATTGCTCTGCATAAGTAGTTATGCAGAGCGATAATAGCGAATTACTGCACTCAGTCATTTATATCATTGTTACGCGCATGATTAAAAGAGATAACAAATCACAAAACATTCAATAGTGATATGAAATGCAGACTTGCTGTTATATTGCATACATGTAATCAACAATAGCAAAAGTAATAACACAGCAATTCATATAATAGAAAAGAGAACAGATACAGATAATAGTACCATGCAAGCTGTTTGATCAATCCAATATATTAATCGCTATGTCGCGGTTCTTCCTTCAGACCAGAAAGCATTCCAAGCAAACGACAATAGTGCACAATTTACTTAAAACAGCCTTCCAAGTAAAATTAAGAACCAGTGGTCGCGTTTCAAAAAGAATATAGACTGAAGCACAATAGTGCAAACTTCAGCCTTTAAGTCTTTTACAAAATTTTACGACCCTTTCCAAAACAATGAAAGGGTCTATAAATACTATGCTAATCTAAAATATCTAAATATCTAAAACTGAAAAACAACTAAATCGGCATTAACAAATATCATTTTGCATTTTGGTGATTCGGCAGTCGGCGGCGATGCTTCAGTCAGAGGTCTCTTTGCCTTTACTCCTTCGCTGACATATCGCCAGCTTTGGCTCTACTTCTGGTGGAGTATTGAGGCGTGAAGTCAGCTGTGCATCATATGTGGCATCTCGAATATCGGCAATCAGGTATCGGAGAGCATCTGTTAGACAATTAAGAGCCGACCTTTGAGAATGTGGTTTAATCAGGAAATGCCAGTATGCATCGGCGGTCAAGGTATTTACTCCAGTAATTAACCGCCCTTGTTTCTCCAGATCAGGGTAATTCCTGTGCTCCAGCATGTTTGTCGTTGTTATGTTTCCAGGTGTGCATTGTGAAATCATGTTTGCCAGATACAATGTATCATTGACTAGATTGATCATGTTACTGGCAATCATTTTGCATCTGGAGGCTGCTCTTTCTGCTTTCATCATCTGTGTGTTCCATTCCATGAAGAGTATGTCCTTGTATGTTACACAGATTCGGGAGAAATTTGCGGCTTGCCCTTCTGGAGTGTCTTGCCATTCAATATACTCTGTTATATCGTCTTCAGCCTGATCCAACTTACTTCTGGCTTTCTCGATTTGTTCACACACTGCTGTAGATGTTTCACACAGTGATTCAGCTTCAACATGTTGTTGGCATAAGATCCTGATTTGAGATATCAGTGCGCTGTTTATTCGAGTTGCCTCTGCTCTGAAATCATTGATACTCCTGGCGCTCTTAATACCTTCAAGCTGAGCTGATAGCTGAATTATTTGCTCGTCTTTAGCTTGTATCATCAGCTCATTCGATGCCTTCAACTGGGATAATGCCTCTGACAATTCTTTTGCTTTCTGAATGTCACTTTGGTCTATCCTCAGCTGTTCAATTTGCTAGGTTAACAAATGATTCTCTTGTTGTTGGGCCAGCAATTGTTCCTCTGCCTGCGCTGCCTTATTCCTTGCCTCTATCACTTCTGCTTGTAATGCGTATATCTCATGCTCTTTAGTCTTCAAAAGAAGACTTACTTCGGATGCTTTGTCAATAGTTGCCGCTGAATAAGCTCCCGCAAATTGGGATAGCTTTGTCAGATCTTCAGAGGGATCCAATTCTCCCTTCCAGACCACATTGCCCATGATTGTTTGCTCAGGCAAAATAGAAGGTTGATCAAGCCTTCGCCTTTTCCTCGAGCGCCTTACAATGGCTCTATGCTTTGGGCTGTATAAAATGTCTAGAGGAGGAATTTCCTCCACCTGAAGATCAATTTGATCGGATGGGTCTTGAGTGATTACCTCTACATTCTGTACCATGGGTGAGCCGCTGGTTCCTTCTAGAACCGGAGAAGAAGTAGTATTGGGAGTCTTAGAGGCGTCTGAGTCTTTGGAGGCTTCCTTACCACTTATAATGGAATCGAATTGGTTCCATTCTTTAATTAATTCAGGATCAGTAGAGATTTTCTCACTTTGTTCTGTGTGAGCTTTACTTTGTTCTTTCTCCCGTTCAATCCTCTGATGTTCCTCCAATGCCTTCCGCTGTTGCTCCTCTTGTGCTCTTTGCTGTTGTTCCTCCAATTCCCTTTTCTGCCTATCTTCCAGTTCTTTCTTTGCTTTCTCTTCTTCTTCTCTTTTCCTCTGTTCTTCTAACTCCTTTTGCTTTCTTTGCTCTTGTTCAATTTGTGCTTTTTGCTGCCTTTCTATCTGCTCTCTTCTTTGCTTCTCTGCTTGTAGCTTGTTTTGCCTTTCCTCCTGTTGTCTATCATATTCTTTAGTTGTAACAGGAGATAGGTGTATTTGCTTCTGACCAGACTCGCTTGAGGAAGATGTTGGGGTTGTGGATAATAAATCTAGAGGCAAAGTTTGCAACCTTTGGTTTCTAAGTTTATTAAATTCAGTTAACTCCACATCTTCATATCTCAGTGAAGCGAGTTGTCTGACTTGGCTTATTGAATCGGCACTCATGAACAGGTCGTCAAACTGGTCTTCTTGATGAACAACCTTTGACAGCTTGGCCTGTTCCAAGGCAATGAAAGCAGTCTTTTTTGGATCATAAAGTCTGTTTGGAATAGAAGCCAGGGATATCAATTGGAGTTTTGCTGCTTCCTTTTCTGCATGTTTGTAATTCAGCAGCGTATAAACTCCAATTCTTAAAGGAAAAGAGGGACATCCTCTCTTCTTCTCCTCCTTGAGAGTTTGTGTGACACTCTCAGACATAATCTGGTAGGAGATTTCCCGGGCTAACAGTTTATCTGGGACGTACAGGGGGAGGACATGTGGCCTAGCCTTGCTTCCAAAAACTCTAATATAGGTAAAATGCTCTTCGCCGAACCAATGGGCTACGGCTGGGAGATCAAAAGAAGCTTCATAGGAAATTCTAGGGATAGGTCTGTCAAAAATAGAATAGTGAACGGGAACCATAAAACCATTGCAAATTTGATACAGATGGTCTTTGTGGGAGGGTTTCCACAATTTCCGATGGTACAAGTGAATGGGTGTTGGGTCATGGGTTGTCCATTTCCAACCAAGGACAGGAAACTCAGAATTAAAACAAAGGGTATCCATAATGTAAGCAGAGTAATAGAAGGGTGGGATTTTTCTCTCAGTGACTCTGGTTTTGGCCCTAAACTCATGAATAGCTATGACCAATTTATCAGACAAAATAGTGGCCCAATCCATGATTATACTATTGACGGCCGCTTCCATTAAAGGAACCATATCAATATGAATATTTGCAAAGTCATGAAATCCCCACAATCTACACATCATAATCCCGGCGTAGCAATAAGGTGAAGCCAAAGAAGCATTGGAGTACTTACCCGACATATCATGCTTGTGTTTAGCTGGATTCTGCCTCCAATCTCGGAGAGGTTCGGATGGCGATTCATTCTCCTTCGCGAATTTTTCCAAAAAGGCTCTATTATAGACTAGCTCGGGTTGAGGTAAATGATACATCCGTCTCAAGTCATCAGGCTTGAAGGAACCGAAAATCCTTCCATCCTTAGTATGGAAGGTTCTATCAGTGAGAGTAATTTCTTCAATTGCCCAATGTACCACATCAGTATAAGGCAAGACTTGTTCTCTGGCTGCTATTCTGTGCAGAAAGGAGTCAGCCAAATCTTTAAGAGTCGCCTCAGACTTTCTTAGTTCATCCACACTAGCCTCCGTTACTGTCTTTTCTGGTTGTTCTGCTTCTAGCAAATTGTATGTACCTTGCCATGTAGTACCAAGAAGACCAGTGCATGTAGTATCTGAGATCAAGCCTTTCTTTGAAACCATAGCAGCTTGGCCTGAGACAGGTGTCGGAGTAGAACCTGCCACCTTTTTGAACTTCTTTCCCATCATATTCAGACTTCTCTCGGTTGAATTCTACACAAATGCAAGAGAAATCGTAATCAAAGAAATAACAATGACGATCCATAACGGGATAGATATATAACTTGAAGCGTGGTGAGATTAATTCTAAAAGTGGCTGCGGATCTAATGATTTGAGAGGGCACCGCAGATGCAATGATGGTGATTTTACAGCCTGCAGCTCCATAAATGACCATTACTTAAGTTATTAAACCGAATGACCCCTTAAAGCGTGCAATAGATTTCTTCAAAGGTCTAATCGTAATTGCTCATTAATTCGAAGGGGCAAAGCTTTAAATACGCATGCATTACCTTATCCCTTTACTTAACGACATTTTGAAATTTGTGCTTTTGTCAAATCGGATTTAAATATAACTTTAATGCTTTGAAATAATCACCTTTTTTTTAGGAGTTCTGGTCATCATTAAGCGTCATCGCATCGCATCGGGAGTGTGAGTGACATTATCATTTGGGAGAGATCTTGGCGAATGCCGATTGCGACATTGTATCATATTAGCGCGCGAACATAATCCCTAAATGCATATCAATTGATTTACCGACTACCGATAGCGATATCACATCGCATCGGGAAAAAGATCTGAATGTCTTATGAAGATGTATGGGATTCTGCCGACTACCGATAGCGATATCGCAACGGGTCGAGGCTTAAAAGACTTTTCATAAGAGGCAGCGCCGATTTTTGATCACCGATATCGTGTCGCATCGGGGAAAAGATGTGTGCTTTTTCTGTGTGTGCATTGGCTATCGCCGATGGCCGATAGCGATATCGCATCGGAAAGAACGGTCTTGCGATTGCTTTTTCGGACTTAACCAAAAATTGCTTATTATTTGTTCAAAAAGGTTTTTGTTAACAAATTCATTTGATTATCATACCTTTTTCGAACAAATTCATTAATGCCAATTAAAATTTTTAAAAGGGACCCATTTCATATGTTAATTGTTTGTGATAAAAATGTTATGAAATGGGGGGTTGTTGTAGGGCACAACACAACCATATGGGTTTATCCTTGGAAATGATACAAAGCTTGTATGCAAACTCAAAAAGGCTCTCTATGGCCTTAAACAGGCTCCAAGGGCTTGGTATTATCGCTTGGATAAGTACCTCCATCAACAAGGTTTTATAAAAGGATCAACAGACAACAATCTATATATAAAAATTAACAATGATAAGCCGCTAATACTTGTTGTGTATGTTGACGATATCACCTTTGGTAGTAATGAAGAAGACATGAGTCAAAATTTTGCCTTGGTGATGCAGAAAGTGTTTGAAATGTCCATGCTTGGTGAGCTCACATATTTTCTTGGTTTACAAGTCCAACAAAACAAAGATGGTATTTTTCTATCACAAACCAAGTATCTCAAGCATATCTTGAAGAAATATGGGATGGAAGATTCGAAACCAGTGTGCACCCCTATGGTAATAGGATGCAGCCTCAGCGCAAATGATGAATCAGAAATAGTACATCAACCAACCTATAGATCCATGATTGGTAGTCTTCTCTATCTAACATGTACCTGACTAGACATTATGCATGCAGTGGGAATAGTTGGAAGGTTTCAGGAAAATTTAAAGGAAACTCATCTTTAGCAAGTTAAGAGAATTTTCAAGTATCTTCAAGGAACTCAAAACTATGGCTTATGGTATCCTAGAGATACTGATCTCACACTTCATGCATATACAGATGCAGATTGGGCAAGAAGCGTGGATGACAGAAAAAGCACTAGTGGCGGAGCATTCTTCATGGGTCCTAGATTAGTATCTTGGTTCAGCAAGAAATAGAGTTCAATTGCATTATCTACAGCTGAAACAGAATATGTAGCTGCTGCATCTTGCTGCACACAACTCCTTTGGATGATGCAAACATTGCAAGACCTTCAAATCACTTGTACTCCACCTATCTCGATTTTTTGTCATAATACAAGTGCAATCAATATTTCAAAGAATCCTGTGATGCATTCAAACACGAAGCACACATACCTATCAAGTATCATTTTCTCCAGGAACAAGTGCTTGAACAAAAGGTTAGATTGGAGTATGCTCCCTCTAAGGAACAAGTTGCTGATATCCTCACCAAACCACTGCCCAGGGAGACATTTGAATACCTCAGACAGAAGCTGGGGGTAGTTGGTGCATCATCTTGCTATTGAATCTTGTCTGTTTCAGAAAAGTGGATGTACACGAGTTGAATGAGGCAGATCCACGTACATACGCCAGGTTATGAAGGTACAATCACATATATGCTATTGAAGAAAAGCAGTAGGGCCAGGCTAAGGATGAAAAGAGTCTGATATGGGTCTGACAGAGACCATCTGGCACAGGTTTAGGGGGAGCATATATTCTTCTAATAATGCATTGTTGGCATTATCTTAGAAGATCTTGGTTTAAATTCATAGTTTGTTTGACTTCAGGTGGAACAAGTGCAGAAGGAGAACATGGGTGCTGGTCTGAATAATGATTGTCAAATGTTGCTGATGTTAGTTGTTGATAACTGTCAAAGTCTTGTTGTAGATATTTTGTCTCTATGTCTTATAATTTTTTTATCAAGGTCATGTAACGGCCTATTTTTGGTTTCCCCACTATGCCTAGGATGAATGATGTGATTTACCTATTTGTCATGTGTAAATATCTGGTGTATCCCCACTTGGTTGGGTGGACGATTGAATCCCCACTTTGTTGGGAGATGGATGTATGTATGAGTCTTTGGTGATAGGAAGGTCTTTTAAAGTCATGTTTCTTGTATAGATCATCTTCTTGCAGATCTTGCCTACAGTTAGGGGGAGCTTGGACAACACAACAAAGCAAAGGATTCAACATGTACTCAGGGGGAGCACAACCCTTTGCCCTTGATGTCAAAGGGGGAGAAAGCTTTTGAGTGACTTGGGGTTGCCATCAAGTCCAAAGGAGGAGATTGCTGGCATTATAGCATAGGTTTGGCACTATGGCATAGCTGTTATCCTTGATGGCAACTAACTCAAAGGGAAAATCAGAGTTCAGACTCTCTGAATGAAAGAAAATGAGGTATACGCAGGTTCTCCTTATTAAAGTCACGTATACACACGGGTGTACTGATCAAAAGGCGCGTATACGTATGCACACACTTTAATGCAAAGAAAAGCACGTACATGTGGGAAATCTTATGGTTGGTCCATGGTATTTAGTCCGACATATTTGAACCTATGGTTTTGGTCCTTGGTATTGGATTTAAAGTGTTGAACCCAAGTATTGGGTCCCTAGTATTAGTTTTCATTGGTTTTGGACCATGGTTTGAGTAACGCCTAAGAATATAAAAAGGGAAGGAGATCATTTGGTAAGTGTATTGACTTACGTGTTGAACATCTTGAGAGGAGAAAGATCTGGATTACTGGTGATTGGTTGGTAAGTTATAGTTGGATCTGAATCAAGGAGGAACCTGAGCATTACATGATGATTAAGAACTATTGATGGGTCGAGATCTCAAGGCTTGAATAGTACTATTATTGTGTGATTTTGATCTGTTATATTTGGCGCATGATTAGATCTATAAATATAATAATCTAGGTATAACTGATGTCTAATTAAGTAAAAGGATAAATTATCTTTTATAGATCTGTACACAGGTTCGACGCAGTGGAGGCACATATACACGCAGGTTAAGTGAGTGAGGACTGCGTATACACTTGTTGGCTTTGGAATAGCTGTGTATGTACGCATGTTTCTATTGATGAAGTAGCATACATCTCTTAAAACATGTTTTAGCTACTTCTGTTTATTGTTGCGGTGTTCTAGGTTCAGAATTGTTGTCTGGTACTATTTTCTAGTTACAACATTCCGAGAAGTTATTGGTTGGTTCAGTATTTGTACAAAGGAGATTGGTTGTTGTAGATCTACTTGATGTTTGATTGATGTCCATGGATCTAGTCTGAAAATTTATGAAACAGGGTCCCTGGAAGAAAAGAGAAGGTTGTAGCCTTCTGTAGGTTAGTACCTACGTACTAGTACCTCAGCTAGTACAAGAACTAAGGGGGTTTTAGCTCCCTTCCAGGAGAAGCTAGAAAATGAGAGAATGTTGTAACCTTCTACAGGTTGAAGCCTATGTGCTGGTATAAGACTGCACCAGTAAAAAATCATTGTAAAAAGAAGTCTTTAATTGAAAGAAGATAGAGACATGTTGCAGCAGGTGGTTTTCACCCACATTGGGTTTCCACCTTATACCTTGTGTTCTTTTGTGTGATTGTCTGCTCTACTTTTCTATTCCTACTTACTGTTATATGGTTCTGACACACAACTTAATGATCAACATCTGAAGAATAACTTAAATTATTAGTCTAGAAGTTGTACGTGAGTTTCATTAGTCAGAGTTGCGTATACACGCTGTTTTCATTAATTGAAGTAGCGTATACAAATTCTTGTATAAATTGAAGAGGAATTTCACTTAATAATATTGATTCACCCCTCCCCTCTTAGTGTTATTTTCAACAAAACCAAAGGGATTATTACTATTATAAACCCAAGGAATAGATATATCCAACCATTTAATATTATAAACCTAATTAATTAGTGAAACCAAGGGATAAATATTAAAAACCTACGGGATCAAGAAGCACAAGGGATCAATATTACCACTAGTACAAAATGAGTAATTAGTTACTAAGAAACAACTAAAATTTGCATATAAGTGACCATTTTTTAGTCGGTGACCAACATTTAGTCATTTTTAGCTTAGTCATTACTTGGTTTCCTCAATTTTACCATCTATTAGTATATTAAGTCATAAATTTGGTCATTAATTTTTCGTTCGTTTAGTCATTAAATGTCGCAATTAATAACCAAATATATAACAAAATATCTTGCTATATGAATCCTTGAGGAAGGCAATTAATGACCAAAATTTTGGTCATGTTATAAGATACTGTAAATTAGCTACCAATAGTCATATATATGCCAATTTTAGTCATCATTTAAAACCAATTAATGACCTCGAAAATATGTCTAAATTTTAGGCGTGTTATAAGATGCTGTAAATTAGCTTCTAATAGTCATATATATGCAAAATTTAGTAATTATTTAACAATAAAAAAATTATCATTTGCAGTGGTCATTTATCTTTTTTTGGTATTTTCATATTCATTATATAAATGACAAATTCAGTAGCTTCTATTCACTTCATTTAATTTCATTCACAATCATTATAAACGACTAATTTATACATATATTCATTTTATTCATTTTCATCATTAATTAATATAAACTACTAATTTAGTAGTTTTAGATTGATTTTATGTGTTTATTATTAATCACCGTAAATTAAGTAGTATGATTTTGCGACTATATTTTAAGAAAATGTCACACAATATGCATGGTTGTCTAATATGATAACGCAAAGTTACATATGTTAATTACAAGACTAAATAATATCAAGTGCAAATAAAAAAAAATTCAACCATATAAATTTTATTATATAAGGTATAAAGTATTACAATATGAGTTTCCAACTTAATATGGGTTGGACTACAATTTACACATGAAATATTGTTCATCATTTCAAAACATTATCATTGTGTTGCCAAAGCATTGCAAGTGAATTCACCAACTCTGAAGGCTTGACCTTCAGTCTCTATGAGTGTGTCGTATGCAAGATGTTGGCTCTAAGGGTACCACTAGACAGATTGTCTTCTCTCTCTGATTTTTCATTTGTCGCTCTAGTGTTATTCTTCTCCTCTTTCTTCAATTGTTGCTTCTTACCATCAATATTGGGTTCCTCTCCTGAAAATGAAATAAGATATAATGCAGAGTATAAGACATGAAAGATGATGAATAATTAAATATAGAATAAAGTAGAATATAAAATATTTATATTACATATACCTCAACATTCGATAGTGGCGACTATATGGCTAGATGACCCATATAAGCAAAGCAAATAAAATGTCAACATAGAAAATGGAATTGTAGGGGGATTCATCATGCATGCTAGGAATTTTTTTGTCTGTACACATCATATTTCTCACTTCTAATTGTATCAAAAACAAAGAGTATGCACAATGACATGTAGTGACATGTGGGTGTCAATTTGACTCAATGATATGCTTGATTTTTTAACCAACTCCAGACCTACCACAATGAAATTAAGAGAGACAAGGAAACAAGAAGGACTATGAGTAAATGAAATTAGAGACTTTAGGATGCAACTCAATTGTACATGAACGTAACGATAATTATTTGCAGCTTCCTGGTCACCGATGAGCATCAAATCACACTGTGAAAATTTCCTTACTTTATGATAATTTGGTTGCACCTACACTAATCCTCTGTAGTAGTCCCTGGAATTGCATATAGATATAATTTTAGAAACAATATTAGTCCTGCAATTCTTCCCTATATGGATCATCTTTATGTAGATTATCTTCTGGATACATCGCATTAGGTTTCTTTCTGATCGACGTTTTGAACCAGCAACGATGGTTCATCTTCAGGATGTGAAATATTATTGAAAGACTGTTCTCATTTTTACACACATATAGAGATGAGATGCTTAGCTGACAGATATTAGAATTTAAATTTTTTTAATTTATTTTATTATGTTTTAATTATAATTTTAATTGTTTTGTTATATTTTGCTAATTTTAATTATATTTTGTGATATTTAGGGATTTTAAATTCATTATCTAATTATTATTTTTTATTAGGGTTATGTTTATATTAATTATATTTTTAATTAATTTTATAATTAGTTTAATTATATTTATTTTAATTAATTTTAATTATTTATTTGTTTTTAATTATTTTCATTGTATTTATTTTAATTAATTAATTATTAATCTTAATTGTTATTAATTTTAATTGTTATAATTGTCTAGTGCATTATCTAAATTATAATGGATTAGATTTTTAATTAAATGTCAATAAGAAAGAAGCCTAATGCGATGTATCTGGAAGATAATCTAAATAATGATGAAACTCACAGAAACCTCAAAGACAAAATGGATCATCTTTGTCCCCCCTATTGATAGTTATTTTTCAAGGCAACAAAATAGAACTCTCCAATTGCATCATCGCCTTTCAAAACAATGCTTGAGTATTTCCAGGTGATTGTTGAACCAGTATCTACTCATGTCCATCAAATCCTTGATTTGTCTCCATTGTAAAAACCTCTTTTCATAATAAAATTATAAATTCCACATCTACATTCCTCGTCCCCGACATAGCAATTATTTACAGTGGAATACTTTATCATTGTTCCTTCGTTCCAATAGAGATCCACTAATGTGGCATGGATATGATTGGCGTCATAAAATGGTATAGTTCATCCTTCAATATATGTCACAAAACTCCTCTCACCTCACAGAACTACTCTCATCTACAAAAATAAGAGTCCTCTCAAAATGCTTGGTCTCCATCTCATTCATCCTAAAATAAGTGGATATTTCCATGGGTGACAAAGTGTGCTTGGATATTTAATAGAAGGAGCTATCACTAGAAAGTTAAAAATACAATGCAACATAATGATTATCAGCAAAAGAAACAACCCTACCAATCTACTCGCTAACTAGATAAAGTTACTCCTGAATTACCTCTTATAATGAAAGAAAAAAGGATAACCTCAACTACCTATAGAGTCTACCTATGCATGGTAGCCATTAAAACACTATGGAAAACAACATCTACAACAACGTTGGTCAATCTCTTCTTCTAGTCAAGGGCATGCCCAACTTTTGAAAAGTATTAAGCAGGTCAGGGTCCACCTCATCCAGGCTCCTCTTCTTCTTCTACTCTCTCTGTTTAGGTTCAGAATAATATCAAAGGTCTTTGAAATTGATGGGTGGGTAAAAGTTATCAGACCATTGAGTTCTTCCATTTCTAATCATTGTCTGTAAGAATTGAATCTAAATTGCAAAAGTCGTTCAGGTTCCCCCTTTAGCCGAAATTAACCTAAGATTTGGAGAATTGTAAGGTTTGACGGATCTAAGTATGTTATACTTAAAATATAGTAACATGGTTTAAATTTGTAAGCATTCAAATCATAATCTAAGTTTGAAACAGAAAAGATTTTATGTTCATGATTACAAAAAAAAATAATTTCATGTAACAAAGTTTGAGGAAGGTCTAGCATCTGCGTCCTACCAGAAAATTATCTTGCATCACTTGAGCCATTTTAATTTAGGCATGGTAGAGTCCATTACACAAACAATCAACCACTAAAAAAAGGTGAAAAGAAAAGAAAATCATGCATTTTGACCTTAGAAACATTAGGGAAGAGTGCACTGATCTGTACAATAAGGACATGAAAAATGCTTACTTGTCCACTGTATTTTGATGAATTTTTGGCCGCAATCGAGATCTGCATTATCATAATCATTAAACCCTTTATACAATAAGGACATGCAAAAGGCTTACTTGTGCATTGTCTATCATAATCGTTAAACCCTTTGTACAATAAGGACATGCAAAACGCTTACTGTCCTTTGATGAATTGTTGGCCACAATAAAGATCTACATTATCATAACCATTAAACTCTCAACTCTAGACAAAATTTATGATTTGATCATATAAACCCTCAAAATTATTTACCCATAACAACAAAAATCCTCTTTAGTAAAAAGGAAGAATAGAGTCCAAATTCATATCCATATGCAAATTACCAAAATTTCATAATCATTAAACCCTCAACTCTAGATAAAATTTATTCTTTGATCATATAAACCCTTGAAATTATTTACCCATAAGAACAAAAATCTTCTTTAGTAAAAAGGAAGAACAAAGTCGAAATTCATACGCAATGACCTTCTGCTTATCATAATCAGTAAACCCTCAACTCTAGATAAAATTTATGTTATATATACCTAGGGGGATAAAGTAAATTTATGTTATATATACCTTAAGGGTCTTGATATCAATAAAGTGAATCATTTCTATATTTGATCTTATTGTCTCTGGGTTTATTTCTATTATCATATATTTTTGGATCAGAGCTATAACAATTGGTATCAGAGCACTTTCTTGGGCAAACCGTGGAGAATTGTTTTTATTATTTTTGCAAGGTTTCGGGGGCGGCGAGTTTGCATATCAGATATGTAACTTTTGGTGCAAGATCTGTAAATTATAATTGCAGATTTGGATTCTATGTGAAAAAATACCCGATTTCAAAAAAAAAATCGGTCGAATCAGAGTCCGGATGAGGGAGATATCACTGATCTAAAATCAGTGGGGTTGCAGCCAATTTTCAGGGCAGCGATTTTGCGGCGCATATCTAGACGTCCTGGTACAAGATCTACAAAATCTAATTGTATATATAGATTCTTTGGGAAAAAATACCCAACTTAAAAAAAAAAATCAGTCGAATCGGAGTCCGGATGAGGGAGATATTGCTGATTTAAAATCAGCTCTTTTTTGCAGAAATTTTGGTGACGGTGGGAGAGTAGCAACACAAATCTGAAATTCCAAGTGTCTGGATCAAGATTTCTATCACATGGGCGGATGCCGAATGATTGTTCCATTTCTAAAAACAGGTTATAATAGAGATTCTGAGCAATATTGACGAAACTATGACAATTTCAAATTTTCGCCAAAGTAAGTGAATTTTTTCAAACCCTCTTCATGGAATATTTTGCTGGAAAAGATGATAGCCTTACTATTGAAGAATTCATACAAAGCCTAAAGAAAATATATAAAGAGGAGAACTGGATGTTTATGGTACGACTTTTTTTGGAAGACGAGGCCGCCATATGGTGGAACTCACTGGACTATATAGCCTTGAGCAAAATCTCAAATGAAGAAATGGAAAAACTCCTTATGGACAAATGGTCTGAGACTAGAAAACAAGATAAGGGAAAACATGTGGGGTTATTTCCTACTAGTATATCGTTATTGCAGGTTCATGGATTGATTCAGAAAGAGAAAATCATTGTTTCTATAAATCCTAGTTGCAAGCATAATTTCATCAATGTTAATTTGGCAAACAAATTGCAAGTTCCAGCTAAACAAATTGAAAGTACACAGGTTGATGATGAGTTTGTTCAAATTTATAAGGATTTGAAGCTTTCTATGGATAAGTATGTGTTGCATGGTGATTTTTATGCTTCAGAAATGGATAATATGGATGTTGTTTTGAGATATCCTTGGATGGAATCCGTGGGTACTATCAATATTAATGTGCAGAAGAAATTCCTGAAGCTATGGTATGAAAAGAAGAAAATTACATTACAGGATATTTCCATCCATAAACAGGTAGAGCACATGGAGGCTGAAGCATAAGATGTTCAAGGGACTGACAGATCAGATGATGAGCCTTTGATGATCGACAATCAAACACAAACAGAGGCTGCAGAAGAAAAGGTTATAGGTGATGATACATCAGAGGAGGGCTCAGTGGTTGAAGTCATATTGAAAAAGAAGACACCACAACAGGCACCACAGCAGGGTGAAGTCAAGCAAAAGCCATCGTGGGTTAAAACTTCAACATATCATCACCCACATCACCCCGCAAGACAACCGTCAAGATGGAAACCAAGTAGTCACATGATGGATAGAAAGGAGAGACGATCCACCTACTACACATCAACACAGAAGAACTGCCACAGTCAACTTCCATCTCAAGCGAGCGAGGCACCAGCGAGATCGAGGGTTCACCTTTCTCTTGGATGGCTAGATGCACGTGCATGGTATCAGTGGACTACTCTTTTGAGTAGATCTTATTATTTGTGTTCTTCCCATGTTTCGGGGACGAAACATCCTTAGGGGGGTGGAATGTTATATACCTAGGGGGGATAATATGGGGTACCAAGGGAGGTACCCAAGGTAATAATGTAATAATGGGATGGGCCATAGTAATAAATAAGGTGGTTAACCCATGTCATGTAAGGGACCACAAGTAGTTAATAAGAATGTAATGGGCCCATGGTATTAGTTGATGGTATGAGGGAACCATGGCATTGATGCATGGTATTGTATGTATGAGGCCTATATAGAGGCTAGAGACTCCACATAGAGAGATATGAACTGAAGTATTATTGTATGAACAGGCATATGGCTTGTGGAGTGTTCTCCTTCCTTAAGGAGTGAATGTATGGTGTTGCCCTACCTTAAGGGTTTTGAGATTAATAAAGAAGCATTTATCTATATTTGATCTTGTTATTCTTGGGTTATTTCTATTCTCATATATCTTTTTGATCAGATCTATAACAATTTATGCTTTGATCATATAAACCCTAGAAATTATTTACCCATACAAACAAAAATCCTCTTTAGTAAAAAGGAAGAACAATCATAATCATTAAACCCTCAACTCTAGATAAAATTTATTCTTTTATCATATAAACCCTTGAAATTATTTACCCATACAAACAAAAATCCTCTTTAGTAAAAATGAATAATAGATTCTAGATTCAAAATTCATACCCATATACAAATTAGCAAAATATCCATGCCCAATGACCTTGCCCTTCCTCAATCTAATTGTTGATTCTCTCCTAAGGTGTTTGCCATGAAAATTCCATTTGGGGTTTGAATCCCATGAAATCCATAGATCACGTTGATGGTCTTCCTTCTTCTGGAATTTCCACGCAAATATAGACAAGGCAAAGAAAAATACAACGCTGCAATCTGATTTTGTAATCTATGAATATTTTATTTGAACCCAGTGCTAAAATGGAAATGAAAAATTAAAGAAATATTTATAATAGAAAAAATAAAAGAAATATTAATAATAAAAAATAAAATATATAAATTGCAACTCGGTTAAATAATTTACTTTTAATAATAATTTATTATTTTTTCATAAGACACTAAATTAAAAAGGAGAAGAGAAGTCAAAAGTGATGTTGGGATGAGTGTAAACATTTAAATATGACCTGAATTAATAATAAAAAGTTAAATTAATAAAAATAATAAAATTTTATTTGTTATATATTGATTTTGTTATTAACTTGTAAATAGGATTTGTTACAAGACCATGGGCCAATACCATGGCTTATCAATAGTACAATTCCAAAAACATAACTTGTTTCACAACCAAAATATTTTACAACAATATGACAAGATTCTTAATCGTGGATATTCATGCCCACATTAAGGTAGACATTATTAACTAGTAAAAAATAGCCTTTGTTACAATGCAATGGGTCATTACCATGGATTATCAATACCAAATGCCCAAAAAACATAAATTATTTCACATTCAAATATTTTATAACAATATGAAAAGATTTTTAACCATGGATATTAACTTGTAAATTCACTTCGTTACAATACCATGGACCAATACCATGCCTTATCAATACCACATGTTAAAAAACCATAACTTATTTCATAGTAGAAATATTTTATTTTAATTTAATATTACAACATTTTTTTAATTGAATCTAAAAGGGAAAATGTTATAATTAGAACCATCTATCCTCCAGACTACTAAAAATATTCCAATCGAAACTAAATTAAGGTTTTAATAAAATTAAGCTAAGATGGATCTATGTCAGTTATATATATCAGTTATCTCTCTCTCTCTCTCTCTCTCTCTCTCTCTATATATATATATATATATATATATATATATATATATATATATATATATCTGTATATATATATATATATATTATATATATATATATATATATATAACTGACATAGATCCATCTTAGCTTAATTTTATTAAAACATCGATTATTTCATAGTCAAAATATTTTATAACAATACCACATGCCCGAAAAACATAAATTATTTCACAATCAAATATTTTATAGCAATATGACAAGATTGTTAACCATGGACATTCTCCCTCACTTTAACATGGATATTAACTTGTAAATCCATTTTTTTACAATACCATGGGCCAATGCCATGGCTTATCAATACCACATGCCAAAAAACCATAACTTATTTCATAGTGAAAATATTTTATTTTAGTTTAATTTTACAACTTTTTTTAATTGACTCTAAAAGGGAAAATGTTACAATTTGAGATACATCTAAACCCTCTATCCTCAAGACTACTAAAAATATTCCCATAGAATTTAAAATATGGTTTTAATAGAATTAAGCTATGATGGATCTATCCTGGTTCTTTTATATATATATATATATAAAGAACCGACATCGATCCATCATAAGTAAGGATGAAAGGGATGAGAGCAAGAAAATTGACTAATTATAATAGATTTAATATAGTGCACGGTTTTTTAAAGTATTTAATTATTTTATTTTCTTTGACACGATTGATACAAAATATAGGTTTAATATTTTACATCCAATTAATTTTTTCTAATTTAGATAATTTCTTAAACACAATACAATGTGATCAAATTTACGAGAGAGTTGGGGAGGGGTTAGAGAGAGGGAGTGAGACACTGAAAAAGTTTGAGGATAGAGAGAGAAAGAGAGAGTGATGGGGGGAGAGAGAGGGAGCGATAGGAAGGAAGAGAGAGGAGAGAGAGAGAGAGATGGAGTTGGAGTGGGAGAGGGAGGGTGGAAATAAAAAATACATAGAGAGATAGAGGTGGAGAGAGAGAGAGGAGTGAGAAGGGAGAGATGGAGAGAGAGTGTCTGTATGTTTGGCGGTTGAGATAGAGAGAGGGAATAACAAAGAGACACAAATACAAATATAGATATTATATAGTATTATATAGCAAACCTATATTCATATTAAACCTATAACTATCAAGTTTCGATACAGATCTAACCTGTCGAGGTGAAAATATTTCGTCAAGTTTTGCACTTGAAACAAAATTTTGCACCTCGAGAGATTTGACCCCTCTCAATGCTTGATAGATCCGGGGGTAATATGGATGTAGGTCGGTTAATATGAAATTAAAGTAGTTTATATTTAATATTGTAGTCTCAAAAAATAAAATTTCCCTTTAAATTAATTTCAAACTAGAACTAGATCCAATTAGATTCAATGAATAGATTTTTAAAAAATACATAAAATAATATTTTTTATTAAAAAATATATTTTTAAAATTACAAATTATTAGAGATACATAGTGCAAAGTTGTCTCACCTATACACCATGTGAGGACGAAGAAGTTTTTAAGGAAGGATAAATTTTCAACCAATATTTAACAGCCTTTCAATCCCCTATCACTTGTAAGTTTAGACTGCTTGACACAATTAAGATGACTAACATAAAAAACTGATTCATATTATTATAATACTCGTTAGGTAGTTGTATTTTTGTTCTTAGACTAAATTAGTCATCATGTTAGCCATTTTTAGTTGTATTACTTATTATCTAGTCACGTATTTTAACCCATGACTAAATTAGTGATTTATGTTAGTAGTTTTTAGTTCGGTCACTGATGATTGTTCATTTTTTGTAGTTCTTCACTTGGAAAAGTTGTCGTGACTAGCTATTTTATTTACCTACTCACTAATTGCACAGTTTCTACTAGTGTACAAACACAAGAGATTCATAAAGCCTAGGAATTAATATTCTGAAAACAAAGTATTGATAAAGTCACATGATTATTAATATTATAAACCCAACCGATCAATAAAACTTAGAGATTGTTAGTGTTATAAACCCAAAGAATAAATAAACTAGAGGGATAAACATTATAAATCTAACGTATTAAACCCGTAATATTTGGGTTTCATAAACCGAAGGGATTATTATTATTATAAATCCAAGGCATTATTAATATTATAAATAAAAGGGATGAATAAAACCAATGCATTTTTAATTTTATAAATCCAAGGCATTAATATTATAAAAATAAATGATTAATAAATCCAAGAAATCAATAAACCCAAGCAATAAATAAACCCACCAAACTAATATAAAAAACCTAAACGATTAATAAACCCTAGAAATTAATATTTTAAAGTCAAGGGATTAATAAACCCCAGGGATAAAATTATAAACCAAAGGAATTATTAGTATTATAAACTCAAAGAACAAATAAATGCAAGAGAAAAATATTATAAGCCGAAGGGATCAAAAAATGCAAGGGATCAATATTAAAAGGGGAAAGATTTGATATTTTTAACTGCAATGGATTAATATTATAAATCCAAGTTGTTTAAACCCAACGATATATATTATAAATTGAAAAATAAATATCAATGACCATCCTTAACCATCTTTGATTTTCATATTGAGACAATCTTTGTTACAATGTGACGTTGGAAAATGGTTGAACATGATTCACATTGGTTGATTATTGTTTTCATCTCAAGACAATATTCGTTATAATGCAATGTTCGACAACACTCTTGATGATTGGTTTTGAAAATGAGAGAATATATGTCATATTAGATATTTTAAAACCCCTATGCCCTAAATCCATTTCATCAATATTATAAATTTAAATAATTCTATAACACAAAGAAAAAATAATAAACATAAACCACAACTAATATAAGAACCACATTGTAAACCATTAAGACATCAATACATAAAATTAATATGAATACATTAATAATAATACACTATAAAGCATTCAAACATGATAAATCATAATCACATTAATAATAACACATTTATATCACTCCATTATAAACATTAATTTAATTTTAAGCCATAAATACATTAATATCAATACATGAGTGTATTAGTGGTATAAATCTCAAGAATATTGATATAAACAGCAAGAACATGAAAGCCCAACAATAATATTATAAACTTCAACAATATTTTCATTTATGAAAGACATGACCAAAGTGAAGGGACCCACACAAAGGACCAAAAAAATTACAAATGCAAGAGAAAAAAATAAAATAGTAACACTGCAATTAGAGCAAAGGGACATAAATGCAAGAAAAGCATCCAAATTGCACACATTGGATTTAAAGAAGAACAACCTAATAGGACATTTTAAGACCATAGATATACAATTTTCTGCATAACAACAAGAACCAGAAAAAAATTTCAATTTCACCAACATTGCAACCACAGAAATAACATTGAGTCTTAACATATATTTTTTGGTTTCTTCACATCAAATAATTCCTCTACAAAATTGAACTTGGAACACTCCATCAAAGTTCATCTATGGAATAGCCTCTTCCAGAACACAACCAGGCCGATGACAAAAACAACACCAATTCAAAAGAACAGGATAATAATCACGATACTTAACGCTTTACAACCAATTCCTTCTTGTTGTCCTCCCAGAGTCCCTCTAGTGCACATGTAACAAGTATTTTACATGTGTTTTTGTTTCATCTAGCACATGAAGATGTTCATCAATAAAAGCATGATGGAACCCATGTTTTGTATCAAATTGGTTTTAAAGATACGAAAGGAAACTTATCGCTCCAACAATATTGCGCATTGTTCTGGAATAATAGATGATACCATTATTGTCCATATCTACATTTGAAAGACAAAAAAAAAAAAAAATTAATAAAGATGAACAAATAAATAAGCATACACATATATAGATATATATACATAAAACATAACACCCCATTTTTATCTATGTTAAAAAAATTAATGTTATAATGTTACATGAAATAAAACAATCTAGCGTTACATGAACCAAATCATATAAAAAATTCTAGAAATATAAGCCTCATTTCACAATACAATGGAAAAAACATTCGAAATAGAATAAAACCGTGGGCAATATTCAAAAAATGAATATTGGCCATGGTGATGGTCCATATTCAAAAGCCTCCATCTTTCATTTCATGATGTAATATGAATCCACAATATTAATATCAATATTAACCATTTATAAAATTAATTTTGAATGATTGGTTCATATAACTTGTTGTTTATGTCTGAATGGTTTGTTGCAAAGAAAAGAACAATAGCAACCTAAAAAAAAAAGTAAATTGAACAACATGAAAAACAATGTAAACAACCTTCTCAAGTATTACTATGAAATGATGAATGTATCAATCTCATAAATATATGAAAATGATTATTATATTAAAAGTAAATTAAGAGGACACTAAAAGAAAATAAAAATAAAAAATACTATAAAAAGGTCACAATGTTATTAGTTGTATGTCATAGCGATATGGACTTCAATCTCTCCTCTTCTTTCTTCCTAATTGTAACATATGCACTATCTTTCATCTTGGCATAACGTTGAAAAGAGAAAGGCAATGCAAGGCATAAACCATCTATTGATTTCACTCTTGATATGGCAGTGAAGGTAAAGCCTTGCTTCTCTTTATTCCCGATATCAATTGGTGCTCGTTCTAAAGTCAATCCCTGTGACTTGTGGATTGTAATAGCCCATGCCATCTTCAAAGGAATTTGTTTCCGATTTCCTCTTATCACTGGTGTGATAGGCACAACGTTTGGTGTTATAGACATTTTTGTGCCTTACAGCATAGAGCATGAAATGTCAATAATCTAAGGGATCCAAAGTCCCTAAACAAGTTGTTCTTACCCTTAGAGGAACAAGGTCAGCAAACCACAGCACTGCAAGTCAGTTCTCCACTGAAAAACACTCAAAAACAGGTCAGTTTTGGATCATTGCAGCTGCTCCACTAGGCATCTGCGCTGCATAGCAAGTACAACAAAGGCTACCTGCGTTGCATAACAAGTAGAACAAAGGCTACCTGCATTGGGCGTACTTGGACATGTGGAGGAATCTTTTTCTCAAAGTGCCAGTGCCCAGGAAGCTTCTAAAAAGACACTTGATGATAAGATTCGCCTAATGATGAGTTAAGAGCTTCTAAAACTCCAAGTGGAAGACAGAAACTCCAAGTGAAGAACTGAAGAACAATTGGAGTTGAAGAGGACAACAAGTCACACATCAAGCTGACTTATCTTCACTCCAAAACTCTATATAAGGATCTCATCCCATGGGATCTAGGAGGCCAGAATTTAGTGCAAAGAATTGCTGTTGGTTTACAGTTGTGAGCATTCGGTGATTGCTTGAGGGAGGTGAAGAAGAGATTTCTCTCCGTCGGGAAGGTGATGCTGGATTGGACCTCTCATGGTTGTATCACCGCCTGAACCTTACTTCCATATATTAATAAAGCTTTTGAGGTTCTTCTATTCGCATGTGTTTCAATGGTGTATTGTCTTACTTGCGTCTTTGATTTATGCTAATCCTTGAATCGATTATGAATGCATGCTTCTTGTAGTTTCCTTTCTTTGTCTTGTTTGCAGGATCTCGTGTAGCTGGGCCCGTGAAAAGACTTGGAGCTGGGAGCAAGCGGCAATAAAAGGAGATTGGATCGACCATTTGCGCAAGACATCGGTAAGTGGATCTCTTCCTTTTATCTCTTGCATGTCATAAAGAAGAAACTTTAGATAGCTTTGCTTTCAGCTGTTGCTAAGGAACTGTCACCCTTAGAGTGGGTTAGGGTCATTCCGAGTTGGATACTTTCCCCCACAACAGACTGGCGACTCCGCTGGGGATCGTGTCTTGTTGGTAGTTTGTGTTTCTTGCTATTCATTTCTTAAACAAGAGTACCGAATCGAACTACATGCGAGTCCTTCGAATGCAAAGTAGAGGGCAGCTACTCTAGCCCAGTGCTGGGCCTGTTTATGATTCGAAGAGCAGATCCACAAGGACTCTTTTTAGCTCTTTGTGATAGTTTTCATCCTCCTTTAATCATCCTCTAGTGTATACTTGACTGACAGCCTCTGATTTGGCCAAAAACCGCTCATTTTTGAGCAAACTGTGACCCGGAATCTGAGAGAGAAATGACTTGTCTCATCAGTGCAGCTGCCACAAAGGCTACCTGCACTGCAACGCAGGTCCCGAAGGGGCTACCTGTGCTGCATCTCAGATTGACAGTGCAGCACCTACGCTGATCCAGTTTTGCCTTGTGCAACTGGGATTCCCCACTGTCTGTTGCCCAGTTTTCAGTATTGTTTTTGCAGCCAGTTGTCAACCTGTATACCCAGCTGAAACCACTTCTCTTTGCCTTCATTCTGCCTCAGTTGTATGAAGAAACCGTGATTGTTCTTATTGTATTTCTTGCTGTCATTCACAGTCTCCCATAGCGAAAGTGAACTAGTCTTGCCATGACCTCTTGAATCTAGACCTGTGAGAAAGTGTCGTTGTGATTCTAAGAGTTAGTTTATTGTTGTTCATAGCTGCTTGAGCATTTTCTTTCGTTATATGGTTCGAATTTCAGTATTTCTTGTGTTGAAACGAGTGAATCTTAAGGTGTTCTTTTGATTGTTGGACAAACACTTGTTGCGTTCGCTTGAAATTGAATTCGAAATTATACAACAGCTTTCTTTTTGTAATACATCAACATTAAGGAAGAAGAAAAGAAATACTTGCATTGTGCATGTGCATTTTGACAGTTTGCACGTCGATTTAGGAAAAGTGCATCAGTGTGTGCTCTATGATCTGTTTGAAAAGATGATGTCTTTCTTTTCCTTCAGTAGTTAAGGTTTTCATAAGTTGAAAGAATTGAAAAAGCTTGCTTATCATTCTTAGACTGCATTTAGGAGTTGTATCATACATCACGTGGTGATCCGTAAAGGCAAACTGCTAAGCAAGATCAACCTAAAAAGAACTGAATTTATCTAACAACGCTTTGAAACATAACGAAACACAGTAGAGGTCTAGGTAGAGACGTGAACCGACGTCGTTAAACATAGTGACTGTTGATCTCTACGAAGGTGGGTGATTCCTCCTGAGGGACGATAGCACTAATACGGGCTTGTGCCCCCGCGTACCGTCGCGTATATTGGGGGACCCCTATAGGAACAAAGCCTTTATCCATAGGAAGTCGTGTCGGCCGCCCTACTGATCGCAATGCAGTGAACACAACATTCACGAAGATCGACCACTCGTACCGTAAAACGTATTCTGTGGTTTCGCGAAAGGTTTGGCACACCCTTGCCTAGAACTCCAGAGTAGTTTCTTTTGGCCTTTTTCAAACTCTATAACTGAAAAAGTCCATCCGAGCATTTGTCACTTCGGGCTCGTTAATACATCGAAGGAGACTAGAGTCATCTTTAGCTTTTTCTCGACTCTTAAAAATTGAAAAAGCAAGTTGTGTCTTAAAAAGCGTCGTCATATAAAATTCATTATAGACAGAACATAATCACCCCTAATTCCTACGTTGATCTTAAGGTTGAGAACATGGAACACACCAACCAAGGGATTCCATAGCATGGGACCCCTAGCCCTTTCTCCTCTTGGGGAGAAGTTGGTGCGCCCCACATGGCCACATTGTCGCTTCCAGGACTGAAAATTGGCCTGCCAATTTGGCTATTCTCAACCGCTGTAGTTCAGACCACCATGGTTCCTGAACAATCGATTCAACAGTTAGACCAGTCTAGAGCTACCCTCCAGCCTTCCACTTCTTGTGAGCCTTCCTCCGATCCTTCTTCTTCGAAAGGTCAAGCCGCCAAAATCGGAGCTCCCATAGAAAAGAAGAAGGAAAAGAAGAAGAAAGAAAAGAAGCAAAAGGAGCCAAAGGCGCCTGGGGGCAAGCAAAAGGCATCTAACGAAAACCCACACACATCACGGACCGGGCCCAAATCGCCATGTGTCATATGTAGAGGAGACCACCTCCACCGTGATTGTCCCAGTATTCCCCGGATACTAAGGGACTGGTCCCCTCGTTTGCACGATTCAGAAGCGTCAACCTCTGACAACCAGGTTGAATGCTTACCGTCGACCAGCGAAAGTGAAGGTCCTAGACGACGAAGGGGAATGAGATTCCCCTGCGAACTGTGTGAAGGCAATCACACCCTTCGCTGTTGTCCCTTTTTAGAGGAAGCCAAGAGTGTTTTGGAAGATCAACTGGTGGCACCGGTGCTACTTCCTCCTGGATATCAAAAACTCGTGCCAAGTCCTTCGTTGGTCGAAAATACAGCTGCCCCGCTCATAGGGCCAGCTGAAGTGTCAGTCGCTGAAAGTGAACCTACTGAATCCGGATCGGACAAAAGTCCAAAGGTCGAAACGGCAGTTGACCCGGTTCTCCCTTCAGAAGTTTCATCTTCACATACCACAGTCGCTGAGGATTCATCTTCAGTCGACACCCTCACCGAAGAGAGTAAGGATGACACCGTCCAGGTTCTCTTCATCAACACTGATTCTGATGAACATCAGGGCAATGTGCCCACTCCTTTATCGCAGGAAGGAGCATCGTCAGGATCATATCCGGCCGTATATTCGGTCCCACCACCAAGCAACCTAGTTGTGTCCTTTGATTGGAACCAACTAGGCAGACCCCGGTTACCAGCCAGTATACCATTTAGAATTATAGTCCAAATATACAAAATGGTGATGGCTGGAACTATCATTGATGAAGGGGCATCTGTGAGTATCCTGTCCTCTATTGCTTGGAAAGCACTGGGTTGCCCGGCGCTTTTACCCGAGACAAGGCGTCTCTTGGGTTTTGACAGGGGAACCAGTCGACCATTACGGATTCTACCTAATGTGCCTATTACCTTGAAGGAGAAGGCCGTCAAGATGAATTTGATGGTCGTCCAAGGACCCTTGGATTATAACCTACTCCTTGGACGAGACTACATATATTGCATGGAAGCAATAGTCTCCTCACTCTTTCGAATAATGTTTTTTCCACACGAAGGAAGAATGGTCAAGCTCGTAGACCAACTTTCATTTCCGGGATCATGCATCGCGAATAGTCACATACCTATCCTCAATGGTCTTTTCGATCAAAAAAGGTCTCTTCCCCCGGTTCTTCTTCTTGATGAATGCAAGTGATTCGGGAAAGGAACGCAGGAGCCCAGGGGGCATGCATCCTGGTCTGCTCTGGAGGCAGAAAAAACCTTGGGTGTAAAGTAGAATTTCCGCGGGAGAACATGACTAGTCCGTACCCCGTCCCCTCCTTCTTCTTCGTAAAACAGAAGAGCCGAGAAGAGCTCTCATGCGGAAGAAGGGGCTGTTAAGAATGGGGTTGTTCTGGAAAAATATTCTTTTGTTAAAGTTATGTGGGAGGACGGGGGCCCGTTACTCACCTTTGTCTAAAGAAGTAGGCTCTGCCAAAGAAGGGGATCCGTTTGCGGCAGCAAGTAGTAACCACCTTTGGATAAAAGGCAAGCCTCACCCATTAAAACAAATGCTTTAGAGGATAAGTAGGGGCAGCCTCCAAAGAAAGAGATTCTATTGCTGCAACAAATTGTAACCATCTTTGTGTATCCTAATGATAGACATCGCCGAAGAAAGAGTTTTATTTGCGCCAGCAAATAAAACCAATCTTTGGGTAACCTGAAAGAGGTAAGCCTCCCTCAAACCCACCAATGTTTTGTCTATTGAGAAGTGTTCTTCTCTTGCCGCAAAGATCAGTTAGAAACTGGGCTGACGAGAAGACAAGTACCGCGTAAGACCCGCTAAAAATAACGAGAAGACAAGTATCGTTAACATTAGGACTGACAAGACGACAAGTAGATGAGAGCACCCAAAGAAAAACAGAAGTGGAGGAGAGGAGGGGCAACCTTGAAATTATACTTTATACCTGGGGGCATGCAAACCTCTTGGAATGCAAGCACGGGCGGCTATTTTGTTTTTAGTTTTTTAGGTCCTCCCTTTAAACCTGTAGGTCTAACCCGTTAAACTCGTAGGATTAGCCGATACCCAGCTTGCATAAAAAGAGGGTATGGGGCAAAGCACAGGAAGATGAAGCTCTTTAAAAAATAGGAATCTTCCATGAGACCTTACTACTTTATGACTGGTAAAAACGAGCAGTTTTGGCAAAGTTCATGCTCGTTAAAAAATAAAAGCAAAACCGAGCAATTTTCGCAAGGGTTCATGCTCGTTAAAAAATAAACACACATGTGAGCAGGCTTCCCCCCCAGTGTTCAAGCTCATTCAGAAAAAATGAACCAGTAAATAACCATTTGAGACCGTAAATTCATTAGCCATAAAAGCCTTGGTCATGTTTGTGCACCGTCACCTCCACTTTTCCTTTGGCCAATCATTCACATCCACTTGATTGTTTACCTATTTTGAGGAACATCTGCGAAGAGTGATCCCATTTAGCCATCCTTGTAATACTGCCGTGATTGGAAAATTCCAACCTGTACCTGGAATCTGCTGCTATCCCTGTTTATCACTCGTTCCTCAGAATACGAGTCTTCTTTGAGCTCTTTTCACTGACTCGTAAAAAATGAAAAGTTTGCCGAGTTTTGGCCTTCCAGCTCGTTAAAAGGACCGGAAGAGCTATCCCTCCTCTAGATTTTAATCTTTTTGGACCTGAGGGATTATTGCACAAAAAGATCGAGCGCTTGTCTGGTTCGGCTCGATAAAGATATCGAACATTCATCCCTTCTGTATTGTTTTATACTTTTTCAGACTTAAGGGATTAGATGACGAAAAAGGACCCCTGGAGTCCACTTTATGTACCCTTTTCAGACTCTCTAAAAATGAAAAGGACCGAGTTGTCTTTGTCGCTGGGCTCGTTAAAAATATTAGATAGCGACAAACTTGTCTTTAGACGAGAACGAGTTTCCCCATCGTTAGGCTCGTTAAAACATAGCGATGGGCTTGCCCGAAGGGCAGGTTATAGAACAAGCATATGTTATCCTCCTCAAGCTTGACAAAAATAAAGAGGTACTGGTCAGAAATGACTGGGGAAAATTGGGAAGAACCTCAAAGCTTAATGGTAGCAAGTCGCTCTTGAACATGACACTTTTGCCTCCGTAAATATCAGGTTGGGTTATTATCATTCGCCGGTCCCTTCACCATGGTCTCGCCATTCCATCCAAATGGGGTAATGCTACCGATCCATCACATCAGTGTCGAGATATGTTCAAGAGATGTCATTCAGAAAGTGTCAACTGGGTCCCATCCACTACCATACATCATCTTTCATCCTTCCATGACCGCCACCCTGGATCATATTTCACAGATCGTTTTCACCATCATCACTAGTTCCGTTCCGTGTCACTGATGTGGGATTCATTAAGGCCCTCCTTTCATGGATCGCTTCTTGTCGACATCAGCTCACTATCCAAGAAGTTGATCTAGGAACACCCCCTCAGTACTTTGAAGCTTGCATGCCTCAATGGCAAGTTTCTCACTTCCGGCGATAGGTATACATTAATGACCTTCGACCGGGAGACTTTGCGTGGTGTTCGACGTCAGATCCTATATTCACGCCACGTGAATTGTGCTGCAGTACCTTGAGGGTCATCATCATTATCGGTGATTCCTCTCGCGCTTGTTAACAGTTTACATTATTGACTGGTAATCAAGCGATGTCTTTCCATGTTCGACTCCAAGAAATTCTCACATGGATCGACTTGTACTTAGTGTGAAGATCGGAAGTTTGAAGACCCCGGATCTAGTTTCATCCATCCGGGCTGCGATATATATTCAGGAGATAAAAACATAGACATGTGCAGCAGATGATCATCCTACTAAAAGGATGATAATTAAAAGTAGAGAATTATCAGTCTACTATCAGACGATCGTCTGTTTATGTACAGCAAATGTATTTATAAAGCTGAGCATGGGAAATGCCCGCATCATCTAGATCATGAAAAGAAAGTATGAAAAGATAATGTATTGTATTGTATTTTGTTACAGGTCACCTCCCGGCAATTGAATGAACTTCGGATCCTCCTAATAAAGCATTTCACCCGATAAACGACCTCATACTTTAGGGGGCAACTGTTATAGACATTTTTGTGCCTTACAGCATAGAGCATGAAATGTCAATAATCTAAGGGATCCAAAGTCCCTAAACAAGTTGTTCTTACCCTTAGAGGAACAAGGTCAGCAAACCACAGCACTGCAAGTCAGTTCTCCACTGAAAAACACTCAAAAACAGGTCAGTTTTGGATCATTGCAGCTGCTCCACTAGGCATCTGCGCTGCATAGCAGGTACAACAAAGGCTACCTGCGTTGCATAGTAAGTAGAACAAAGGCTACCTGCGTTGGGCGTACTTGGACATGTGGAGGAATCTTTTTCTCAAAGTGACAGTGCCCAGGAAGCTTCTAAAAAGACACTTGATGATAAGATTCGCCTAATGATGAGTTAAGAGCTTGTAAAACTCCAAGTGGAAGACAGAAACTCCAAGTGAAGAACTGAAGAACAGCTGGAGTTGAAGAGGACAACAAGTCACACATCAAGCTGACTTATCTTCACTCCAAAACTCTATATAAGGATCTCATCCCATGGGATCTAGGAGGCCGAAATTTAGTGCAAAGAATTGCTGTTGGTTTACAGTTGTGAGCATTGGGTGATTGCTTGAGGGAGGTGAAGAAGAAATTTCTCTCCGTCGGGAAGGTGATGCTGGATTGGACCTCTCATGGTTGTATCACCGCCTGAACCTTACTTCCATATATTAATAAAGCTTTTGAGGTTCTTCTATTCGCATGTGTTTCAATGGTGTATTGTCTTACTTGCGTCTTTGATTTATGCTAATCCTTGAATCGATTATGAATGCATGCTTCTTGTAGTTTCCTTTCTTTGTCTTATTTGCAGGATCTCGTGTAGCTGGGCCCGTGAAAAGACTTGGAGCTGGGAGCAAGCGGCAATCAAAGGAGATTGGATCGACCATTTGCGCAAGACATCGGTAAGTGGATCTCTTCCTTTTATCTCTTGCATGTCATAAAGAAGAAACTTTAGATAGCTTTGCTTTCAGCTGTTGCTAAGGAACTGTCACCCTTAGAGTGGGTTAGGGTCATTCCGAGTTGGATACTTTCCCCCACAACATTTGGATTGTTTGCATCAAATGGAACACCAACATACTTATAAAAAACAATAGTTATGAACATTGGAAGTTGAGGCGGCTTAGAGGCAGACATATAAAATATATCCTTAACATAACCAAGTGCACAATTCACCAAGCCAACTTCCACCCACAAATTACAGGTCAACATAACACACCGATCACGAAGCAACAAAACTTCACTATCCAATTGATCATCATCAACACCAATGATTTCTGAACGCATTGAATGCTCAACAATACATCATGCAATTGGACAATTTAATGATTTTAACATATGCCTATTATGGAAGGAGACCAAATTATTTGTTGGAAACATGTGAACTGCTGCACTAAATAAATCTCTTTCTCTAGGATGCAACCTCATATCATGTTATGAAACCGGCTCAAGAAAAGATAGAAAAGAAAGATCAACGCCTTAGAATTCAGCCTCTTCGAGGGGGAAACCTCCTTTACATTACATAAATGAACAATTCTTAGATGATACAAATGAAAAAACCTCCTTTCTATATATAGGAGTCTAAGGAGTCACAATATAATCCAGCCGACCTAACAATAATAATATAAAGCAACAAAAATAACAATAGAGGGATTCTATGGGGCACAGAAATAACAATATGGGGGTAATAGGGGCACAACAATATAAATAAGGGGTATAACTACAATAGTAATGGGGTAATCACTAGTATTATAGGGACCCAACATGCCCCTCTCCTTCAAAAAAGTGTTGTCCTCAACGCTTGAGCAGTTCTGGATACTTCTGCATAAAATTCTCATCCTCCCATGTGGAATCTTCAGCGGATAAGTTCTTCCACTTGATAAGATACTCTGAAATTGATCGATTTCGTAGCTGTCGAGTTCTTGTTTTTGTGACTGCTTCCGGTTCCAATATAATTTTTCCTTCCTCGTCAAGTTCTGGCAATATTGTTTGAACTGGGAGCTTGTCACCTATAACCTTCTTTAAACATGAAACATGGAAAACTGGGTGCAATCGAGAAGCTGCAGGAAGCTCCAATTTGTATGCCATAGTACCAATCTTTTCCAACACCTTGTACGGACCATAATACTTTGGTGATAATTTATTATCCTTCTTAGCTTGCTTTAGGGACATTTGCTTATATGGTTGTAGCCGTAGGAATACCCAATCACCTACATCAAAACTTCTTTCACTGCGATGTTGATCTGCCTGTTGTTTCATTCTATTTTGTGCCAACACGAGGTTATCCTTTAAGAGTTGGAGGACTTGTTGTTGATGTTCGATGTGATGTTCCACTGCCTGAACCTTAGAATTTTCTCTTAAATATGATGTGATTGATGGTGGTTGGTACCCATAAAGTGCCATAAATGGGGTCATTTTTGTTGCTGTATGGAAGGAAGTGTTATACCACCATTCAGCCAGAGGCAACCATTTGACCCATTGTGTCTGTTTATCAGATACAAAGCAACGAAGATATCCTTCCAAACATTTGTTTACTATCTCAGTTTGCCCATCAGATTGAGGATGATAAGATGAGCTATGAGCTAACTGAGTACCAAGACAAGAAAATAATTCTGTCCAAAAATTTCCAGTGAAAATGGGATCTCTGTCACTTACAATAATCTTTGGGTTTCCATGTAGCTTTTGAACTGTTTCCATAAATGCAGTAGAAACTGTACTGGCTTTAAATGGATGTGATAATGCACAAAAGTGTGCATACTTGGTAAGTCTGTCAACTACCACCATGATGACACTCTTTCCCTCAGACTTGGGTAAACCTGTGATAAAATCCATTGAAACCTCCTCCCAACGTTGGCTTGGAATGGATAAAGGTTGTAATAGACCCGGTGTCTTAATTGTTTCAACTTTATTTTGTTGGCAAACCAAACATTCCGCCACAAACTTTTGAATATCTGATTTAAGGCCATCCCAAAAAAATTCCTTCTTAACCCTGTGGTAAGTTTTTAAAAATCCTGAGTGCCCTCCTAAGGGAGAAGTGTGCAATTCCATAAGAATCTTTTGTTTTAGCTGGGAATTCTTACAGAGGTATAAGCGATCTTTGTACCATAACGAATCATTTTTCCAGCTAAATGTATCAGAAGTACTGGAATCTTGTTGTAGCTTTCGAATAAGTGCCCACACTTCTTCGTCATTCTTCCATTCCTCCTTGCTTCGTTTATCCAATCTGGTTGGATAATAGAAATGGCACACAACAATGCTTCCACATCCTCATCCTTTCTTGAGAGTGCATCTGCCACCACATTTTGCTTCCCTTTTTTGTAGATGATTTCAAAGTCATAACCCAACATCTTTGTGACCCACTTTTGTTGCTCTTCAGAGGATAATCTTTGTTCTAAAAAGTATTTAAGGCTATCATGATCCGTTTTTACCTTGAAGTGTCTTCCCATTAGGTAGGGTCGCCATTTCTTAAGTGCATGGAGTATTGCCAACATTTCCTTCTCATAAATAGCTTTGCTTAAAAACTTTCCCTTGATTGGACGACTTTCAAAAGCAATGGGTCTTTCATCTTGCATTAGAACAGCACCAATTCCATTTCCTGAAGCATCACATTCCACAATAAAGGTTTTTGTGAAGTCCGGTGTAGCTAAGACCGGTGCTTGGCACATTGCCTCTTTAAGATGTTCAAAGGCCTTTGTTGCTTCCGGAGTCCATGAAAATGAATCTTTCTTCAATAATGTTGTTAGAGGTGCTGCTATTCTCCCATAATTCTTAACAAACTTGCGATAATACCCTGTCAACCCAAGAAATCCTCGCAGATGCTTTATGGATGTGGGGATTTTCCATTCCTTAATGGCTTTAATTTTGCTAGGGTCTACCTTAACTCCTTCATGAGATACAATATGACCCAAATATTCCACCTCCTGGACTCCAAAGAAACATTTGGATCTTTTTGCATATAATTGTTTCTCCTCCAATAGTTGTAGCACCTTGTCAACATGTTCAACATGATCCTTCCAAGACTTGCTGTAGATTAGTATATCATCAAAAAATACTAACACAAATTTTCTAAGGAATGGTTTGAAAATTGAATTCATCAAACCTTGAAATGTTGAAGGTGCATTGGTAAGGCCAAAAGGCATGACCAAAAATTCATAATGACCCTCATGAGTTCTAAATGCTGTTTTCGGAATGTCTTCAATCTTCATTCTGATTTGATGATATCCCGAACGAAGATCCAACTTGGTGAAGTAAATTGATCCATGCAATTCATCCAGTAATTCATCAATGACAGGAATGGGGAACTTATCTTTAATAGTGAGCTTGTTGAGCTCCCTATAATCTGGACACATGCGCCATGATCCATCCTTCTTGTGCACCAATACTACTGGAGCTGAGAAAGAACTTTGACTCGGTTGAATTATACCAGCCTCTAGCATTTCTGCAACCATACGTTCAATTTCACTTTTTTGGACATATGGATATCTGTACGGCCTGATGTTTGGAGGAACACTTCCTGGAATCAGATGAATAGCATGATCATGATCACGCATAGGTGGGAGACCTTTGGGAGTCTCAAATACCTTGGAATGATTGTCCAGGACTTTTTGGAGATCTGGAGAAATAGATGATTCCAATGTGGAAACATCTAGCGAACATAATTGTGCAATTACACCTCTTTGCTCCTTTTTTAGAAGCTTTGTCATGCCATTAGAGCTGATTATCTTTCCTGGTTTCCCTGCAATACCCCTTAATTCAACTTCCTTTCCTTCCACAGAAAATTTCATGAAAAGTTCTTGAAAATTAAAAGCTATTGTACCCAAGGATTGTAGCCATTGGACTCCTAGTACAACATCAGCACCTCCCATTGGAATGGAAAGCATTGGGCTAGTCAATACATATTCTCCCATGGATAGCTTGATATTATGGCACTTTCCAGAACAATTTATTGTTCCTCCATTTGCAATCATCACTTGACACTCTGGTGCTGGATATAGGAAGCAATTCAATTCTTTTGCTACCCTACAATGAATAAAATTGTGGGTGCTTCCTGAATCAATCAACACTATTACCTTTTTCTTCTTGATTTGTCCTTCTATCTTGATGGTTTGAGGAGTGGTAATTCCCGCCAATGCATTACAAGATATGGTCGGATTTATTTGTTCTTCATCTAGGCTTTGTTCCTGGAATATATCCTCTTCTTTTGACCTTTCTTGCTCCTTTTCTTCTTCCTCTTCACAATCTATGTAGAATAATTTCTTCTCAGCACACTTATGACCTTTTGTGTATTTGCTATCACAATTGTAACAAAGCCCTTTTGCTCTTTTTTCTTCCAATTGTTGTGGTGTCAACCTTGTAGGTTGTGGAAGACTATGGGCAACAACACTTCCGTCTTTATAGTTGTGAATGGTATGCTTCCTAGTTGCCATAATTTTGCTTTCCATTTTTCTTGCTAACCTGAATGCCTTCTCTAATGAATCAGGTTCCCAAAGGCGCACATCATGTTGGATATTATCCTTTAAAGACCCTATGAACACATCAATCCTATGCTCCTCTGGAATATCTTTTACCCTTATGTTCAATTTTTGGAACTCCTCAATGTGCTCCATTATTGAACCCTTTTGTTTGAGACTTATCAATTGGCTAAAAAAAGTGTTGCTTTTTGTATCCTCATAATGTGCTATCAATTCTTCCGTAAAAATTGCCCAAGTGATAAATTGTTTACGAGAACAAAGCCATTGATACCATACAAACTGATTTGGTTCCAAATATAAAGTTGCCATACGTACCTTTTGTGTGTTTTGAACATTATTGAGATCGAAGAATTGCTCCATCTGTAATATCCATGTGGGGTGATCCTTGCCATCAAACTTCCTCATATCGATTTTTGGAACATGGTGAGTCTTCGATCCAACATTAGAGTCTATGGAATCATGATTAACATTTCTTTTGTTCTCATCATGAGTTTTCTTTAGTACTCTTTCACCCTTAGTGACCATTTCTTGTAGCAACTTATTCATATTTATCTTCAATTCGTCCATGTCTGTCTTCAAATCTATCTTCAAATCATCCATCTTAGCTTCCACGTCAATCATCTTAGCTTCTACGCCTTTCTTTAAACAGTCCATCTTAGCTTCTACACCTTTCTTTAAGCCATCCATATTAGCTTCTACATCTTTCTTTAAACCATCCATCTTAGATTCTGTTCCTTTTTGTGCAAGGGACAGTTGTTGCACTTGGTCTTGTAATTTTGATATATCATGTTGCATTTCTTCCTCTTCTTCATGAGTCATGCTAGAGCTTTCAGGTTCCTTACTAGGTGTTTGCATTTTCTTTCCTCGGGGCATCAGTTACTGATAATAATGCTCTACTATGCCCTTTGAATTCCTTCAAAATAAATTTTCAAACCAAGCTTAAGCAAAAATTTAAGAAAATCTACACACCTTTTTTCACTTTGTAGGAGCTCGATATTGCCTCTGATGTATCTCTGTACTTTCCAATCATCTAGTTCTAAATTTGTGAGTTGTAGTAGCCCTCTGTGTCCTCTTTCCAATGCCACAAGTCTGACCCAAATTGGATTCTCCAAGGAAGATTTATGTGAAATCTCCCACAGTGACTTGCTTATAGACTAGTTCAGTAGAGCGAACTTGTACGACGTGCCACAAGTCACTGTTTCGACCCTTGGATCTAAAGCACACATACAAGAAACTACAGTCCGTCCTCTTTCTGTACCTTTTTACGAAATTTCAATCCGATCCTCAGAGAGAAAGTTATGACGATTTTCCCCAGGTCACCTGTTTTGAATGTAATTCGGGAGTCTGCAAAAAGACCAACTTCCTCAGGTCATATCTCCGAAAATATCACACTAAAAGCTCTAAAATATGGACCCAAGGTTCCATGCCAATTCTTATCAAATGGGTTTTTTTTTCAACTTCTGAAACGTCACAGAAACAAAGTTATAGCGAAAATTCCACGATGACCTGTTTGGAGTAGCGAAACCGTAGAATCCAAAGCTCTGATACCAAATGTTATGAAACCAGCTCAACAAAAGATAGAAAATAAAGATCAAGGCCTTAGAATTTAGCCTCTTCGAGGGGGAAACCTCCTTTACATTACATAAATGAGCAATTCTTGGATGATAGAAATGACAAAACCTCCTTTCTATATACAGGAGTCTAAGGAGTCACAATATAATCCAGCCGACCTAACAATAATAATATAAAGCCACAAAAATAACAATAGAGGGATTCTATGGGGCACAAAAATAACAATATGGGGGTAATAGGGGCACAAAAATATAAATAAGGCATATAACTACAATAGTAATGGGGTAATCACTAGTATTATAGGGACCCAACATATCAACCCATGACATAAGAAATTCCCATTCTTCAAGAACAGGTTCTACATTTCCTATGTTATTGAGGACTCTACGAAAACAAGATTGTTTCTCATTATTCCCTTGTTGATGAAAGATTGTATCAAGAGTGACAACAATGTTTAATTTTTTCCATAAGACTAACTACCAGCTTACAAAGGCTTATCTCTCATAGGAGACAGCTGGGCAAGGTCACCCACAAGGATGATGGATTTTCCACCAAAAGGACAACTCTTTTTCTCTGGAAATGCTTCTCATAATCGATCATGTATTTTCATTAACAACCTCGATCCTAGAAAGCTCATTTCATCAATCAATAGATATCTAATATGTCCCATTTTTTCTTTGAATACTGCAAGTGACTGTCCCTATTATGGGTGCATATATTTAATTATAATTTTTAGAGCAGAGTGTATTGTTTTTCCATGTATATTAAAAGCATTTATTCCTCTTGGGGCAAAAAGAAGCAGAGGGATTATTGCATTACTTGACAAATTAGGAAGAGCTTCATAAATACAGTGGATAAGGAAATACTTCCCAGTGCCCGCAATGCCTTGAATAATCATAAGAGATTCACGAATCGCATATTCAACAGAGTGCCTTAAAACAATTTCAAAAGAAAGTCATTGTTTTTCCGACAATGAATCTGGAGATGCAAATGTTCTGTTTGAAAGATCAACAATATCACCCCTTGATTATGGATTCCTTATAAAATTAATAGCTTCTTCTACAACATCATCAGAGATAGTTGTACTTTCCCAATCAAAGGATATATCAAAGCCCTTTCGACCATGGGTGTGATGATAATAAACATTCACATCGTTTGGTGGAACCAAGCGAGACAAAATCTACCATTCTTGAAAATCATCTTCCAGATTCATTTGTTGGTTAGAAAAATCACCATCTTCCACATCTTCAATATTTTCGACAATTGATGGATTTTGATGAACATGCCATGCTCAATATTGGAAACTCCTCCAATTTTCAATAATTTATATGAAAGGCTAATTTTTGCAGGAATGTCATGAAATGGCTTGTAAAAGAGAAATCTTGTCTATTAAAAGGTTTTAAATTCATCTGAAGCCTCACCAGGAATAGAATAAAACCATGCCCAAACATGAGCAATAGCATGAACATATCTAGCCTTGAAAATATCTTGTTTACGCTTGCTATAAAATGTCCAAGATCTTGTTGTTTCTATCAAAGATAGATGTTCAAGGAAAAAGGTCTCTTCTAATAATGTTGAACAAAATTATTCTTAGATGAAAATTGCAAGCCATTCCTTGAGATTTTCTTGAAAACCTTTCTTCAAACATTTAAGGAAAGAAATTTCTGACTACAAAAAATAAGAGGTAGCTTAAGAAACATATGGCACGTTTCTTGTGCTCCAATGTCATAGTCAACCATCATTTCTGCAAGAAACCTTCTATATGCACATAAATCATGATCCTAAGAGCCAATAGAATTTGAAATTCTAGTTAACATATGATGATAACTTCCATATGTTTTTTCTTCTTTTGATTAATGCTTAGCAATATATTTCAAGAGAGCATAGCGAGAAAGCACTGGCTCACAATCAACATTTGCACTCCACATTGTTAGAGGGTCAATGTTATGAACATTAAACCTATCATCATTTTTTGCTGGCTCACATTTGCTTCTTCCTTGATCATCTATGAAGAATATTTATTCATCACAAATATCCCATGGAGCATTCTACCGACATGTCAGAATAGTGCACTTTTTGCACAAACAAGAATCTACTCTACACTTTGTTTGCCTTTGGACACTGTTTAATAATTCTTCATAATCATTATGAGGATTACAAGAGAAAATCTAAATAGTATCCAATAGGAAAGGGTCATCATTGAGGTTTCATGGAACCATTATGTTGTGACAATGTATGTCACACAGATTCCATGCAGTTAAATATTTGTGAAAGAATCTCTTTGCAAGTTTTACATCAGAACCATTTGACCAATAAAGTATTTCCATGTCAGGAGCACCTTGCAACCATAGGAAACCAAGGATATGTGTTGAAACTCTATGTTCCCACTCATATATGAAGAAAATGAAGATATAGTTACTACAAACAATATAAAATAATCATAATATTGTACCAGAAGTCTTTAGCTTTAAGTTATTTTTGGATAACTTCCTCTCGAAAAATATTGAATCTCTGGTGCATAAATGTAGCAACAATTCGAGGGTACTGGATAAAATTCTCGATTTCATAGATGCTCAACTAAAGAATGAGAATGTGAATTTATGGGCATGAGGTTATGCAACTCTGGCCAATTTGTGTCAATTGCACTAGTAAAAAATAAAGATGGACATCCCAACTGAGTAATCATGTCAGTCAATTTACCTTGACACTTAGTCTAATATTATATTGTACCTCTTAGAGAAGAACCAAATCACATAATATGCTCATCCAACATATTATCTGGTAAATCAGACAGTTGATGATGCAACTATCTAATTGTTGTAGGTGAGTTATCATGTAAACCTTTGTTTACAAAAACTACAATAGTTTCTTGGCTCTGATGTCGCATTATCATGTGCAATAGTTAATATAAAAAGTGAGGATGGCTTCCAAACCTCTAATAATAGTACTTAATAATATGCAATGCATACTGATGAAGTTCAACACTACAAATACGTGATTGCAACCATTCAGCATCACTAGTGGGGAACAATGTTGGGAATGCCATATCTAATAACCCCTTTGTATTATATTCATTCACTAGAGAGGTTCCAATACTGGGTCAATCCATGCCTTGGACATTTGAAGAATCAACATTATCAAGAAATTCTATAATTTCTTCCACTTCTCTTCGTTCATTTGGTAGGCGAGCAACAAAAGAAGAAGGATGAGAGGGAAAATGTTCAACAGGAAACCCTTCATTATTAGTTTCATTGATCTCAAATTCCTCAATATCAAAATCAACAAATTTAATCCTAGAGGAGACATATGTTGATCTTTCGGATAGAGCATTCACTGAATCAAAGTCGATTACAACATCTCAATAATATCGATCATGTTGGATTTTGAAAAGCACTACAACAACCATCACTTGAGATATTTTGACATAAAATTCACAATATTTACACTGAGTGGCATGCCTCCTCACAATTAGAAGGTCAATATCTTCAACATGTCGGGGAAGAATTTGTACAATTGTAGAAATATCTTGACGAAAGTTGTGTATGACCTCTATCCTTATATTGCCCACCTATAGCATGTGTCACTTGCAAAATAGGATTTGCACGTGCTACTATCATTTCTTCAACTTGAGTAAGAACTCTTAAAGTATGAGGTTGCTCACCAAGATCCATGTTATTATATCGACAAAACCGATGGGCTCCTCTTTCACTCTTACATCATCTCCAAACACATCCTTCAGAATGTCTCAGAACCTCGATTTCGGGATATGATTCTTGGCAAATGTGGCACATTTGGACAACTAAAAAGCTATCCACCTTTGCTCAAAATATTTTATGCACTGCAATCATGTTTTCATAAAAATGAATATCATCTCTATCGATCAGACCATGTTGAGAACCATTTGGACGAGTAAAATTTCATCTAAAGCGTACTTCATCTTCAGGAACATGAGATTCTCTTCCCAAATTTGAATCATGTGGAAAGGATCTATGATAGGGTCTTTCGAAATTTATGGTCTACATTTAGTGAACCTGAAGATTTTAAAATTTAAGTTCCAACTAATTATAAATGAAAAAAATAGAAAAAGGAATCAAATGCATTCAAAATTTACATTTGTTTCTTGATGTGGATGAGGGTTATGAGAAGGTTTATCTTCGCTTCTAACATCATTGGATGGAAGATTTCGGGCGTTAGTTTCTATGCCTCTATTCAAATGAGTTGCTTCCTATTTCAAAAAAATAAAATATGTTATAAAACAAAATGTCGAACAAATAAAGATTCAAAAATGGAAAACAAATCAAATATATTGAACATCTACATTAGTTTTACAATTTGATATTTTGTATTCCAATTCTCTATCCTAATGAGATGAAATCCTATTTTCTGCATAAAAGGTTATAAAATACAATGTCCAACCAACTGTAAATGAAAAAGTGAGAAAAATATCAAATGCACTCAACATGTACATTTGTTTTGTGATGTGGATGAACACTATCAGATGGTTCCTCTTCACTTCTAACATCGGTAGATGGAACATGTACGGAGTCAATTTCTATGCCTCTATTGAAATGAGTTGTGTCCTATGTGCAAAAAAATAAAATATGCCATAAAATTCAATGTCCTACCAACTAGAAATTTAAAAGACTAAAAGAAAATAAAAAAAATTGAAAATTTACATTAGTTTGGGAATTTGATCATCGAGGATAATGCACAGAAAGGTTATGACATGCTTCATATTCACTTCTCATATTAGTAGATGGAACACTTTGGGAATTAAATTCTAGACCTCTATTAAAACGAGTTGTATATTGTTCCAAGAGAAGAAAATAGCTTATAAGTTTAGTAAAAAAAGGTTTGTAAATAGAGGAATGTAATAAAACAACCGCTATTGCAGCAAAAATTAGAATATCATTGCGTTACCTCCACTTTTCATCCAAAAATACTATCAGGGATGATTGATTCTCTTGGTGGGACCACATTACTTTGAGAAGTGGGATTGGAAGATCTAATGTTTCGAGCAAATGGCTCCATATTATCAAACAAATGGCCAATTAAAATATCATCAAAATCATCACACATAATGTCATCATTACCTCCACCATGGATGTTTTGAAACCTTTGCCCTTGGTCGAAACATGCAATTGGACACATGGAATGGTTAGGGTGGAAATTGGCATCCACGTTATCGATATGATGTTATTCCTGATTGCAAGATGTTTCCCCAATGTTATGAACATTTCCAGGAGAGCATCGAACAAGAAATTATGCTAACAAGGAGCATATTTTGATAATGAACTCTCAACAGGAAATGTTCCTTAAATTATATCATCCATAGTATGATACTTAAGAGGAACTATAAAATAATTTTCAAGAGTGGCTTCACACATTCTTCTATGATATGTAGCTCTCCTATGCTCATTTATGGCATCCTTATTTTGTTGATACCATAAACGAAGAATTTCATTAGACTTGTCACGTGATGCTGGTGAAAATTTTCATTCTCTTGTAAGCTTGCTTGTTCCTTTAGATGACATGTCTACAACGAATAATAAAATATTCATTATGCAACCATAAACATGTAACATATAAAACATCTAATATAAGCAAACACAAAATAATGAAAAAGGTACAAGTTTTTTTTTGTAAATTGTTAAAAAACATAAAAAGTGTATATGTTATTTTTTCCAACCATATAAACTTATCAAAATGTATAAGGCTTTTTCCAAATGGCTAAAAACAAAAATTAACTTTTCGAAATGGCTAAAAACATAAATGAATTCTTCCAAATGGCTTAAACAAAAAAATCTAGTTGTTCATGTATCATATTAGAATGAAAACAAAACCCATACTATTGGGACATAATACTATAAGAATTATATGACTTGGAATTATATCTAAAAGTTTGGAAATATATACTATCAAAATATAAATGTAAATATTAAAATGTATATAATGATATAACATTGTTTGAGAATCAATGAAAAAACGATACAAATAACATGTATAACATAAATCATAGCAATTATAATTATACAAACAAAGAAAAATGCATAGCATGGAGACACGTTTACATGTAATTAAGAAAACTTTAGGGGAAACAATATGAATTATTTTACATCATAAATATTGATACAGGAATAATTTTAAAGTATTACCATAATTATGCAAAGTATTTATAGAGCGAAAATTGGAGTCTTGGTCTAGACTCGAAACATCGACAAATAAAAGATGAACATTTTGAAATATCCGAATTCAGTGTTTCAAAAACCACACCATAGAAATCTACAAACCATAATGGAAATATTTTCCACAACCATAGAGAGTATATAAAATTAAAATATTTATAGGAACTCCTAATAATACTAATATCCGAAGAATCCATATCCATATCCAATGGTGGAATGTCATCAACAGAATCCATACGAGAAGAAATTGAAAAAATATTTCCATACAAAATCAAATCATTGCAATCCTTTAGTGTTGGGTACCAAAACCCAGACATATGTTTAGTATTTGAATTATCAACATTTTTTTGGAAACAGATGTGTTATCGGGAAATCCAGTGTCCATGTAGAGCTGCTAGTCCCGCTAAGACTGGTAGTTATCTCTAGAAACAAACAAACTAAAACTACTTTTGCTTTCCTTTATGAGAAGTAGATAAGAGGGGAACAAAGGACACCAACCTCTGTCTTGCGCTTGGTTCCTTGCTTGATTCCTCTCCTTTATGATAGATATTTGCCACTCGCTTCCTCGTCTACCCATCTTCAAAGAGCACCTGTGAAATCAAAGCAGCATAACACTCTCCAAGAACAGAGATCTACTATCACAAACAATATAGGACCAGATATATATTGACCACAAAAATGCATATATCCTCAATCATACAAGAATGTGGAGGAAAATTTGGATAGCTTTATTAATATCAAGAATAACAAAGACAATTACAACCAATTGTTATGACCCAGCATCATCTTATCTGCAAGAAAGCCCTTCCTCACCTCATGAAAAGCTTAGATCACCCCACACTATGATGTTACACCAAGAAACTAGTAGCACTTCCTTACAAGATACAAAATTCCAGCCTCTGGATCTCTGGGATGAGGGATACATATATAGATGATTATAGGGAGGCCAGTCAGCTTCTGAGATTTGATTAGTGTCCTCTCTCTGATAGTTCTTGATTCCACTTGGAGATTGATGATCTCTTACTCATCCTTGGGTGAATTCAGAGAGGCAAGTGTCACAGGAGAAGTTTCTGGAAGATTCCATGATCATCCACCTCTCAACTTGACTCTGCCATTTGTCCACTCTCGCCCATCGCACCCCATAGAAGGGCTTTTCAGTATGCATCACACCTCCCATGTGCATTTAGGTTGGATGCATCGCACTTTGACCATGGAGCAGGTGAGATGGTCCATTTTTGACCAATTCTGAGCAGGTTTTTCATGGAGAACTTCTGGGAGATGACGTAATCAACTGAACTTGTTCTTTTAGGGTATGGAACAACACTTTCAGGGACTTAGGAGCCCTTGGTTTATGGAAATGTTTTGATTGGGGTTGCAGTGCCAAAAAATTTCTATAACAGTTTCCCCCTAAAGCATGAGGTCATTTTAATCATTTGATGTCGGCTGAAATGCTTTATCATGAGGATCCGAAGTTTTTTCGAGTCAGAAGGTGACCTGTAATAATATACAATACAATACATTATCTTCATAATATTTTTCATGATCTAGCTGAGGTGGGCATTCCCATGCTCAGCTTTATAAATTCATTTCCATGTACATAAGACCGACGACTGTCTGTGTGGGCGACTGATGATTCTAGTAGAGTCATCATCCTTTGATTCGGATGATTGTCTGTGCAGTAGCAATGTACATTTCATGTCTTTATTTTCCTGAATATATCGCAGCCCGAATGGATGAAACTAGATTTGGTGTCTTCAAACTCGTTCAATCTTCACTTGGAGTAGAAGTTGATCCATGTGAAAGATGTTTTGGATTTGGACATGGAAGGACATCACCTGATTACCAGCCAATGATGTAAGTTGTTAACAGGCACAAGAGGAATCACTGATAATGATGATGATCCTCAAGGTAGTACAGTACAATTCACTTGGTGTGAATAAGGGACTTGTCGTCGAACACCACGCAAAATCTTTTGGTTGAATGCCATTGATGGAAACCTATTGCCAGAAGTGAGAAACTTGCCATTGAGGCATGCAAGCTTCAAAGTACTCAAGGCGTTGTTCCTAAGTCGACTTCTTGGATAATGAGCTGATGTCGACAAGAAGTGACTTGCCATAGAAGGGCCTTAATGAATCCCACATCTGCGACACAGAACAGAGTAAATGATTTTGGAGGTGAAAACGGTTTGACGATACAAGGTTTAGAGTGGTGGTCATGAAAGAATGGAACATGAATGTATTGTAGTGTATGAGACACAGGTGAATTCTCTTGAACATACTGGCGACACTGACATGATGGATTGGTAGCATTAACCCAAAATGTGGATGGTGTGATGGACCAATGGTGATATGACCAGTGAACGGAACAACCCAACCCGACTCGGATGCGGAGTGAAAGTGTCATGTTCAAGAGCGACTTGCTACCAATAAAGTTTCTTCAAGTTTTCTTCCCAATTTTTCCCCAGTCATTGCTGACCAGTACCTATTTATTTTTTTCAAGCTTGAGGAGGATAACATATGCTTGTTCTATAATTTTCCCTTCGAGAAAACCCATCGCTATATTTTAACGAGCTTAGCGATAGTTAAACTCGTTCTTGTCTGTATGGACAAGTTTGTCGATATTCAGTTTTAACGAGTTTAACGACAAAGATAACTTGGTCCTTTTCAATTTTAGAGAGTCTGAAAGGGACGTAAAGAAAACTCCAATAATCATTTTTTGTCTTATAAATCCCTTAAGTCTGAAAAAGTATAAAATAATACCAAAGGGATGAATTTTTGGTAATTAACGAGTCGAACAAAACAAGTGCTCGAGCTTTTTGTGTAATAATCCCTCAGGTCCAAAAAGAATAAAATCTAGAGGGATACCACTTTCGGTCACTTTAACGAGCTGGAGAGGCTAATTGCTCGGAAATATTTTCATATTTTATGAGTGAGATGAAAAGAGCTTAAAGGAGACTCATTTTTCGAGGAACGAGTGATAAATTCGGGTAGCGGTCGATTCCAGGTAAGGTTTGGAATTTTCCAATCACGACAGTGTCACAAGGATGGCTAACAGGATCACTCTTCGTAGCTGGTCAAAAAGGGTAAACAATCAAATGGAGGTGAATCATTGGTCAAAACATAGTGGAGGTGATGATGAGAACATGACCAAGGCTCAAAAGATGATGATAACACATTCACAATGTTTATTTACTGGGAATTGGTTCATTTTTTAATGAGATTAAACTCCGGGGGAACGTTTTCTCATTGCTTATGTTTATTTTTTAACGAGCTTGAATTCCACGTTAAAACTACTCGTTCCAATCATATAATAAGGATGTCTCATCTAAGATGCCATTTTTTATGGAGCTTTCACCTTACAAAGCTTTGCCCCGCATCCTTTCTTTATGCAAGTTAGGAAACGACCAATCCTACGAGTTTAAAGGGTTATGGGACCTACAAATTTAAAAAATAAATGGTCGCTCTTCGCTTGCATGCCAAAAGGTTTCCATGCCCCCAGGTATAGCGAAAAATTTCCAGGTTACCAAATATTGTTCCATGCACACTACAGACAAAACACTTCCTCGGCGATGTCTACCGAAATAGACAAAGGTGAGTGGCGCAACTTGCCTCCACTCACATAACTTTGATGGAGGAATATTATTCCAGTCTAATCTCATAAACCGGTCATATATGCTTTGCGGAAACCTACCCTATTCCCAAGGTTTTCCTGGCAAAACAAACCAAGGTGCATGCCCCCTAGGTTTCAGTCATGTCCTCTCGAATCACTCGCGCTCATTAGGTGGATGTACTAGGGATTGATGAGACATTCCATCCGTGAAAATACCATTCAGGGATGGTATTTGACTATTTGCTATGTGTGAGTTGGGGAATGAAAGCTGGTCTACGAGCTTGACCACTCTTCCTTGATGTGGAAAACACATTACTCTAAAGAGCGAGGAGACAATGGCTCCCATGCAATAAATATAGTCGCGTCGAAGGAGTATATTATAATCTAGGGGTCCTTGGACTACCATTACGTTCATGTGAACGGTTTTCCTTCTCAATGTTATCGGCACATTGGGAAGGATCCCTAACAGTCGACTGGTTCCTTTGTTAAAGCCTGTTAGATTTCTCATCTCAGGCAAAAGCGATGGTGAACCAAGCGCTTTCCAAGCAGTTGAGGAAAGGATACTCACAGAAGCCCCTTCATCTATGATGGTACCGGCCATGACCATTCTGTATATTTGTGCAATGATTAGAAATGGTACACTAGCCGGTAAATGGGGTCTGCCTAGTAGATTCCAATTGAAGGAAACAACTAGGTTGATTGGAGGTGGGACCAAATAGACGGCCGGATATGACTCTGATGAACTTACTTCCTGTGGTAAAGGAATGGGTAGACCGCCCCCATGTTCATTGGAGTCTGTGTTTATGAAGAGAATTTGAACGGTGTCGCTCTTGTTCTCTCCGGTGACTATATCATCTCAAGATGAACCTTCTAAAGGCAAGACTGGGTCAACTGCTGCCTCAACCTTTTGAGTTTTATCTGGTGTGGATTCAGTTGATTTATCTTCAATGATAGATTCTTCGACTGACCACAATGGCGTGTCAGTCGTATTTTCAACTAGTGATGGAGTTGGCAAGAGTTTCTTATATCTTTGGAGGAAGCCGTAACGGTGAAACCGGACGGTCATCCCAAACTCTTTTACCCTTGTCTAGGAAGGGACAATGGTGGATGGTGTGATCGCCTTCACACAGTTTACAAGGGAATATACTTTTCCTTTTCTATCCTGACACATCGCTTTGACTAGTTGATTGTGTACTTTCAACATGATCATCAGAGGTTGTTGACACTGGATTGTGCAAACGAGGAGACCAGTCCCTTAAGATATGAGGGATGCAAGTAAAATATCGATGATAGTGATCTCCTTTGCAAATGACACATGGAGATTTAGGCTTTGACAGTGCAGTGTGTAGATTTTCACTAAATGACGCCTGGTTGCTCCTTTTCGCCTTTGGCTCCTTCTTCTTCTTCTCTTTCTTCTCCTTCCCCTTCTTCTTCTTCTTAGTTACTTGATTTTTGGCTTTACTAGCTCCATCAAACAAAGAGGAAGGAAGAAAGGGAGAATCGGATGAAGTAGAAGGTTGGGCGGTAACTGTGGTATCATCTAGTTGCTGACTTGATTGCTCAGGAATCACGGTGTTCTGAACGACAGAGGTCGAGAAGAGCCATACGGGCATGCCGATTGTCAATCCTGGAAGGGACAATGTGGCCATATGGGGTGCACCAACATCTCCCCAAGAGGAGAAAGGACTAGGATTTCCTCCAAGGGGAAATCCTTGGGTGGTGGACTCCATTTCTGTCAACCTAAGACGAACGTAGGAAAGGTGATGTTTATTCCGATTAAAATAAATTTTAGATGCTTTGACATAACTTGTTTTTTCAATTTTTAAGAGTCGATAAAAAACAAAATATGACTCGAGTCACCTTCGATTTCTAATGAGCTTGAAGTGACAAGTGCTCAAATGGACCTTTTCCTTTAAGGAGTCTGAAAAGGAATGAAAGAAACTACTCAAGAAATCTAGACAGAGGGATTACCAAACCAATCGCAAAACTACAGAATACTTTTTACGGTACGACAGTCAATCTTCCCGAATGTTATGTTTAATGCATTGCGATCGATAGGGTGGCAGACACGGTTTCCTATGGATAAAGGATATATCCTATTGTGGTCTCCCAATATATACTCGACGGTACATGCGAGCACACGTCCGTACTGTCCCTTGTCATCTCAATGTGGAGGAGTCACGCAACCAGCAATGAAAACAACAGTTACCAGGCTTTACAACGCGAGAATACGTCTCTAGCCTAGAGTTCTAAATGTTGTGCGTTAGGTTCCAAAGTGTTTTTAGATTCATTAAATTTATTTTACAGTTGATCTTGTTTAAGAAATTTTCCTTTCAGGTTCACTGTGTGATGTAGATATATAATTCCTAAAATGCAATCTAAGATGATAAACAATCATTTAATCTTCTTTTTGCAATGAAAATCCTAGCTACTAAAGAAAGAGAGATGATATTCTTTCAACATAGAGCAGAGAGCACACACTATATGCATTGTCCTAAATCAATCCAACAAACAGTATAAATGCAAATGCACATGCATGTATTGGTTTTCAGCCTTCCTAATGTGTGAATGATAAAAAGAAAGCCAAGCACAAATCTGAATTATTCTTCAAAGCGAAATTACTAACAAGCTTCTTTTCAAGACAAAATGAAGACAATGACGACACTTTGCGATTTGGAATTGAAAACTTGCTTTCGACACTTGAAAAACTACTAATTCAAATCAAATACAAGAGTAACAGTGTAATTGACTATCAAGAACAATCATATTCTCTTCTATGACTGAAAACGACACATGCGACACTTCCAAATCAAGAAATGACAATTCAATTACGCTACTTCTTTGTAAAAGAGAACTGAAAATGGCTCACAATACATAAAAAAATTTACAGTTCTTTGCATAATGGAGGCGCAATGATGGAAAGGAAGGGGGTTTCCACAGTGGTATACTGATCACAGACAGCAAAACTCCAGAATAGAGCTAAAAATAATGAATAAGAACCAAGACCTGGAGGCAAAATTAGCCTTTTCTGATCATCGCGCCTGTAACACAGGGAAACAGGGATGCATCCCACCTACTACACGTGGGAAGTGTGATGCACCTAGATTTCATTGAAGAGAGGGTGAGATGGTACAGTACGAGACTTTTGATCCCGTTCTTGATCACAGTTTGTAGCACAGTTCAGGGATTGAGGCCGAGCAAGTGATAATCAATAAATAAATCACAGGGGTGGATCTAAGGAGGTTACTAGAGCCACCACAAGGGAAATTAGGATGTTTACAAATCAATTATTCAGTTTAGAAGCAAAACCTGGAGATAGACTGAAGCAACATTGATCTACTTTGCACTTGCATAGCTAATGCAGTTCGAAGGCTAGCTGGCTTGACTTCAGGCTCCATCTGTAAGTTTATAAAACAAACAAGTATAGAAAAGAAAACAAGCTATTCGCTCCCCAGTGGAGTCACCATTTTCTTATCGGGAAATCTAGTGTCCATGTAGAGCTGCTAGTCCCCCTAAGATTGGTAGCTATCTTAGAAACAAACAAGCTAAAACTACTTTCGTTTTCCTTTATGAGAAGTAGATAAGAAGGGAACAAAGGACACCAACGTCTTTCTTGCGCTTGGTTCCTTGCTTGATTCCTCTCCCTTCTGATAGAATTTTGTCACTGGCTTCCTCATCTTCCCAGCTTCAAAGAGCACCTATGGAATCAAAGCAGCATAACACTATCCAAGAACAGAGATCTACTATCACAAACAATATAGGACCATATATATATTGACCACACAAAAGCATATATCATCAATCATACAAGAATGTGGAGGAAAACTTAAATAGCTTTATTAATGTCAAGAATAGCAAAGAGGATTACAACCAATTGTTCTGACCCAGCGTCATCCTCTCAGCAAGAAAGCCCTTCTTCACCTTATGAAAAGCTTAGATCACCCAACACTATGATGTTACATCAAGAAACCATCAGCGCTTCCTTACAAGATACAAAATTCCAGCCTCTGGATCTCTGGGATGAGGGATCCATATATAGATGATTGCAGGGAGGTCAGTCAGCTTTTGAGATTTGGTTAGTGTCCTCTCTCCGATAGTTCTTGATTCCACTTGGAGATTGATGATCTCTTACTCATCCCTGGGCGAATTCAAAGAGGCAACTGTCACAGGGGATGTTTCTAGAAGATTCCATGATCATCCACCTCTCAACTTGACTCTACCGTTTGTCCATTCTTGCCCTCCCATGTGCATTTAGGTGGGATGCATCTCACTTTGACCATGGAGCAGGTGAGATGGTCTAGTTTTGACCAGTTCTGAGCATTTTTTCATTGATAACTTCTGGGAGATGATGTAATAAACTGACCTTGTTCTTTTAGGGTATTGAACAACACTTTTAGGGACTTAGGAGCCCTTGGTTTATGGACATGTTTTCATTGGGGTTGCAGTGCCCAAAAATGTCTATAACAAGATGCTAGTCATCATGTCATATAATAGGAAAGGGACTTCACTGCAGTTGCACATAATTACGACACCATGGACTGTTTGAAATGGGAGATAACTAGGATATTCGCTATTTATATCAATAGAAATTTTTTCCAACAACTTCCATATGAAACCCCAATCATCCTCAAAGTAGACAATTCTTCATTCAATGTACGGATGACCAAATTGGAAGTGATATAATTCTTCAATTGACCATATAGACGTGGAGCCATCATTCACAACGGATATCAACTGATCTATTTATAATGCTAATGACATAAACCATATGTCAATGATTGGAAAAAATGAAAAACCCCATTCATTTTTCATTACATCAAACTAGTAGATTGTATACCCATACCGTGGATAATCTTCATACTCCTTGTCTAGATAGAGCCAAAAACATTTACTTTTATAAAACAATCCATTGTTAGGGGGGTGAAGTGCCACAAAATGGAAGATCAACCCTTTGCCATAGCCTATATAAATTGCTACAAACATAATATTTAGACTGCATTTTCTCATACATATGTTTTAGAACGACCTAGTCACATTTTTTGTTACTTACATTTTCCAATAATGAAAAGAATCCCCTATCTCCAATTTGTATTAGCCCTATGTTTTTAAAGGCCTTTGTAAATGGATTCATTACAAAATAGTTGTGTGTATTGGAGCATTTTGTTGCTAAGGATAAAACCACGATTGGTCCAATAGTAGACTGTATTCTGTATCTTGAATCTATGAATCACAAATAAAAATGAGATATGTACCCATTCTGATTAAGGTTTTCAACAGAAAAATAATTCTCTTCACTATTGATGAATGTAACCATAAATCCAAATTCTTTCATAGAGACATGATTGCAACGTAAGGAGAAAGAAGGGTTTTGCAAAACATTCTTCCATTTCTTACAAAGAGTGTTAAACTTTATCACAGACATACATAATTTACCATCTACACAGACAGTAAAACTTAACATATACACATTGTATAAAATCAAATGAGCGATCATAACATTATTGCAACACCGAACAAAATTCCACAATTTTAAAACCTTATCTCTATATCCAAGATTATTAATGTTCGTAAACCTATAAAAATGTTTATATTAAGGTCTATGTTTAATATTGATGTTATAATGTTTTTACTAATATATGTTTAATATCAATATCAATTTTTCATTTTCAATATAAATATTAACAATAAACCAATTTTTTTAATGTTAAAAAACCTAATGTTATAAATTAACACAATGCGACATGAACCAAATGATATAAAATTACCAAATATTTTAATCCTAACATCAATGAACCTAAATAAACCTATAGTTATTAGGTGAAATGTTTAATAAAAATATTTACATAAAAAATATTCACATGATGAAAAATATATTTTTACATAGATTTCTATGTTTAACATTAATATCTATATTTAATAATAGTAATAATAACAATATTAATTAACATTAAAAGAGATATTGATGTTTAATATTAATATAAAATAGATATTAATATATTGATGTTTAATATATTCCAGAGATTTTATATTGCACACAATAAATTGAATTAATAAGAAATTAACATAATTTATTATTAATACAGATTTTACATGGATTCAAATTTATTTATTTAAATCTAAATCAACAAAATCCTCTCTCGATATATATATGTGTGTGTGTGTGTGTGTGTTTATCAAATCAAATCAAAATAACCAAATGTATTATATAAATCTATTACATAAACTAGATTTTATATTGAAAACACAAAAATAAATTAATAAGAAATTTTAGATGTTTTATTATGAACATAATTTTCACATCCATTCTTCATATTTGTATTTAAATCTATATGAACTAAATTCTAAATTCTTTTCTATACCTTTTTCTTGGATTACATAAAATAAATCTATAGCAATCATTTAACATAAATCAATAAAATAGATTTTATTATGATAAATATATAAAAAATATTTAACATAAATCTATAAAGTAGATTTTATTATTTAAAATCTATAAAAATTGTTTTACATAAATCTAGTACATATAATAGATGACACTTCTATTAAAATTTGGTGTATTGAATGCTTTAGTTAACAATAGGGTTTCATTATATGCATATTTACTCCCATCTAACACCAAATTTGGTACCATAAATAAAATACTTCAATTTTTCACTTTAATTTGGAATCTACTTTGTATAAAGATACAATAATTGATATTATATATATATATATATATATATATATATATATATATATATATATATATATATATATATATATATATATGGTCACCACTTTATATGAAATGACATATGACATGTAAAAATAATATACTTTAATTTGGCATAGACTTTGTATAAGGATAAAATAATTGAATATATATATATATACATATATATATATATATATATATATATATATATATATATATATATATATATATATATATATATATATATATATATATTATATATATATATATATATATATATATATATATATATAGATAGATAGATAGATAGATAGATACAATTTATGACATATGAAAATTTATAATGAAAAAGTATTGGCGTGAGCCATAAATAAAATACTTTAATGATCATATTAAATAATATAGTTTTATGTAAGTTTATATTAAAAAAAACAATTTATTTATTAATTATATTTTTATTTTTCATTGTAAGAAATACTTGTAATTTATTCCATTCTTAGTATCAATTTGATATATAACATTTAGCAGAATTGCAATAGCAACGGATAATGAAACATGTCATAGACGGGAAAAAATAAGGGATCAAATTCAGTCTACAACTGGAGCTAGGGTTGAAGTTGATGCAGGATTTTGACGTTCGGAAACATGGCAGGACGTGTAGGGGGGAGTGTTTGTCCCTCCTACAGTTAGGCAGTTACTGGAAAAAATAAGGAAGCAGGAAAGCAACATTTTGAAAAACCTCTGGAGAAAGTAGTAGAGGCAACAGGCAAAGGAACATTGGAAGGAAACGGACTTCAAGAACAAGAAGGGGATCAGTCAGAAACAAATAAGGAGAAGGAGAATGAGGGTATCTATGGAAAACATACTTGCACAAGGACAATGGGGGTCTGCAAACCCAAGTCGAGCACCATTCCCTGGGTCATATTAGGTGATCCTACGTTTCAGGATCATAGGGATCATATGACAGAACATGCAATCACATGCAAATTTATTGGGTTATGGTCGACAGAGAGGGTGCTACATGCCTGGATAAGGAGTCATTGGAAGCCAAAGGGGGAAATACACCTGCACCTTGGCTCTAAGGGCTTCTTCATAGTGGTTTTCATGAGCCTAGAGGATAAGGATAGAGTGTTCGAAGGAGGTCCATATTTCTATGTGGTGGCAGGAATTTACATGTGGCGATGGAAAATGAACTTTGTCCCAGAGCATGAAACTTCACACCAGTACCGGTATGGATTAGACTTTACTCCCTTCCTCTGGATTATTGGCTACCATAATCTTTGAAAATAATAGGAAACAAGCTAGGGCCTTTTCTAATGATATCAGAGGCAACTCTTAAAGGAAAATATACCTCCTTCGCCTGAATTTGTGTGGAAATGTACTTATCTAGAGCCCTTTCAGAAGCGATAGTCTTAGAGGTATATGACGAAGAATGGGTTCAGACTGTGGACTATGAGCACATATCATTTACGTGCTGAAAATTCTAGGAACATGGGCATTTATTCAGATACTGCCCAGAAAACACTATTGAAGGGAAGATTAAAACTGTTGAGGATAAGAATCATGAGGTTATCACCAAGGTTGGGAGTAAAGGGAAAGGTATTAAACATCCACAAAAGAAGATTAATGAGGATATACAGTCAATACACAATTGGTTCAAAATCTTAAAGGAAGAATAGGGGAACAAGGAAATAGTCTAGGATAAGGAAAACTTAATCAATGAAAAGGAAAAGGAGGCTGACATGGAGGGCATCACGGTAGACAACCAACAAAAGGATGAGCCACCAAGCTATATGGAGATAAGAAGGGCCAGGGGATGACTCCAAGTGAAGTGGGAACGGAGGACTATGAACTAAAGGAGATTCTAGACAAGGAAAATCTGGATCTAGAAAAATTTCTAGAACAAGGGACGACCATAAGAGTGGACTCCCTACCAAAAGAAGATTATTATAGAGTACAACAACTCTTTCTATGGAGATACAAGTGAAGGGAGCTGGGTTGAAAAGAAATCATGAAGGTCAAGAGCATAGTGGGCTTATAATGATGGAAAATTCACAAGAACAATATTCAAAGAACTCAGGAAGGAAAAGAGGAAGGAAGAAACAAAATGAGTTGCTCAACGAATGTGGGAAGCCACTGATTAACTCAGGTAAGATGAAAGATCTTACCAGTTAATCCTTTACTAACCTTTCTTAATGAAACTCACAACCTTGAATATTAGAGACATAGGAAATAAAAGGAAACAAAGGACTCTCAATAGTAGAATCAAAGAAGAAAAGCCAAACATGATTTTTATTCGGGAGACAAAATTTTCAATGGGGAAGATTAGAGAAATTCATAAGAAGTGGCTAATCATATATGAGTATCTAGAGGTTAAGGCAAACAACTCAGCGGGGAAGATTCTCACAATGTGGGATCCACAAAAATTTAGGATCCTGGATGTTGAAGCATCCAGAAACTATCTTTCTGTGGTTTGTCAACCTATAGGTGACAACGAACTACACATGATCACAAATGTTTATGCACCACAAAAGAAAGCAGACAAACTCAAGCTTCTCATCTCCCTTAAGAATCTTAGTTCAAGACACCCCAATATGCCTTGGATTGTTGCAGGAGACTTCAACATGATAAGATCCCTGTCAGAGAAAAAATAGGGTACTAGAGAGTTAGGAGGAGATTCCTTTGCCTTCTAGAGTTTTATAATGAACATGGGGCTATTGGACACTGAAACAATAAATGGAACCTTCATCTGGAACAACAAGAGGGGAGGGGATTTTCAAGTTGCCTCCAAACTTGATAGATTTATTATCTCAGAGGACCACCTTTTGATAGGCCCAGCTGTGATAGCCTCTATTCTGACCTTTGGAGGATCGGATCACTGGCATGTACAGTTGGAAGCCACCTTTATTGGCACACTAAGAAACACACCTTTCAGTTTCGAAAATGCATGGCTATCTCATCCTAAATTCACCAGTAATATTGGAAAATGGTGGAGAGAGGATTTGAACATTCAAGGCACTAAAATGTTCATGCTCAATGAGAGACTCAAATACATCAAACCCAAACTTAAAGAATGGAATAAAAAGGAATTTGGGGATATCTTCAAGGACAAAAGAAGTTTAGCAAAATCTCCAAGAGATCAACCAGATAAACATCACAGATGGCTTTATCGAGGAGTGACGAAAGCTTACTGACTCTCTGCAGGAAGAATAGGAAGAGTGATGCTTGCAAGAGGAAATTTTATGGCGGCAGAAATCAAGGATACAGTGGATTAGGGAGGGAGAAAGGAATTCAATTTTTTTTCGTAAATCCACCATGGCTCATAGGGCACACAATAGAATCACAAAGTTCAAAGGTTCTCAAGTGATAGAGCTTGTCTCTCACAACGATATGGAATCAATCCTTATACAACACTTCCTTAATATAGTAGAGGAACCTATGGAGGACAGATCCAGGTTCATTGAACAATTCACTCAATATATCCCTCAACTGGTCATCAGACATGATAACCACAATCTTAACAGGCCATTATCGAAAGAGGAGGTCAGTGGAGTGATCAATGAAATGCAAAATGGAAAAGCCCCAACCCCGTATGGGTTCAATGTAGACTTTTTCAAAGCCTGCTGTGAAAGATTCAAACATGATATTCTTGAGGTTGTGGAAGACTCAGGAAAATCTAAAAAGGTTATAAAGGCTCTTAATACTTCTGTCATAAATCTGTTCCCAAAATAGGAAAATTCCATGACTCCGGATGGTTTCAGACCCATAGACTTCTGTAATGTGGTGTACAAAATAATTTCCAAAGTGACAGCCAATAGACTCAAGCCCCTTCTACCTTCCCTCATCTCGGAGGAGCAAATGGGCTATGTGGAAGGAAGACAAATCCTCAACAATATCATCCAAGCACATGAGGTGGTACACTCTCTCGAAAGAAACAAACAATCTGGTATGATCATTTAGTTGGACCTAGCGAAAGCCTATGACAAGCTAAGTTGGTCTTATATAAGAGAAATTCTAAAGGCCTATGGCTTAGACCAAAATTGGATAAGATGGGTTATGGCACTCATCACCATGACTAATTTTTCTATACTCCTCAATGGGGTTCCATCAAGAACCTTCACACCTTCCAAAGGTCTCAAACAGGGAGATCTGCTTTCACATTTCCTCTTCATTCTCATGATGGAAGGGCTAGGTAGAGTGTTTAAAATGGAAAATCCAAAAGGATGAATCCATGGCATCAAACTCACCTTAGATGGAGAGGCAAACACACATCAACAATTGTGGATGATACTATACTACATCGCATACCCACAGTCAGGGAAGCCAGAGAGATCAAACACATCTTGAATGAATTTGCTATGGCAGCAGGCACAGAGGTAAGCATCGACAAATCCAAAGTTTTTTTCTTTAACACCAACATTGCTATTCAAAGAAATATTACCAGAATTCTTGGGTTTCAAAGGGATCAGCTACCTTCCAAGTATCTGGGCATACTGCTTACTGACAAACCTTTGAGAAAGGGGGTTTGGGAGACAATAATTAACAAACTTCAGGACAATTTCAGGAAATGGACACACAGATCTCTAAATTTGGTAGGGAGCCATGTGCTCACACAAGCAATCTTGCAGGCAATTCCCATTTTCATGCTCTCAGCTCTTCCTACTCCTAAAGGTTTTATGCAACATATTAGAAGTATACAAAGGGATTTTTTGTGGGGTAGAGGTGAAGAGAAAAAAAGTGGGCATTAATCTCTTGAGACAAGATTTGAAAGCCAAATGCCATGGTGGATTGGGGCTTCATGACCTTGAAACCGTCAGTAGAGCTTCAGGAGCCAAACATTGGTGGAGATGGATTAAGGAGTCGGCTACTCCTTGAGCTAAGATTTGGAAACAAAAATATGCTAGGTATTTGTAGGAGAAGGACCAAATTAGAATGTGAGGGAAAATCAGGGGTTCCCATATTTGGAATCTCGCCTGGGAGAATAAAAGTATTATTTAGCAACATAGCTTCTAGAAAAATTGAGCAGGGAATCTAGCAATATTTTTGGAGGACAACTAGAAACAGGAACCAAACCTAATAGAGATGAATTAGCAGCTCTCAAGAGAGACACAGATAACAAAGGGCTGATGATGGTTAAAGACTTTTCGGACTACAATAGAAATATTGGAAAATGGAAGAATCAGAAGGATATAGACTACAGTGATGAGAGCCCTTTGAAGGTTCTGGCAAGAGCCCTCACCGAGGAGCTAGAGCATAGAAGGATTCTGGTATCCTCCGTATTTGAACAATTAATATGAGGAAGAACACTGAAGGAAACTCTAACCTCAAAGAAGCTAAATAGGAAGTAACTATGTCAAAGACCCCACTAGATTAAAATAAAGTTATTTGTCTGGCTAGTGCATCAAAGAAAAATATTAACCTGCGAGACTATCAAAAATAAAGGATTTATTGGTTCCTCCCAATGTTACCTTTATGGTTCTCAAGAGGAGACGATGGAGAACCTTCTCAACCTCATTCCTTTCACATCAATCATTTAGGACTGGGTGGCCTCAATCTTCAGGCAAATAGATAGGTATAGCCTCAACATTTCCAATACATTGAAGAATTGGCAGGTAAACTTCTCAGGGAAGGAAATTATTAATAAAGCCTGGATTCTGGTTCTAGGCTTTGTTATCGGGAATGTCTAGAAAGAGCACAATAATCGAATCTTCAAAAACAGAGCAAGCAAGCCCCAACACATAATTACCCAAATTTTGAGGCAGCTCAAAGACACAGTAATAAGTTTGTTGAGAAATCTTCGTAAGGATCCGCCTCTGCCCCAAGAGGTGAGCATTATTCTGCATTTGGGTCTCCAGTCTATAAACCGACAGGGCTTAATCAATGGAGCAAGCCAAATAAATGAAAATATTAATATTTGGAAGCCTCCTCCTCATGGCTTTCTAAAGGTTAATATAGACGGAGCTTCTAAAGGAAATTAAGGGTTAGACAGATTTGGAGGTGAAATAAGAGATGAAAAGGGTCAAATAAAGAAGATCTTCCATGGCCACTTGGGTAAGGCCACTATTAAGATGGCAAAGCTCATGGCACTAGAACAATTCTTGGAAATTTTGTTAGATTCAAATTTGCATAATTTCATCATTGAAGCAGACTCTGAACTAATAATTAGAGCGGCATGGAAAATTTTAGGGGCGAATGTTCGCCCTTTCGGGAAATTAAGGGGTTTTAAATTTTTAATGGGCAAATATTTTGTATCATAGCCCATTTTTACAAATCACCTCAAATAGCCCACCTTATTTTAAGGGAGAGGGTAAAAAAGGTAAATTTACCGCTTGAAATTAGGAGTTACAGCCTTCCATTCGCCCTAATTTTCAGGAATAGTTTTTTTTAAGTGAATCCTATGGGCCAGATACAATATTTATAAAAGAGGTATGGTAATTTAATAAAAATATAAATAAATGTGAGGTATGGTAAATAAATAAAACATTTTTTATATTTACTCCATAAGTCACCTTATACATATGCAAGGGTGTAAGCAAATAAAAATATAAGTAAAGTAGAGGTATGGTAAATAAGTAAAACGTCTTCTTATACTTACACAAAAGGTATGGTAAATAAATAAAAATATAAATAAACTAGACGTATGGTAAATAAATAAAACCTCTTTTTATATTTAGTCCATAACCCTCGTTCTATTTATGAATCCTCAAAAAAGAGGTTTTATTTAATTGAATCCTATGGGCCAAATACCATATTTGTAAAGTAGGTATGGTAAATTAATAAAAATGTAAATAAAGGAGAGGTATGGTAAAAAAATAAAACATTTTTTTATATTTACTCCATAAGTCACCTTATATTTATGAACACTAAAAAAAGGCTTTATATTTAGGTGAAACATATGGGAAAAATAATATGGGACAAATACAATGGGCTAGATTATTATTAATACCATGCAAAAAACCATTATTAACCCTAATATTAGTATTAATAAAAATAAAAATGGCACATGGTATTGACCCATGGTATTCACCAAAATGGCACATGGTTTTGACCCATGGTATTCACCTCGAATGTAGCCTATTTAAATGGGGGAATTAAACCAGCATAGATCCATCTTTACTCTAGATCTATTAACCCCCGAGAGGTATCAAATATCGTGATATGCAAACTAGCATAGAGTGAAAAAATATTTGATCCCTCTCGGGGCTTGGTGGATCAAGAGTAAAAATGGATGTTGTAATTTAATGTATGTTAAACATTTTAGCTTGGTTAAAATAAAAAATAAAATAAAAATCAACTATTAATTTTATACATTTTTAGAAATTACTAATAGTAATTTTTAAGCTCGAGTTTTATGATAACCCATGGTATTGACTCATGGTAATACCATGGTATTCACATGAGCATAGACTATTTAAAGGGGAAATTCTATCATCTTAGATCCATCTTAATTCTGGGCCTACCAAGTGCTCAGAGGGATAAATAGATTTCATCCCCCTAAGAGTGGTAGATGTGGAGTTAAGATCGATATAGGTTGTTTTTTATGATAATGAAGATATTAAATAGACTTAGGAAATTATATTGTAAAAAAATCTTAAGTTGAATTGTTAAAGAATAGACATTGGATAAGTATATTTGTATACTTCTGTTTTAAACTGAAACAAATCCAGGGCTAAAAGGAATGGATTAATAACACTAGTCATCCTTCTATAACTTTCCAACATAGGCTGGAGTAAACAGATTGTAATTTGGGTAATTTTTCTAACTGCAAACAAGAACATACTTATGTATTGGTAGGGTCCTAGAAGTGATGAATTTAAATTTTTCTTGGTTTTATATATAGTATTAGGTTTTTCCTCATGCTTGTTGTGAATGAGACAGGTGAATTTTATCCTACACTAACTAGGTTATTGATTTTCAGTAATTTTGATTTCAAAAGATATTTTAAGGAAATGCAATGATTTCATTTGTATATTTAATAAACACAATATTCTAATGGAATTCTGCATTTGTGGTTTACCTATATAGATTACACAGAGAAGTATTAGTGGTGTGACATCAATTGTCCTCAAGAAAAGGCTTTAGTTTTACTCTTTTCTGGAAGAAAATACTTTCTTCCAACATTTTTGAGTTCAATGAAAAATTTGAAAGTCCTAGTAGTATTCAATTATGGGTTCAAGAGAGACATAGTATTCAATTATTGGTTAGAGAGATCCACACTGAATGATCTATCGGCCTTATCTTCACTTAGTTTAAGACTATTCACTTGGAGAGGCTATATGTGCCCCCACTTGAAGAGCATAGTAAAGTCATGTAGAACTTAGAGAAGCTATCTTTAAGATTTTAGAGAAGATTGGAAAAATGTTTGGGTTCAATAACACCCACTCAAGCATTAAGCTTCCAATAATGCTAGATTTTAACCTGGAGCACTTTTGTGATTTGGAGGACATGCCCCCTTGTATTTGTGACACATCTCTAGTTGTGAATTAGACTATTACTAATTGTCATTTCCTTCGAAAGTTACCTGATGACTTGGGGAACCTCAACTTTTTAAGAATGTTAAGGAAGGAAAGAAAGTACATTATGCTAAGTTCTCTTATGCTTTTCAAGTTTTTCTTGGATATCTACAATGTTTCACGTAGGAATGTACATTTTGTTAATGAAAATTTGTCTTGATAGAAAGGCCTAATTTCAAATTCTAATGCTTTCAAAAAACATTGTATAACTGTAATGTTTCTAAAAGGAAAGCATATTTTTTCAGTTTAAGTATCATGATCCCATATTCCAACATATTTTTCAGTAACCGATTACACTTTGCAGCTTTGAATAAATCCATGTCTTTTGATAAGATCCTCTTCAAAATTAGAACGTAGTTTCCTTTTGGCAATAACCGCATACAGTGTCTTGATTTTGTTATTTAGAAAATAGAGGTTGTGAAACAAGCTTGTGCCATACAATGACTTGATTCATTGATTATGTATCAATTATGGCTCTTGATGTAACAATGTCTTGATTTTGTTGCTTGAAAATAGAGGTTATGCTTTACTATTTCACAGAATTTCTTACAATCTTTCCATAAGTATTGATTTGTAATCTCAGTCACTAAGCGATGACACTAAGGGATGACAGTAATGACAAAGGTAATATTCCATGGTTTGAAGTTCCCCTCTTACTAAATATTTAAATATATCACCACAATTTAACTGTTAGTTAAAGGAATTGTATTTGATTTGTAAACAGTTCATTGCTTGATTTATAGATTTTGATTGTTTCCCTTTTTTATTTTTTTTCTCAGATTTGGTATGAGATATCTTCCAAGATTTGGGTTCCCTAGTTTCCCCACCATAGCTACTAGGTTCAGATTTCGTCATTAAATATTCTCGGAACATTACAACTTTTCCAGTAAGTGTGCTTTGAAACATTGTTGTTGCTTTTCCATGGTGTTAATGAAAATAAGCACTGCAACTAGTGCCATTATTTAGATTAAGTGCCGAAATCTAGGTGGTCTTGTAATGATGGAGTGATTGTTTTCTAGCTAATAAGGCCATATGCATTTTTATCTCTTATGTTGTCCTGAGATATTCAAATTTAGAATAAGAATTGAGGTCTCGTTTCCACTGTAGATTGCAGTCAGTTTCTTGAACATAATATATAGTAGATTATCTTTACTAATCAATTGTTGATGTGATACCTCGCAGGAAATGAAATTCAAAGTGACTTTGATTTCACATTGATTTTTCAAAACGTCCACACAGGAAAGGAGATTCAAAGTGACATTGATTTTACATTGATTTGTCAAAACACAGGCAAGAGAAAAGGAAACTTTGTATTCCAGAATGCTCTTAATTTCATATGTACATGCACAGACATATTAGTAGAAAATATTGAAGGGTTGCCTAAGTAATATTTTCCATTCCACTACATTCTTTACAGCTTGTAAATAAAAAAATCGGAACAATTCATTACACTACTTGTTATTCTTTATTAATTAGTGGTTAATGTTTTGATATTGAACTGGCTAAGATTTTTCTTCCTTCTGTGAAATTGTTTGTTCTATAATGCTTCTTTTCCAATCACTATGTATAGCATATAAAGTGTGTCTAATGGAGTAGGAATATTGGAAAGTCTTGTGATCCTTGAACTACGTTACAATGTAGAAACCCAACGGGGCAAGGTAGGTGCATCCCCACAAAGGGGTCACAAATACGAAAGTTGGTATTGGCTAGTGCCTTGAGCTAGAAAATTTCCTTTACCCTTGTATTAACAGTGAATCTAGAGAGGATTCTAATATTATCTGTATAAGATTTATATCAGTTAAGATTGATAAATAAAATTCACGAGACATGAGTTAGGATGTCCTTGCAAGGTGGTTGTTGATTATTGGAAGCTATGATGGCCATTATGCTAGGCCAGGTGGTCGCACTCCCTTGATCGTGAGCATGATTGTGATCATCATGGAAGACTTCATAGTCTAGATTCATTGTTTAGTAGTGATAGTTAGTGCACTCATTCACAAAAGCTTCTATTTCACTAATCCTTTTTATAGAGTTGTCGGATTCAATTTCCAAAGGTTTTAATTACACTATAGAGTCGAGTTCTAAGAGAGTGGTGATTCACAGTGCTAATTATAGTAGCTATGACACTTGAATGAAGACAAACATAGTAGAGGTATTAGACTCTGTTATAAGCTTACTTGCATATTATAAGGGACTTGGTTGGCCTTTTTATAATTTTATAAACAAGTTTCACATCATGGAAATGTGAAAAAAAACAGTGATATTGCCACCATGTGGCTCTTGTCATATATGGTTTTATACTTTTTCAAAAAATTCTCGAAGAGTTCACAATGCTAAAATTCACTAGGACTTCAGAAAGTTTTATTATTTAGTGAAAGACTAGCTAAGATCTTACAAGATTTTATAATTGAGTAAAATACTCGCCATGCCTGGTGAGAGAATTTCCAAAAAATTATATCTACATATTATATTATTGATAAAGTCGCCTTCCATTTTTCCTATATACCATGGAGATTTGCCCATTTATTATACATATAAATTTGGGGGGGTTCTTAAAATTTTCCCTGAGTGGCCAAGAAAATATGTAATGGTACTTATCCAGATAAAGTATCGAAGAATTGGAGGCCTTTGCATGTCTTTCACCGTATCCACTCCTACCTGAAAACCTTAAAAATTGTTAGCTTTGTCCATGTGAAGAGGAAAGCTAATATGTTAGCGGATTGCTTGGCAAATGAAGGAGTCACCAGTTTCGATAGGGATTCCCGGTATGATTGGAATCTAGTACCCCTAGGAAAACTGGTGGAGGACTATCTCTGTCAGGCTGGATGAAGATATAGAGCTATGGATTCACAAGAAGGACTAAGGAGGTTCAGGAGACTGGTGGGTAGACAGAGCATCCTAAAATGTCTATCCTCTTTGGGTATGGGTCGCAATCCATAGCTCAATATTCCTTCGAATGTGTGGTGAGATGACCAACAATGGAAGTATCACAGGTTGATCATCCATGGAACAAAACATTATGTGGAAATTTTGATGGTGTTTTGGGTTTAATAGAGATTTTGGGACGATGGCACAAGAACCATTCGATGCACGAGATCAACGGCTACCGATGGAGAAAGAGCGCACTAATTATTCTTCAAGGCATTGTTTTCTTAAAACAAAAGTGGTTTATCGAACGGGGGCTAAGTGGTATCTAGCTTTTTTTAGGGAGGCTGCGATGCCACTCTTCGATCGACACATAGCATAGAGAGGTGAGAGAATACCGCTCTCATTGGGTGGTTATCGCTTGTGCAACCTATCCACTCGATATCGCCATAAACCGTTGGATCGACATTGGGAGATCAATGGTGTAGGCTTAATCATGCAAATTGGCTTGGTGTTTCGGACCCGAAAAAAGTGCAGAGGGCTAGCATAAAGTTTTTGTTGGGTCTGTAAGAAAGGTTTAGCTATGGGTCTGATGTGGGCTTGTAATCCGTGCGTGTTCATTGGATCCTAGCTGGTCTGAACGTGTGGTTTGTGGCTCTACAAGCTTACTAGGATATGTAGTTGGTCTTTTTAGTAGTCTTGTGGACCCCCACTTGTAACTGTTTTTTTGAGTGCTTGGGTTCTTTCGATGCTAGAAAGCATGACTAGATGATCTACTGCTTGCATTTGTTGTTAGGATTTCACATGGTTTTGTATGTGTGGTTCAGTTCTTAGTGTGCAAAGCTATCTGTGGAACTCTCATGGGGCTGGCGCGGCTACTTGTAAATTATGTATTATTCACTAGATGAATAGAAGGTCCTACTCTTACCTGATAAAGAAAAAGATATATAACATTTAGGATATATAAATAATAATAAAATGTTTAATATCAAATTTATCTATATAGAATTTTTTTATTCTATTAATAGATTAGATTTGTTATGTTCTTTTCTTAATATGGAGTTGATATGTAACATTTTAAATATTGATAATTTTTTTTTTATAAAAATGAAATATTGTATAAGGGGATAATTTTACTATATCAGATATACATGAGAGAGTTCTTATTATATAAATATTTTTTAGGGACATTTGTAGTTGAGAGGTACTACAAGACCATAGATTTAAAAATAATAAAATAATACTGATATTAAAAGCAAAAGAAAATATTGTTATCGAGAAATAAAAATATTCATTCTAGGTTTATTGAACATGTAATATTTAAAAGAAAAGATGTTAATAAGATAAAAATATGGCATCAATCAAATAAAATATTTCTATATCCATTTTAAATAAGAAACACTCTATATGATAATGTTATATTAAAAAATAATAAAACAATAATTTCAATAACAAATTAACAAAAAATTGTAATAACAAAAGAATCAATGTAGATCACAAGTAAAATACTTAGATCTCGAGGCTAATTTACGACCACTTTATATAGAGATAATGTAATTGAAAGTAAAGGGGCAGAAGAAAATCACTTTTTATGGAGTTGAAAAATGCCATTTAAAAATAATGTAATTGATATTACATGATATGTAATTTACTCTATGTTTGTTTGTCATCTATGAATTACAATAAAAATACATTAATAACAAAAACACATTTTATTTTTAGTCATAATTATAATATTTCAATTTCTATATTAAATAACAAAGTTTTATATCAAATTTAAACAAAAAAGAGAAAAGTAATTTAATTTTAAAAAAATAAAAAATATATACCGCATTGGTTTTAGTGGGTGTTAGTTATTGTGAGCATAATCATATTGTAATTTATTGAATTAGAGAGAGAGCAATTACTATTCCATTAATGGTTTTTTTTACTGATATTTGTAATTCAATCTTAGTAAGAAAAGCAATTCTTCGCTTTTCCGCTTAATTTTAAATGAACTTTATATAAAGAGATAGTTTAGTTGGAAGTTAAAACAAAAAAAGTACATTTTAGTAAGAGGAAATGTGTAATTCATTCATTACTAAAGATGGAGTTTAAGTATAACATACAAAATAGTATTAGTAATGTTACACAAATGCTTAATTCATTTTATGTTTAGTTTGGTTAACATGTAATATTTAAAACCAAAATATATTAATAACATAAAACTATTTTTAAAAACCAAATACAACATTTTAATATCCATATTAATTAACATAATTTTATATTTCAAATATAAATATCATTTATATTTCTTAAATAAAAATCTCTTTCTCATCTATATAATATGATTTATGATATTTTAAATAACATTACAAAATATACACATATTTACTTAATTTAAAATATTGCATAATTACATATAATGAAATTATAATTAATTACTACAATATGTTTATTTATTTATCTTACTATTATAATTTTTTCCAAAACATAATTTTCATTCACAATTTAATATTATTTGATTTAACTATAATTATTATAAAATGTATATGTATTGATATGTATATATACCCAATTTAGCTATAGTAAATAAAAATATAGCTCTTTCTATCTTATAATATATTATTAGACACCAATTCGAATATAGAATTTAAAATACTACCTAATTAATAGAATTAAATTGCGATTACTTATTATAATATTTTATATTTATTTATTTATTATTATCATTTTTCCTTATAAATTTAATTTATCTTTCCATAAATTACCTGTATATTGGTTTATAATATAATATAATATTATGTTATATTATAAACCATATTCAAAAATAAAAACATATCTATATAAAGGGAAGAGATTCATCATTACTTCATATATTCAACAAGTGTGGAAGGGATCAAATACACATATTTTCTACCAAAGATCTTAATAAATTTTATTTCTTTCCAAGTTTGATAAATATAAATCTCTAGATTGCTTGATAAATATGGATTTCTAGATTATTAATCGCAGAGAGGGATCAAATCTTCTCTCAAAATACAACCGTAACACTCCAATTGATGTGAATATTTGTTTTACTACTAGTTACTTTTACTTTACAAGACTTAATAACTCATGATCTAGTGAAATAGGTCGAGTAAAACTTTGTATCTAAAGGACAAATTTTATTTGAAGGAAATGGTGACATGTTTATGAAGGTTGGGCGAGTGAACCAAAAATAAAAATAAAAGAAAAATTAAAAATGTATTTTTAGTCCTCTAGAAAGAAATCCCCATTTCATTTGGAAAATATCCACGAGTGGTAGATGATGGTTGGATAGACAGAAAATAAGGTTTGGGATTATACATTACATAAGAAGTTGTGAAGGTTGGAAAGACTTTGTCAGGCAAAGGCTAAGGGGTTTTCGAGTTGGACATAGAGCCAGTGGAACCTTGGATATAGAGCCAATGGAACCCTTGGAAAAAGATCCTTGAGTATAGAGTTCTAGACTAGATCGGTGTGGTATTGAGGTTCATGAACAAGCCAAATCAAAATTCTATTTCTAAACTGTTTGAAAGGGAAAAAAAATATCAGGGGAGAAATATTGGTAGAAATTGGATCTGATTTCTAGTCTCATGGTACTTTCTTTCCCCATTAATCTTCCTAGAAGACTCGATAGTCTCATGGTCCTATCCTCATCCTTCCTCATTAATCTTCCTAGTAAACTCGATAGTCGCATGGTCATGTCCTTACAGATTAATCTTCCTACCCAACTCGATAGGACAAATAAGTACTTTTATGATGTTTAACACCTTTTCCAGTTTCTTTATTAAGCAATTCTACATTATAATGAAAAAGGATCGTTATTGTGTTAAAGTAAATCACTATGTCATACAAAGAAAGGGAATTTAATTCTTTACAGGGATCTTTGTATAGTAATAAGGAATGCAAATTGTTGAGATAGTAACGTTGTTACAAAACAAAGAAGAAAATTCATTTAAGTTATATAAATGAGATAATGGATTTCTTTTTAACACGAAAAGGAAAGAGTTAAACAATGTTTATTATGATAGGAAATATCGTGGATATTTTATTTAAAAGTAAGAAAATGTCTTCCCTATTATGGGTGCAAGGGGAAAGATAGAGAACCTCAGAAATAGTTGATCTAATTTTAATTTTGAAAGCTTAAAGTATCCAGAAATGTATTGAAGGGGTTTGTGTGTGCACTGGTTAAGCCTCAGACTAACAACTAATATTGGTGCAAGAATATGCCACAAACTAGGCAAATGATGCCTAGATCAACACCCTAGGGCGGGGGCAAGTCTCGAACAACCCTGGTCCCACCAGCTACTGGCCATTGTCAAAGGGGAAAGAATAAGAGATATTAACATGTCATTTGTTTCAAATTGAAATAATCTAATGGCTATACCAACAAAGATAATCAATACATTTATTCAAGAAAGCTTATGAGAAAGGAATTTTACTTTTTGGTGCTACCATTACCGTTTTAACCGAGAAGAATAGTAGGAAAAATAATTATTTACCATTTAAGTAGTATTAGTCATAAAATGAAACAATAAATATATATGTGTATCATCTAAACCTCAAGGTTATAACAGGTATGAAGTATTTGACACTGTCCAATAAAGACTGCTAACTTAATTCAAGAAGAACCAACCCTATATGGGTTGTAGTGTAGAAACAAACTTAAATTTACAGTAAAAAATAAATACTAACCAACACTCACAATTGTATGTTGAACTACAAGACTTAAAACTATTGTATACAACCCTAGTCAGTCGACAAAAATCATGCAGTAGTTCATGACTACCTAGTAAAAACCATAGCCATACTAAAACTAAGAAAGTTTCAACCAACAAGGTTCCTCCAATGCATCTGGGATGAAACCCCTAAAAAAACCCTAGGTCAAAAAAAGGAAGACTCTAAAAGACTGTCCGCCTTTATTATTAGATAGAAGCCTACAGAAACCCCTTCAAATCATTCCATTAATCCTTCCAGTGAATTTTAGTTTCATATTGCTTGGCTTCAAAAATTCCAACAACCCACGCACTAAGAAATGTGTGCATCTACGTAGCACTTCTTTTCTTATAATAGGTGGAGTGGTGATGAATAACAGGTACAATAAATATTTAATGACAATTTGAAACACTCATCCAAGGAACCTTGCTCTTATTCCTCCAAGTTGCCATATATTCTTCCACGTTTTAGCATGCAAAAGTATCAAGTAAACCATAACAGGTACAACAAATATTAGCATTGAAAATAAGTACATTAAAAGAACCATTCCTTATACTAAAAAGTAATATATGGAATGCAAAATATGTATATCAATATTGAAAACATGAATATTATATTCCAAATTTAAATATAGAATTCAAAGTCATAGAATAGATTTAAATATTAAAAGCCAAAAAATATTATAAAAGCCTATACTAAATTCTTTTTATCAAAATGATCATATTTGAAATTATTGATTTTTTTAATATATTTAATATGTATGGAAAATTAAGCTAAAAAGATGGACCAATTAAGAACTTTTATTATTATATGAAAATATATGAAATATATAAGGTCTTATATCATACTAGATGCCTATGTAAAAATTCTTTTCAATTGAAAGATGCTTAACAAATGAATTCTAATAATGTTATTTTAATTTCAATAAGGTTATTTAATTTAAGAATTATGTGTTAAGTTTTTCACATATTTAAATATAAAAATTTGTATTATATTCAATTAAGTTTATTTGATTAGAGAATTATATGTTATATAATAATTTAAAGTCTGAGTTCTTCTTACCATTATTAACCATGATTGATATTAAAAGGTTTTATGTTGTATTATAGTTTTATGGATTTCATAATATAAGTTGTTAGCATTTTCAATTGATACACAATATTAAAGGGATTTAATAATTTATAGTTTTGAATGGTTATATTTAAATTCCTAATGAATTTCTTTATGTTTGACACAAATACTTTCATATTTTTCAAATATATTGCTATTGGTTATGCCATTTTTTAAGTTTTAATCTTCTATTGATATTTAAATTGTTATATATGGCTTTAGTTTCTGAAGGATGTTGATACATATCTCATCTGACATTTTTAAAATAGGGAAAAAGGAGCATAAATATAAAATTATCTATAATCCCTCTCGATTGAGACTAACCAAAATTTGAAGTTTGACGATATCTAATGTTTTGTGGTTTTCAGTATGGAGGGTGTGGCTTTTGTACACAATCTTATTGTGTGTAAAAATGAAAAAAATGATCTAATTTAATTTTCTTAAAACATTCCTTTCAATAAATTGGAAAGCATAATAATTTATTTGTTTTCAAGATGTTTTGAGTGGAAACTCATTATTATTTTTTTATTCTAAATGATATTCATGCCAACATAAAAGAGAACACTAAACCTAAGAATTATTTATACATATTATTTATATGCATTTATCATTAGTGATCCATTTTGAGTTTCTTGAACATTTACTAAACTTCTTTTGAGTAGCATAAAAAGACAAGAAAATAAACTAAAAGTAATTAAATGTACATATAAAATAACAATGTCATTTTATACATCGATATATATGAAAATTTATATTTCGACATTCAGATTCAATTTATCTTTTAATAAATATCTTCAACAACTATTGCCTATGGTTTTCCAAGGGTTGATAAATATAACCAAACTATAGCATTAGTTCATCGACAAGTATAAAGAGATGCAAGTTTGTCGTTAAGGTTAAAATAGTGCAAGGCTAGCGTGAAGAGTACATTAAGGATAACAACAAACCACATGACCGCTACAAGGCCAACCCAATATCAGTAGATATGGGTGAAAAAACCACATGATTCCAACAATTTGACTCCAATATCGTAATTTGGCTGCAAAATTAGAACACAATAACACACCAAATAGAATTCTTTCACCCATGAAGTGATTTGTTATAAAAGTATGATCCAACCAAAAATTCACACAGTTCATACCTTTTTCCACCTTGTTGTCAGGGACTCGTTCACTGCAACACCACGTTAAGTGTAGGAGAGAGGAGATAACCAGTATCCCCATATCCACCACCCTTTAATATGTCAATTTGCGAGGAGTCAAAAGTATTAAGCGTCTTATACAGTGATGTGTGGTGTGGCGGCTGAGTTCGTTGGGTGAAAACCACGAGGTTAGGGGTCAAATCACATTAAGTATATTATCTGTGAGTCTTGACTCTTGTATAAATCATAAGAAATTAGTATATCTGCCTGCAGGTTGTTGGATGTACTCTTGGTGTTATAGTGGCAACTACGAGAATTGATCTTGGGTCTTCTTTAGATTAGGTGTCGTAGTTATTGACTCACCCTGTGCCTAAAAAAGAAAAAAACATTAACCGTCCTGATTAGAATTTTTGTGAGACAGGATCTGAACATCTTGATTGGAATTTATTGTATTTAATTTTTTATTCTATTTCTAATGAGGTCCAATTTGTGAGATAGGATCCGATCTGTAGGCCAACTTGCCTAAGCTAACGTTTTACAGTGGATTATACAACTATACTTCTCTTAACACGTCAAGTTGTTAGGATTTACTATCTTTACGAAATTGGAATTTGAATTGGTTACGCTATTAACAAAAAAATTATTGATATATTATTTAGAATTAAAATTCAGTAGGATATAAAATCAAAATAAGAAAATTAAAAAAAAAATATCATTATAGTATGAATATACAATTATTTAGGTTTTTTTTAAATAGTGACAGTGTTGTATCTATCTAATAGATTTTGATAGTAGTATAATGTTGCAAAGAAAATAATTTATTTAACATTACATACAAATTGGGGATGTGAAGTTGTTGCGTAGTTTTTAATGTTTTATAGTACATTAATGAATTTTGCACATAAATTGGACCTACTTCATTTTTTATTTTAAATTGATAAAGGTTGAATGAAACAATGAATTTATTTGGATAAAAAATTGATTTGTTCAGGTTACCTCTCTACAAATTGTTATTAAGAACATGAAAGGGTAAAATTGATGGACATGTTATGAAACTGATGGACACCTATTATTTGGAATTGGACACAGGTTATCAATGTTTCGAAACAGATAATCATCTTATTCAAAATACATATTTCCACTAATATGACAAGTGTATGCGTAAGGTTTTGTAACCTCATATTCTTGTTATGGTATGTATGTGTAATGTTTTATAGTCTTCCTATTCGGTGTCAATTAACAAATGGCATGGTAAATTTTTAATCAAGATTTATGAAAATTTAATTTAAACAAAGTTTAATCATGTGATTTAGATATGGAGAGAAGTTAGTGATGTTAATTCCATCCATTGATATTGTAGCATTAAAGTGCCCAATTCCAAAAAGGGAATGCCTATCGACATAATTATTTAAATACGTTGAAATCTTATTATTTGATTACCCAATTTTTTAAACTTTTATGTGTTTTTGATAACATAAAAACATTGTGGATCTACATTTTAGCATGTCATTCCATTTCTCATTTTTTTCATAGTGATTATTTCAAAACTTGCTTAGTTCATTTTTTCTAGAAACTTACACATTTGTTCCATGTACCAAACTAATTGTTTCCCATTCTAAACGTGTTTGCATGGGAACAAGCAAGGAAAATTTGATTTTGCAATGGTGAGGCAAAACACCCTCTTCAACATAGTCTGTGTAAATTCGCAGTGGAGCATACGCTGAGGATAGGTAGTGGAGCATACGCATTATGCCTTCCATGAATGCCTCAGTAGGTGTAAACTCCATGATCAGCCATATGCGAAGGGAAAGTTGCAAGTCCAGCACAACTTTACTTAAAATCTATTGCACTTCTTCCATTGGCACTCTTCCTTGCCCAGAATCCTACTTTCTACTCTCAATTCTTCATTTTTCTTTCCTACGACATCTTATACATTAACTTAGGCCATCCGTCAATGCCATCCATGTTGGAAGGTAAACACACCCACAACTTTTTTATTACATTCCTTCAAATCCTCAAAGGTCGTGTCAATGGTTGCACATGGAAGACATGAATTGGCAAACAACACTAGAGGAGCTCACAAGTGTGGATCACCAGGAGCTCCTACAAGAAAATACGCCACTTGGGCTTCACATTAAACTCCCATAATAAATAGATACACATAGTTAGGGATAGTAAATCAAATCCCTGAATGATAGGAACTGAATGTCCAAGAAAAGCACAATCATAACTATGTAACAATAATTACCTAATCTCCATTAATTCTAACACTCCCCCTTAATGGAGAAAGTGTTTTTAAACACACCTAATATGTCCCTAAACAAATCAAACTTCATTCTTCCCAAAGGCTTAGTAAATATATCAGCCATATTATCACAAGAATTACATTATTCAACACAAATCTCTTTGGACTGCACCTTCTCCCTGACAAAATGAAACTAAGTGTCTATGTGCTTAGTGTTTTTATGAAACATAGGATTATAGGCCAGTTTCATGGAACTTTTATTATCGCAATTGATAACCGTAGCTTTTGTCTATTCTTCTCCTACATCTTGGAGAAGTCTATGAAACCAAACTGCCTCACATGTTGTTGCACACATAGCTTGATATTTTGCTTCTGCTGAGGATAAGGAAACAATATTTTGCTTCTTGCTACACCAAGAGATGACCCCAGACCCATTGCTGAAGGTGTAACCTGTAATTGATCTTCTATCATCTAAATTTACTCAACACTCCTTTCACTGCAATCCAATGGTTCTCATGAGGTCGATTCATGAACTGACTCAAAACACTCACTGCATAGGCTACATTGGGCCTCGTTGCAGTCAAATAGATAATACTACCAACCAAATACCTGTACAATATTGCATCTTCATATTTCAAACCATCATCCACCTGAAGTTTGGTGTTCTGCTATAAAGGCACAAATGCAGCGTGCACTCATCCATTTTGAATTTAGTCAACAAACTCTTAGCATACTTACTCTGGGACAAGAAATTTTGGTTTGAATCTCTCCAAACTTCTGGACCCAAACAGTAATGCATTTCTCCAAGGTCCTTGATCTCAAATTTCTGTGATAACTATTGCTTGATTTCTTCAATGAGATTGTCTGCACTCCCTGTCATGATTAGATCATCTACATATAAAGAAATAAACACCATTTGTCCCTCATCATTAAACACAGTATGCAAATTGGGATCATTTTTGCTCCGTTTATAACCATGCATGAGGAAAAATGAGTAAATTTTTTTGTACCAGGATCTAGGAGCCTGCTTTAAAGCAAATAAAGCTTTACATAATAAGTGCTCAGCTCCCTTCTTAACAAAGCCCTTAGGCTACACAAAGTATTCTTCTTCCTTTAAATATCTATTTAAGAAAGAAGATTTAACATCTAATTGATGTATTTCCCAATGATGCTTAGTGGCTAAAGAAATAATTAGTCTAAGGGTATTTAGTTTTGCAACAGGGGCAAATGTTTCCTCCAAATCAATACCTTCTTTCTGGGAATACCCCTTTGCCACCAACCTTGCTTTATGTTTACCAATAGAGCCATCTGCTTTAAATTTCAACTTAAATAACCATCTGTAGCTTATGGGTTGTTTATCATTAGGAAGCTTTACTAGATCCCAAGTATTGTTATTAATAATAGATTCATATTCCTCTTTCATTTCTTCATTCCATTCAGAACTCTTACTATATTTATAAAAATTAGAAGGTTTTGTAATGTTTAACATACCAGTCATGAGCGCACAATCCATATATCAAGCTGGTAATTGTTTCAACTTGCTAGATCCCCTGAGCGGTGGGGGTTAAATTATTCTTTTGTGTTCTTCTCTTTGTGCACTGAACTCGATTTCTTCCTCTTTATCCTGTTGCTGCTGCTGTTGTTCCCACTGCTGTTTTCCCTTCTATTATTACTATTGTTGTTGCTGACTGATCCCTGTTTCATTATCCTCATCTGAAAGTAAGGGTTCATGCCATTCTTCATTGTTTTGAACAGAATTTACATCATCAACTTGTTCATGGAATATTACATCTCTACTAGCAAACACCTTGTGAGTAGAAGGATCAAACATTTTATAAGCCTTATACTCACTGCACTATCCAATGAAGGCTCATTTAATGGCCTTTGAATCTAACTTCTTCCTGTTCCCTTTGGGAACATGAGGAAAATCTTTACAACCAAATACTCTAAGGTGACTTACTGTAGGTTTGAAGCCAAACAATGCTTCAAAATGAGTTTTATAATCAAGACTTTTAGTAGGATTCCTATTCTTAAAGTATACTACAGTATTGACAGCTTCTGCCCAAAAACCATTAGTTAGATTCTTACCTTTCAACATACTACGAGAACACTCCACCAATGTTCTGTTTTTCCTCTCAGCTACTCCATTCTGCTGAGGAGTGTAAGGTGTTGTAAATTGTTGTTGTATCCCATGCTCATTGTAGTATTTGATGAAAACCCCTTTCTTGAATTCTCCGCTTCGATCTGGTCGAAGAATCCTGATGAACTTTCATGTTTGCTTCTCAATCATATTTTTGAATTGCTTGAAATACTCAAAAGCATGACTCTTTTGTTTAAGAAAATATACCCATGTGAATCTTGTATAATCATCAACAAATATTAAAAAGTAATAGGCCCCACCTAATGATCTTATCTACATCGAGCCACATAAGTCAGTGTGTATAAGTTCGAGTATATCCCTCTGTTTCCTATCTTTAATAGTAATAAATTCATGTCTATGCAGTTTACCGAATGCACATGCTTCACAATCAATATGCAACTTTTTCAGAACAGGAAGACCGTCTACCATACCTTTGTTCTGCAACAGAAGGAGGTCACTCAAATTGATATGCCCAAGTCATTGATGCCTCAAATTTTTAGCAGACTTATCCAATGACATCAAGGCTTGAAGTGGCGTACTCTTCACATCCAGTTTGTAGAGTCCTCCTATGCAAATACCTGTAGCAATAGACTTCATCTAGTCCAACAAGTCATTAATAATATAATGAGATTTAAAGAATTCTACCTTGAGATCCTGATCTATAATCTTTGACACAGAAATCAAGTTCTTCTTTATACCAAGAGTATACCACACATTAGATATATTCCTGATCTTTCCATCAAGTAGAGTAACAATAACATCTCCATGTCCCTTGATCTCCTACCCTCTATTATCTCCAAGGTATACTTCTACTCCAGTGTTGGATTCTCGAAAATTCCTGAACCATTACTTTATACCTGTCATATGTGAGGAGGCTCCAGAATCTACTAACCAAATATTTGATTCATCCTCCTCAGTAGCTAAGCAATCTTAGCCTCATCCATAAAAATTCTAACATCCTGATTCTGATCTACATCTGCATTAGCCGAATGACTTGCATGTCTTCTTTGCCTGTACCTCTCCTCATCTGCCTTTTTCTTATGGAAAAATTTACCAATATGACATATCTTACCACAATAAAAGCATTTAAAATCAAAATCATGTTTATGCGAGTTCATACCTTGTGGTGTCCTTAATATTGATGCGCTACCTCTCCTGTGATCAACCACTGCTTTCCCTTTTGGCTTGAACTTTCTCATCTATGCAATATCTAGATTTTGAGGTTTGAGAGACAACCTCCTTTCCTCTTCCTGTAGCAAAATCCTAGTGAGCTCTTCAAAGCCTGGAGACTTTTCTCTTGCATTCAATCCGATTATAAGCATCTGATAATCATTTATCATGCCATTCATGGTAATTGTCACCAAATCATCATTTGCCACGATCTGACCGATATCAGTTACTTTATCTTTAACTTCTTTTATCTGGGATATGAATGAAGAAACAAAGTCATTCTCCTCCATCTGGATTGAGAGAATATTCTTGCCGAGGTACGGGGTTCAACTGGTGTTCTTGATCTCATATATTTCTTTGAGAATTGTCCAGATGTCATTTGCTATCTTGCAAACCCGAATGTGAGGGATGATGCAATCTTTGACTGATAACTTGAGTACCACCTTTGCCTTCATCTCCCTTTTCTTCTAGTATTGAATTGCTATATTCGATCCACCACTTGCAGTAGTCGGCTTGACATCATCACTGGTGGCAATACTATAGGTATTCTATCCCTCAAGGAGACTCTGTAGCTTAAATTTCCAATTTCTTTAATTGGAACCATCAATCTTATTACTCTCATTGAGATAAGCTTCGGCAATTTTATTATTCATTTTTAATGAATAGAATCTTCAACAATTTGAGCAAACGTCAAATGTTAAAAAAAATACCCTGTAAATTTAATTTTCCCTCCCCCAATTTCACTTAAAAGAATTCCAAATCCTCTTTTTCCTTTTCGAAAAAATAACACTCCAAATATACACACCCTTTTTTTAAAAATAAGGATTCCTTAAAAAAAATGAAATTCCTTTTTATTTTTAATTAAAGAATTAAAATCTTTAATTAAAAAATTACCCAAATTTAGAAATCTAGCTTTAATGTAAAAAAGGGTGGCTTTAAAAAACAAAGCCACCTGAAGCTTTAAAGTAAAGAGTGGCTTTAAAAAAGATGCATAAATACTTTACAATTTTCAAAACTTAACGTGTGGAAATGTGTTGCAAAAAGACAACCACCGTTAGTCTCCTTCAAACGCAGCCACAAATTTAATCTCCTCTTTGCAACAAACAAGCATAGTGTTTAACTACCGCAGCCACTGCTTTTCCACGCTTAGATAACATAATCATCACAATTTTTCACTTCTTTTTCTTTTTCACGACTAGTCACCGGTGTACACCAGAATTTTTCACTTCTTTTTCGCGACTAGTCACCATTGTACACCAGAAACATTCCTCAACTCAGCTTATAGGCCTCTCCTTCTTGCAGCTCTGATACCATGTCAACAGTTGCACATGGAAGACAACAACACTAGAGGAGCTCATAGCTGCGGATCACCAGGAGCTCCTACAAGCAAATACTTCACTTGGGCTTCACATTAAACTCCCACAATAAATAGATATACTTAGTTAGGGATAGTAAATCAAATCCGTGAATGATAGGCACTGAATGTCCAAGGAAAGCACAATCATAATTACGTAACAAAAATTACCTAATCTCCATTAATTCTAACAGCCGTATATGTTAGAAGCTAAACACACCCACAACTTTTTTATTATTTTCCTTCAATTTGAGCCATCAACCAACCCGTCCATGTTTAAGGTCAAATGCACTTGGAAATCTTTTACTCTGTTGCTTAAACTTCGGCCATGTACCATGCATTCCATGTTTAAAACTGGGAGCATTTTTAAAAGATGAAGCATTTTCTTTTTCTTTTTTTTTGGTTCATCATGCTGTCATGGAATGAAACCCTGGAGATTCATCTTTTTGAAGTATTAATGTCTAATTATTTGATTTTATTCATCTTTCTTAACTTGGGAATTGGTTTCCGCATTGGGAAAAAAATACATTTTCTTGTAGAGGTATCAAAGTCCCAAGATTCTTCTGTTTTAAAATATAAATGCATAACCATTACTTTATTTTATGCAATTTCGGTTTCCATGTTTAAAGCTGAATGGGTTAGGAAAAGACAAAGCATCATTTTGTGTTGGTATCAAAGTCACTAGATCCAATTTTTAAAGTTATAATTACTTGATTTTATGTCATCTTTCTTAATTTCGGAATCGGTTTCCATGTTTAAAGCTGAACGCATTGGGAAAATATATATCAATTTATTTCGATTTTCTTAAGCTTCATCATGGTGTCAAAGCCACAAGATTCTTCTTTTTTAAAATATAAATGCATAATCATTTATTTTATGTCATATTTCTTCACAAGAATGCACGTGAATCGGTTTCCATGTTTAAAGTTGAACGAATTTGGAAAAGATAAAGATTTCTTTTTCTTTCTCATTCATCATCTTGCGTGGTTATTACATCTACAAGATTCTACTTGTCCGATGAACGACACTAGTTGGTTCAAAACGCGTCGACAAATGATTCTCTATGTGATTTTGGTGAAATCTCTTACAATCAAGATTCTATTTTTCAAAAATATTAATGCATAATTATTTTATTGTACAGTTATGTTATGGTATTATACATTCGATTTTTTTTTGATGGTATTAGTTTGATTTTAACTAAAAAAAAATTGTAACTCATAGTTTAACATTGTGGATTATATTCTGTTATTTTTTGTTATTATTTAAATGTATTTATTTACAATTTGATTGACTTTTTCATGTTTGATTTATTACTTTTATTTTTTGGTAACATAGAAGCAGAATGGATTCTCCATTTTAGCATGTCATTTTCTTTCCATTTTTAACATTAGTGTTTAGAACTTCTAAGTTCATTTTTTGGAAACTCATACATTTTTTCCATCTACCAAACTAATTGTTTCCTATTTTACAACAACGTACAGTAAGTAATTTTTTTGCTACAAGACTAATCAGGTTCATTTTGTTTGTAGAATGATATGTAGGTAAATGAACTTCAGTTTAGTTACAATTTTTACTAAAAATTTTAATAGATCAATTTGTAATTCTTTTGAATCTTAGCTATATTTGAGATTAGCAATACCAATTCAGTAGTGGAAAACTATATTGTAAAAAAGTTAATTTGTCATTGTTTATTGTCACCTCACGTTGCAAAAATCAAGAATTTGATGGGGATATCGTTGAATTTGATTGCAAAACTCTTATGGGATAGATATCTTCACACAGTATGGAGACGCTAGTTGCTACAAGATTCAGAATGTGATTCGCAAAGAAATCTATGGCGTTGTATGCTCAGGAATCGATACAGATATAGAGGAGAAAGTAGAAATTAAGAAGATAAACTATATTTTTGAGCATTTGTCTAATGCATCATAGACAGTATGCAAAATCAAACTTCTCAGATTCTTGCGACATCCTGAAATTGTAAAAATCAAGCATATCATGCTACCTTCTTAACAGAGAGAATGCTACCTCCCTCATAGAGAGAATTAAAAGACATTTATGTGGTACTTGAACTTATGAGTCTGGGCTACACCAAGTTATAAATGATAACGCTGATTTGACACTAGAAAATTTTCAGTTCTTTATGTACCAATTTCTTCGAGCATTAAAATACAGATATACAAGTATTCTATCTTGGGTAATCAGAGTCCCTTAATAATTTTCTTGTTTCTCTTATGCTTACAAGTATCAGAAATGATAATTTTTGTGAGATACAATTACATTTATTTCTATATTAATTATGTATAATACCCATGAATATTGTAGGAGACAAATGGTTGTGTAAAACAATATTCTTGGAATTGACATCTCATTTTCAACTAAGTTTCTCCATCTCAGTTTGAACAAAACACCTTAAGAAATAAAACACCATTTTCGCACAAAATTTTAGCTTTCATATATATATTTTTTAATGAAGGCCTTAATTTATCAACTCCAACCTCTCAACTCTAATTTAGCTATATTTAAACTAACTAGCAAGTACTAGCTACTACTTAGGACTTGTTTTCATATTAACATAAAATAATATAATTTTTTATATATATTTCCTACCTTGCCACGCTAGTTTGGGAAACATTGTGTAAAATTCAAATCAAACACGAGAACTCCATGAACATTATAATTACCAGACAAGTGACACTAATTTACTTGTATTACAATCTACATAGGAAACATAAAAATAGAATTTAATAGGGTCATTCACATAGAGTTCATATATAATTCATATGGAGGTTATTGAATTGGACCATTTCCTTATAGTCTATATAGGAATCATATCTGGGTAATTCAATATGGTCATTTTTTTTTCATCCATTGAATGTCATTCTTCAATTACAATGAAATTGATTGTCTTTGTTATAGGAAAAGTGGTCCAATGGTTCATAAATAATTTTTTTTTTTTAAAGCATTCAATTTATTGAGATCATGATAATTTCCAATAAATGAGGAAAAACAACTAAAAACTCCAACAACACAATTTTCTCTAAAAAGAAATATAACTTAATAGAGTCTTTGGAAAGCCTAATTATTGATGCAAATGTGCATTATGATATAGAAAACATATGCAAAAGAACCAATAGGGAATCAAACCTATATTGCACCAATTTTGACATGTCCTCATATTGAGTAGGCCTAAAGAAGACATGCTAGTACTATTCATAAATCAAAACAAGCAAGTGACGTACTCAATAAATACAAGTAATCAGAGTAGGTAAAAGGAAGAGCATAGTAGGTACCATTTGTAAATCCAGGCAAGATGGGAAGGTAATTCAAATTGGAATTACTTCTACTTTGTGAAGAGAAAGAGGCTTATCACAACCTATGATTTTTACCTTCAATACTGATTATTAAGATGGATTTTTAATAAACAAGTGATACATGCATGTATGAGCTGTATAGAAATATAATTGTATTGTATAAATATGATCACAATTCTTTTTTTTGAACAATAATGATATGATTGTTGACATTCCTCTAAAAAACAATTATAAAAAATAGAAAATTATTAATTATAAAACTATAAAAAAATATAACTGGAATCTATTTTAAAAAATACCCCTTCTCTAATTAAAAAATATCTGAAATAATTTTCATTTCAAAGTTAATAAATATTTTTTTATTTTAATTTTTATTTCCATGAAAAATAATTTAATAGTCTTCTATAATAAACTAAAAAACTCGAAAATAACTTTAACAACTTTCATTTGAATCCTGATGGAAATTTATTCATCTAATATTCGCTGTAAAAGGTACTAGTATTGACAACTCTCAAATTCTAACGATACTAATCCAGATTTTTGAAAATGATTAATAATCATTTTAATTAGCATAATTGTTCTCTTAATCTAGATTTATGTAAATATTTTTCGTACTTGTAGTGTCGTCCCTGCTCAAAGTTGTCTATTTTCAGATATAGCAAAAGATATGTATTGCAAACATCAATCTTGTTAACATCAATAGTGTTTCTTATTACTTACCAAGCCTTGTAAAATTATGATTCTACATGGTGTCAAATTGATTTACCAACATAAATATTATGTAATTTGTTCTTCAGTGTTATAATATCAAAATGGTCGAGAAAAAGTCGTAAATTCCAAAAAACTATTTGATTCGGTTGAGTAAGGAATTCAAAGCACGATGCCTTCTTCCTACATTTGGTGTTTTTGTTGGCATTAAATGAAACACGTATCATGTTATTTTCAAAGATGCGATGCATTACATGTAAATGGTTTCCGTTAATAATTCGTTTGGAGGTGCTGATATTTGTCTATGGCTATGTTTCACTTTTTATTTGCTCATTTTTTTCTTCTTATTAAAAAAGAATATGTTTCTTTCCTCTTTTTTCTTGTTTTGGAATGAAACTATGTGGTTTCTATGGTAAGATATGTTTACAAATTGCATGGACTGTTTTAGTTTGTTGAATTAAAATTGTTATTTGAATCACTTTGATTTTAATGGCATAAATTTATTATTGATAATTTTGATTTTTGAGTAGAATGCAAATTCAAAACAATCATCAAAACACTTATATAATATTATATTGTCAAAATTAAAAAAGTAGTATAAATTAACTAAATTATATTTTATTTTAAACTAAATAATTATTATTATTATTAGTAGTAGTAAAGGGAAATAATATATTATATATATATATATGAAACATATAATAAAATTATTAATGGAGATTTTTTACATGTAAATAGACTTTGTTACATTATTATGGTTAATATCATGACTTATTAATACTACCGAGAAATTCATAACTCACTTAAAGTCAAAATATTTTATATTTATTTTATTTTATTTTCATTTTATAATTTGTTTATTTTAAAAGAAATTGAAAATAGAAAATTAATGCAACTACTTTTAAATAAATTTCAACAATCAATTTTAAGTACTATTAAAAATATTTTATAAACAATCATAATTACTACTTAAAAATCATCCATAAACACATTATAAAAATTAAATCACTTACAATCACTTATTAATTATTAATAATTAAATTAAAATTCTAAAAACTCTATTTAAAAATAAAAAAACCTACTAAAATTTATTAGCTTGTTTATAAATGTACACTAAAGATTAAAGACGGCATGAAGTCCTTTGGGTCTCACTTTCCCCTAACTCTTACATTTTCCTTATATATTTGTGAACATGTTCATGACATTGCATCTCGATAAACCAAGTGCAATTTGCAGTTATTTCTAGTTTTGGAGATTGAGATGTGCAATGTTTATTTCTATATATAATTTTTATATATAAAAACAAAATAAAATAATTTATGTAATGTAAAAAATTATTTTTTATCATATTGTGAAATAACAATATATGATATTGGAATAAATTAATAAAGATATGTATTGATTTTGATTTTTTTTATATAATTGAAATATTTGTTCTTTATTATTTGGTTAATATTATTTTTACGCTGAGAGGGATGGTTTATATTGGAATTGGGTCCAAGGAATTTTTTTTACTGAACAGATGGATGAGATGTCGTCTAGAGAGAATAATCTTCATCTTATATTGTTATGGAGGGATGAGATTTCATGATTATTGCCAGGTTGTACATTACAATATTATTTAATAAATTTTATTTTACGAATAATATAGTTTTCCATGTCTCGGGGCGATGGAAAGTCGTGAACTGTCAATCGAACACGAATGCTTTCAACACACCCTGGGTGTATTTATAAATGGTTGGTTCCATGTGTTGGTTCCGATATGAGGAGGAAGATATATGTATGTTGTTCCAGCTTAGATCTAACCGTATCGAGCTTCTCCAGTGTAGAAATCTTGCCTATTGCACTGGAAAAATGGCCAGTCAAAGCTTTGTATGGGAGGGAAATTGATGTGAGCGGCCTTACATAACTGGCGCTTTTTGAGGTTAAACAATCTGAATCTTACAGCATGAGGTAGTCATTGTAGCCTGTTGAAGTGGATTTAAATTGCTCCATAGGTGAGTATCTGCAGTGGTATATCAAAATCCACCTGAACTCAAAACAAATTTCCCATAAAATGGCACGGAAAATCCATAATAATAGTATTAAAGGTTTCATTGTGTAACATAATTCTGTCTTTCCTTTCCACCGATTATCATGGTTGTGTTTCTACCTTTGACCTTGAAATTTATTAATAGCTCAAAAGTGCGTTGTCATGTTAATCTTCAGAAATATATTTGTTTCTTTGTGCTGCATACTGGTTCTTGTGAATATATTCACACTCTTCTTCCCTATCAGAATGAGCTTTGGTTCAGCTGATATATATTTTCGACTGTTTGACGAGGTTTTGAGGTCAACATAAATCACCATTTTGTGAGTTGTTTTAACTCGTGTTTACTCAAAATTCATAGAAAAACTGCTTCTCTCAGTTGTTAGTTTTTAGTGTGGTGTGACACGTAATGAATAAAAGAACATCACTATATTAAAAGATTCACCGAATTATAATTATAATGTCAGGTTGATATTTTATCATTGGTTTAGAATGAACATGAAACAATGTAGTTGGTCTCTCTCGGTCATTTTGGTCATATTGGTTAGCCGAGTTCAATGCATATTGTGAAGTTATTTGAATAATAATTTATAGTGTGTTTTATAGTTTTGTAGTTTTTCGTGTTATTCATATATATTTATTGGTATATATTAACCACATTTGTTAATGTGATTATGCTAGTAATATTTAATAGATGTCGCTGTAAGATGAGCTTATTCTAATAGAGAGCATTACGATTTTATATAAATATACAATTAGTATCTATATAAAAATTTGGTAAGTCATTTACTATACATGAATCAAAGTAAAGTTAAGTCCATCCTTTTATGATAGCCTCTTTAATTTTCTTGTTTATAAAGTTACTCGAGACACACTTTTGCAGCTTTATAGTTCCACATTTCTATATTTATAAATTTCATGTTTAACATACTGTTGATGCATGTCAACATCGAAATTTCACAAACCATTGTGATTGTCTTCCTTCTCCCTAGTAAATGAATTAAGAAACAATTCCAAGAAAAAAAGAATAAAAATAAAACTAGTAGGTGGGACCCCACCATAGGACAATCACATAAAACATTTGTGCCATATGCAATGATAAAAGAGCACAAATGCATCATACTTTCTTTCACATTCAATTTTTGACAATGTGTGGGAGATACAAGGTGCTCCTCTTTCTCATTTAATGATGACTATCTCTACATGTATATATATGGATGATGATGCCTTGTTTTAACATTGGAGGTGTGGGGAATGTGTTTGCTTATATTACATGTTTCATGCAAGCATTATTTAATTTATTTTGTTTATTTGGAGCCATATGGAACATGCGGTTGATGATTATTTAATTACTTACCATTAAAAACCTATGTTGGGAATTCATATTAAATGGATTATTTTATGGACTAGGAGGGTCCCACCTAATAAGAGATAAAAACATAATAATTTATAATGTTAATTTAATTTATGTTTCCCTTTAGAAATCCAACCCTTTGAATTCTAATCAACATATAATTAGAAAATATATTATAACAAATTACCAACGTGATTCAAATATCTAACCACTTTGAGGAAGCATAAAAGAGGAAGGGGTCTATGTAGGAAAGATAGAAAATACTACAATCAGAGATATCCATTAAGTTTTAAGTTTTCATTTGTAGCCACCCCTCCACATTTACCCAGTTTCACCGGCGTGTTGGTATAAACATGAGAGGAGGAGCTTCTATGACATGACCCGAACTCCGAGATCCAATTAAGGAAGTGGGACCAACTAATAATGAAAAACTGACAATTCACCACATCCTACAGGGGCTACACAACACTCATAGGCTAACTAGCCACTCGAGGTAGCCAAACCTTGAGCTAAACCTCTAATTTTCCTCGTTGGGCCCAAAATTTCACCCACAAAAAGGCCTCTGTGTAGGTGGGAGCCTACAACCATAGCAAAACACTACATTCAAGCAGTTGCAACTGAATTTTTTTAGTTCAGAGGAAGGGGTCCCAGATTTTGAGAATAAATTGCATGTCAGCCTCTAGAACACTACCTAGAACTCAAGGAGACTATCTAGAATGATAATTGACATCAAGAAAAATTCATTCATATAAAACTTAATCACAGACATGACCTATTTAGGTCTAACCATAACAGTAATTTCATTAAACATATGGCAAACATGTAATCTATAGGTCATGAAAGCATACCTGAACATAAGTGTTTGATACTTATCTTAGAATCACCAAGAAGTTCTATTGCCCTCCCATAACTACAATAAATTTTTTTATCTCATGCATTCATTAATCATTCATTAAAAAATCAAAGAACATCAAAATCCATAGCAAATGTACATCTTATAACCAACATATAACCAAAAAATGAAAAACATATAAACCATGATAAAAGAACCATCAAAACCATATGATATCAAGTATAAGTACTCATAGGATACAATAGGAAAATCACTCTTATTAACATATGGAAAATCCAACAAGTTTACGAACTTCCATGTACCACCTGACCATGGATTGGGTTGGACCAAATCTCTCTTTCAAACAATCACCCTTGTGCCATATTCCGAGCATCAATGTGGATGTCATGGAATAAAACAAGGAAACCAAAACAAGGTCTTCCATAGCCAAAACCACCTCAACCCTCAACCAGTGATTCCACCTCATGGTTAAACATCACAAACACCAACTAGATCAGTCTCTACCCATCTATCCAGGACTCCAGGGACAAGTAAATCAATCCACCACCTTCCAGAGCTCTAGAGAATTTGTCCAACGCAACTCTCGAACTAGTAACTTAACCCACCAAGGGCTCCATAGAGTTTGTCCAACCTAGGCTCCAGGATTAGTAACTCAAACCAAGTTGTTCAAGGCTTTCAAAGATTTTTTTACAACCCACAACCATAAGGAATTATGAGCACCATCTAGAAACAATAATATTGGGAAAACCCCCAATCCCATGGCTATCTAGGAAATGGGAAGGCAACGCTAAAACCACTCTCAATCCAGGCAATCCTCCATGGCATTGATAGATCATAACTAGATAATTAGATGCATATACCATGCTTCCTTAGATCAACAAGGAAATCACACATGAAACCTGTTACGTGGAAAACAATCTAGTTGTATCCATTGATCTTTTTGTTCTTTGTTCTTTCCTTCTTTCCATTACCTTATTTCTCCAAATCCAATGTATGTTAGAGTGCTCCAAGCTCCAAGAATTATCTAAGTGTGCAAGAGTATGAGAGAAAGAGAATAGAAGAGAGCTCCAAGCTAAAAATGACAAAAGAGGTTGTGAATTGATCCTCAAAAGCCTTTTTCTCATTGAAGTCTCTATATTATTCATTCTCCTCTATTTTTCCTTCAATTTTCCTCACATGAAATTTTGTGACCTTTCACCTTCCTTTTCTCCTATTTTCCATTATTGTCATAAATTAGTGTCAACTAAAGCGACTTTTCCTATGTCAATGCCTTTGTCAATTTCCATAGACATTAATTAATCATAAGTGGTCCTTATCATTATGTTTTCTCCCAACATTCATCTTGGAATATGTATCCCATGACCTTGGTATTATTTTTTCCTTTATCAACTTTATTAAATGAGCTTTTAACCTACAGTTGTTATAAAACACTCCCCCTTATGGGAACACTGTCCTCGGTGTTCTATGACACCTATGGCCAACAAGACCATTGAAAACGAAAACATACTTCCCATGCGGCTTTATAAGTTAGTTGGATGAATTATTTACAATAAACATCCCACTACAAAGAAAAACCAACATAAAAAACATGACAACATGACAACCAAACGAGCTATTGGAGCTTTATAACACGACTCATTATAATATTTACAATAACAACCATACATAAATACATATACATATACCAAAAATCTTTTTCCTAAACCAAAAAGCAATGAAGGATACATGACCCACATCTTATCAGTCATTTCCCATGTAGGTTCATCAGACCCAAAGTTCTTCCATTACACTTTAAATTACTCAACTGCTCGATTTTAGAGCATGTGAATCTTTTTCTGCGAAATGCACTAAGGTTCCGGTTGAAATTCTCCTTCTAGTTCCACCTATAATACATACCAATCAATCACATGATCAGAATATTTCACATACTCCTTAAGCAATGACACATGGAAAACATCATGTACTTTAATTTTTGAAGGCAACACAAGTGAGTAGGCTATTGTTCCAATCCTCTTAAGGATCTCGAATGTCTTGCAATATTGAGGTGCCAAGTTGGCACATGATCCAATCCTCAAGGATCCCTTCTTGGGCTTGATGCCCAAGTACACACATTCCCCAATGTGAAACTCCTTAAAAACTAGGGATGATTTGAAGGATGGAAGTTTATCTTAAAATTTAGAAACCTTGGTGAATCTTACTAGTCGTTAAAATGAAAATTGTGAAATGTTTGGTGAAATTTTCGCAAAAATATTTACATTTATAATGATTTTATATGAATATATATAAAACTTTGGCGAATTTAAAGGTAAAATAACTTTGTAATATAAAATTTCGGCGAATCATTTTTAGAAGAAAATGAAATTTGTGAATATTGTTTTTGGAAATAACATGGAAAATTAGCCCACCTGCGAATATGAGCCCTTAAAATTGTCCCTAAAAACCTTATGTTTATCTGCATAACTCTTTTGTTTGTCCTTTGCTTCCTTTACATTCTTCTTAATAGCATTCATTTCCTATTCCATCTCTGCCAACATGTTTGTTCCAATCAATACCTTATTCACTGGATCAATCCAACTGATGGGAGTATTACAACTCCATCTATAAAGTGCCCGAAATGGACTCATCCTCAATGACACATGACACCTATTTTTGTAGGAAAACTATACCAGTTGAAGATACTCTTGCATTTCTGTTTTTTATTCATGACATATATCCTCAACATGTCCTCAAAATTCCTATTGACACTCTCTAATTTTCCATCGATTTGTTGATGATAAGTTGTATTGAAGGCCAACATTGTCCCCAAACCTCCAAACAACTCTTTCAAAAACCCGGAAGTGAACTTTTCATCTCTGTTTGACACAATATTCCTAGCAATACCATGCAACCTTACTATATCCCCTATGAATACTTGTGCTACCTCACTAACTGAATTTGTAGACTTCACTCGAATGAAGTGCACTACCTTTTTCAACCTGTCAACCACAACCATAATAGAATCATGTTGTCTACATGTCCTGGAAGACCTATATTGAAATCCATGGAAATGACCTCTCATTTCCACTCTTCAGTCAAAATCGATTGTAGTAAATGTTAGGTCGCTATAATACTAGTGATTACCGCATTACTATCGTAGTTGCATCCCTTATTAATATTGTTGTGCCCCTATTGTCCCCATATTTTTATTACTGTGCCCCATAGAATCCCTCTATTGTTATTTTTGTGGATTTATATTATTATTGTTAGGTCAGTTGGGTTATATTGTGACTCCATAGACTCCTATTTATATAAAGGAGGTTTTGTCATTTGAATCATCCAAGAATTTTTCATTTTTGTAATGTAAAGGAGGTTGCCCCCTCTAAGAGGCTGAATTCTAAGGCATTCAACTATCTTTTCTATCTTTTTGTGAGCTAATTTCATAACATTTGGTATGAGAGCTTTGGATTCTAGGGTTTCACTGCTCCAAGTAGGTCATCGTGGAATTTTTTTTATAATTTTTTTTCTACGATGTTTCAGAAGTGAAAAAAACCCATTTGAGAAGAAATCACACAAAACCTTGGTTCCAAATTTCAAAGATTTTTGTGCTTTATTTGCGGAGATATGATCTGAGGAAGTTGGTCTTTTGCAGACTCCTGAATTACATTCCAAATAGGTGACATAGGGAAAATCGTCATAACTTTCTATCTAAGCATCGGACTGAAGTTTCATAAGAATCTACAGAAAGAGGATGGATTTTAGTTTCGTGTATATATTTTTCAGAGCTAAACGTCGAAACAGGGACATGTGGCATGTCGTACAAGTTCGCTCTACTGAAGTAGTCTATAATCAGGTCACAGTGGGAGATTTGACATAACTCTTCCTTGCATAATCCAATTTAGATCAGAGTGGTGGCATTGGAAATAGTAAACAGAGGGCTACTACAGGTCACAATTTTAGAACTGAATGATTTGAATTTACAGAGATACATCAGAGGAAATATCAAGCTCCTTCAAAGTGAAAAAATGTGTATAGATCTTTTTAAATTTTTTCTTAAGCTTGGTTTGAAAAATTATTTTGAAAAATTCAAAAGGCATAGTAGAGCATTATTATCAGTAACTGATGCCCCAAGGAAAGAAAATGCAAACACCTAGTAAGCAAGCTGAAAGTGCTAGCATAAATCATGAAGAAGAGAAAGAAATGCTACATGATATATCAAAATTACAAGACCAAGTGCAACAAATGTCACTCTCACAAAAGCTAATAAAAGCTAAGATAAAGGGCATGGAAGCTAAGATAAAGGGCATGGAAGCTAAGATAAATGGCATGGAAGCTAAGACAGATGATTTGAAGATAGACATAGAAGAATTGAAGATAAATATGAATAAGTTGCTACAAGAAATGGTCACTAATGGTGAAAGGGTAGTAAAGGAAACTCGTGATGAGAACAAAATAAATGTTAATCATGATTGCATAGACTCTAATGTTCAATCGAAGACCCACCATCTTCCAAAAATCAATATGAGGAAGTTTGATAGCAAGGACCCCACAACATGGATATTACAGATGGAGCAATTTTTGGATCTCAATAATATATGCAAAACACACAAAAGGTACGTATTGCAACTTTATATTTGGAACCAAATCAGTTTGTATGGTATCAATGGCTTTTCTCTCATAAAAAAATTATCAGTTGGGCAATTTTTATGGAAGAATTGACAGCACATTATGAGGACACAAAAAGAAACACTTTTTTTAGCCAATTGATAAGTCTCAAACAAAAGCGTTCAATAATGGAGCACATTGATGAGTTCCGAAAATTAAACATAAGAGTAAAAATATTCCAGAGGAGCATAGGATTGATGTGTTCATAGGGAATTTGAAGGATAATATCCAGCATGATGTTCGCCTTTGCGAACCTGATTCATTAGAGAAGGCATTCAGGTTAGCAAAAAAAATGGAAAGCAAAATTATGGCAACTAGGAAGCATACAACTCACAACTATAAAGATGGAAGTGTTGTTACCCCTAGCCTTCCACAACCTATAAGGCTGAGACCACAACAATTGGAAGAAAAAAGTGCAAAAGTGCTTTGTTATAGTTGTGATAGCAAATACACTAAAGGTCATAAGTGTGCTAAAAATAAATTATTCTACATAGATTGTGAAGGGGAAGAAGAAAAGGAGCAAGAAAGGTCAAAAGAACAGGATATACTACAGGAACATAGCCTAGAAAAAGAAGAAATGAATCTGACCATATCTTGTAATGCATTGGCTGGAATTACCACTCCTCAAACCATCAAGATAGAAGGCCAAATCAAGAAGAAAAAGGTAATAGTGTTTATTGATTCAGGAAGTACCCACAAATTTATTCATTGTAAGGTAGCAAAAGAATTGAATTTCTTCCTATATCCAGCATTAGAGTGTCAAGTGATGGTTGCAAATGGGGGAACGATAAATTTCTCTGAGAAGTGCCATAATATCAAGCTATCCATGGGATAATATGTATTGATGAGCCCATTGCTTTCCATTTCAATGGGAGGTGTTGATGTTGTACTAAGAGTCCAATGGCTAGAGTCCTTGGGTACAATAGCTTTTAATTTTCAAGAACTTTTCATGAAATTTTTTGTGGAAGGAAAGGAAGTTGAATGAAGGGGTATTGCAAGGAAATCGGGAAAGATAATCAGCTATAATGGTATGACAAAGCTTCTAAAAAGGGAACAAAGAGGTGTAATTGCACAATTATGTCCACTAGTTGATTCCACATCGGAATCATCTATTTCTCCACATCTCCAAAAAGCCTTGGACAATCATTCCAAGTTATCTGAGACTCCCAAAGGTCTCCCACCTATTCGTGATCATGATCATGCTATTCATCTAATTCCAGGAAGTGTTCCTCGAAACATCAGGCCGTATAGATATCCGTATGCCCAAAAGAGTGAAATTGAACGTATGGTTGCATAAATGCTAGGGGTTGGTATAATTCAACCTAGTCAAAGCTCTTTCTCTACTCCAGTAGTTTTGGTGCACAAGAAGGATGGATCATGGCCGATGTGTCTAGATTATAAGGAGCTCAACAAGCTCACTATTAAAGATAAGTTTCCCATTCCTGTCATTAATGAATTACTGGATGAATTGAATGGATCAATTTACTTCAGCAAGTCGGATCTTTGTTTAGGATATCATCAAACGAGAATGAAGACTGAAGACATTTAAAAAAAAACATTTAGAACTCATGAGGGTCATTATGAATTTTTTTCATGCCTTTGGCCTTACGAATGCACCTTCTACATTTCAAGGTTTGATGAATTCCATTCTCAAACCCTTCCTTAGAAAATTTGTGTTAGTATTTTTTGATAATATACTAATCTACAGCAAGTCTTGGAACGATCATGTTGAACATGTTGACAAGGTATTGGAGGAGAAAAAATTATATGGAAAAAGATCCAAATGTTTCTTTGGAGCACAAGAGGTGGAATATCTGGGTCATATTCTATCTCATGAAGGAGTTAAGGTAGACCCTAGAAAAATTAAAGCCATTAAGGAATGGAAAATCCCCACATCCATAAAGCATCTACGAGGATTTCTCGGGTTGATAGGGTATTTTCGCAAGTTTGTTAAGAATTATGGGAGAATAGCACCACCTCTAACAACATTATTGAAGAAAAATGAATTTGCATGGACTCCAGAAGCAACAAAGGCCTTCAAACATCTTAAAAAGGCAATGTGTCAAGCACCAGTTTTAGCTACACCGGACTTCACAAAAACCTTTATTGTGGAATGTGATGCTTCACGAAATGGAATTGGTGTTCTTTTAATGCAAGATGAAAGACCCATTGCTTTTGAAAGTTGTCCAATAAAGGGAAAGTTTTTACACAAAGCTATTTATGAGAAGGAAATGTCAGCAATACTACATGGACTTAAGAAATGGCGACCCTACCTAATGGGAAGACACTTCAAGGTGAAAATGGATCATGATAGTCTTAAATACTTTTTAGAACAAAGATTATCCTTAGAAGAGCAACAAAAGTGGGTCACAAAGATGTTTGGCTATGACTTTGAAATCATCTACAGAAAAGGGAAGCAAAATGTGGTGGCAGATGCACTCTCAAGAAAGGTAGCAGATGCACTCTCAAGAAAGGATGAGGATGTGGAAGCATTGTTGTGTGCCATTTCTATTACCCAAAAAGATTGGATAAACGAAGCAACGGAGGAATGGAAGGATGATGAAGAATTGTGGGCACTTATTCGAAAGTTACAACAAGATTCCAATACATCTGATACATTTACCTGGCAAAATGATTTGTTATGGTACATATATAGCTTATACCTTTGTAAGAATTCAGAACTCAAACCAAATTTTCTTATGGAATTGCACACTTCTCCCTTAGGAGGGCACTCAGGATTTTTATAAACTTACCACAGGGTTAAGAAGGATTTTTTTTGGGATGGCCTTAAATAGGATATTCAAAAGTTTGTGGCGGAATGTTTGGTTTGCCAACAAAATAAATTTGAAACAATTAAGACCCCGGGTCTATTGCAACCTTTATCCATTCGAAGCCAATGTTGGGAGGAGGTTTCAATGGATTTTATCACAGGTTTACCCAAGTCTGAGGGAAAGAGTGTCATCATGGTGGTAGTTGACAGAATTACCAAGTATGCATACTTTTGTGGATTATCACATCCATTTAAAGCCAGTACAGTTTCTACTGCATTTAAGGAAACAACTCAAAAGCTACATGGAAACCCAATGATTATTGTAAGTGACAGGGATCCCATTTTCACTAGAAATTTTTGGACAAAATAATTTTCCTGTCTTGGTACTTAGTTAGCTCATAGCTCATCTTATCATCCTCAATTTGATGGGAAAACTGAGATAGTAAACGAATGTTTGGAAGGATATCTTCGTTGCTTTCTATCTACTAAATAGAAACAATGGGTCAAATGGTTGCCTCTGGTTGAATGGTGGTATAACACTTCCTTCCATACAGCAAAAAAAATGACCCCATTTATGGCACTTTATGGATATCGGCCACCATCCATCACATCATATTTAAGAGAAAATTCTAAGGTTCAAGCAGTGGAACATCACATCGAACATCAACAACAAGTCCTTCAACTCTTAAAGGATAACCTCGTGGTGGCACAGAATAGAATGAAACAATAGGCAAATTAACATCACAGCGAAAGAAGTTTTGATGTAGGTGATTGGGTATTCCTACGGCTACAACCATATAAACAAATGTCCCTCAAGAAAGCTAAGAAGGATAATAAATTATCACCAAAGTATTATGGTCTATACAAGGTGTTGCAAAACATTGATACTATGGCATACAAATTGGAGCTTCATGTAGCGTCTCGAGTGCACCCAGTTTTTCATGTTTCATGTTTAAAGAATGTTATAAGCGACAAGCTCCCACTTCAAACAATATTGCCAGAACTTGACGAGGAAGGAAAAATTATATTGTAATCGGAAGCAGTCATAGAAACAAGAACTCAACAACTATGAAATCAATCAATTTCGGAGTATCTCATCAAGTGGAAGAACTTATCCACTGAAGATTCCACGTGGGAGGTTGAGAATTTTATAAAGAAGCATCCAGAACTACTCAAGCGTTGTGGACAACACTTTTTTGAAGGATAGGGGCATGTTAGGTCCCTATAATAATAGTGATTACCCCATTATTGTTGTAGTTGTATCCCTTATTAATATTGTTGCGCCCCTATTGTCCCCAAATTTCTATTACTGTGCCCTATAGAATCCATCTATTTTTATTTTTGTGGCTTTATATTATTATTGTTAGGTTGGCTGGGTTATATTGTGACTCCTTAGAATCCTATATATAGAAAGGATGTTTTTTCATTTCAATCATCCAAGAATTGTTCATTTGTGTAATGTAAAGGAGGTTGCCCCCTTGAAGAGGCTGAATTCTAAGGCATTCAACTATCTTTTCTATATTTTTGTGAGCTGGTTTCACAAAAACCACCTCGATGCCTACACTCTACTTTTACCTATTAACAATCGAAACATCTCACAACAAAATCTACACCTCTTTCTTCAAGTTCAATGAATGGTAAAACTTATTCACTGCTTTCAATGTATTTTGATATCCTGAGTGTTATGAAACCAACTCAGAAAAATATAGAAAGATAGATCAACGACTTAGAAATCCACCTCTTCAAGGGGGACCCTCCTTTACATTACACAGATGAACAATTCTTAGATGATACAAATGACAAGACCTCCTTTCTATAGATAGCAGTATAAGGGGTCATAATATAATCAAAGTCGACATAAGAATACTAATGTAAGCGCACAATAATCACAATAGTGGGATTTCATGGGGCACAATAGTAACAATATGGGTACTACATGGGCACAACAATATAATAAGGGGGTTGAACTAATAACAATAAGGGATTACACTATTAGTATAAGGACCTAACATGCCCCTCTCCTTCAAAAAGTGTTGTCGTCAACGATTGAGTAGTTTTGGATGCTTCTGTATAAAATTGTTGTCCTCCCATGTGGAATATTCAGTAGGTAAGTTCTTCCACTTGATGAGATACTCTGAAATTGATTGATTTTGTAGTTGTGGGTTCTTGTCTCTATGATTGCTCCATATTCCAATATGATTTTTCCTTCCTCGTCAAGTTCAAGAAATATTGTCTGAACGAGATCTTCCCATTATGTAAGGTCGCCATTTCTTAAGTCCATGTAGTCATTCCAAAATTTCCTTCTCATAAATAGCTTTATGTAAATACTTTCCTTTGATTGGACGACTTTTGAAAGTAATGGGTCTTTCTTCTTGCATTAAAACATCACCATTTCCATTTCTTGATGCATTATATTCCACCATAAAGGTTTCTGTGATGTCTAGCGTAGCTAAGACCGATGTTGGGCACATTTCCTCTTTAAGATGTTAAAAGGACTCTGTTGCTTCTGGAATCCATGAAAATGCATCTTTCTTCAATATTGTTTTTTTCGGAATGTTTTTAGTCTTTGTTCTTATTTGACGATATCCTGAATGAAGATCCAACTTGGTGAAGTAAATTAATCCATGCAATTCATTGAATAATTCGTCAATGACAGGAATGGAAAATTTATCTTTAATAATGAGTTTATTGAGCTCTCTATAATCTGGATACATGTGCGATGACTCATCCTTCTTATGCATTAATACTACTGGAGCAAAGAAAGAACTTTGACTAGGTTGAATTATATTAGCCTCAACAATTTCTGCGACCATACATTCAATTTCACTCTGTTGGGCATAGGGATATTTGTAAGCCCTGATGTTTGGAGGAACACTTCCTGGAATCAAATTAATATAATGATGATGATCAAAAATAGGTGGGAGTTCTTTAGAAGTCTTAAATACCTTGGAATGATTGTCCAAGGCTTTTTGGAGATTTGGAGAAATAGATGATTTCGATGTGGGAACCTTTAGCGAGCATAATTGTGCAATTACACCTCGTTTTTATTTCTTTAGAAGCTTTGTCATTCTGTTAGAGATGATTATATTTCTTGGTTTCCCTGTGATACCTCTTAAGTCAACATGTTTTCCTTCTAAAGAATATTTCATGAAACATTCTTGAGAATTGAAAGCTATTGTACGAAAGGATTGTAGCCATTGGACTCCTAGTACAACATCATCACCACCCATTGGAATGGAAAGCATTGGGAAATTCAACACATATTCTCCCATGGACAACTTGATATTATGGCACTTTCAAGAGCAATTTATGATTCCTCCACTTGAAACCATCATTTGACACTTTTATTTTGGATATATAGGAAGCAATTCAATTCTTGGGATATCTTACAATGAATAAATTATGTGTACTACATGAATCAATCAACACTTTTACTTTTTTCTTCTTGATATTTCCTTCTATCTTCATAGTTTGAGGAGTGGTAATTCCAGCCAATGCATTACAGGATATGGCTAGATTCACTTCTTCTTTATTGATGTAATCTTTCACTTCTTGAACCTTTTCCTTCTTGATATTTCCTTCTACCTTGAGAGTTTGAGGAGTGGTAATTATTGCCAATGCTTTACAAGATATGGTCGGATTCATTTTTTCTTTCTCTGGGGTTGGTTCCTGGTGTATACCCTCTTCTTTTGGTGTTTTTTATCCTTTTCTTCCTCCTCCTCACAATCTATGTAAAATAATTTCTTTTCAATACACTTATGGCCTTTAGTGTATTTGATATCAGAAATGTAGCAAAGCCCTTTTTCTCTTTTTTCTTCCAATTGTTCTAGTGTGAACCTTGTACGTTGTGGAAGGCTAGGAGAAAAAAATATTCCATATTTATAGTTGTGAGTGGTGGGATTCCTTGTTTCCATAATTCCTCTTTCAATTTTCCTTGCCAACCTAAATGCCTTCTCCAATAATCAAGTTCCCAAAGACGAACCTCATGTTGAATGTTATCATTTAAAGTCCCTATGAAGACATCAATCCTTTTCTTCTCTAGAATATAATTTACCCTTATATTTAATTTCTGAAATTCCTTAATGTGCTCTACCATTGAACCCTTTTTTTTTAGTTTTATCAATTAGCTAAAGAAGGTGTTTATCTTTGTATCCTCATAATGTGCTACCATTTCCTCTATGAAAATTGACCATGTGATAAGTGCTTTACGAGAACAAAGCCCTTCATTCCATAAAAATTGATTCGGTTCTAAATATAAAGATGCAATACATACCTTTTGTAACAGTTTAACCTCACGTAGATAAAAATATTGCTCCATCTATAGTATCCAATTTAGCAGATCCTTGCCACCAAACTTCCTCATATTGTCTGTTCTTCATTTTAGGAGCTTGATCTTGAAATGACCCTAACTCTGTAATCGTGGATCTCCCAGTTCTGAAATTATGACCTGTCGTAGCCCTCTATGTCCTCTTTCTAATGCCACTAGTGTGATCAAAACTAGATTCCCCAAGGAATATTTATCCACAATCTCCCAAGATGACTTGATTATATAACATTTCAAAGGAGAGAAATTGTATGAAGTGCCACGTTTCATTGTTTTAACCTTCAGACTTGAAAATGATACATAGAAATCTACATGTCATCCTCTTTTTGTAACTTCTGATGAAGCTTCGATCTGATACTCAAAAGGAAGGTTATGATGGTTTTCCCGAGGTCGCCTGTTTGTGATGTAATTCTGGAGCCTGCAGAAACCTTAAAGGTCTTGGGCCATATGTCCGAAGATATAGCGAAAAAAGATCTAAAATCTAGGCCCGAGCTTCATAAATATTTTGGCTCAAATGGGTTTTAATATCAGAATACAAACCTTCGTAGAAAACAAATTATAGTGACAATTACACAATGCCCTGTTTGAGATGGAATTTTGGAGCTTGCAAAAACCTTAACATCCTCAGATCATATATCTGAAAATATAGCGTCAAAAGATCTGAAATTTGGACCCAAGGTTCAGTGAGATTTTGAATCAAATGGGTTTTTTTTAGCTTCTGAAATGTTCCAGAAAAAGTCTTATAGCGAATATTCCACGATGACATGTTTGAAGGAGTGAAACCCTGGAATCCAAATCTCTAATACCAAATGTGATCAAGCCAGCTCACAAAAAGATAGAAAGGATAGATCAACGCCTCAGAAATTTTCCTCTTTGAGGAGGAAACCTCCTTTATATTGCACAAATGAACAGTTCATGGATGATACAAATGACAAGACCTCCTTTCTATATATAGGAGTCTAAGGGGTCATAATATAATCATAGTCGACATATCAATAATAATGTAAGGGCACAATAATAACAATAGTGGGCTTCTACAGGGCATAATAATAACAATATGGGGACCACATGGTCACAACGATATAATAAGGGGGTTGCACTAATAACAATAAGGGATTACACTAGTAGTGTAGGGACCTAACCCTGACTAACTTGAATATGGCTTGAAATGAAATTATCGTAAAATACGATTCTTCATCTCACTCTTGTCTGGAACATAGATCTTGTTTCTAAATATGATGAAAGCATATTTCATGATATGATAATCCACATCATGTTCACTTGTATCCTACCGTTGTAGCCTATGCTTAAGTTGTTGGTACATGCCATCCTGTTGGCCTACCTATAAGATATAATCTTGTAAATTTGTCCCATATGAACTCATAGCTGCAATGTGATTTAGCTATACTCTTCTGCTAAGATAATTTGCAACCTTGTTCTCCTTAATCTTAATGTACCTGATCTCGAAGTCAAACTCATGGAGCATGGCAAACCACTTAGCTTGCATGAGATTCTGATTAGGTTGGTCAAACAAATACATCAACCCATTGCGATCATTCATCAAAATGGAACTCCTACCAAGAGGATAGTGTCTCCACATATTCAATGCATGAATGATAGCTTCTAACTCAAGATCATGCATCAATACATCATCCCACTGTGATCACTCATCAAAATGAAACTCCTACCAAGAGGATAGTGTTGCCTCATCTTCAATGCATGAATGATAGCTTCTAACTAAAGATCATGCATCACTAAACTACGTTTATGGTCTTTCAATTTCCTTGACTCATAGCATACAACTAGTTATTCCGTCATCATGACTCCACCAAGTCCTCTCTTGCAAGCATCTGTACATAGAATAAACTCTTCGTCTAGATATGTAATCTTTAGAATTGGATAATTTGTAAAAAATTATTTCAAAACTACTCAAAACTCATTATTCATTCCTCTGTCCACTAAAATTTCTTTCCTTTTCATTGCAAAGATGTAATGGGATAAGAAATTTGTGAGTAGTTCTTGATGAACTGCCTATAATAACTTGCTAGTCCCATGAATGATCTGACCTCATCCATGTTCTTAGGAGTTTCCTAGTGCATGATAGCTCTAATCTTTTCCAGATCCACTACTATACCTTCCTTGGAAACTACATGCCCTAAGTAATGAACTTAATTCTAAAAGAAACTACACTTACTCATTTAAACACACAATTGATGATCTCTCAACAATACTAGCATTGATTCCATATGATTTTCATGCTATTCCTCATTCTTAGAATATATCAAGGTGTCATCAATGAATGCAATCACAAACTTTTCCGGATAAGGAAGCAACACATTATTCATCAAACACAAGAATGTAGTTGGAACATTAGTCAAACCAGAAGGAATCACAACAAACTCATAATTCTAAAATTTGGTCTAGAAAGAATTCTTGTCGATTTCCTCTTCTTTGATGTTTGCTTAATGGTATCCTGATCTCATGTCAATCTTCAAGAACATTGGGGCTCCCTTCAACTGATCAAACAAGTTACCAATCTTCGGAAAATGGTAAATGTTCTTAATCGTCGCCTTCTTCAACTACCTGTAATCAATACACAACCTGAAAGTACCATCCTTCTTCTTTAGAAGCAACACTGGTGCACCCCATGGTGAAACACTTGGCCTTATGTATCCCTTGTCAAGCATTTCCTTCAACTACAACTTAAGTCCACAAACTCTAGAGTTCGCATCCTGTAAAGCGCCTTTGATGTTGGTGTTTCTCCTTGCATCAACTCAATAGAAAATTCCACTTCCCTATGAGGCAGTAACTCTAAAATCTCTGGTGGGAATACATATTCAAACTGTTGTAAAACCATATACCTCTTCAAGACATAGTAATCCTTAATAACCTTCCCATTTTCACTAGAAATACGAATTGTAAGCAATACACATCCTTTCCTGCAATTGCACATTTCCTGCATATCTATAAGTATTCTCGTTGAGGTAGGCTTCGTCTCACCCTGTAGTATTGTCTTCCCTCCATCATCATACAAGCAGTCAATAGCCTTATTATAGAAATCCACCTTAGTCATGTGAATGTACAACCAATCCATACCCAACAACAAATTTTATGATCGCAATGAAAGAACACTTAGAGGTGCTGATGTAGACATACCATTCAGCTAAAATGTACAAACTCTTACCCAATGATGAACTATTTTGTCAGTACCTATAGGAAACTACAACAACCAAGACTCTATATGCACTTCTTTACTCAAACCACACTTATCCACTAGGTCAACACTAATATCACAAAGCTTACTTTCTATCTCGATAATAAATTCGTGATGATGAATTTGCATATTATCCAAAGCTACATAAATCCGAGGAATACTTTGTCCAACATCTCCAGCTATTTGTGCCTCTTGAGCAATGTAAATATGTGGTATGCCACCCTAATGTTGTGGACAAATTATCCTCTAGTGATCCTTGCCACCAGTCCACCATTGTAAAGAATTCCTTCCATCACCATTGTTTTGTTCCTCATACTAAAACCCCTTTCCTTTATTAGCTGTGTTGAAATTCTTATGTGTTGCTGCATTCTCCTTTTCATCTGCATCCCATGGATTTTATCTCTTCTTAACCCACCTTCCTTTATTCTTTTCATTACATTTCGATCCTGCTTAGTTTTATTCTTGCACTTCAATTACTCGTAAGAGTGATTCAACTTTCAAATGGTTTCCTTCAACAATCTAGCTCATAAAACTCAATATTATCTTTGAATGATACTAACAATCCACAAATTGATCTCTGAATATTCTCTTCCTCCTCCTCAAGGTAAGGCACATACCTCAACAACTCCAAGAATCTTCTACTATGCTCTTCATCGATCATAGATCCCATCTTCAATGCATAGAATTCCTTTCATTTCTCATCATAGTATCTCTCAGATGGGTACCTCTTCCGGAAAATTCTCTCAAACTCACTCTAGGTAAAATTCCCTTCCTGAATGCCTCTGACATTCTTCACATCTTCCCACCAAATGTTTGTTTTTCCTTTATGACTGAAAGTAGTTACCTTGACTTACATATTATCTATATAATGATGCAATCAAAAGATGGGAAGACGTTGCCTCTCTGAGCCATAACTAGAATAGAACCCATGGTCATTACCCCTCCTGTCAAGTGTATCTAAGAACCTGCCATCTCTAACTATGTCATCCTTATTAAATGTGTATCCTAATTGAGACATGCTACCATATGTCCCATTAGTCCTTTCCTCCTGTCCATGGTTGATCTTAAGTAGTCCCTATCTCCACAAGTCTAACATACTTTGAAGAATAACTACATTAACCTCGACTTACATTTCCTGTGCCCTACCAAGTTTTTCTTGGGACTAGATGATTTGGGCATTGTCCACCCTACCACTCTCTATCTCTACTTTCAAAATTCTCAATTTATCTACTATCTCATGGGAGTATTGTTCACAATGTTCTTCTTCTAATTTGTAGGGAGAAATGCGTGAACTGTCATTCTTTTCATATTGAATCTCTACATTGTCTAAATATACCATGTGATTTAGGTGGATATTGGTGGACACCCACCTATTCCACCTAGAGCTCTACTCAGTTTCATCCATTTCCTTGATTATAAAACCATTTACTATTTTTAGCTTCTTTTTAGGTCCTGAAATTATGAAATTGTTTGGACCCCCTAAACAGTGTTTTTTAAGGTCTGTAGTAGGTTGAAAACCATAAGTAGGAGCCCTGGTGCAAAGCTTGTAGTACTCATAGGGACTTTTCCAAAGAAGTATCGTATGTGCCTAATGAAGATCATTTGACCAAGTTATGTCCACGAGAAGTTGGCTACACAACTAACCCCAACGGGGCCCACAAACTCTTTTCGTTCCATCTCCTTGGGTTAGGTTTTTGGTTTAGGCTTTTCCCGTGTTATTCAATAATAAAGGGGCCCTGGAACCTCATTGTAACACATTTCAGAGGCATGTAGATGCCACATCTCTTCTCATAGATAAGCTACCATCACCCAAGCTAGTTTATTTCCATTTTGCGTGTAAGCATATTTTAGTTTTTTGACATTAATGAAATGAAATTTTACTTTTGTTGTGTCTCTTTTTTATTATTTGTATTTGTATTCTTTTCCATTCTTGTATAAATTTAGATTTTTAAAATCAAGCCCAAAAAAGTCACTTTCAAAATCGACAAAAACAATATTCACTTTCTAAATTTACCCTAAAATAATCACTTTCTAAATTCAGCCCAAAAAACTCATTTTCAAAATTTAGCCCAAAAAACTCACTTTCAAAATTCTGCCCAAAAAACTCACTTTCAAAATTTAGCCCAAAATTTCACTTTAAAAATCCTTCCTAAAAATGTTTTTGTCCAAAAATTAGATTTAAATAAGTTTTGAATTCAAAAGCTATACATGAATAATGTGAGTGCAAAAATAATGTTTCAGGTGAATTTATTTATAGTATTTGGCCAAAACACTTACACTAAAGGGTCGCGCCCTTTCAATTTTTCATCCAATGAAAATTATGGATAATTTTTCCAACGAACTTTTAAAAAAATTTAGCCAAATTTTTTTTCGGTTTATTTTAATGATCATTCGATGCAAAAAGTAATTCGTCTATTTTAATTTTTACGACCAAAAAACTGCAAGTCTGCAACAACTCGATTGAAAGCCAATACCATCATTTTCATAATTTAATCTACTTTCAGTAGATATAAATTCTAGGGAATTTCATAGATATTTGTTAATTGAAACTAATTTTCTAGTACAATGTGTGCAAACAATTTTTGAAGGTCATGATGATTGAGTGAAATCAAAATTTTGTATCTTCCAAACTACACTGTAAAAAGATATGGAAAATTTATGGTGCATTGCATTGGCCCATCTTCTTTAATGGACAATTTTTATATTTTTAGTTTTTAACTAATATGTTGAGAAACACCGTGCTATGTTAAACATATTCAAAATATACATTTTTTCATATTGGTTCAATTCAAAAAATTCTAGTAATTATGATGTGCATGTGTTGGTTTCGTAAATATATCCATATTGGAGTAGTGCCTATCTAGATTGTTGCAACACATTTTTTTTCCAAAAACACAAGGTTAACAAAGAATGCCCTGGTGCCAAAAAACATGATGTTTTGTGAATCCATTCATTTTTCAAGAACACATAGTCAAACAATTGTTAATTTCACATATCAAATATGAATAAAAAAATTCTAGAAAAGAAGCAATAGAAAGCTAATAAAATTTCTGACAAGTTTTCCTTTTACTATAAAATGAAATTTTACACTAAAAAAATTCTTTCGCTTTTGAATGATGAAAAAAAATTAAAATGATATTTGTTTTCTCAAAAACGTCAAAAAATATAACCCAACTTCAAATTTTTAGCCATAATTTTTGGATCGCTAGTTTCAGAGTCATCTCCCCTTTATTTGTTTTCCTTTCCATGTGCCCAATGAGGTTAGGGTATAAGGAGTTTGGGCTCGAATTGGTTGAAACTTGGCAAAAAAAATCTCGTAAACCTCGACGACTTGCCATGGCGGAAGAAAATAAAGACGAGGGAGCAGGAGGTCCTTTCACAATGTTCCTCGAAGAATCCCTCAAGCGACAGAGGAATGTGATCATGGATAAATTTTCCTAGATCCTTCGACAACCACCCACAGGAAATGCATCTTCATCCAGCAACCAGTTTGGAGGCACCACTCTCTTTAAGGTACAAGTCAACTTTGACATTCCCATATTTCAAGTCCAAATAGATGGAGACATCGCAGATAAATGGTTAAATATGTTGCAGGATATTTTTCGATTCATGACCTTTCCAATCGGGAAAAAATACATTCTCACTTCTCAAAGTTGCCCCCCATGTCAAGGACTAGTGGGAAACCTACTTCGAACAGAAGGATGAGAGCGAACCCTCAGTATTTTTACCCACACCCACTTAAAATTCTCTCTGAGACACCATCAAGGAACAATATTGCCTTATCGAGAGCTATGAATATAAATACATAAGTGGAGCACACTATTGTAGCGAAGGGACCAATACATGTTGGAGTTCACAGATACTTTTCATAGCCTTCGTAGGAAGCTAGGTATTAAGGATTCTGAGTGGAATTTGGTACTCAAGTACCATGATTGTCTACACAAGTACATCTAGGACAAGATGGAGTTCTCAGAGATCTCCTTGCTTGGTGTCGCCTATCAATATGTTGTCAAGATCAAGTGAAAATTCAAAACAAAACCAGCAAGACTTTGGATCTGCTCCCAAACAGTAGAACAAAGGACAAAGACAACACAAGGTGACCTGGGACAACTCGGAAAAGATGCGAGAAAATAACAAGACCACGAAGATAAATAAAGACACAGGGAAATGGTGTGAGTTCCATAAAAGCCCCACTCACAACACAAGTCAGTGTTGAGCCAAGTAGTCACTAGTGTCTGAGCTTAAGGCTTCCGAATCATATGCGTGTTCTAAATTTGAGTCAAAACCTGACAAGGAAATGACAAAGTGAAGTAAATTATTGATGCAGATCTCAATGCCATGATTTCCACCACCAAGATCCAAAAGATTGAGTGTAAATATGTAGAGGAGGGGGAGTGTCTCTTTCACTCACAGATGTTCGTGAAGGGTTCTCTAGTGCAGTTCGTTGTTGACAAGGCAGCCAAAACAACCTCATTTCAACATAGGTTGTGGAGTGATTTGGCCTACCAACCACACCACACTTATAATGGTACAACATCAAGTGGCTTCACCAAGGACGAGATCTTTGCATCAGCCAAGAGTGTTCCATTCTCTACAACATCAAGCCTTTCACAAATGACGTAGTGTGTGATGTTGCTCCTCTTGAAGTTTGTGATGTATTCTTATTAGGTCAACCATACTTGTGGAAGCTTCATGTTGTGTATACATAATACTGTAGGCAGCATTGCCTGCTACCATCTCTTTGATCTCTGTGAAAAAATGCAATAAGATAATTTCCCAAAGTGGGAAATTTTTCTTCATTATGATTCGCCATAAGGGAAAGAAGAATATTATGGCCATATCCATGACCTCCGTACAGGGCTCCTCCACACAGCAACAACAGATGGACAAGGTCATGGAGGACTACCACGACATATTCACCTCATCCACAGCAGTACCCCTAGACTATCAGGTCAAGCACTCCATCGATCTAACCTAAACCGCTTCACTACCCAATGGGATGATCTATTGACACTGTATTTTGGAGAACAGTGAAATGAAGAGGAAAATTTAGGATTTGATATAGAGAGGGCACATCAAGCCAAGTTCATCATCGAGTGGGAGCCAGATTGTGTTGGTAGAGAAGAAGGACAAGACTTGGAAAGTCTCTATTGACAATCAAGCATTGAATAAGATCATTTTCTAGAATAGGTGTCTAATCCCACAAATTGACGACATTTTGTACCAACTCAAGGGGGTCAAATATGTCAACAATATTGAATTGAAGTCCAGTTAGCACCAGGTACTAGTCAAACCCTCTGATGTGTAAAAACTGCATTCAAATATAAGGCGAACCATTTCAAATGGCTATTAATGCCTTTCGGGCTGACAAAAGTCCTCGCAACATTCATGAGGTTGATGGAAAACATCTTGTAGCCCTTCACCAACTCACTTGTGGTAGTTTGTTTGCACAACATCATGATCTTCAACTAGAGTTGGGAACAACACCTCCACCACATTCAACAAGTCCTCATTAGGGGAATTTTGAGGTCTCAAATGGGCCTCCTAAGGAAATTATAAAATAAGTGGAGAAATAATAAAATAAGATTAGGTTACGTCATCAAATTTTAGAGGGAAAAAAGAAAAAATTTTTTTTCAACTCGTATTTCCAACTTATGTCCCTATGGGTTTACTAAAATTTCAAGCATAAACACTAGTTGGATGCAAAGATTGACTCCTCATTCGAGGAGTAGCCATGTTACATACTTTCAATGGACCCTACTACATGAAAAAAAGATAAATACGTGAAAAGAATGATTGCAATCACGTTTTTTTTGTATATTTCTAATTTTTTTTGTAGTAGGGTCCATAAAAAGTATGCAACATGGGTACCCCTTGGATGAGGAATCAAATTTTGCATGCAACGAGTACTACCGCTCAAAATTTGACTAAACTCTTAGGGAGATAAGTTGAAAATACAAGTTGAAAAAGTAGTTTTATTATTTTATTATTTTTTAATCTTTTTACTTTTTTACTCGAAAAATGTTGAATCACCGCCCATGGTTGACATCATCATCTTGAATCCTATTGGTTTTTATGAATTTTATTTTGGTTGTACATTTTTCTTAGGAGGCCCATTTTAGACCACAAAACTCCCCTAATTCCAAACCTTGCGAACAATATATATTGTGTGTAAATTTGGAGAAATTCACTTTTGATATGACCTAGGTTCAATATATGGGGTACATCGTTGATGAGTGGGGTGTGCACATGGACAAAACCAAGATACAATTCATTCAGAGTTGGCTAGTTCCAACCACTCTAACAGAGCTCCATAGCTTTTTGTCTCTTGCCAATTTCTATCACAGGTTCTTGTTGGGGTTCTCTCATATTGCTTGGCCTTTGGGTCATGTCACCAAGGGTGGAGCAAAATCAAAGTTCTTTTGGTCAAAATCCCAACATAAGTTGTTTTCTGACTTGAAGCATCAACTCTACTTTGCACCAGAGCCCACATTATCAAACTTGCAACAGCAGTTTGAGATTGAGATAGATGCCTCTGATTATGCTATTAGTGTAGTTTGTACTCAGCAGAGGCATCCAATTGCATATCACGGTGAGACACTTTTAGGAAAAATATAAATGTATCCCACATATGAAAAATATATGTATTCCATTGTGTATGCATGACGAAAATGGAATCATTAAATTCTATGTAAGGAAACAGTCATCAACACACACCACCGACCCTTGTAGTTCATGCAGACACATGGAAAGTTGCAGAATGATCACCATCATAAATGGTCTAGATACCTGCAAAAATTTCATTTGAAAATTAAGTACAAGAAGGGAATCACCAATAATGTTACAGACTACTTCGGCTGACTGTCGGTCATGGTGTTGACCACTATGCCTGAATCTTATGGACATGAGACTTCGAGCTAGCTGCATCTTTACACAAGTGACCTAGAATTTAGCAACAGGTACCAAATGCTCCTGCAAGGCAAGAAATTTCCTAATTTTCACCTTTGGGGTGCATTGTTATGCCACTTGGGACAACTATGTGTTCCTTCAAGCAAGCATGCCAAGATAATTTCGGAGTTCCATTGTAGTTGTATCACTGGACATTTCAGAGTAGAGAAAATCAAGGTAGCACTATAGAAGTATTTTTATTCGCCAAATATTCAACAAGATGTTGGGAAGTACATTAGATCTCACACTTCTTATTCCATTTTCAAACTAACCGTTAAGAAGAAAGGGCTATATACTCGTCTACATATTTGTAGTCGACCTTGAAATCCATCTCCATGGATTACATGTTGGGCCTTCCTTCTACTAAGCATGGCAATGAATGGGTTTTCATTGTCATCAATAGATTCTCTAAGATGGCCATTCTAGCACCCTGGAAGAGGATCACAGCAGAAGCCATCGCTAAGCTCTTCTTTGAATAAGTGTGGGTAGACTTCGGATCCCATAGTCCATTATCTCAAATTTGGATAGTAGGTTCCTGAGTACATTTTGGTCGAGCCTCTAGTCAATGAGATACCAAGATCACTAATTCCATGGTCTTCCACCCCCAAACTGATGGTCAAACAGAGGTCGTCAAGAGGATGATCGTGCACATTCTGCCCATGTACAACTCAAAGTATCCACGCACATGGGATGAAAGCCTCCCCTATGTCCAACACAGTTACAATAGAGCTCTCCATAAAACTCAATTGGACATAGTCCCTTTCAGTTGGGGTTGGGTTTCCAGTCACTATGTCCCATTGATGTGGCCATAGCATTTATAGCAACCCAACTAGTTTAGGCTCATGTCTATGTTGAATTTGACAAGGCTAACAACTTCATTGAACACATTTATCACATTCGCCAGCTGGTCCATGACATATTGGACTGAGAATATGTTGTTTACAAGTAGTGTCATGAACAAGATTGGGTTCCACACACATTCTTGGTGGGTGATAAAGTTTGGCTAGATTTTCATAAGGAGTGCCTCACTGGGCCCCACCGTAAATTTCACTCACTCTGATATGGGTCATACACCATTACTACTGTTTTAGGGGACAATTCCTTTGAGTTTACTATTCCAACGTTCCTTGGCCTTCACCCATTATTTAATGTGGACCAACTGTGACAATACTTTCTGGCATTCTTTTAAGACATCTGACATTGTTGAGCGTCTAACACCAAAAATCTCAACCCAAACTGAATTGAATAAGCCACAACTGATAGGATCAGGGACAAACAAATCAATAACAATCACTAGTAGAGGATCCAACTATATCGAGTTGTCAAAGTAGGCTAATGCCTTCACTAGAACAAGTGGTTCACCAAGTAACAGGTTCAATAGGAATTTTCTCACCTCATGGATCCTCTACATGCAATGGGACCATTGCTTTCTAAGGGGGAATGACTGATACAGGTGGATATTTGTGGCAACCCTCCTATTCCACCTAGATCTCTAGGCAGTTTCATTTGTTTCCTTGATTATAACAACATTTAATATTTTTAGCAAATTTTTCGTGTCCTAATCTTTCGAAGTTTCTTTGACCCCCCCCCCAAAATGACATTTCTTTGAGGTTTGCAGTAAGGCCATAACGATATGAAGGTATTTCTGCAATTCCTATAGTAATTGGAGAGATATTTTCAATGAGGTATTATGCATGCCAAATTGAGATCATATGACCAAGTTATGACCCCAGAAAGTTTGCTTCCCACTAACTACAACGGGGCCCACAAACTCTTAGTGTTCCATATCCTAGGGTTATGGTTTTGTTTGTTTAGGGTTTTGGTTGTGTAGTGCTTTCCCTTATTGTTCAGTAAAAAAAAGGCCCTTTAGCCTCATCATAACACAATTCAAAGGCATGTAGCCACCACATCTCTTCTCATGGATAAGCTACCATCGCCTGAGCTAGTTTATTTCCATTCTATATATAATCATATTTTATCTCTTTGATATTAGTGACATGAAGTTTTATTTATGTGGCATCTCTATGTTATTGTTTGTGTTTGTATTTTGTTGTGTCCTTATATAAGTCTAGATCACCATGTCACAGAAACCAAATATAAGCATGATCAACATACCTTAGTGAAGTTCAGGGGAGGTTATCTCATCTGCAAAATCAATCTAGATTAGTGTAACATATGTATATATAATGAAATCAACATATCAATCACCTCCACATCAACATCATCAACTTATACATTATAAAACATCTAGGAAAATGACTATCACAATGCACGCATAATGAACACATAAACAATGGACATGCATGCATGAGAAACGCATTCCATCCATCTAGTCCAATTATTTGAACTTGGGATCTTTGATACCAATCTGTAACCAACCCTACCATATTTAAAAATTTTCACAGGCCTATCTAGGTAAACATCTGAGGAGCTACTATGACATGACCCGACCTCCTCAATGCAATTAAGTAAATAATCTCGACTAACGACAACAAACTGACAACTCACCACATCCTACAAGGTCTATTAAACACTCAGAAGTTCACCAACCACCCCACGTGGCCAAACCCTAAGCTGGACCTTTAATTTTCATCCATGGACCCAAAACCATACCCACATCAGGGCCTCCATGCAATTGGGATCCTCCAACGACATGCACAACATTGCATCCATGTAGTTGCAACCCAATTTCTCCACTTCAAAAGGGGTGTTCCTAGATTCCGAGGCTAAATTCCAGGTTAGCCTCTAGACCACTGCCCAAAACTGAGGGAGACTTTCTCAAATGATAATTCACATGAAGATAATGCCATTTATATAAAACTTAATCAAATACTTGACCTATCCAGGCCTAAACATGACATTCATTTTGTTAAACATATGGTGAACATGTAGCCTATAGGTCATGAATGCATATATGAAAATAGGGGTATGATACTTATTTGAGAATGACCAAGAAAGTCTAATTCCCTC